>JAAVTJ010000043.1:0-685369 GCA_011947355.1 Phytophthora boehmeriae | reverse complement strand
GACCAGCTGCAGTGTATACCGGTAGGATACCGGTATGACCTTCACTTCAGTGGCACCGCAATCATTCCGTGATTACGGACGATGTTTACGCCATTGTGGGTACAAGATTGTGGGTACAAGATGGGATCTACGTGGCACTCGCTGATTGGCTAAGGTAACTCAGTATCCAGTAAAGAATCCAGTAGAGTGTATCCAGTAGTAGGAAACTCAGTAGGCTTAGAGGTAGCAAGCAGTTTGCGAACCGAGGACCTAAATCAATCACTTTGTTTGCCATCAATCGACATAGCCTTTTGGTTATGAGCCCAAGCCCCGCATTCTCTGCTCAAGACCCGACTACGCCTTCGCCATGGACGCTGCCTCGACGACGACCGCCCGCATCAACAAGTTCGAACGGAACCAACTTCCACACGTGGTTCAAGATGCAGATGGTGCCGAGGAGCGCGAACTGTGGGCGTGTCAGGGGAGATCAAGCTGGAACACTGCCAGGCTGCGGCGGACGCAAGCTGCCACACAGAAGTCGCGCAAGGCGCTGGCGATGATCTGTCTCGCGATGGAGGACTCGCAGCCAGCCGCTGGTTCGCTCGGCCAAGGACGCATGATGCATGGTCAAGACTGGAAGGACACTTCGAGAAGAAGAGTTTGGCCAACAAGCTCTTCCTTCGTCGACGTTTCTTCACGACGATGATGATGAAGGTGATGATGTGCTGGAGCACATCAATCAAGCTCAAGACTCTGGCGGAGCAGCTCGACGCGGTGGGCGCTCCGGTCAGCGAGGACGACTTGGTGATCACGCTTCTGGGCAGTCTGAGCGAGTCGTACCAGTTCCTCATCACGGCGTTGGAGTCCAGGTCGGACTCGCTGTCGGGAACTCGTGACGTCTCGGCTGCATGCAAAGACTTGAAGCGCAAGGAACAAGGTGGCGGTGCTGAGGAACAGCGCACGGTCAAGGTCAAGCGTTCATGGTCAACGACACATGCAGAGGACGTCCGGCGAAGAAGGCCGGAGCGTGCCACAACTGCGGCAAACAAGGACATTGGATCGCGAGTGTCCCTCGTGGATCCAGAACACGAAAGCATTTCGGTCGCAGCGTGCGAACGTCGCGCAGAGTGAAGATTCTGGCGACTCTTCTCGGTTGGTGGCGTCGCGGGTGCCTCCAAGTCGAGTGAAGTTTGGCTGGTCGACTCGGGTGCGACGCAGCACATGACGTACTCGAAAGAGTACATGAAGAACTACAAGAAGATCTCTCCGGTGGACGTGCATCTCGCGACGACGGTGTGGTTCAAGCGGTTGGAACAGGCGACATTGTGATGTCGATGAAGACTCCACGGGAAACAAGAAGGGCGTGCTCACGAATGTGTGGCATATCCCCAAGTTCGCGCAACTTGTTCTCGGTCGGCCGCTTCACCAAGGATGTTGGACCAGTCACCTTCGAGCGCGACGGATGCTTTGCGGAAGCAAAGGGTCTCAAGTGGAAGCTCGGCGCTCGCGAGGGCAAAGGCCTGTTCAAGTTATGCATGACGCCGATGATGCCTGACGAGGCCAATGCGGCAAGTTCGAAGGATCGCAAAGGGGACACCACGTCGTACCTCTGGCACCTTCGACTTGGTCACATTGGCCATGGCGGTCTAGACGCCATCGTCAAGAAGGGCTACGGCACAGGCATCGACATGACGTCGGTGAAGCAGTGGGAGCTGTGCGACGGGTGTGCACTCGGCAAACAAACGCGAGTGAGCCACATGAAGTCCTCTCCAAACCGTGCGAAGCAAGTGCTGGAGGTCGTTCACAGTGATGTGTGCGGTCCCATGCAGACACCAACTTTTGGTGGCAAGCGGTACTTCTCGTCACGTTCATTGACGACAAGTCGCATTTTTGTGTGGTGTATCTGCTCCGAAACAAGTCGGAAGTGGCAGACAAGTTTGCCGAGTTTGTAGCGTGGGCTGAAACTCAGACTGGCAAACGTGTGAAAACACTCCGCACCGACAACGGTGGCGAATATACGTCGGGTGAGATGGCCAAGTTCTGCAAGCGTCGCGGTATCGAGCAGAAGTTCACGCCACCCTATACTCCGAAATTGAATGGGGTGGCGGAACGAATGAATCGAACGTTGGTGGAATGTGCTCGCTGCATGGAGCACGCCGGATTGTCGAAGGCATATTGGGGTGAAGCGGTGATGACTGCCACGTTCCTCCGCAACCGGTGTCCGACGCGCGCCATCAGCCACGACAAGTCGCCGCACCAAGTTTGACGGGCAAGAAGCCACTGCTGGCGAACCTGAAAGTGTTCGGTTGCCATGCATACGTGACGGTCCCGAAGGAGAAACGCACTAAATTTGACGCTCGGTCGGTGCGTTGCCGTTTTCTCGGGTACTCGGAGCACGAGAAAGCGTATCGGTTTGAAGAACTGGAGAGCGGTCGCGTGCTGATAAGCCGCGACGCGCAGTTCATGGAAGACGTCTTCGACGGTGGGAGACGCGACTATTGTCCGAGTGAGATAGTCATTCAAGATGAAGGCGCGACGGATCAAGATTCGTCGCAGTCGGACGACAATGCAGACATTGATGAAGAAGAAGAAGCTGCGCGGGACGAAGACTTCGAACCCGGCAGCAAGCGGCATCAGCGGACGCAGTCACTGGAGGAAGCGGTAGAGACTTCGAGTGCGGTTTGCGTCGCAGAGCCGACATCAGACTCTGGACGAAATGTCTGCGGCAGCACAAGAAAGTCAAGACTTCGAAGCTGCGTACGTCGTGGATTCAGAGAAATGCCGACCACGTTCAAGTCGGCGATGGAATCCAGCGACGCAGTCAGGGAAGGAAGCGTGCGACTCGGAGTGTGACTCGCTGCTCAAGAACGACACGTGGGATGTTGTGCCACTGCCGGGACGCAAGGCGATCGGCTGTCGGTGGGTGTTCCGTGTCAAGGAAAACCAGGCCGGAGAGATCGAGCGATTCAAGGCGCGACTGGTGGCCAAGGGGTTTTCGCAGAAGTTCGGCATCGACTACGAAGAAACGTTCGCGCCGGTGGCCAAGTTCACGTCGATCCGGATCGTGCTGAGTCTGGCGGCCAAGTATGGTTTGAAGCTGCACCAGATGGATGTGAAGACGGCGTTCCTGAACGGCGTGCTGGATGAAGACATCTACATGGCGCAGCCGGATGGCTATGTTGATGAGGCGCGCCCGGACCATGTGTGCAAACTCAAGCGTTCGTTGTATGGTTTGAAGCAGTCGCCACGCATGTGGAATCAGACCATCGACAAGTTCATGCTGGAGCTGGGATTCAAGAAGTGCGAGTCGGACCACTGCGTCTACGTCAAGCGGGATGACCAAGACATGATCTTCGTGGCGCTATATGTGGATGATCTGGTCCTGGCCAGCAGCACGGACGAGTTGCTTAAGTCGACCAAGAAGGCGCTCGGTGACCGCTTCGAGATGACGGACATGGGTCAGCTCAAGTACTTCCTCGGCATGGAGATTGATCAAGATCTCACAGCTGGGAAGGTGTCGGTGCGGCAGACCAAGTTTGCGAAGGACATCCTGGAGAAGTTCAGCATGCAAGACAGCAAGCCTGTGAAGACACCACAAGACCCGGGACTCAAGTTGACCAAGGCCATGTGCGAAGACGGTTGCAAGCACGAAGAGACCATGGCGAAGGTGCCGTACCGGAACGCCGTCGGGTGTTTGATGTACCTGATGGTGGGGACTCGGCCGGACCTCGCAGCCGCAGTGGGAGTTCTCAGCCAGTTTGCTGCGGATCCGTGTCCGACACACTGGCAAGCGCTCAAGAGGGTGTTCCGATACATCCAAGGCACGAAGACGCATGGCATCGAGTTTCAAGCGGGCAACGAGGACGGACTTCAAGGTTATTCGGATGCGGACTGGGCCGGCGACATCGAGTCTCGACGGAGTACAAGCGGCTACGCGTTCATGATGAACGGCGGATGCATCAGCTGGAGAAGCAAGAAGCAGCGGACAGTGGCGCTGTCTTCGACGGAGGCTGAGTACATGGCGTTAACGGAGGCTACGCAAGAGGCGGTTTGGCTCAAGGCATTTCTGTGCGAGATCGGCGAGATGAAGTCCAAGTCGGCGGTCAAGATCTACGAGGACAACCAAGGATCCATCGCGTTGGCCAAGAACCCGGAGTTCCACAAGCGCACCAAGCACATCGACATCCGCTACCACTTTGTGCGCGAGAAGGTGGAAGACGGTCAAGTGGTGCTGCAGTATGTCTCGACTACCGACATGCTGGCAGACTTGATGACAAGCCGATTACTGCGGTGCAGTTTGAGGTTCTTCGAAACAAGCTCGGGGTTCAGGGTGCAACAGCTGTCGAGTCGAGTGGGAGTGTTGTCAAGAAGACGTCTCGACCAGCTGCGGTATACCGGTAGGATACCGGTATGACCTTTCCAGTGGCACCGCAATCATTCCTGTGATTACGGGACGATGTTTACGCCACATGTGGGTACAAGATTGTGGGTACAAGATGGGATCTACGTGGCACTCGCTGATTGGCTAAGGTAACTCAGTATCCAGTAAAGAATCCAGTAGAGTGTATCCAGTAGGAAACTCAGTAGGCTTAGAGGTAGCAAGCAGTTTGCGAACTAAGGACCTAAATCAATCACTTTGCATTTTGCCATCAATCGATCATAGCCTTTTGATCAATCTCCATGCCGAGGAAGTACTTGAGCTGACCCATGTCCGTCATCTCGAAGCGGTCACCGAGCGCCTTCTGGTCGACTTAAGCAACTCGTCCGTGCTGCTGGCCAGGACCAGATCATCCACATATAGCGCCACGAAGATCATGTCTTGATCATCCCGCTTGACGTAGACGCAGTGGTCCGACTCGCACTTCTTGAATCCCAGCTCCAGCATGAACTTGTCGATGGTCTGATTCCACATGCGTGGCGACTGCTTCAAACCATACAACGAACGCTTGAGTTTGCACACATGGTCCGGGCGCGCCTCATCAACATAGCCATCCGGCTGCGCCATGTAGATGTCTTCATCCAGCACGCCGTTCAGGAACGCCGTCTTCACATCCATCTGGTGCAGCTTCAAACCATACTTGGCCGCCAGACTCAGCACGATCCGGATCGACGTAAACTTGGCCACCGGCGCAAACGTTTCTTCGTAGTCGATACCGTACTTCTGCGAAAACCCCTTGGCCACCAGTCGCGCCTTGAACCGCTCGATCTCTCCAGCTTGGTTTTCCTTGACACGAAACACCCACCGACAGCCGATCGCCTTGCGTCCCTTCGGCAGTGGCACAACATCCCACGTGTCGTTCTTGAGCAGCGAGTCACACTCCGAGTCGCAAGCCTCCTTCCACTTGGCTGCGTCGCTGGATTCCATCGCCGACTTGAACGTGGTCGGCATTTCTCCCACTGAATCCACGACGTACGCAGCTTCGAAGTCTTGACTTTCTTGTGCTGCCGCAGACATCTCGTCCAGAGTCTGATGTCGGCTCTGCGACGCAAACCGCTTGGCACTCGGAGTCTCTACCGCTTCCTCCAGTGACTGCGTCCGCTGATGCCGCTTGCTGCCGGGTTCGAAGTCTTCGTCCCGCGCATCTTCTTCATTGTCGTCCTCATCCGACTGCGACGAATCTTGATCTGTCGCCTCTTCATCTTGAATGACTATCTCACTCTGAGAGTAGTTGCGTCTCCCACCGTCGAAGACGTCTTCCATGAACTGCGCGTCGCGGCTTATCAGCACGCGACCGTTCTCCAGTTCTTCAAACCGATACGCTTTCTCGTGATCGAGTACCTGAGAAAACGGCAACGCACCGACCGAGCATCAAATTTAGTGCGTTTTTCCTTCGGGACCGTCACATATGCATGGCAACCAAAAACTTTCAGGTTCGCCAGCAGTGGCTTCTTGCCCGTCCAAACTTGGTGCGGCGACTTGTCGTGGCTGATGGCGCGCGTCGGACACCGGTTGCGGAGGAACGTGGCAGTCATCACCGCTTTACCCCAATATGCCTTCGACAATCCGGCGTGCTCCAACATGCAGCGAGCACATTCCACCAACGTCCGGTTCATCCGCTCCGCCACTCCGTTCAGCTGAGGCGTGTACGGCGGCGTGAACTTCTGCACGATCCCGCGGTCGCTGCAGAACTTGGCCATCGCACCGGAAGTGTACTCGCCACCATTGTCGCTCCGGAGGGTTTTCACGCGTTTGCCGGTCTGAGTTTCGGCGAACGCCACGAACTTCGCGAACTTGTCGGCCACTTCGACTTGTTCCTCAGCAAGTACACCACGCACAAGTGTGACTTGTCATCGATGAACGTGACGAAGTACCGCTTGCCACCAAACGTTGGTGTCTGCATGGGACCACACACATCACTGTGGATGACCTCCAGCACTTGCTTGGCGCGGTTGGGCGACGACTTCATGTAGCTCACTCGCGTTTGTTTGCCGAGTGAGCATCCGTCGCACAGCTCCCACTGCTTCACCGACGTCATGTCGATGCCTGTGCCGTAGCCCTTCTTGACGATGGCGTCCAGACCGCCATGGCCAATGTGACCAAGTCGAAGGTGCCAGAGGTACGACGTGGTGTCCCCATTGCGATCCTTCGAGCTTGCCACATTGGCCTCGTCAGGCATCATCGGCGTCATGCAGAGCTTGAACAGACCTTTGCCTTCACGAGCGCCGAGCTTCCACTTGAGACCCTTTGCTTCCGTGAAGCATCCGTCGCGCTCGAAGGTGACTGGTCCAACATCCTTGGTGAAGCGACCAACCGAGAACAGGTTGCGCGACAACTTGGGGATGTGCCACACGTTCGTGAGCACACCCTTCTTGATCCCGCGAGGCGTCTTCATCGTCATCATGATGTCGCCGCTGCCGATCGCTTGAACTGCACCGTCGTCTGCGAGGCTCACGTTCACTGGGTCGAAGCTCTTGTAGTTCCGCATGAACTTCTTGGAGCTCGTCATGTGCTGCGTCGCACCCGAGTCGACCAGCCACACAACACTCGACTTGGAGGCACCCGCGACGCCACCAACCGAGAAGAGGTAGTCGCCAGAATCTTCGTCCTGCGCGACGTTCGCACGCTGCGACCGAAATCGCTCAGCGTCGTTCTGGATCCGCGAGGGACACTCCGCGATCCAATGTCCTTGTTTGCCGCAGTTGTGGCACGCTCCGGCCTTCTTCACCGGACGTCCTCTGCGCTTGTTGTCGTTGACCATGAACGCTTGACCTTGACTGTGCGCTGTTCCCTCAGCACCGCCACCTTGTTCCTTGCGCTTCATGTCTTCATGCAGCAGCCGAGACGTCACGAGTTCCCACGACAGCGAGTCCGACCTGGACTCCAACGCCGTGATGAGGAACTGGTACGACTCGCTCAGACTGCCCAGAAGCGTGATCACCAAGTCGTCCTCGCTGACCGGAGCGCCCACCGCGTCGAGCTGCTCCGCCAGAGTCTTGAGCTTGTTGATGTGCTCCAGCACATCATCACCTTCGTCCATCATCGTCGTGAAGAAACGTCGACGAAGGAAGAGCTTGTTGGCCAAACTCTTCTTCTCGAAGTGTCCTTCCAGTCTTGACCATGCATCGTGCGCACCACTTGCCGATCGGACCAACGGTAGCTGCGAGTCCTCCATCGCGAGACAGATGATCGCCAGCGCCTTGCGCGACTTCCTGTTGAACGTCGCTTGATCAGCCGTAGTCAGGCAGTGCTCCAGCTTGACTTCTCCGCTGACGACGTCCCACAGATCGCGCTCCTCGAGCACCATCTGCATCTTGAACTTCCACGTGTGGAAGTTGGTTCCGTTGAACTTGTTGATGCGGGCGGTCGTCGTCGAGGCAGCGTCCATGGCGAAGGCGTAGTCGGGGTCTTGAGCAGAGAATACGGGGCTTGGGCTCATAACCAAAAGGCTATGATCGATTGATGGCAAAATGCAAAGTGATTGATTTAGGTCCTTAGTTCGCAAACTGCTTGCTACCTCTAAGCCTCTTGTCCTACCTACTGGGTACACTGTACTGGATTCTTTACTGGATACTGAGTTACCTTAGCCAATCAGCAACCGCCACGTAGATCCCATCTTGTACCCACAATCTTGTACCCACATGTGGCGTAAACACCGTCCCGTAATCACAGGAATGATTGCGGTGCCACTGAGTGAAGGTCATACCGGTATCCTACCGGTATACCGCAGCTGGTCGAGACGTCTTCTTGACAACAGTATCTGCTCCGAAACAAGTCGGAAGTGGCAGACAAGTTTGCCGAGTTTGTAGCGTGGGCTGAAACTCAGACTGGCAAACGTGTGAAAACACTCCGCACCGACAACGGTGGCGAATATACGTCGGGTGAGATGGCCAAGTTCTGCAAGCGTCGCGGTATCGAGCAGAAGTTCACGCCACCCTATACTCCGAAATTGAATGGGGTGGCGGAACGAATGAATCGAACGTTGGTGGAATGTGCGCGCTGTATGTTGGAACATGCCGGATTGTCCAATTCGTATTGGGGTGAAGCAGTAATGACTGCTACGTTCCTTCGTAATCGGTGTCCGACGCGAGCCATCAGCCACGACAAGTCTCCGCACCAAGTTTGGACCGGCAAGAAACCACTGCTGGCGAACCTGAAAGTGTTTGGTTGCCATGCATATGTGACGGTTCCGAAGGAAAAACGCACCAAGTTTGACGCTCGGTCGGTGCGATGTCGGTTTCTCGGGTACTCGAGCATGAAAAAGCGTATCGTTTCGAAGAGATCAAGAGCGGTCGTGTGCAGTGAGCCGCGACGCAGTTCATGGAAGACGTCTTCGACGGTGGGAGACGCAACTACTCTCAGAGTGAGATAGTCATTCAAGATGAAGAGGCGACAGATCAAGATTCGTCGCAGTCGGACGACAATGCAGACATTGATGAAGAAGAAGCTGCGCGGGACGAAGACTTCGAACCCGGCAGCAAGCGGCATCAGCGGACGCAGTCACTGGAGGAAGCGGTAGAGACTCCGAGTGCCAGCGGTTTGCGTCGCAGAGCCGACATCAGACTCTGGACGAAATGTCTGCGGCAGCACAAGAAAGTCAAGACTTCGAAGCTGCGTACGTCGTGGATTCAGTGAGAAATGCCGACCACGTTCAAGTCGGCGATGGAATCCAGCGACGCAGTCAAGTGGAAGGAAGCGTGCGACTCGGAGTGTGACTCGCTGCTCAAGAACGACACGTGGGATGTTGTGCCACTGCCGAAGGACGCAAGGCGATCGGTTGCAGATGGGTGTTTCGCGTGAAGGAAAACCAGGCCGGAGAGATCGAGCGATTCAAGGCGCGACTAGTAGCCAAGGGGTTTTCGCAGAAGTTCGGCATCGACTACGAAGAAACGTTCGCGCCGGTGGCCAAGTTCACGTCGATCCGGATCGTGCTGAGTCTGGCGGCCAAGTATGGTTTGAAGCTGCACCAGATGGATGTGAAGACGGCGTTCCTGAACGGCGTGCTGGATGAAGACATCTACATGGCGCAGCCGGATGGCTATGTTGATGAGGCGCGCCCGGACCATGTGTGCAAACTCAAGCGTTCGTTGTATGGTTTGAAGCAGTCGCCACGCATGTGGAATCAGACCATCGACGACTTCATGCTGGAGCTGGGATTCAAGAAGTGCGAGTCGGACCACTGCGTCTACGTCAAGCGGGATGACCAAGACATGATCTTCGTGGCGCTATATGTGGATGATCTGGTCCTGGCCAGCAGCACGGACGAGTTGCTTAAGTCGACCAAGAAGGCGCTCGGTGACCGCTTCGAGATGACGGACATGGGTCAGCTCAAGTACTTCCTCGGCATGGAGATTGATCAAGATCTCACAGCTGGGAAGGTGTCGGTGCGGCAGACCAAGTTTGCGAAGGACATCCTGGAGAAGTTCAGCATGCAAGACAGCAAGCCTGTGAAGACACCACAAGACCCGGAGAAGAAGCTGCGTGCCCGACAACGTGGATTGGCTCACCAGAAGAAGACTCTCTTCGGCTCGAACAAGTTCCGCCAAAGGCGCCAACCCCGCCGACTCAGCCGGCACGCGCCGTACATGCGATTCACATCGCGTCGGACGAGTACGACTCGGAACGCGAAAGTCGCGGCAGCGACGACCGCCAGTACGACCAAGACGAGGGGGACGAGGAACGCGCCAAGTTGTTCGTCACGGGCAGGTCCCGCCGGGAGAGCCGGCGCGTCGCAACTTCGACCCCGACGACTCGGGACGCGACCGCCCGCGGTGCCGCCACTGTGGTTCACGTCGCCACGCCGAAGGAGACTGCTGGAAGTTGTTGACGTGTCAGAAGTGTGGTGGCCAGTACCCGACGGAACGATGCTTGAGGGTGTGCAAGGCCTGCGGTGACGTGCACGAAGCCGGAGAATGCCCGATGGAAGAGTTCTTCAACCAGTTACGCCAGTGGTTTGACCCGAGTAAGCACGCGGGAATGCTGCCGCCGGCCGCCGAGAAGATGTTAAACTAGGACGCTCGCTGGCTTGGAAACCAGTACGAGACGAGCGACCTGTTTCCGTCTATGCATATGTGACCAAGAAGTCGCGAGAGGTGATTAGTGAGAGCCCGACTTCCCTGAATGATAATACATGTGAATTCAACCTGGAACGTACCACGCGAGAACACGCGCCACGAATCTCGGCGGTCCAACGTACGACGGACGACGAGTTTGCACGGGAACTACCCCTGGACGAGATCGACCTGCAACCAGGAGAGCGACGCGGATACTGGAAACATTACGCGCCGCACAAGTGGTACAAGCAGGCCAAGATTCATGGAAAGCTGAACAACCGCCGTGCTGTGTTATTGCTCGACACAGGTGCCGAGGTGTCCATCCTGGACACCACCTTTGCTCGTGAGGTAGACTGCCTGATCGACACGGAGATCACGCAAGAGTGTGTGGGAATTCGTGATGAGACGTATTACACGGTGGGGAGAACCAGAGTCAAGATTACCTTGGCTGGGAACTTGGTGTACTACATGCACCTGTGGGTCGGCGATTTGGTCGGCCAACACGCAATCCTGGGAATGAACTTCATGGTGCCAGCTGGAGTGCGCATCGACACCGCGGACGGCACGGCGTGCCTCCCTGACGAGGTGCACATCCAGATGATTGGACGGAGACCGCTATACGGCGCACGGATGCACCCAGTCAACGTCAAGGCGCCTGTGAGACTCGAACCAGGGGATACGCATGAAGTCTTGCTGAGGCCGGATCGAAATGCACCGTTCCTGTGGGTGACACGGGCAGAGTCGTGGGTAACTACTTTTGCCAAGGGGAGAGTCGGAAGGAAAACTTACCTACGTGTCACGAACGTCGGAGACGCAGCGATAACCCTCGGCGCGCATGAAACGCTAGGGTGGTGGACGCCGTCGGGCGGCCAGCCTCGGAACCGTGGGTTTATCCGACTGGGCTCCCTCGGTACCAGCAGTGGCAGAATCTGGCGTACGGCGCGACGCGCGACGCGGAAGAGAACTGGATGCCAGCCGAGCTCGATGGGCCGATGACAGATCGCCCTCATACCCGACGCCTAAAGCCATTTTGCGCCCGGAACCGAGGCAACTCGGGACGCGACGCGCCGTGACCCCAGTTTTGGCGGCTGTCGCGGAAGCGCCGAAGGAAGTGGGGTAAAGGTGCCGCCTGAAGACCGCGAACAGGATACGAACCAGGAGACGGTGGAAGTCGAACCCGATGTGCCTCCGACTGTGGCGGGAAGCGCTGCGATGGAGGAATCGCCGGAGTCGGAACCCGCCGAGCCAAAACTCGCCGAGCCGAAATTGGACGCGACGAAACCTGGAGGGCTGGAGGAAGACGACGCGGTCCTCATCCACGAGGGGTCCGACCTCTTCGCAGAGGATCTCGAGTCCGAGATGGCAGTGCTGCCAGACCTCTCGCTGACCGCCGAGGTGAAGATCGAGGACTTGAAGGTCGGCATGCCGACCGGACTCCCGCCCGAGGAAGCCGCGAGACAAGAAACGCGGCTACGCCGAATCATCTGGAAGCGACGGAAGTGGTTGATCGGCAAGGGCAACGCCTTGCCGCCAGCCGCCCTAGGAGTTGTCTGCGACATCGACGTGGGCGACGCAAAACCCGTCGCGCAACGCGTCCGGAAAATCCCGCCGCAGTTCCGAGAGAAGGTCGCCGACTTGATCAAGGGACTGCTAAGCGCGAGGATGATCCAGAAGTCGAAGTCGCCGTGGGCGTCGCCCATTGTCGTGATTGTGAAGAAACGGCGTCGATATCCGGCTCTGCATTGACTACAGGCTCATCAACGGGCTGACGCAGCTAATGGTGTACCCCATGCCGCTCGTCAACGACTTGCTCGAAGACTTGGACAAATACCTGTGGTACTGCTCCCTCGACATGGCGAGTGGCTTCTGGGTCGTTCCCATGACAGACCGGGCCCGGCTCATCTCAGCCTTCATCACGCCGATGGGACTGTACGAATGGCTGCGTATGCCGTTCGGCCTGTGCAACGCACCGCAGATCTACCAACGCTTGATCGACAACGCGCTCTACGTGTTCATGAAGCTGTCCCCGGATGGCAGCACTCGGGACGTCTTTGAAGACGGCGAACCGGTGAAGCCAGGTATTCACCGTTCTGGGACGGAGGTCGTACATCGACGACATCCTCATCGGGGGCACGTCGTGGGACGACTTGTGCGAGAAGGTCGAACGCTTGCTGGATGTCTGCGAACAGTGGCACTTGTCCATCAGTGTAGAAAAGAGCGAGTGGGGCATGCCCAAGGTCGACTACCTGGGCCACCGAGTCTCAGGACTCGGTCTCGAGGCGAAGCCGAAGAATCGGGAGTCGCTGACGTCGTTAGAGTTCCCGCGCACGCTCAAGGGCCTGCAATCGTTCTTGGGTAGCCTCAATTACTACCACCGGTTCATTGCAGACTTTGCGGTGTACGCAACCGCGCTGTATGCGCTGACGGAGACCGACTTCAACGAGTACGTCACGCGTCCAGAAGTTCGCGGACACGAGAAGTGGACGCACGCGACGCGCGCCTTCGACGCGCTCAAGGCAAAACTCGCCGAGACCCCAACGTTGAAGCACTTCGACGCGAATCGAGAATCCGTCGTGATAGTGTATGCCAGCGACTGGGCCATCTCAGGAGTGCTCACGCAAGTCCACGACGATGTGTACATGCCGGTGAAGTTCACCAGCCGTACGCTGAAGCCCAACGAGTTGAACTACGACATCGTCGAAAAGGAGATCTTGGCCCTGTTGCGCGTCCTGAACGAGTGCTACACGATGCTAGCGGGGAGACCGATCCGCGTCTTGACGCGTCACACGACGCTCGCCTGGTTGTTCCGGTCTAAGGGACTACTGTCACAGTGGGCAGCGATCCTATCGCCGTGGAAGTTGGAAATCTGCCGATCCATGAAAGGAGAAGAGGAACTCCTCGGCGCTGGCCGCGAGCATTACACCCCGAGCTCGTCGACGCGGCGCTGGAACAGATTGCCCCACGGAAACGAGCGTCGAGAATAGCAACCATACCGGTCCCTGACGTTTCGCACGACGAAGAGCTGCATGTCCTGAGTTTCGATGGATCGGCAAAGGCAAAACGAGAAGGTGGAGCGTACAGTGCCGTCGTCTGGAAGCTGCCTAGCTGGGAGATTGTGTGTGCCGCGTCGGGATACGCGACGGACCTTACGGTCAATGAGGCCGAATACCGCGGGCTACTGCTCGGTTGCTCGCTTCTCGAAGAACTCGACGACGTCGCTCGAGTGGTTGTGTGTGGAGATTCCAACCTCGTCATCCGACAAATGCGGGACGAGATGGACTGCAAGTCGCCAGGATTGAAGCTGCTACGTCAAAGACTCGGAACGCGCTCCAGGCGTGGCCGCACCACGAGCTCTTCCACGTGCGACGAGACTGGAACGCGAGCGCCGACATGCTGGCAGGACAGGCACTGCAACGGCAAGGAGGGCGAAGTGTCCACAACCCCGAAGAAATCCAAGATCTGAAGACGCTGAACCGCCTGGGAGAAGTCATCCGACCCCGGACAACCGATTCGGGGTGGCTCCACCCGAAGGCCTCGACGCGGGAAACCGCGACGTGAAGCTCGGCGCAGAAAATTGCGACGAGGACAAACGCAACGGGAACGACCTTGCGTCAGACGCGTCGGAATCAGACCCGCCGAGGGCGGAAAGCACGGACGCGGAATGCGGATGGCGCGGGTTCTCCCAGTGACGACACGCGCAGCGGTCGCACGCCCGGCTGCTCCCCGGAACCAGGCGCCGAAGTTCTGCAGGAGTCGGTAGTCCAGCGACTTCGTTTGGACCGCATCCGCGTCGCTCAAGACGAGGAGGTCTGGATCGTAAATCTCAAAAATACCTCCGTGGCGACGTCGGGGACCTCTCCAGACGCGAGGTGAAGAACTGCCAGAAGCTCGCACCCCAGTACGACGAAGGTGAAGGAGATCTGCTCTACTATCGGGTGAGGAGCGACGAGTCCGCCGAAGATCGCGACGCGATGATGAAGTTGGTGGTTCCGGAGACGCTCCGCGAAGATATTCTCCACCACTACCATACGAGCCTCGAAGGTGCCCATCAAGGCATCGGTCGAACATATCAACGCGTGAGGCGCCACTTCCATTGGCCAGGTATCTTCAGGAGCGTCCAACGTTATGTCGGAGAATGCACCGACTGCGAGACGGGAAAGGGACGCCCGACGATCCAGGGCGAGTCGCCGGGCAACATCGTCGCGACGTACCCGTTCCAGGTCGTCGCCATGGACCACATTCCGTCGTTGCCGGCGTCCTACAAAGGCAACACGGAATTGTTAGTGTGGGTCGACCTCTTCACCGGATTCGTCGTGGTCAAGGCAAATGCGTCACGTACCGCACAGACTGTAGCCGAAGCGTACGAGGAGGTGGTGTTCCGGCGCTTCGGCGCCAGCGAAGCGATTCGCCATGATCGAGAGCCGGGCTTCATGTCGGACTTCTTCAAGGCGTTCAGCAAGCTCATGGGCCAGAGGCAGCGGGCGACGCTCGCGTACCGTCCCCAGGCCAATGGTGCTGCGGAGCGCATGGTGCAAACAGTCACACGGGCAATTAAAATGTATATTGCAGACGTCAACCAACGTGACTGGGACGAATACGCCGAGCGCCTTATCTTCGCGCTGAACACCTCGCACGATCGGACGAGAGACGAGACCCCGTTCTTCTTGGTTCACGGCTGGGATCCCAGGTCGACGCTGGAAGCGACTCTGGCGGTCGGGAATACGTCGACCCGAGACGCCGAGGCCAAGCGGTGGAGACTCCGTATCCAGCGGCACTACAGCGAGGGCGCAAGCGCTAGAGTTAGTGCGAGAAGCCGTCGAGGAGAGAGCGCGCCGACAAAACGAAAACGCGACACAGCACGAGATCGCAACGGGCTCGCAGGTATGGCTGTACCTAGATAGAGTGAAGCCGAGCTACGCGCACAAGCTCGCGCACATGTGGCACGGCCCGTTCCGCGTCGCCGAGATGATCAGCGCATACGCCGTCCGCCTTGAGACGACAGGGACACCCTATCAGCTGTACCCCGTGGTCCACATCTCCAAGCTCAAGCCCGTCCGGGATTTTCCGTCGCGCCCCGCGACGCAGTTGACGGTGCCGGCCGAGGAGCGCTTCGACTTCGACGAAGAGCTCTTGCCGGAGGACAGCTGGGAGGCCACGCGCGAACTGGACGACGACGTCTTCGAGGTCGAGAAGCTCGTGAACGTGCGCGAGGGCCGCGCCACCCGGTACGGCCGTACGCGACGCGAGTTCGAAGTGCAGTGGAAGGGGTACCCGGACACGACGTGGGTCGACGAGCTCGATCTCAACTGCGGCGGGCTCATGTACAACTTCCTGCGCGAGCGCACAGGATGCAACCGGTTCGAGGCGATGCAGTCGCACGAGAACGCGGAGGCGGCGGGCCCAAGTGAGTGAGCGCCGACGGGTGCGACTAAGTCGGCAGGGAGGCTACCGACGGGTGGATGGGAAGGCCTCGACTCTGGAAATGGCCGAGTCGAGGGGTCGGATGAGGGAAGTGTGGAGGACCAGCCGGTTGTTGAAGATGGGACGGCGGAGGGCCGTCTCATAGAAGATGTGAAGAAGTGGAAAGAGAAGGAATGGAAGATCAAGGGTTGCATGTTGACGTTAGGAATACGACGACTACGGGCTACGACGACTACCGACGGCCACGACTAATTCGACTCACACCTGCGGGATAAACTTGCCTGCGAGGCGAGGCACGCGGTACGCGGGGTGCGCACGCGTCACTCGGCAGCGTGCGTTGGCTTCCATCTCCGCCACGGTGAGAGGCGACCTGAAGAAGCGACGCCAAGGTTCCTGCGCATCGATGTCGTCGAGCGCAGCCTGCAGCGTCGCGTGTTGAAGGCCGGGGTACCATCGTCCGATCCGCGAGTGCGCGGGTGGAAAGTGGAGTACCATGGGGTCCAGCAGGAGATCCGCGTCGGCAAGCCCCCGCCGAAACAACTCGACAGCCAACTGCAACACGCTGTTGAGATGAGTGCCGGCGTGGGAGCGACGCGAATTGCGCGCGGTGCGCCACGGACTCCACGCCGGGCCTTGCACAAAGAGCTCGTGGGTAGACTCCCAGTAGGCTTGAGCCCAACTCGCGATATGCCGGCGGAGTCGACGCAGGAACGGCCGGAAAGCTGCATTGTCGGACGCGAAGAGGAGCGCCTCGACAGCCTGGGCCAGATACCGCCACGGCCGAGTCGCGTACAACGCCTCAACGTTGGCCGGCGTTACCAGCGCCCGGTTTCAGTTCGGGGGTTCAGGGGCAGGCTGGCGCGGAAAGATCCAGCCGCGCGGCGGCAGAAACAGGTTTCGCAGTTCCTGCGCTGTGACCAGGTGGAGACGCAAGCGCCGGATCCGTTTGGGCCATGGAGCATAACGGGCCTGCTGCCAACCAGACGGCGACCATGCGGGAGGAATCACTGGGCCGAAGAATGGCGCCGCGGGGGCGTTGCCCGCCGAGCCGCTGGACGCAGAACTGGAAGCCGAGCTCTGGGATGACGACGAGGACGAAGACTCTTCGCCGCTGGAGCCGCCCGAGTCGCTCGGACCGCGCCCCGATCGCGCTACGAACGCCGAACGGCCTCGTAGCGGCGAACCCGCCGATCGTGTGAGGCACGCCGGGCGTCGTGAAGCCACCGAACCTGTAGAGTGCGCTGAATCCGTCGAACGGGCCGAGCTGGCCGATCCAGCCGAGTGCGCCGAGCCACCAGAGCGCACCGACGACGCAGAGGACGAGCAAGACCGTGAGCGGGAACGAGAACGCGAAGGGGAACGCGCGGGCGAACGGGACCGCGGACGAGGAGAACAACGCGCCGAGGAACGCGAGCCCCAGCCGTGGCGCTGCAAGCGCCGACGCTTGGGCTCCGGCCGCCGTGTCTGGCCGTCGCTGTCTGACGACTCCGACCCAAAGAGCGCCGCATCAGAACGCGCTTGGGCCGCGGCTGCAGCCGCGGCGAACCGGGACGCAGCCGGCGACGTCTGCGCGGCAGTGCTATCCGAGGCAGCCGTGTCTGCCACAGTGGACGGACGTTGACTGCGTCGCTGAGACGGAGAATGCGTCGAAGGAATGGAGGCTGCTCCGGATGAGCCCGAGGAACGAGGCTGAGACCCGGGACGACCGGTCCCGCTGTGCCGAAGGCGACGAGAGCCTGGCGCAGATGGCGACGTGGGTGCGGTGCGAGAGGGTGGCGCTGGAACCGAAGGAATCGCCGCCGAAGCCGGAGAACTTGACGCGGATTCCCTAACAGGGGTGGCAGTGCTCCCTCCAACACCCGTGTCCGGCGCAGATGGAACAGAGACAGCAGGAGTAGCTGGACGCACCGCTTGACCGGGGTCAGCTGGAGGAAGAGGACGGCCGCGTTCACTTCCGCCGTGAACGTCGCCTCGAGGCGACGGACTATGTCGGCGGTGTTAATCTGCCCACCGACAGACGCGACGATGCCGACGAGGCGACTAGCGAGCTCGTCGCGCACACGTTGCGCAACCTCTCGGCCGCGGCGCGCTTCCCGGAGCATCCGCCGCCACGCGACGGCGCGCTCGTCGCGCTCGCGGGTGGCCAAGTCGCGCTCTTCTCCCAGCTCGGCAACCCGGACACTGAGGCGGGGAACGTGAGTATTCACAGCTTCCCGTCGTTGCTTGAATGCCCGACGCATGCGCAGCCATCCTTCCCGATACAGCGCCGAACGAGACGTGGCCTGGAGCTCATTCGCCTGAGCCCGCGACATCTCCGACTCGGCAGCAACTCGAAGAGTGCCAGCAGTGGACACTGACTCTTCCAACGCGCGGGTGCGCGCCGCACTCCGTTGCAGCTCTTCGGCGTGGGCCACCAGGAGGGCGTTGGCCCGCCGGAGGTCGTCCTGTAGCGGAGTGTTCAGGTGCTGGGCCGACTCAGCCTCTGTGCGACTCTGAGAGAGCGAGTCGCGAGCGACGCGGAGTTCCTCGCCGACGGAGGCGTGCTGCTGCTCGAGAGTGGCCGCTGCCTGATAGGCCTGGTCTCTCTCCACGACGGCCGCATCACGTTGACGCCTCAAGGCCGTCGAAGACCGTCGCGCTTGATTGCGCATGTCGATGGCGCCGTCTCGCTCCTGCTCGACGACTACCAGAGTGCGACGGTATTGGTCGCGCTCGGCCAGGGCTTCATCCCGCTGATGCTCAGCGAGGCCGACTGCCTGCTGCGCTAGATCACGCTCAGCGACGGCGTCGTCCAGACGTGTTCGAACAGGAGGGAGCGCAGCTTGGGCGGCCGCGAGCTGGACGCGCAAGCCATCGCGCTCGGCGCGCAAGTCGTCGCACCCGGCGCACAAGTTGTCGCGCTCGGCGCGCGCGTCGTCGCGTTCGCCTTGTGCGGCGAACAGCCGCGCCAAGGAAGCAGAAGACGCCGGGGAGGGGCTGCAGCGAGCCGTGCGGTCAAGTCCGCCACCTGAGCTTGGGAGGCAGCAAATTGGTCCTGCAGGGCATGGTACTGCTCCACCGCCGCAGCCTCTGACGCTAGAAGGCGCGCCTCAGCAGCATCAACACGGCCGGCGCGATCGCGAAGTCCGACGACACGGTCCCGCAGCGCGACGCACTCCTGCTCGGCGCGCTCCCGAGACAGGAGTGCGGTCTCCAGCAGTATCATGCCCTCTCGGTAACTCTCGCGCGCGGCGCCAGAGCGCGAGGTTCCGGCCGTGCAGCACGGAAGCATGGACGGCTAAGCCAGCGTTGTTCACGGAGACGAGCTCATACTGGGCGCGGAGAGCCTGGTTCTCGCGCTCGAGCTCGCGCGCGTCGGCGGCGAGACCGGTCACCGAGAGGATGGGCGCGCCTTGGGCAGGAATGGAGACCTGAGGAGGGTCGGGAAGGCGAGGTCGGTGTGCTCCACTCGCGCAGATGCCGCACTCGTCGGCTTCGAGGTCGCTTGTGTCGAGCTCATCCACCTCGTCGAAGAGGTCCACGGCGCGGGACATGGAGCTTGGAGGCGACGGCGTCGGAGAATACTACGTGGAGAGCTGGATGACGTGACGAGCAAGAACACGGCCAATATGCAGGGCATAGTCTGCAACGACGCACCCACCTGGGGAGTGCGCGCGCGTGGCAGCGGGACGGATGTGGAGGAGTGCCCCGCGGAGAAATGCACGCACTGGGCGCCGGCGATGGAGGGCGCTGAGATGGATCTCTGGTGACCTGAAAGACGGAATCCGACGCGACGGAAAAGTCGGCGGGAATGATGGGCTATGGGACACGTCGCCTGAGTCTGATTCGCCGGGGATCAACCTGATCCGACGAGTCGGCCAGGTGGCTCGGCTATGCAAAGTGCGCCGAGCGGAAATGCGCCGAGCTCTAATACGCCGACCCTAACCCCGCCGACCAAAAAATGCGCCGAGCACGATCTTGATTACGTAACGCAACTCAGGTTGAAGGACGGCAGTCACGACGACAGACGTAGGAATAGGCGCAGAACGGTAGGCTTAGCAAGCAGTAGTAGGGAGTAGCCAGCAGCCAGGATATAGGATAGGGTAAGGACTCAGTCCCGAAATTTCGCTGAACCACAAAGACCTCCAGTCTTCCCGTCGGTTCCGGGGAACCACCAAGCGTCGGCACGCAGAGCCGCTCCGATATCGCGGCCCCCGTCGTTTGCTGGTTCGGGTGCTCAAACCTCCAAAGGCCCGTGCCGGAACAAAGGCACGTTAAACGTATACCGTTTAGGTGGGCGCCCGATAACGCGCTGCCTAGGCGAAGGACCGCACTGGCCTGATAACCGCCGTGCACAAGACCCCCGTGTAGGCCCGATAACGCTACACAAGCCCAAGGAAACGCCGGCCCGATAACGCCGCACGCCCGAGGCTCGACGCCCTACGACAAGGAACAAGCGTCAACCAAGAACCCCCAACTCCGAAGCCTGCGAAGACTTGGGCCCTATATTCGAAGATACGCTACTCCAACAACCGGGAATAATTCGCTTGGCGCGACCCCGATCAAGACGCGCCGGGTTTGTGCGAGACCGGCCCCGCAAGATTTCTGCGAGACCGCTACTCCACATAGGAATTACATAATTAGGAGATAAGCCCAAAAGGGCAACAATCAGAACAGAATTTTCCCTTCAAGTGTCTAGCGTGACATCCGGCTACCTTAGGTAAGCGTCTGGATAAGCGTATTTGAGTGGATTATGCCTGTCCGAGAACCCGTAGCATAACAGCGAGGGTTCATTGGACAGGCCAAGAGTGTGGAGTGAGGTCTGTTGGCGTGACGGCGTATTTGCCTATTGCACGTGTGTGGGAGTGCGGATTTGCCTCCAAGAGTGTCTTCCAACCGAAGGGAACCTTCGGTGGCGGTACAGTACCCTTCTGCTGTTGGGATTGTGCTATCCTACTGCACAGACTAGCGTTGCTCGTGCTAGTTGTGTGTTTTTGCATTGGTTGAGTACATACAAACGAGGTAGCAAGGTCCTGTTCGTCCCGGTGTAAGGGATCGATCTGGGTACTTTTAGATCTTGATCCGAACACTCGTTGGCCGTATTGGCAGACAAGTTGTTGTGGGTGTGAGCTATTAGAGCCTCTACCGAGCGTTCATTTGCAGTGGATTTCCTATATCACATTGGGTTCTCCGAGGCTCGGGTTAAGTGCCAGCATAACGGTGTGGAACTTCCTGGACCTTGAACGACGCCTCGTTGAGTATGGCCTCGACACAAGCGCCGCCGGTGGTGTAATTTCAGTCGTACTGATGTGGAAACGTTGTCCCTATTTTGCATTTCCAGAATAATCGCATTCAGCGCCAGTGACGCTCAGGGGCACTTCAATGAGTACAATACTGGACTCATTTGAATTTACGACCACCAACATCCCTCAAAAAGTAAAAATACCTCAAATAGAGGGATGGACATGATTGCGCCTGATCGTGGTGCACATAATTCGTTCAAACGTGATGGGGCATGAGATAGTTATCGTGAGACAGGATTTGCAGTTGACGTTCAACAGTCGGTCGATGGGTGGAACAACTTGATTAAAATGTCGGTGATTCGCTCAAGTTGCAAGACGAACGTTGCTTGTGTTGCTGTTGTGCCTAACGACGTGAAGCCAGGTGTTTGCGGTCTGAAATTAAGTGGAAACTTGACTCTCATCATGACCCAACAACGGACGAGGGCATACAACCAAGTATTCGCACCGAGATTCAGCGTGCGACTAAAGCATGACATGGAATAGCGACGGAGGGACTCGGAGTCTCTACTCGGTAGTGACCGCGAATGAAGCCTTGGTTGCGTGCACGAAAGGATAAACCAACTCAATGGTCTTGATGAATGGGTGGCCGATGCCTCATAGTCATGGACGTGGAGCCTGCTCTTGTGGTGGAGACATATCCAATGATTGATGGAAGCGCATGCCAACCAGCACCAACAGCAGTAGCCCTGATCAAGAAAAGTGTCACAACGATCACCAGTGTGGTGGCTCGCGTTGCAACAGGGGCAGTTGTGGTGTTGAGATTTGGCTGTGATCTGGCTGTGATTTTGATGCGCCAGTTGCTGGTGTATCGGAGGCCGTCGCACGCCATACGAGGGCTCGGTCAACGGTTGTGGAGCAATATCGGCCGGTGATTGGTGGAAATACGTCACTACCGAGGCCTCGTTCCGTCCCGATTACGACCTGGAGTCACAATAGTGGATGGGTCACTAGTGGGCTGAATGCGAATTCAAGCCCAAACTAAGCCTCAAGGGATGCCCAAAATTGGGTATATTGGGTTCAACGGCCAGGGGTACCCAACGGTATCTATGGAAGAAATCGGACTTAGCGAGCCCTCGGTGGCTATTCTGAGTTCTGATTTGCGCACTTACGAGCCCTCGGCGACTCTTCACAAGGTTCGACCGGGAACGGACGACTCTGAGGCCTCGGCGGACAACGGACCGAGTCCTCGGTGACTCTTGGAGATGGGACAACTATGGAAGAGACATCGGTCGATGTCTGATCAGACGCAGAAGGTCCATAACGGATCACGTTTCACTTGATATTTGTATACTTGCATTAGTAATTACATAATTAGGACATAATCCCGCAAGGGAAATAACAGAACAGAATCTTCCTCTCAAGCAACAAGCGTGACGTCCGGCTTCACCCTTCTAGGTAAGCGTCTGGATAAGCGTGCTTGTGTGGATTATGCCTGTCGGTGAACTCGAAGCTTACTAGCGAGGGTTCATCCATTGGCAAGGCCAAGTGATTTGATTGGCCGATATATATCGGGAGATTGCGTGACGGCTGAATTGCCTATATCGCCTGTGTGTGAATGCCTGTACGGACTCCGACTGTCTTCCAACCGAGACGAGTCCTCGGTGCCCACGTAATACCCTTCCCCTGCTGGGATTACGTGGTTGTATGCATCTGCTAGCGTCTGCTCGTGCTAGTACGGTGTTAATTTACATTGGGTGGTTACATATAAGCGAGATAGCAAGGTCCTATCTGTCCCGGTGCAGGGCTGAATCTGGGTCTTCAGATTAAGCCTGAAACATCGTTCGCTGTCTCAGTGGACGTATTGTTGTGGGATTGGGCTTATAGAACGACTACCGAGGAGTCAAGTGGAATTTCCTACATCACAGTAAATCCCAGTAGGCCTCGTTCACAACGACGATTAGCTCAAGTGCCGCACCGTAGTCCTTCCTCTTACGCCCAGTGGCTCGCTTTCGAGACGGAGCCTCTAGAACTCCAGTAAATGCAGCAGTTGTTATTGCTCGCTTCCAGATCCGTGACACGGTTCGGGGTGCAACACCGAAGTGGCCAGCAACAGCACTTATGGCACCATGTCGAGGGGTTCCTCCTGTGGAATCCTGCGCCAGAGCCCACAGTATCTGGCTGCGCTGCTGCTGCGTCAGGTTCTTTTTGCGCGAGGCCGTAGGCGTCGACACGTCGGACGAGTTGATGCTCGATCTAGTCGAGCTGTTGGGCATGGTGTGGCGGGCTGGTTGCGAGAGCTGGAGGTTGTGGTGGTGAGCGGCAAAATAGTTTATGTGCCGTGCATAGTTACCGCCAACTTGCCTGCCGTGCACGTTTGAATGGACACTACGAGTCGAGTTTTGTGAGTTTGCTGGAGGCGCGCGCACCATTGAAATCAGCGCGAACAGCTGCATTTATTTCTACCACTCATGAGCGAGTTTACAAGTTTTTAGCGAATCCAGGCCGAGAGACGATCAAATCGGTCATTTGTTTTGAGACGGAGTGGTATATGGTATTGTGGTTTTCACCGTTTTTGCCGCCCCATTTTGATCGTCATATCTGGCACCCCCATTTGTAAATTGGAGCTACCATAGGTTTAGGTCATACTATCTCGGGCTTGCAAGCCGTCTTGGAACTGTCACCAGATACTCGACGTGTCATTCTTCCATGCGTAAAGCTTATATTGGTGCATTAGAATGGGTGCTACAGACGTAATGTAACACCAGCGCTTGACATCAGATTCAGGTATAGAATGTCAGGTGAGCTATGTTGTTGTCAGCATTGTTCATGAGACCCGCATACAAATTCTAGTACTGTAGACTCACTCACCATCGAATTCTTTAACATGTGGTCATAGATGGCGTCTGCCATGGCACGGTCAATCCAGGGAGGAAGACATTCAGTTTTGCCGTTCAAAAGCGGCAAAACTCACGCCCTGAACAAACCAAACCAACCAAACCACTCCCTACTTCAAACCAACCAAAAATACCAACGAACTTAGTTCGGAACAGTTTCGTAGTTTGGTTCAAAGTGGTTTGAATCAAGTGTATTTATACGTAAAACAGGCCATAGTTCAAACCGATCCAAAACGGTTGACCGTCTAATTGATCAAATGCACTGAAGCTCCGATTGGTCACTTTCAAAAGCTCTGTAAAGGAGGAGCGGCTTTATCTGAAGGCACGCGCCACTACTCCAGAGCAACAAGAGACTAAGGGCTCTAGTCGAAGTATCAGACCTTCAGAGCTGTTCAGCATTAGCACTTCGTACACATCGGACCCGGTGCGTTGTATGATTAGTTACAATAATACTTATTGGCTATAACATACTAAGTCAAGGATCTAACATTTTTCGACTGTCAGAACCTCTTTCACATGCAGTCTATTACAAGAGCTATCGTCCAGCACCACGAGGATAGGTCAACGAATCCAGACTCACTTACCAGTACGTTATCGAGTACATGCACTCGGAGACAAGTTGTGGTGCAAGAGGACATCATATCACACGATACTGGAGATGCTCGTCATCTGAGACTAGTATTGCACGAAGCAGACGTCCGTAACAGCGTGTACTTAAATCGTCTTGCCGCGTACGTAAACGAAGCAACGATTTCGACAGAGCAGAGACTTTTAGCACGGCTTGGTGATGCATTGAGCAGCTCAAGCGTGAAGATTGAATCTGCCATTGATGACCGATCGAAAGCATGCGCAAGCACCATTGAAGAACGACTTCAATATTCTCTGAATGCAGCACAAGCAAAACTAGCAGCAGAAAATGAAGCTACGATCCTTGGACATGCAGTAGAAATTCAGTCACGAGTTTCAGCAAGAATTTTGGAGGCCGAATCCAACCAGAGGGAGGCGGCCTTTGAACATAGTATTGAATGTGAAAAGCGCATACAAGCAGCGTTGCATCGATCTCAAGAAGTCTTTGACTGTGCTGCTAGTGTGCATGCGACAATTCAATCCAGCAAGGTCGAAGAACGGCTGCAAGCGGCACTCTTCAGGCAAGTTGAGGATCGTCAAGATATTCACGCAACCAACTTTCAAAGCACGCTTGACAAGTTTCAAGTAGATATGAAAGTGCAAGCGTCAATGGCTGCTGAACACGCACACAATGACATCCAAAAGAGACTTCAAGACAAATTGGACGCAGCCCTTCAAGCTACTCAAGTACAATGTCACGAATATACCGATATGAGGGTTGCGGCAGCCATGAAGACGTTCGAGACGAAGGTCAGCTCCGCGCAAGACACCATGGAAGCTTTAAGCGCAACTTGGGCAGCCAATATTGAGTCACGCATGCAGCAAAAAGTGCGGGACGCACACAAAACGACGCAGAATGCAGTAGCAGATATGGATGCGGCCACTCGACGTGCTGTACAATATACGTCGGATGCTTGTCGCGGATTGGAATCTCGATTAAGTGCTGTGGAGTTAGCAGTCAAGAATCAAGCAGCACGTGACATTACTGCTCGGCAAATGGCTGAAATCATGGATATGATTGATTCCAAGATAAATTTGAGTATAACCACGGAAAGAGTTACATCTGAAACCAGTTCACCCGTTGTCAACTTCACCTCCGACACACCAGCAGGCCCACCCAACGCTACTTCTATTACACCAGAGATGGATGCTACCGATTTAAAGGATCTCACTCAGACCACGGGTTCGTTACCAGTGCTAAGTGATGCCTCCCACGGGCCATTTGCAACCGCTGCCAGCACCACAGTTGGATCCGACACCTTGCACAATGGTCATTGTTGTAAACTATCTACGAGTGTGCAATACGCACGTACTGACGCGATCTTACAAGCTCTCCACGAGATTGGTTCCAGCATCAGCACGTTTCAAGCTTGCCCAGGATGCAGCTCCGAAGATCATCGTGTGAAGACATTCCTCGAATCTCGTGTAGCCGACAAGGAAACTCGATTGCAACGGGTTGTAAAGAAAACAAAACTCAACCGAGTGTTGTCAGACTTGGATCTGGCTTGCTTGGAGGCTACAACCGCAACCCTATTGAGAACTAAAGAGCGATCGGCACAGCTCAAGCGCAAAGCTGAGACTCGAACTCGAGCTGGCAGAGAGTAGAGATCGACAACGAACGTCTCCACATTGATATACTTTCATTCACCATTGATATCCCAGGCTCGATCAATATCAATACACAATACCCATAACAAATTCCATTCTTTTAAACTATCGCCGTCTAATAGTACATCGGTGATGGAGCAGTTGAACCCCAGCGCCACCGTGGCCGACGCACCCCAGACAGCACCGTCGGAGGCGGTGACACCTGCTGGTGCACTCGAAACGACAACCACAGCCATGTCACCGACGGAAAAATGCACGGTGTGGACCCACCGACACACCCCACACACCAAGCCCCGTACGTGTGCACAACGACGGAACCGGGGAGCAACGTTTCCTTGTCGTCGATCAATGGAAATTCCTGTAGTGGATTCTTACGAGCACGAATAGCCTTTTCACGACGCGCCTCAAACCAGCGTTCCAATGGGTCCCATTTCTCTAGAATTCGTCTGATCACACGCGTCAGACCCATAAATCGGTGGTTTTGAAATGACACGAGTTGAGCCGTTTACCCTGGTTGCAGTAACTTGCACAGCTCATGAAACAATGACCCCATGGATTCATTGGAACGAATTGCGTACACTGTTTGCGAAATCCGAGAGATCAGGTCTGTCATTTCAATGTTTTTTGACGTGCTACGCTGTGCAGCGATGCCAAATGCCAACTTCGTAGCTGCGTTGGTGAGGTGTGACATACACCATACCCACTTGAGCGAAAGTCCTTTTGCATCATCCACTTTACCTCAGGGCCTGAATCTGTCGTTGAGCCGAAAAATCTGTCAGGTTCAGCCCAAAGTTGTGCAGCAGCTCGACTATCCAGCGTTTAAAGGGGGTGCGGTATCCTTGGCATCTTTCGCCAAAAAGAACTTCAAAGTGGCGGGTGCCGAGTAACACAGACCGATATTTCCACTGGTTATCTCCGAGATAGACTCGCAGGCCCAGATACTTTGTACCTGGTTGCGTTTTGGAGCTCCAAAATCTACCACCATTGCAAACGACGGCATATTGCCAATGCGATTACCAAGTAGGTAGTCTTTGACACCATGTTTTGTTGAGCTGTAAAGCTCCACAATCGCGCGACACACGGTATTGTGGTTAATGGTTGCGCGAAAGTCATCTTTAACAACCAAATCACTAAGAAGTTCAGACTCCTCATACTCTCCAAATCGAAAAGCAAGGTTATTGCGGACGATCCTCAGCATTTCGAGGAGCAATGTCATGCATCGGCTGTCATCTGTGTTTGCAATAGCGCTCCTGAGCTTATCCAGTTCTTGCTAACGCGTACGCTTACGCCCTGTCTCGGCAATTGACTTATTTCAAGACTCGCGATGAACTTCGGTAAGATGCTTCGTAGCTTTCGAAGTATTCCCAAAGAGCTGAATGTTTTTGTTTTCACGCTGACACGCACGACTCCCGAGACAAATCCACCCAACGTAGACTTTGCCATCAAGAGGGCACGACACTCTCACCCCCAGTCCAGTATCAAAGAACGCTCCCCACGTCGTTTCGGCACCAGTGTGAAACCTGGTAAGGGTTGATAGTTCTGTATGGCAAGGTGTACGTGCTCTGGGACGGATGCCATGTGTGTTGATCAGGAAAACGGTTGTCAGGATGTCAAGTAGAAGGAAGGAGGGAAAATTGCAGAATGAGCCGTGCACTCGAGTAGGAGAGCACGAACTCTCCATCAGCATGCTGTGTGATGACTGTCGTCTACTGGCTTTAAAGGGCGAAAAATCATGCGGCTTTGCGGAAGGTCGTGTTTTGAATGGGTTTTTGCCAATCAACAGGCTTGGATGAAAACTGGCGCTGGCTACACTCCTGAAACGTTGAACCGGCAGGAACGAACTCGAACGACGGTTCGAAAAGGATTGGAGTTTCACTTGGAAACCTTAGTAACCGGTATAACTGGTTTGAAATAGGTGGAATATAATCTCAAACCGTTATATTGCACTTTAGTTGGTTTGGTTTGTTCTGGGCGTGGCAAAACTGAGGGTAGCTAATTATTTGGGACTGCTTTGGATACTCAGCCCTACACCTGTTTATCATTTCAGACCTGTTTTGCGGCTATATCGGACCTCTCACCTAAATCGGACACCCTATATCTTAATCTGAGCAGTCCGGATTGCCAAAATCGGTGAAAGCCACAATAGGAGTAACATATCTAAATAGCATCTCATAACTCTGTGGAGTAGCGTCCTCGCGAAATTCCGCAAAGTCGTCCTCGCACAAACCCGTCGCGTCCAGTAGGTCGGTCGCGTCGGGTATTTTCCCGGTACTTGAGTATCGTATCTCTGGGTAGGACACGTATAGATCGCACCACAAGCCCCTGAAGCGTGCTTCCTTACTTCGACGTCCCGCTCGTGTGCAGTGGCGTCGTTCCTTGACCTTGGGCGTGCGGCGTTATCGGGCCGGCGTTTCCTCGGTTTTGCGCGGCGTTATCAGGCCAACGCGGGTTGTGTGCGGCGTTATCGGGCCAGCACGGGGCTGTAGGGGTGAGTACCCGTTCCAGCAAGCGTCGGGGGCCGCGTTATCGGTGCGGCTCTGCTTATCGGCCGGCGCTCGGTGGTCCTTGAGACACGAGGGAGGAAGATCCGGTTGCGTGCAACAAAGAAAATTCGGGACTGAGCCTTACCCTATCCTATGCTATCGACTGGCTACTTGAAGCTTGCTGAGCTTCTGGTTCCCTGCCTAACCCTACTTCTGTCGTGCTACCTATCCCCCACCTTCAACCTGATTCATGTCCTTTCCTTTCTAGATCGGGTTTGTAGATCGATGTTATAGATCGGAGTCGTAGATCGCGGTTGTAGATCGGGGTTGTAGATCGAGGTTGTAAATCGGGGTTGTAAACAGGCGCCCGATCTAGCCCGGGGTCGAGTCAGCTCTGAGTCGGATCCGACTCAGACGCTGGATCGCCCATCATCATTCTTGCGGAACTTTTCGGGCTAGGTCGTGGCCATCGCTTCCCGTCGATCCGGGTCATTCTTCGCCTCGCGCTTTTTTAGGCTGCTTATCCACAACTCTTTCTACAAGCCGAGATATGGCCACTGACGTTGCCAAAAAGCGGGGTCTTATTGATTTGGTGTGCACTGTAGTATGCGCTACGTGCAGACAGGAAGCTGCCTTTCAAGTGAAAGTCGCTAGAAATCATCGTTTAAACAGGTTTACCAGACAATGACGTGTCGACATGAGTCCATGCATGGTTTAGGACAAGCACAAAGTCCAGTGTGAAAATAGCTTCCCATGTGTAGCCATGGCATTGTGGCGAGGTAATCAGAAGAGTGACGGGACGCAACGAGGCGTATTCGCTTCGTTGTATAATAGTATGGATGCGTCTCGACCTCTGCTGGCCGGTGATGGGGACGTTAACGATGTCGACACCCGCTCTTCTGACTGTCTATCTCGATATTTTTCCGGCAGTAACGGGCTCCGCACCGAAAGTTTTTACGCTAATGTGAAGGCCAGCAGCAATGGACACGTTAATGGCCAAACGCCATACGTCGAAGACTCGGTGGATGATGACAAGACATTGTTTTGCTGCCAGCCCTGTACTCAGTGGCCCTGCTGGAAATGGGTTTTTCCTGACCGTATCAATGACTACGAAGACTTTGCAAGTGCAGCTCAGGTGCGACTGACGAGGTCGAAAGGAAATGTTGAAGGTTCAGGTTAAGAATTGATGCTTTTGCTACAGATGGGGAGATTTACGCTCTCCGAAAGACAGCACGGGACCAGCTCGATCCAGCGCTACCAGGTACTGTAAATGCTCTGAGAGATGAAAGATGCGTCTGACATGATCACAACTGTGCAGAGAACTCTGACATGTTGCAGCATTTGTGGAGTGGGTTATTCCCCACCCTACCATACGAAGGACGAGTGAACGTGCGCTGGCGCGACATTGGTTTTCAAGTAAGTGTGGACAGTTATTGCGTTGCTGCCGCACAGTGAGAGCGTGCATCACATATTGTGGACAGGCAGTGATTTGTTGGATCATCATGGTGCAGAATGACGATCCAGTATCCGATCTCCGCACCTCAGGGCGGTTGGCAGTTCGAATGTTGCTTTATTTTTCCGACCACCTCAACGATGAGTTTAAGGTGAGCTTGAAACACCAGACACTAAGCGTAAGCCCACACTTACCCTGCTTTCTTCGTATATCCAACTTACTAGCGCATGTTACGTGAAAATCGCTTCCCGTGTGCCTGTGCGCAATTAACCTTCTAGAGATGTTGTTGTGTCACTTGAAACTAAAAGAGCCTCTCCCACTCGTTTGCCCATGCTGTGGCACTGAGAATGCTGAGCTAGAAACGTCGCAACAGCCTAGTCGATCACACCCAGAGCTGCGCGGCTTCATCGCATTGGTGAGCGACGCGTCTACGCTTGCTTCCTCAGCTTTCACTCACCATCTCTCATGGGCCGAGGGTGGACCTGCTGAAATCGCACTTACGCATGTGTTTGCGCACTCGCTTCTTGTGATGGATGGTGTGTGGAAACAAAAGTTGCAGCGAGATCCGACAACGACACTGATGCACTTTCGTGAGGCACTTATCGAAACTCGAGTGCGTATCCTGACGTTCCTCTCTTGGAATCGCACCCCTCTCACGCTATCGGAGTTGGATGTCTGGGGCTACCGTCAACGAGCGAGGTGCCACAGTCTCCGCAAGGTAGCATAGTTTTTGGATTGGTAACCCGCAAATAGCGAACAATTACTAGGTAAATTCTTCCAGGTTATATACAGGTGGGATTTACTCCACGCTCCAGTCAATGGGCTCCTTGCCATGCTTTATGAGGTAATTGTTGGCGCGTGAGAAGCACTTGGAGCCCAAGAACGGGGCGTTGGTCTTGGAAGCACCAAGTGGTGACGGGTGTGACGATCGCACCACTAGGTGCCTGCTAGCGTCGATGAGCACTCCCTTCTCCTGTGCAGGTTTCCCCATAGCAAGAACACGACGTTAGAACCTTCTGAGCTGATCTTGGAGATGACAGCGTCCGTGAACTGCTCCCAGCCGTGTTTTTGTGTGAATTGGGTTCGGAACGCCTAACGGTAAGTACTGTATTAAGCAGCAGCACACCTTGACGACTCCAGCAAGAAAGACAGCCGTGCGTGGGACGTTTGATGCCCACATCACTCATAGCCTCCTTGAAAATGTTCTTGAGACTCGGTGGTGGTGGAACTCCGTGGCGGACGGAGAAGCTCAAGCCATGAGCCTGGTGAGGACCGTGGTACGGGTCCTGGCCCAGAATTACCACTTTGATGTCGGAGAAGGCAGAGTCTCGCAGCGCTGTGAACACGTCGCAGGGCGGAGGGTAGATAGTCTTTTTGCGGTTTTCCTCGCTCTCCAGGAATCTTGTGAGTGTCTGGAAGGAGCTCCGTGAAAACTCCTTCTGCAAGAGACTAAACCAGGAGCTGTGTAGTAGCGACTGCAGTTGCGAGGTCTTCTGCAGAGCTGTGAAAGTGGTCACAGGCAGCGAGTTGTCTTGATCTTCCTCTTCTCCCCCTCGGCTGTCACCTCTTTGATGACGGCATCGCCAGTCTCTTTCGTTGTGGCATCTCTTGGCCGCTCGGAATCGGACTTGGGTGCAGCCTCCGTGCGGCGCTTCTTAGTTGGAGGCTGCGCGCCGAAGAACGAGCGGATGTCGCGGGTGGTACCCATGTTGTTCTACCTTCCCGCCACAAATAATATGCCCCTTTTGTTTCGAAATGGTCCCACGACGGACTATTTCGGACCAAAAGAAGGTTGGACTATATTAGAATTGGGTAAATTATTCAGCCAATCATGGGCCAGGATCGCTTTCCGGAAACGCATCGTTGGGCTAATCTTACCCTCATCGTATGGTCGTACCACTGAGAGCCACGGTCTGCACTCGTAGCGCCCACAAGGAAAGCACGCACGACTCGACCTGCGTGGTTGGCACTGCCAACTTGGCAGGCGCAGCTTCGTCGGTTTGCGTTTACCGAGAACTCCGCCTGACACCGTAGGCTGGAGGCGCCAACAAACGCGACATCTTGCCAGGAAAACAGTCGCTACATGATTCGCTTCTGTATTAAGCTTACTCTTACTCTCTCTCCACATCACATACATACGGCACTCACTGGCACTCGAAGCTACTTCTGCTTGCTCTTCTCGACTCATGTCGGTAGCTCACAACGGTTGGCCGGCCCGCGCAATGCCAGGTAGCCTTATCACACGTCGCCTTATAGTACATACGATTCGCCAGCAGCAGAGTGGCTTCTGTGGAGACGACGCTCACAACTGCACGTCGGTCACAGTCTCAGCCTTGTCCGCTGTCTCCTCCGTGGCAGACTCCTCTGCTGACGTCTCGGCTTCGTCGTGTGCGCCCGAAGTCACCGGCTTCGAAAGCATCTGCGAATCCACGGGGATCAAGCTAAACTCCACGTTCATGGCCTTGCCGCTGTCATCTGTCACGACTGCAGCCACCAAATTTACGGTCACAGCGACATCTCCCGCGGCAGAAGCCTTCACCAGTGTGCTTATGGACTGCTTCGTCTCCCGGACTTTCTGCATGATGCTATCTAACTTGTCCTGGTCGGTGCACAGGTACGTGCGAAGAGATTTTTGCTTCTTCAGCACAGGCTCAGACTGGCCTGTGTGATTCACGAAGGCATTGTTGAACGTTATCGTCTGGAGGTTCATGTCCACCACCACGCGAGGCGTCGTGGTCTTCTGAAAGCAGCCGCGGAGCAACTTGTCAGCGCCTGAGGTTGATTTTTGGGCCTGGGCACGGAAGGCCTCGGCCTGTTTCTCGGCGCGCTCGGCCTTCTGTTTGGCGATCAGCAAGTTGCTGCGCAGCATCTCGATATAGTGCGAGGCGTTGTCGAGGATGCTCTGCTTGTTCTTCTTGGTCTGAACCCCAGCCTCGTCCAGCATGTCCTTGAGCTGATTGATGCGGTCGTTGAGCTTGAACATCCGCTTCTTCTCCTTCAGATTCAGGTCCTCGCGCGAGCGCTGGAGCCACTTCGGGCGCTCGACGGTGTGATGACGCCGCCGTTGGCGTACTCGTAGTCCGAGGAGACGTGCAGCATCTGCGCTCCCATCTGCTGGGGCGGCGGATAGTAGTGCGGCGCGCCGTTGGCGTTCATCATGAGCGGCTCGTGCTCGTACTTGGGCGTCATGCCATGCTGTGGCGTCATGGCCGCGTGCTGAGGCGTCATGGCTGCGTGCTGGGGTGTGCCCTGGTGCACCATCTGGCTGTAGTCGCCCACCATCGCGGGCTGCTGCGACTGCTGCTGCATGAAGAGCTTGGGGCGCTCTCCGCTCTGTCCGTAGCCCATCGCGTTGTGAGCGGGCGAGGTGGCGTAGCCGTATTCCGAGCTGGGGCCGAGCATGCTGCAGGATGCGGATCAGGATGGGGCTGGGCGGGGGCGAGAACGAAATTGGAAAGGTCTGGCGCTCGCGTGGGGAACTTGGCCAAATGGGAAATGGGAAAGCAGCAGCTGGCGCACAGAGGCCCGCCCCAAACACAGACTGGAAAAGTCAGTCAGGCGTCTGGCTGCAGCCGAGGGATGCAGAAAGAGGCAGCGAAGGCGTTACGAAAAAGAGCCGTTGCCCGCGAGACGTCAGAATGTACCTCTTTTATGGCACAGACGGCAGCTGATCGCAACGCGACGACCGGGGTGCAACCGAACGACGACGAGCTCGGTGTGACCTGGCTGGGCTGCAGCGTTTTGATGATCATCTTGATCTTGTTCCTCGGCGAAGTTCCAGCAACAAGCTCCGGAAACGGTTTCTGCAATCAGGCGGTGAATCCAGGAGCTGGTCATTCAACCAGGCACAAAGCGGGAGGACGTCCGTTTCAAGGAGGAACTCGCGCAGAGGACGATCCCGTCACTCAGCCGTCGAGTGCTGGTGCTCGTCCAGCACCTGCACCATCAGCCGGTTGTGGGTCGGCATCGGCGTCCGCACCCAGTCCTCGGGTCGAGAGTTCGGCCCTGCCGATGCCTGCAGCCGGAGCTCCACCGAGATTTGGTCGAACGCGCGCAAGTAGAGCGTTTGGTCCACGCGGGAGACCCGCCTTTTATTGTCGTACAGCAGCACCTTCGTGGGCGCGATCTCTCGTGCAGCAGTAGCACCACTAGCACCATAGTCAGCGACTCTATCATGCGAGATCACCAGCCGCATGTGCACCAAGCTGTCATGGCTCACGTTCACGTTCACTTGGTATAGCCCGGCCTTCACGACGGTGACGAACGCGGTGAGCTGAGGCCCACTGCCAGTGGCGATCGGCTGGAAGAAAGGCTCAGCGATCTCGACGATCTCACGCCACTCCACCTGATACGCTTGCACAGTGCCTTCGTCTGCTGCTGGTGCTGTTGGCCGTAGAAGAGATGTATTCGCTCCTCCCCAGCAGCAGCAATTAAAGCTCGGCACGGGTGGAAGGCTGTCATCCAGTCGGATCGCGCGTAGATCCATCTCCTCGCTCGGTCGCGATCGCGCCTCTCTCTCTTGCGCCTGCTGAATGGACCTGGTCCTCTCTTGTACGAGATCTGCCAAATGGCGTTCAATTTCGTCGCTTGGCAGTTGAGTTGGGCTACGTTCCAATCTAGCCTTCACCTGAGCTTCAACTTGCAGCGAAAGCGCGACCTCGTTCTCCTCTTCTTGCTGCCGCAGCTGCTCACACAGCCTGTCCCGGTCGGTCTGGACCAATGCAAGTTGCTCTCTCGTGCGTTCCAGTTCATGAGCAAGATGCTGTAGCTGCTGGTCAAAAGACAGCAGCTCCATAGGGAAATTGTGCTCGACTCGGAATAAGTCAAGAGCTGGATATACCACAACCAATGTCAGATCGCTATCACCTGCACTGCTGTCGTCCGTAGTCTTCTCTGTGGTGGATGTTCGCAACTCTACTTCACCCTTTTCAAAGGCTGTTTTCGATTCTGCTGTTGCACGCGGCTCTGGGCCAACGATAACAACTGCATCAGGCTGGCTGCTCAGGCTCCGAAACAATGCGGTCAAGACCGTCACTGTGGGCACCCGCAAGTCGGTCTTCGCACCAGGAAGCTCTTGGATGTCATTGAAGCTGTAGCTGCGTTGCTCACGGGACGTCAAATTCTCCATCCAGATCGTGGTAACAGGCGGCTTCGCGGACGATACGGTAACACGGATATGATACTTATTTTCATGGTCTGGAGGCAACACCACTTGGGTCAGTTCCATCGAAGTTTGCGAGACAGTGACGTCCTCGTCGTTTAACAGAGGGGAGAGATTTCAACACGACGAGCAGAAACCGAAGCACGATTATGGGAATCCGCTCTAGCCGATGTTACATCAGCACGAGCAGATTGCTTAGACAATCTAGCACATTTCGAAGAAGACGAACACGTGTTGGAGTTGGATTGAACCAACACTGAGCTCCTTTTCATCTCCTCCAAACTGGTTGCTAGTGACGTTCGATCTTCCACCGCTGATGCATCGAGCGGAGGACTTGCGGTGACTGCACTTATAGCGTGAAAAGGTGGGGCGCACTTGCGTCCATTTGATTGCGCGATTAAATGTGCCCTAGTTGGTGGTCTGCGTGGTGGCGACTCGCCATACTGCTCGACGCCCAAGTTGAAGCTGTTATCGTCATCGTCTTCCCACTCTCCATGGTCAACATCTTTCGGTCTTTCCGTCTTCGAGCGTTCCAGAAGGCTTCGCGATGAAGACTTCACCTTCTTAGCAGAGCGCTTGCGGAAATGCATGTTCGAGGTATGCATCACACCGCAGCCTCTCTTCTCGTTTTTCTGAGATATGCTGTTGTTTAATAAACCTGACGCTTTTCTCGAACTAGGGTTGGAATGATTACTCGAGGCGTTCTCCTTCCGCGTCTTCGTTTTCTTCTTGTGCTTTCCTTGGGCTGTTTTTAAAAGTGGTCTGGGACCCCTGTCTTCAGCCGCGTCCACGGATCTTGGAGACTTCTTCTCCTTCTTGACATTGATTTTTGTCTCTGCAATCAATATTCCATTTTGTCTCTCCTTGGTGTGCTGGGCTTTAACGTGAGAGTGCGCCTCCTTTGAGGTGGGTCTGCCAAGTTTTTGCCACCTGCAGCAATTTCCAAATCGTCATCCTCTAAGTCTTCAGTTTCTACCTCATCGGATGATGCTGATGACGACGAGTAAGACCCTTCTTCGTCGTTTTCATCGTCGCCGTCCTCCCCTTCATCCTCATCAAAATCGCCCTTCGTGTCTCCTTCTGTCCACTCCTCCTCCTCCTCATCTACACTGCTGGTGGTGTCAGCAGCCGCTTCCTCACTGTCGCTCGAATCTGAAGACAATGGAATGGGATTCATTGCGCTGTTTCCAATTCTGATATCGGACGACCTCCTTTTGTGCCGCTTGTACTTGCGGTCCTGCTTGACCTGCTGGCTGCTGATACTCTTTTGCCGCTATCACTATTTAAGTCCACTGTCGTCTGGCTGGTACTACGTGCACGCCGTTTGCCTCTCCTGGATCCATAGGCAACGGGCACTACAGGCTCCGCCTCGGGTCCGAAGATCTTCATCTTGCGAGCATACGCGACGAGCGCTGCCTCCCCTAGAAAATAGTCTTCGCCCTCGACGTCCTCAGGGTTTCTAGGATTCTTTCCTGGCTTGACATAATAGTGGTCATAACTCAGCGGCGGCCCAGCTGTGGCGTGCCATCCCTCTTTGGTGAAGTAGCTCTTGACATCGCGGAAGTTGTACACGCCGTAGTTGAGCTCTTGTAGGTGAAGTACACGGTGCAAACATCAGCATTTTTGTATGGGGTAAGAAGGACTCGCAGGTAGCAGATGGCGTACCGTGTTTCTTGCGACGCTCCTCTGGGTCCATGACGTTTTTCGCACACCGTTGCTGCTGGTGCTGCGGTGGTGGCGCTTTATCTCGGTGTTTGGCTCCATCAAAAGCAGAGATCATTCAACGAATCTTATTCGCTAAATATCGAACAATTTTGTCCAATCAGCTTCACACTTAGCACAGAAGCTGACCGGTAAGGAGAGCTACCTACTGTACATGTACTACAATACTGTAGCGCCCTACAGTGCCACCCAAGCATTGGCCAGATTACTGACAATGTACGAATTCCTTTGCTGCAACGAACACGCCGCCTTAAGTGCTATACGGACGCGGGACTGCGGCGCAGGTATACCCCAGTCGTCAAGCAGTGCGCACCTGTCACGGAGATTCTTCTCTTGGACCACGACCGGCTGGCGGATGGCATGGAGAGACTCTCATGATCGGCGCATTGCCAATGGTGCGGCAGTGGCGTCGTCTACCGTGGTAGATGTCGATGCGAACCACCTGTTCTGGCCGTTGGGCTGCTCTATGCAAAGTGGCGCACTCCGCTCGTCGAGTCGAGTCGACTCCAGTTGACTCACATGTCAATAGCGAAAGCAGCTGCTTGTTGAATCAAAGGGCTCAGGTATCGTCTCGGAGATCGCTGCGGGGTACGTGCCGTGACGCAGGCGCACCTCCGTGATGGCCTTCTTGAAGGATTTGGCAGCGGATGGCTTGCGGAGACGCTGCGGCCACGCCACTGCGGTGGAAAACGGACGCCGAGTCTCAGGCCAGCAAACCCTAGAGGCTTTAACTACCTGAAGACAGATCCCACAGCGACACCGGTTGCCCATCGGCTTTCCTCGTCACTAAGAATTGGGGACAGTGACGCTAGAGTTGGGCAGCCTGCGTCGGCCCCTTTTCGCACGAATCCCTCTGCCTTGCTGGCGCCTTTGCCTCACTGAAATATTGGCCAGGTGCTGGTCGATGGCCACCTGGCCGCGATTACCAGAGGCACGTCGGAACGAAGCACAGATTTTGGTAGTTTTCGGCAGCTGTTCGCGACCATCGTGCCGCAGGCTGTCAGCCCAAAGCTCTAAAGAAAGCACCAAGCACCGACAGTTAAAATGTCTTATGCAGTCGATTGAATGACTTTTTGGCGTTGAAGCTCGAGTGATACGGAGCTGACGTGCAGGATGGGAAAAGCGAGCACATTCACGCACGCTGCTCATCTATTGAGTGCCGTTGCCACGAGTGCTCGTCCCCGTCCTCGGCATGTCGAGCGCTTGCCAGCTGTCAGCGTTTGCCCGACGCGCAAGAGGCCTCCTTGTAATCGCGGTCTGCCCGACGATAGACTTGTGCGCAGCAGGTTGCGGCGCCTACCCACTTTCGTCACTCTGTGTGGCTTCGGTGCCTTTCACCCAATGCAGCGGAAGGCATTCCCCTACCGCGCCCTAATCTCCACGCGATAAAAGCGAGGCCAGCCTCCACATCTTGTCCGTAGAGGACGAGGCGATAAGACGCTCCAATGGAAATATCGGTTTGGAGAGGGAAGCTCGCGCTTTGCTTTCGCAGCCTCTACCATCTGCTGCCCAACATTTGTCATTCTCCATTTGGCAGCGTCCCACTCAAGTCGACTTCAGCATCGCAGCGGCTAACACACTCGCCTCGCCCCCTCGACAGCCCGTTAAACGCCATGCTGCAGAACGACTACGGCTACTCGCACTACCAAGCACAGACCCCCAGTCGCTGCACCACCAGCACAGTGGCGAGCGCCCCAAGCTCTTCGACAACGGGCACGGTGGCAATGGCGGCAGCTACCATGGCGGGCCGGGCATGCACGACTTTCAGCAGCTCGTGCACCCGAACAACATGACGCCGCAGCACCACATGACCCCGCAGCACCAGCAGCAGCAAGGAGACTTTGAGCACGAGCCGCTCATGATGAACATGCAGCACCCTGGCCAGTATTACGCTCCTCCTCCTATGACTGCGCAAATGCTGCATGTGTCCACGGACTACAACTCGGGCGGTTCTGCCAGTGGCACCACCCCTTCGCACACAGGATCCAGCGCTCACGCGAGGAGCTCAATATGAAGGAGAAGAAGCGCATGTTCAAGCTCAACGACCGCATTAACGAGCTCAAGTCCCTGCTGGACGAGGCCGGAGTGCAGTCGAAGAAAAACAAGCAGAGCATTTTGGACAACACGTACCACTACATTGGAATGCTACGAAGTAACTTGCTGATCGCCAAGCAAAAGGCGGAGCGGGCTGAGAAGCAGGCGGACAACTTTCGCTCGCAGGCTCAGAGTGGAGGATCCATGGATGGCATTTACAAGCGCTGCTTCGACCAATCGTCTACGCCTCGACTTGTGGCGGATCTCAATCTGAACATGATTGCGGCCAACTCTGCGTTCTTCTCGCAGACTGGACAGACTGAGGACAGCCTCATGAATCTGCACACGCTGCGTGCTAGCCTCTGCCTGGACAACAGCAAGCTTGACACTGTTGTGCAGTCGGTGAGCGGCAGCATGAAGCCCATCAGCGCAATCGTGCAGGCCCAGGGTGCTAACGGCAACATCTCTACGCTGACACTCATGGCCTCGGTCGTGACGGACGACGACAACAACGTGAGCGCCATTGAATTCAGCCTGGTGCCGTTCGAGATCTCGTCGGACTTTACTCCCACCAACTCCTACTCAAGCGATCCTGTGAAGCAGGATATGAACAAGGAGGCAAGTCCGTCAGGCGTGAGCGACCTGCAGCTGTGAGCGAGTGGTGCGAGTGAAATAGCGAGTGGTTTACTCTACCTAGGAGCCTAGCAAGCAGACTGAAAAGATCAGGTCAAGGCGAAGAAGGCGGAAGGCATTGCCTGTAGATAAAAAAATGTAACCTATATAATATTGTCTGCTTTTCCTTCAAACGGAATCCGGTTCTGTTTTGTGGCCCAATGGATAAGGCATCCGCCTACGAACGCCTGCTTGTGACTTCCGGTAGCTTGTTGCGAGCTTCCCGGGCGCCTCATCGCGTTAGCGTCGACAGCCACAAGCCATCTGCTACCAGGACAGCTGGAACGTCAAGGTCGGATCAATACTGTGGTGACGAGCCCGCTCCGACCCATATGGTGGTCATCAATGGAGCCATCCAGGACAGAGCACGCGAACAGCTTTGCTCGATACACACGGCCGGCGAGAAAAGCCGTCAGCAGCAGCGTTAACATACACAGCAGCGCTCACTGTAGAAGGCATTCTGTATGGGTGGTGGGCCGCCACTGGCGGCGAAGGAATGGCGGCCTGGGCAGGCTTCTCGAAGGACAAAGAAGAATCTACAATCGAACGACGAAGATGAGCTACGCACCCTGTCCTGCGCAAGAACCTGAACCTTCGCCCGATCGCTGTGCACTTGACTGATCGCTTGATGGCGCGTGCGATTGCGTGGCCGACCGAAATGTCGGAGCAGCGATGGTGAGGTTAACAACCGAAAGGCACTTCAGTCTCGCGAGGCAAACCTATAATGTCATTTACAGTAATAAGCTTCCTCCTTTCTTCATGTACATATATTTCCATTCTAAGCCTGGGTGCGTGCCAGGGTCTTGTGTCAGTGGCTCCGTCTGCGTTTTGACGACACCGCGAGAATGCGAAGGAGACACGGACACGGCCGTAATCGCGCAAGTGAGTCAGCGCGACAATCGCGAATCCCACGGTGACCTGGACGAACGGTCAGCGTCGCTGCGCGTGCCAAGACATGAATTGCTGTCACGCGTGGCGAGTGTGTGCTCTGGCCATCAATGAATGACGGTGTTGTCGTAGGCCTTTGTCTGAAAGGAGAATCTCTGGATATCCACACATCGCTCTCATGATGAGATTATCATCCTTGCTTGCTACGACGGCAAGTGAGGGCATAGTATGTGAGAAGAAAGGTAGTCTAGTTAACAGCCTCCTTAAAATTTCAAACTCGTTGAGGGCATAGTATGTCTTTCATCTGCGAGCGGTGGTGACTCATGCTGTGGTGGTGTGTGCCAGGCAGCTGTAGCGGCGTACACACCGCTCCTGCAGGGAGCTGACTGACAGTGAATACAAGGTGTTTCGTTCGACACGCGAGAAGGTTGGCGGCACGGCGTGTAGGACGAGTAAGAGTTGTATGCATGGAGGAGCTCTATTTAGCAACGACTTTACGGAGGCACTGCCTCAGGCAGCGCTCTCTGCTCTCTGCTCTCTGCTCACGCAGGAGGTTGCCTGCGTTGCGAGTCATGTCGATCTGCCGCTAAGAACATATGTTGCCTATCCGATAAGCTATAGAACTTGTGCTCCATGTATCGGCGATAGCACAAGTTCATCAACCCCTTATTTCAACGTTGAAGCCTTTTTCAGAGAATACACTACCCCACCCTATGGATATCTAACGTTATTACTCATCCTTCTTATCGTCTGGCCCATGCAAGACGCCCCGCACATAGTCCGCGCCACGATACAGCCCAACCGCAATGTCTTTGGATGTCTGCAGCGTAAACCACGCCGCGCTCCAGCCCATGCCCAGCACCGACATTTTTCTAGTTGTCGCTTTGCCTTCCCTCGCTCCCGTTTCCTTTCGGCAGTCCTCTATTTGTTGCACAGTGTTCGCTGCCACATTTTCCATCCCTGGGACTGTCTCCAGAGGCTCAAGAGGGGAGTCCTGGTCCACGCCACTAGAGACTGCCATTTCCACCTCCGAGTGACGATTCGCCCCTTTGACTTTGGCTTCCCTCCTGCTATTCTCCAGCTGGATCTTTGTCTGCGTAGGAAGTGGCAGTACTTTAGATGTATTTCTCCAACTAACAAAGGCAAGAGCATACATATCGTCGTCGATCTTTACCTTTGCCACTGCCAAGCCAATTAAAGTCCCCAGAGCCATTCCTGGCAACACCAATAGAAAACCAACTAAGGGCTGCCCTAAAGCGACAAAAACAAGTAGCCCGATTGTCCACCCGAACACTGCACCCACACTCCCAAGGAACAGCGTCAGAATCACCAGTCGACTGCAACAAGTCTCTGCCCAGTCACGGTCTTCCGTCACACGTCGCAGTTTTTCCTCCGCATGGAGCCGCAGTCGTTCGGCGTTCAACGTCCGTCGCTCAAACGTGCGCTCCACGTCCTCTCGGTGCCGCTGCAACTGTCGCTGGAGCTCCTTCGTCACGGCAATGGCGGCGTCGCGCTGAGCGATCAGCTCGTCTTCCATGATGGCTGCAACTTGAGGGATGTGCTGTACACAATATTTACATATAGGTATATTTTATTTTAGGTATTGACAATTTTTACTAAAATACAGTAGATAGATCAACTATCCGGACATGGTGGTGGTGTATTGGCCCCGGCATCTGTGGACGTCTGAGGCTTCGGTTGCGTCTCCAGCGTGCGTTCGACTCTCTCCTGACGCAGTTTGCGTCGTCGCAATAGACTCCGAGGCTTCGAGCGACTTGCAATTGTTCCCTCCTGACTCCAAAAGCCGTCGGATTGTGCTCTTCGACGCTGAGGTCGCAGCGCTCGGAGGCTTTTCGTCGCTGCATTCTCCGCAGCTTCTGGAGCGAATCGGACGCCAGTTTGCAGACCAAAATAACGAGGAAAAGGCAAAGCAACAAGTAAAGGAAAGACCATCTCCGACGTCGAAGGGAGCTGCTGCTTTTTCAAGTGGCTATTGGAGACAGTAGCGCACTATGTCATTTCTCTCCCTTTGCGCTACTTTTGATCGTTGCGGACGCTTTTCAGCGTACCGTGAAGGAGTTTCAGATGCCCAGTTGGATGGTAGCGGGAGGCGACAAGAGCTTGGCGGTAGGCGAGCAGAATTATTTTTGAAAAGTTTTTTACGAACGAATAATCTGATTGTAGGCGACGTCTCTGATATGTCAGGATCTTTCGACATTCCTGGCTGTGTTTGCTTATCAACTGCACAACACAGCTAGTTTACCCAGGAAATTGAGGAAAATTTACGCCATTAGAGAGCAAAGACGGCTCTCACGACAAGAAAGTCGGTAGCTTTTGTTATGTCATGTCCCTGTCTATCTGAAGCTGAAAGACTGACTACATTTCGATTTGCAGAGGCGAAGCTGCTGGAAGTATGCAACTGGATATGCTTCATGCTGCTGGATGTCGTGCTTGGGCGACTGATGTTCCGCTACATGAGCGAACTTGTTATATCAACCTTTCAATCTGCCGAAATGTACGTCGGTAGCTTCATGCTTCGTAGATGCATTTAGTTTATTCATGCAAAAACTAACGTCTATGCCTCTTGCAGCTCTCCGATCACTGTTATCAATTTCTTGCGTGACAACGTCGAATGGTTGATGGGCGCGCCCGCAGGCTTCAAGCTCAATAAGCCCTTGGCTTCCATCCTAGGCAATGGTATCCTTTTGTGGTTGGATCTGTGGAGCTTTACGTTTGCAGAATTATTACCTCGATGTGATGTGGGAATGTGGCTGGAGGTGGTATTCAGTTACCTGGGTGTGACTCTGCAAACCACCCTGTTGGCAGATCTAGTGAATCTGACGACGTGGCACTTGCATTGGGTCTACCTTTACTTTGCCAAGCTGAACCGCCTGCAGTTTGGGCTATTCGCTTCGCTGTCCAAACTTTTTCTAGGCCAGAAGATCAATGTACTGCGCCACCGCGTAGACTCGTGCGAATACGACGTGGGCCAATTGCTGCTGGGCACCCTGCTTTTCACCATTTTGGCGTTCCTCGTGACTACCAACTTGGTGTTTTTCGTCTTCTTTGCAGCCGTACGTGGAACTGTCGTGTTGATCTCGCTGACGCTTTGGCTTCCTGTTGTCGCACTGAGCACGCTGCCGTTAGCTTCTCTTATTTATCGAGTTTGGACACCGCACTTCTTTGTTATCGGGATGCAGCTCCAATTGCTTGATTGCTCGGCCACGACATTTAGCAGTACTATCACCTTAGACAATGTTGGTGCAAGATGCCGCAAACCTCAGGTGGATATTCAGAATCGGCGTGCCCTTCGACGTGTGTTCGCTTCTTGGGATACCAACGCCACTGAGAGCTGCACAGGTGCATACTTTGAGTTGGTGCCTGTTGTATGTGAGAGCTCCACGCACTTTACAAGGTATGCTATTGCTTCTGCATCTGCTTCGTCTACTTCGTCTGATCTGTGGTTGTCGTGTGGTAGGCTACAAGTATATAAAAAAGCGTAGCAACGCGGTATTCACTGCCTGCTATTTTACAGGCGTGGCTGTTTGGGAAGGCAGATATTGCGAGGGTCCCTATAGACGTTTTGTTCGGATTGCCCGATAGCTGCGTTGATTAAGACCAGAGGAATGGGCCAGTCATTGGATCTGTCGCGACGAGCCGAGCACAACTCTTGCGCCTACTAACGCAGTGCGAGCGTCACGCGGCAATCCAGTTCCGTCGGAAAGGTGCATCACCACAATATTTGGCCCCTAAGATGCTTACAGTGCCGGACTGCACCTGTACAGGCTGTTTTCAGTATGATGAGCACATTATTGCGAAGAAGTAGGTTTAGTAATGTGGCATAAAAAATGTTTGCTTCGATATTCATTATTGCTCACGTTGCACATTTTTTATTGATATCACGAATGCTACATGAGTAATTCTTTGTCTCGAGAGATGACGAAGAGTGTGGCACGCCACAACTCGTGGCTAAGGGAGGAGGGTGCTACCGATTACCGATTACCCATTGCCCAAGCCCAGCGCAATGAAGTAAAGGTGGGCAAGCTTGCCCACGACACGGAAAACATCAATTTCGCTCCTGGTTCTCAGGAGGACACTACTACCCTTGATAAGTTCCAAACACTTGGTGTTGCTGAATTGTCGTTATGCAGGAGTTTTCTCCGACCAACACCAGGTAAAATCAAACGATGCGATTTTCTGTCATCTCAACGAGACAAACGACGAATTTGGGGACAAAAATGAGCTACCGCTACACCCATACTCTCCAGGATGCGAACCATAATCAGAGTCACAGTAGGGAATTTGTTCGTCTCTCCTGGAAGCGCATCAACGCATAGTGCAACACAACCGTTATTTTCTGAAGCGATCAAGAAGACCCCGTCGTGACGGAGCTCAACTATACTTTAATCAAGACAGCAAGACAGCTACCGCGTCTCCTTCTTTCTGCTCCTCCTCCTCCTATTCACCGTGAAACATCAAGCTGAAGGGTGATTGGCAACTCCGTCGATTTAAAATTCGATCTCGCAGAACGCTTTCAAGAGTTCACTCGCTGGCTGTTTGTTCGTCGTTCTGCTCATGATCATCGATCTGGTTTTCCCGACGCGGTGCGCCCACTTGTTCCAGGGACGACCACCGCACAGAAGTTAGCGGCGCTCATGACAACCGCAACGCACCCAAACGTCGTGTTCGAGACGATGCTCGTGCCATCGATTCGATGGCATCGAAAATAGACGACGGGAATCATCCGCAGATGAACGAGTTTGGCGTGGGGGCTATGATGCTTTTGCATCGCTCGACTGGAGACCAACACATCCAGCTGTGACTTGGGACCAACTTAAACCGGCAGTGGCTGTGTTGGTGATGATCGCCTCGAGCTTGAAGTGTTCCGCCTATGAAGACTCCAGTCAAGACTTGAGTGTGGCCATTGTCGTCTTCATACTCTGTCTACTGTAGTAGCACCATAGGAGAGGGGCGAAAAAGGAGAAGTCGTCCCAAGCATTATGCTGAGAGCAGGAAACGCCGACATGAAACGAAGGCTCAAGCGTCACGCCAAGCGTCGGATCTCAACAGTCTCCACCGAGTCCATTTATTATACAATCCTGCCAGACCGACAACGCTTCTCGTAAACCCAGCCACGAGCTATGCGCCCCAGCAGCAGCCAGCGCTTCGACGTTGGCGACTGCGTAGCTGTTACACCAAAGACCGGCGGTGGTGGCACCAAAATACTCGGTCGGGTCCAGCGCTTGCGTTCCGGCGGCTCCGTGGACGTTTTCTATGCGGATGGCAAAGTGGAAGAACGCGTGGCTCGAGACCGCCTCATACATTCTCAATCTCCTGGCAGCAAAACGCCCAGAAGCAGCAATAGTACTACAATTGCAAGTACAAAACAATCCACTGAAAGCTTCAAGAGATCAGCAACATCGACAGCATCTGCAAAACAAAATGCATCGAGGTCTAAACCAAGTCGAGCGGCGACAGACAACGCAGAATTAGATATAGGAGCCGAGGGGCGACAGCTTTTGATGACGCCATCGGCTGCAGCTGGAGAGACTCAAAGGAGGGCGAGAACAGCGGAAACTGAAAGTTCTGCATCCAACAAGAGCCAGCAGTCTGCGGATGCGTCTCAACGCACAGCACGCAATGCGCAAAAACAACAAGTGCAAACTTCTCGGCGACAGAGGGACATGAGTGACACCGTCGCTCAAACACAAATGCAAGTTGCTGAGATAATGGAAGGAATCGTCGCGACAGACGCGGATGCCGTCGCTGTGGTAAGTGGTGGACTTGTTATATGTGAGCTATTGTATAAACCTTTGCTTATTCTGACAAAATCCGCGTCGAAATTGGACTTGTTGCTTGTTTGGAAAAGAAAAACTCGTTGTCGTTGCTACTTCGCGTGATTCGTTCGGCACCACAGGTGACTGCTGAGTGCGTTCATGAAGTGAAGGGCGAGCTCCTTCTACTAGAAACGATTCGGATGCACTCGACCCATGCCGTATTGCTTTGTTACGGATGCGTACTAATGCGCAAACTATGCCACCTCAGCGTCGAGTCCGTGGAACTTTTCATTCAGCACGGTATTGTCCGTGCCGTCGCCCAGGCGCTGCTTAGCTTTCCAGATGATGCTATTTTACAGGCGTCCGCATGCGGCTGTCTTGCGGTTTTAACCCAGACCAGCGACGTCGGCAAGAACGAGATGCTTGTAATGACTGATCCTAGTATTTTACTGCTCGTGCTGGCGTCCCTTGATGTTCATCGGGAATATTCAAATCTAACGCGTCAAGTTCAAATTTATGCATGTGAAGGTAAGACTTCAAATACTCCAGTGAAAAGCTTTTGATTGGCATGTACTGAACATGTTTTATACATGTTTTATTGTTTGGATCAGTTTTAACAGAGTTATGTGACTTTGGCGGGACACGAACCGTTGCTTCCTTGATCGCTCATGGGCCGAAGCGAAAGGAAGAACACCCAATCGAACTGATCGTCTCGCTCATGCGACAAAGCATGGCGCGTGAAGATAAGAAAGTGACTTGCTCTTTTTGCACACTCCTTTTATGGTAAGGTTAATGTGTGTTGGTTCGAAAACACACGTTCTCATACTATATACCTCTGCTATGTTGTGCCCAGTCTTGCGTCGAATAGTTCAGTCGCAGCGGAAAAGCTCCGTAAGTTTGGTGCAATTTCAGATATATCTGTGGTTATGGCTAAATATCCTGTCGACGAAGGTAATGCGTGTTTTACTGTGGGAGTTAATATCTTTTGCCACGCCTTAAATCCCGTTATGGCTAGGGATCATTCGATATTCTGCCGCTGCTCTGAGGGAGATTGCAAAAACAAGCATCAGTCGTTCACCTTCCAAGCGTGTCAAGAAACTGCCCGAGGCATTTTAGACGATGAAATTGCATTTCCCCAAGATTTTACGATGAAATCAGCTCGGAAGCGTTCTCCGGTCCCTGAACCTTTAAGCAATCGCGGTCAGAGTACCTCATCACGAGGAGCCAGCAGGAAAGGTGACACTGGGCAAAGGTAACAAGTCGTCGGCGACTTAGGTCTCCTAACTCCCGACCCAGGACATCATCGGGGATACCGACTCCATCTACTGTACATTCGTTTGGACAGCTGACAAGTGCGCTTGGAGAAGCACCAGGTGCATCATTCTTTACATCGCCAGTGAAACTAATGAATGAGATTCGAAGCTCGACGCAGAAAACATCAAGGCTTCCTCCTCCGCGTTCTCGAGACGAGCATGCACAGAGGGCAAGCGATGTGAAGAGGCGCGATAATGCGTCTGAGCAACGCAATCGTCTGTTGGTCAGGACGTATGGAAACTCACCAATGAGCGGTTTTAAGGTTCACCGATCGGATTCTTCATCTGGCACTATCGATAGAAACATTGCAGCAGACAACTCAAAAACACAGTTCAGTCCGCTCAAGAACAATTATTTGGGAAGTGATGGTGTCACTTTTGTTATTCCGCCTCCACTTTCAAGCAGTCAGCCTCTGGAACAATTGACTGTAGCGCGAGACGTCAAAGCGCCAACACGGCCTCATTCAGCACGTCTTACGCCACTAGTCAACGAACGGATAAAGTTCTCCACTACGCAGTTTCCTAGTTCTGCTGCCACTGCAACGGAGTGGCACCGTGGAGACGATATGTGGTCAATGGAAACTAGCATGAGCGCTGGTAATTTACGGCCACAGACTGCTGTAGTTGTGACAAAGCTGCCTGATCCAACGATGCGACGGGAAAAGTTAAGTGTGTGCGATGTAGACCGCAGGAAAAGAGGCCGTAATGACGCGAAAGAGAGGAGACGAGAACGAGGGTCACCAGAAGCACAGCCATCTGCTCGTGATACAGCATGTCGACAGTCGACAGGGAGACAAAAAGTTCCACACAGTAATTGGGAGCATTCTGACGATGAAAGCAGTGATGAGCAAGCATCCTTGACTCCACGACACGATGATCATGGGGGCGGATCCCCAGCTAATGCGTCCGTCATGACGGATTTGGACCAATCCATGGCTGAGCTCCGTGAGTTCGCCCAGCAGCTACTTAAAGAGGAAGCTCGCATTTCATCGCTACTTGCTCAGACGGGTTCCAAGTCCCCATGTCTGAACCGGATGCGCTTCTCGGATAAACTTCATAAAATGATTGAGATCGCAGAGTCATCGATGTACGAGCGGGGCCTCGTCGTGGGCTCTAATCATCGCGAGGCAGCACGCTCTCCATTAGAACAAGCGCAACTATCTCCCAACGATCGATGTGTTTTAGGTCCCATGGAGCCTCTGGAACTTGCTGAAGAGAAGACTGCTGTCTCCAAGCAGCATGACACCCCCAAAACGCTGTCAGTCGGGTACAAGAAGGCACGCTGGTCAGGGCCTAAAAACCATTCTCAAAACGCTTCAAACAAGCACGGCATAACAACAGCTAAGGTGGGGACAACGGCGCTACCAGATCTGAAGATTCGCTCATCAACAGTTCCGTTTTTGGAGCCACTTCATATCGGCCCTGAAAAAGCGCCGGCAAAGAAAGACCCAGAGCTATCTGACGAGCAAAGCGTGCCGACTCGGAAACAATTTAGAATGGCGCCGATTACGCTGTCAGAAACACCGCAAAAGGATGATGAGGTGAAGGATATTCTCAATGAAGAGGCCATACAAGAAGATATTCCGATGTACATGCAGCCACAGACATTTTCTAACCTTAAAGAGGAAGATGAACCAGTTCCTGAGCATATTGATAAACGACAGGAAGAGTTTGGCTATATGGATTTGGGTACAACCACGGCGGATGTGACTTTGCAAGACCAAGAGGCAGCACCCATCGTGGAGGAGATTGTAATTGCATCCCCAGTGAAAGATGGTGCTGAACCCGGCATCACTATTCCTGAAAGAATATGCCATCAAAGTGGCGTCGAAGATGACACGTACCAGGAAGAGCTGAATTTGTTTGAGGCAGAAGAAAGCATGGACTTTGCCGTTCTTCCAGAATTGTCCGTGGGCTTCTCGCCTACCACATGCAAGCTAGGTGGTAATCAATACGATATCGTGTCAAAAGATGATAGCCGCATGGATGCAGCGCCATGGGTATATACTTCAGAAGAAACTGGTGAGAATACAAACGAGGGCAATCAATCACTGGCTGACAATACGGTAACAGCTGAGAAACTCGAATGCACCGAGTTTCCTGATATTCCGGCGTCTGCTGGTGTGGCAGATGATAAGTATCCTGAATGCCAAAGCAAATGGAAAGTGGAGGACATTGATAAAGACGTAGGAAAAGCCTGGAAAACTGACAAATTCGATGACGAAGAGAAGGATGCTGATAACGGGGCTGGAGAGTTTTACCGTATAGATCTGCCAGTTAAACGCCAAGACGGATCAACGCCTATTTTAAAGTGGCGTGCTACTCGTAAGGCATGCGAACAGATTGCTGCTGATGGGATCCTTGATGCATTAGCTGAGGTTGAGGCATTGGGGACCATGTGCATGCCATGTAGCCATACGATTTCAACTGATTCAGTTCATGACGAGCATGCTGACGATCTAGCAATGCTTGCGTCGGTATCTGTAGATGCTCCAATATGTGACAACAATGATGATCGCAGCATTCTCCAGAGCAGCCCAGTGATGAGGGAAGATAATACCATCGAGCTAAAGACGATGCCAACTACTGATGCCGTGGTGTTGAAGGCTCTTCGGAACGTAGTAAACTCCCTGACTCCCTCAATAGTACTGGCTGAACAAATACACGCAAGTACAATTGACCAGTTAACAGCTAGAGGTCACAGCCATGATGACATCCATATTTCGAGTCACTTCATCCTGCAAGGTCCTGTGCAGGACATGGCAGTCGAAGTCAGCCGGATTGTGGCGTCAACAATCGCAGGATCACTGAATAGTGCAGTGGAGCACTTGCGAGCGCATCCTCTGGATGAAACATTAATTTTGGAGGACCACCAACAAGCTCAGATGGACCTGTTCCACTCGTAGCGACTCATGATTTTTGCCGTAACCTGAATGAGCTTGTTGCTGTTGCTGTCGAAGGTGTAGCCGACAGAATACGTGCCGCGGCATCAGAGCAACCACTTTCTTTGGCATTTTCGCCAGTGTTAGAAGATAACAATGCAAGCGTTGCCTTCAGTCATCGGCCATCTTCGTCGAGAACTGAAGAAGCTCAAGTGTCTGTAGAAATGGCGAAAGCAATCCAAGATAGTGTTAACGGAATCGTTGCGATTTCACTTGTTAGCACTATGCGTCAGTTTGATGCCTCCCTACCACCAGATCATGCTGGAGCGAACCCAGAGACAGAAGAGGGTGATTCGACCAAATTAGCGCCTGGTGTTTATGTCACCGATGGGAATAGTGTGGACGTAGCGGATGACGAAGTTTTGCCGGTGAAAGCATCAGTTGTTGTTGGCAGTTATGTCAATAGTCTGATTGCTCTCTCTGTTCAGAAATCTGTTGAGCGCGCGTTAGAGGATAGTAGCCATGCAGGCTCTGTGAGAGAACTGACAACACTGGCGATACATCTACAGTATTCATCGTGCGAAGAGGACATTTTCGCTGAACCAACGACGAGCAAATTGGACAAGTTTCACTCGAAGAGTTCCAAAACTTTAATCAGCCAGCCCGGTGCAAGTCCTACGGACAATAATACGGAGGGCGCGTTACCCGTCCAGACAATCATAGCAATCAGTCGTAACGTCAACGGTATTATTGCGCTTTCACTGGAGAAGACGGTAAACCAGCTATGTGGCACGGATCAATTGACACGTGCTGTTGGAGATGGAGCAATGGAGCAACCAGTCACAGTCGGTACCAGCTCTCGAGATCCAAGCTCATGTGATGATACACGTACAAAATCGTTATCCCCACAACCTGAATTTGATGCTGTTGGCGAACTATTAACACCAGAGTCGAGCAAAGCTGAAGAAGAAGTACCGAATGCAGACCTCGCTATGGTGGGCGATGTATCCATAGCAATTCGGCGGAATGTTTCTGCTATTGCTGCTGTGACGTTGGAGTCAGTGCTGCAGAGATTACAAGATGACGATGAATACCTGGTACGTCGTGCCGAGGATAACGAAAATCAAACGCTTGCAGTTCATGAACCAGGTGTACCGAGGACTTGCGCAACCCAAGATGTACCTCCAGGTCAAGATGCCCCGTCATTGGATGAGAGAATGGCGATAAGAACGTCGAAGGCATTCCTTGAAGAGAAGAAAAATGACCAAGAGGAATTTGGAGCTGAGCTTCCGATGGCAATGTGTATTTCGATCCGCCATACGGTGAACGTTATCCTGATGAAAGCTGTACGAAACGTTATGCTAGACCTATCACATGCAGCAGAAGTGATTGGACCACTGTATAAGACTGAAACAGCAACTCTGCCGACACCAAGTTCATTGCTCCCACCTGATGAGTTTGGTGATGAGTCGGTTCCTTGTGATCACAGTTTGGCCATGACCATTTTTGAATCGTTTGATCAGCAACGTCTTCGGAGCGAAACTTACCAAATTCCTGAGAGAAATACCGACGGGATGCCTATCCAAATGGCGATCGCTGTGCGATGGGCGGTCAGTGGCATTATTGCTCTTGCTGTTGAGAACGTGATCGCTGACCGTGTACCACAACTTCGACCAAAGCTGACGAGAGAACCAACGAGTCGCAGGCCTACCGCTTCGGATGGAACGACTGAATGTCCAGACTTAAAACAATTGGAACTGAGTGACGAAGAGCGAAAGGAAACAAGGGAGTCTGTTGACGTTGCTATAGCTCATGCAGCAACTGTCAGTACGACCGATGCAGCAGAGGAAATATTATGTGGTATGACTTATGCAATTCGGCAGACTGTGGACGGGATCATTGACAAGACAGTGGAAGGTGTTTTATTGCAAATTGGACCTCGCACCGTAACAAAGTTGGTGTCTCAACTAGTTGAGAGAATTGATGATATGGCATTAGATAGATCAGCAGAACACATTGGGTTTATTGAGCTAAGCGCGCCAGGCGATGAAGTCGATGATGGAGGACCTAGAATGCTCCCAGTAAAAATGTCTGTGGCTATACAACAAACCGTCAGCGGTCTTATCGGGATATCGCTCGAATCTGCAGTGAGAAATGTGATGCAGAAGCCTCAAGATTCGTTGTCACCTGCCTTGAGAGATTTTGATGAAGACACCGTCATGGACAGCAACCTAATTAATGCTCCAGATGAGATCATTCGCCCCACTGCCGTACACATACCACCATTAGTTCTTCCCTCTTCTGTTGATAGGCGCAAAAATGATCATGATGACGACGAAATGGAAGAGTTGTCGGTGATGGCTGCGATTGAAGTTAGTCGGACGGTGAATTCTGTCATTGCCTCTGGGGTAGAGAAAATACTTACGTCTATGTCTAGTATGGGCAACTCACTTGCAGCTTGTCAAGATGTGCGAACTTCGACTTGCACGGATACGACTGGAGCTGCACAAGACTTTGAAATCGCCAATTTACATCAAATTATCTCGGCATTTCCATCCCAGCACTACAGTGATGATACAAATACCCCGAAGGAGGCAAATCAGCCTACTGAAAAATTAAAATCTGACAGCGTAATCGGTCCTGTCTCCAATAAAACTCACGATGATGAGGTTCATCTTGAAGAAGATGAAGTCTTGTCGCCATTGATGTCTGTTGCATTAGCGAGTTCGGTTAAAGCGATGTTGTTGGAGGCAGTCGGTAATTCTTCCCAACAGATTGCCGCCCCACAGGACTATAATGATGATGTCCAGTTCATAAAGGAAGACGTGCTTGAAATGCCGGATGGTGTCGATAGGTCCGCATATTACCGGTCCCCAATGGAAGATACTCACCCTTTTTCAGCTGCAATTGCTAGCATCGTCAACTTGATGACCGCTTCCGCGTTGGAATCCATTAAGGCTAATCTTACAGGACCCGTGAATGCTTCTGACAGCCAACGTGGTAATCACATTGTATGCCCCATGAGCATATTAAGAACAGATACAGCGCATGGAGCTGAAAAGAACTTGAGCGAAATTACCTGCCCACCGATAGAGCTGCTGCCAAATAACATTCTGCAAAACAGTGACTACATTGCCAAGGCTAGCGATCGTTGGGAGCTCATCACCGCTGTTAAAACTGTTAGTGCCATCTTATCAACCGCGGTCCGAGAAATAGCTTCACGGATGGAGACACATTTTCCACAACGACAATTCCAACAAAACGCCACCTCTCTCACGGAAGTGGTCGGTATGGACGCCGAGTTGGCTGACGTTCCGGTGGTGTCGACGGAGGAGAAGTCGCTGGAGACGTTCGAGGTGGCTGGTAGTGTGTCGGAGGCCGTGTCGGAGGCCGTGTCGGAGGCCGTGTCGGAGGCCGTGTCGGAGGCCGTGGCTGCGACTGTGGCTGCGACCGTATCGGAGGCCGAGAAGGCGGAGGTGACTGCTGCGACGGAGGACCTGGTGACCGCTGTGGAGTCGGTCGCACTTGCCGCTCTGGCAGCCGAAGCCGCCACGGCCACTTCTCCCACGGAGGTGGTCGGTATGGACGCCGAGTTGGCTGACGTTCCGGTGGTGTCGACGGAGGAGAAGTCGCTGGAGACGTTCGAGGTGGCTGGTAGTGTGTCGGAGGCCGTGTCGGAGGCCGTGTCGGAGGCCGTGTCGGAGGCCGTGGCTGCGACTGTGGCTGCGACCGTATCGGAGGCCGAGAAGGCGGAGGTGACTGCTGCGACGGAGGACCTGGTGACCGCTGTGGAGTCGGTCGCACTTGCCGCTCTGGCAGCCGAAGCCGCCACGGCCACTTCTCCCACGGAGGTGGTCGGTATGGACGCCGAGTTGGCTGACGTTCCGGTGGTGTCGACGGAGGAGAAGTCGCTGGAGACGTTCGAGGTGGCTGGTAGTGTGTCGGAGGCCGTGTCGGAGGCCGTGTCGGAGGCCGTGTCGGAGGCCGTGTCGGAGGCCGTGGCTGCGACCGTGGCTGCGACCGTATCGGAGGCCGAGAAGGCGGAGGTGACTGCTGCGACGGAGGACCTGGTGACCGCTGTGGAGTCGGTCGCACTTGCCGCTCTGGCAGCCGAAGCCGCCACGGCCACTTCTCCCACGGAGGTGGTCGGTATGGACGCCGAGTTGGCTGACGTTCCGGTGGTGTCGACGGAGGAGAAGTCGCTGGAGACGTTCGAGGTGGCTGGTAGTGTGTCGGAGGCCGTGTCGGAGGCCGTGTCGGAGGCCGTGTCGGAGGCCGTGGCTGCGACTGTGGCTGCGACCGTATCGGAGGCCGAGAAGGCGGAGGTGACTGCTGCGACGGAGGACCTGGTGACCGCTGTGGAGTCGGTCGCACTTGCCGCTCTGGCAGCCGAAGCCGCCACGGCCACTTCTCCCACGGAGGTGGTCGGTATGGACGCCGAGTTGGCTGACGTTCCGGTGGTGTCGACGGAGGAGAAGTCGCTGGAGACGTTCGAGGTGGCTGGTAGTGTGTCGGAGGCCGTGTCGGAGGCCGTGTCGGAGGCCGTGGCTGCGACTGTGGCTGCGACCGTATCGGAGGCCGAGAAGGCGGAGGTGACTGCTGCGACGGAGGACCTGGTGACCGCTGTGGAGTCGGTCGCACTTGCCGCTCTGGCAGCCGAAGCCGCCACGGCCACTTCTCCCACGGAGGTGGTCGGTATGGACGCCGAGTTGGCTGACGTTCCGGTGGTGTCGACGGAGGAGAAGTCGCTGGAGACGTTCGAGGTGGCTGGTAGTGTGTCGGAGGCCGTGTCGGAGGCCGTGTCGGAGGCCGTGTCGGAGGCCGTGTCGGAGGCCGTGGCTGCGACTGTGGCTGCGACCGTATCGGAGGCCGAGAAGGCGGAGGTGACTGCTGCGACGGAGGACCTGGTGACCGCTGTGGAGTCGGTCGCACTTGCCGCTCTGGCAGCCGAAGCCGCCACGGCCACTTCTCCCACGGAGGTGGTCGGTATGGACACCGAGTTGGCTGACGTTCCGGTGGTGTCGACGGAGGAGAAGTCGCTGGAGACGTTCGAGGTGGCTGGTAGTGTGTCGGAGGCCGTGTCGGAGGCCGTGTCGGAGGCCGTGTCGGAGGCCGTGTCGGAGGCCGTGTCGGAGGCCGTGGCTGCGACCGTGGCTGCGACCGTATCGGAGGCCGAGAAGGCGGAGGTGACTGCTGCGACGGAGGACCTGGTGACCGCTGTGGAGTCGGTCGCACTTGCCGCTCTGGCAGCCGAAGCCGCCACGGCCACTTCTCCCACGGAGGTGGTCGGTATGGACGCCGAGTTGGCTGACGTTCCGGTGGTGTCGACGGAGGAGAAGTCGCTGGAGACGTTCGAGGTGGCTGGTAGTGTGTCGGAGGCCGTGTCGGAGGCCGTGGCTGCGACTGTGGCTGCGACCGTATCGGAGGCCGAGAAGGCGGAGGTGACTGCTGCGACGGAGGACCTGGTGACCGCTGTGGAGTCGGTCGCACTTGCCGCTCTGGCAGCCGAAGCCGCCACGGCCACTTCTCCCACGGAGGTGGTCGGTATGGACACCGAGTTGGCTGACGTTCCGGTGGTGTCGACGGAGGAGAAGTCGCTGGAGACGTTCGAGGTGGCTGGTAGTGTGTCGGAGGCCGTGTCGGAGGCCGTGTCGGAGGCCGTGTCGGAGGCCGTGGCTGCGACTGTGGCTGCGACCGTATCGGAGGCCGAGAAGGCGGAGGTGACTGCTGCGACGGAGGACCTGGTGACCGCTGTGGAGTCGGTCGCACTTGCCGCTCTGGCAGCCGAAGCCGCCACGGCCACTTCTCCCACGGAGGTGGTCGGTATGGACACCGAGTTGGCTGACGTTCCGGTGGTGTCGACGGAGGAGAAGTCGCTGGAGACGTTCGAGGTGGCTGGTAGTGTGTCGGAGGCCGTGTCGGAGGCCGTGTCGGAGGCCGTGTCGGAGGCCGTGTCGGAGGCCGTGGCTGCGACTGTGGCTGCGACCGTATCGGAGGCCGAGAAGGCGGAGGTGACTGCTGCGACGGAGGACCTGGTGACCGCTGTGGAGTCGGTCGCACTTGCCGCTCTGGCAGCCGAAGCCGCCACGGCCACTTCTCCCACGGAGGTGGTCGGTATGGACGCCGAGTTGGCTGACGTTCCGGTGGTGTCGACGGAGGAGAAGTCGCTGGAGACGTTCGAGGTGGCTGGTAGTGTGTCGGAGGCCGTGTCGGAGGCCGTGGCTGCGACTGTGGCTGCGACCGTATCGGAGGCCGAGAAGGCGGAGGTGACTGCTGCGACGGAGGACCTGGTGACCGCTGTGGAGTCGGTCGCACTTGCCGCTCTGGCAGCCGAAGCCGCCACGGCCACTTCTCCCACGGAGGTGGTCGGTATGGACACCGAGTTGGCTGACGTTCCGGTGGTGTCGACGGAGGAGAAGTCGCTGGAGACGTTCGAGGTGGCTGGTAGTGTGTCGGAGGCCGTGTCGGAGGCCGTGTCGGAGGCCGTGTCGGAGGCCGTGGCTGCGACTGTGGCTGCGACCGTATCGGAGGCCGAGAAGGCGGAGGTGACTGCTGCGACGGAGGACCTGGTGACCGCTGTGGAGTCGGTCGCACTTGCCGCTCTGGCAGCCGAAGCCGCCACGGCCACTTCTCCCACGGAGGTGGTCGGTATGGACACCGAGTTGGCTGACGTTCCGGTGGTGTCGACGGAGGAGAAGTCGCTGGAGACGTTCGAGGTGGCTGGTAGTGTGTCGGAGGCCGTGTCGGAGGCCGTGTCGGAGGCCGTGTCGGAGGCCGTGTCGGAGGCCGTGTCGGAGGCCGTGTCGGAGGCCCGTGGCTGCGACTGTGGCTGCGACCGTATCGGAGGCCGAGAAGGCGGAGGTGACTGCTGCGACGGAGGACCTGGTGACCGCTGTGGAGTCGGTCGCACTTGCCGCTCTGGCAGCCGAAGCCGCCACGGCCACTTCTCCCACGGAAGTGGTCGGTATGGACGCCGAGTTGGCTGACGTTCCGGTGGTGTCGACGGAGGAGAAGTCGCTGGAGACGTTCGAGGTGGCTGGTAGTGTGTCGGAGGCCGTGTCGGAGGCCGTGGCTGCGACTGTGGCTGCGACCGTATCGGAGGCCGAGAAGGCGGAGGTGACTGCTGCGACGGAGGACCTGGTGACCGCTGTGGAGTCGGTCGCACTTGCCGCTCTGGCAGCCGAAGCCGCCGCGGCCACTTCTCCCACGGAGGTGGTCGGTATGGACGCCGAGTTGGCTGACGTTCCGGTGGTGTCGACGGAGGAGAAGTCGCTGGAGACGTTCGAGGTGGCTGGTAGTGTGTCGGAGGCCGTGTCGGAGGCCGTGGCTGCGACTGTGGCTGCGACCGTATCGGAGGCCGAGAAGGCGGAGGTGACTGCTGCGACGGAGGACCTGGTGACCGCTGTGGAGTCGGTCGCACTTGCCGCTCTGGCAGCCGAAGCCGCCACGGCCACTTCTCCCACGGAGGTGGTCGGTATGGACGCCGAGTTGGCTGACGTTCCGGTGGTGTCGACGGAGGAGAAGTCGCTGGAGACGTTCGAGGTGGCTGGTAGTGTGTCGGAGGCCGTGTCGGAGGCCGTGGCTGCGACTGTGGCTGCGACCGTATCGGAGGCCGAGAAGGCGGAGGTGACTGCTGCGACGGAGGACCTGGTGACCGCTGTGGAGTCGGTCGCACTTGCCGCTCTGGCAGCCGAAGCCCGCCACGGCCACTTCTCCCACGGAGGTGGTCGGTATGGACACCGAGTTGGCTGACGTTCCGGTGGTGTCGACGGAGGAGAAGTCGCTGGAGACGTTCGAGGTGGCTGGTAGTGTGTCGGAGGCCGTGTCGGAGGCCGTGTCGGAGGCCGTGTCGGAGGCCGTGGCTGCGGCTGTGGCTGCGACCGTATCGGAGGCCGAGAAGGCGGAGGTGACTGCTGCGACGGAGGACCTGGTGACCGCTGTGGAGTCGGTCGCACTTGCCGCTCTGGCAGCCGAAGCCGCCACGGCCACTTCTCCCACGGAGGTGGTCGGTATGGACGCCGAGTTGGCTGACGTTCCGGTGGTGTCGACGGAGGAGAAGTCGCTGGAGACGTTCGAGGTGGCTGGTAGTGTGTCGGAGGCCGTGTCGGAGGCCGTGTCGGAGGCCGTGTCGGAGGCCGTGGCTGCGACTGTGGCTGCGACCGTATCGGAGGCCGAGAAGGCGGAGGTGACTGCTGCGACGGAGGACCTGGTGACCGCTGTGGAGTCGGTCGCACTTGCCGCTCTGGCAGCCGAAGCCGCCACGGCCACTTCTCCCACGGAGGTGGTCGGTATGGACACCGAGTTGGCTGACGTTCCGGTGGTGTCGACGGAGGAGAAGTCGCTGGAGACGTTCGAGGTGGCTGGTAGTGTGTCGGAGGCCGTGTCGGAGGCCGTGTCGGAGGCCGTGTCGGAGGCCGTGGCTGCGACTGTGGCTGCGACCGTATCGGAGGCCGAGAAGGCGGAGGTGACTGCTGCGACGGAGGACCTGGTGACCGCTGTGGAGTCGGTCGCACTTGCCGCTCTGGCAGCCGAAGCCGCCACGGCCACTTCTCCCACGGAGGTGGTCGGTATGGACGCCGAGTTGGCTGACGTTCCGGTGGTGTCGACGGAGGAGAAGTCGCTGGAGACGTTCGAGGTGGCTGCAACTGTGGCTGCGACCGTATCGGAGGCCGAGAAGGCGGAGGTGACTGCTGCGACGGAGGACCTGATGACCGCTGTGGAGTCGGTCGCACTTGCCGCTCTGGCAGCCGAAGCCGCCACGGCCACTTCTCCCACGGAGGTGGTCGGTATGGACGCCGAGTTGGCTGACGTTCCGGTGGTGTCGACGGAGGAGAAGTCGCTGGAGACGTTCGAGGTGGCTGGTAGTGTGTCGGAGGCCGTGTCGGAGGCCGTGTCGGAGGCCGTGTCGGAGGCCGTGGCTGCGACTGTGGCTGCGACCGTATCGGAGGCCGAGAAGGCGGAGGTGACTGCTGCGACGGAGGACCTGGTGACCGCTGTGGAGTCGGTCGCACTTGCCGCTCTGGCAGCCGAAGCCGCCACGGCCACTTCTCCCACGGAGGTGGTCGGTATGGACACCGAGTTGGCTGACGTTCCGGTGGTGTCGACGGAGGAGAAGTCGCTGGAGACGTTCGAGGTGGCTGGTAGTGTGTCGGAGGCCGTGTCGGAGGCCGTGTCGGAGGCCGTGTCGGAGGCCGTGTCGGAGGCCGTGGCTGCGACTGTGGCTGCGACCGTATCGGAGGCCGAGAAGGCGGAGGTGACTGCTGCGACGGAGGACCTGGTGACCGCTGTGGAGTCGGTCGCACTTGCCGCTCTGGCAGCCGAAGCCGCCACGGCCACTTCTCCCACGGAGGTGGTCGGTATGGACACCGAGTTGGCTGACGTTCCGGTGGTGTCGACGGAGGAGAAGTCGCTGGAGACGTTCGAGGTGGCTGGTAGTGTGTCGGAGGCCGTGTCGGAGGCCGTGTCGGAGGCCGTGTCGGAGGCCGTGGCTGCGACTGTGGCTGCGACCGTATCGGAGGCCGAGAAGGCGGAGGTGACTGCTGCGACGGAGGACCTGGTGACCGCTGTGGAGTCGGTCGCACTTGCCGCTCTGGCAGCCGAAGCCGCCACGGCCACTTCTCCCACGGAGGTGGTCGGTATGGACGCCGAGTTGGCTGACGTTCCGGTGGTGTCGACGGAGGAGAAGTCGCTGGAGACGTTCGAGGTGGCTGGTAGTGTGTCGGAGGCCGTGTCGGAGGCCGTGGCTGCGACTGTGGCTGCGACCGTATCGGAGGCCGAGAAGGCGGAGGTGACTGCTGCGACGGAGGACCTGGTGACCGCTGTGGAGTCGGTCGCACTTGCCGCTCTGGCAGCCGAAGCCGCCACGGCCACTTCTCCCACGGAGGTGGTCGGTATGGACGCCGAGTTGGCTGACGTTCCGGTGGTGTCGACGGAGGAGAAGTCGCTGGAGACGTTCGAGGTGGCTGGTAGTGTGTCGGAGGCCGTGTCGGAGGCCGTGTCGGAGGCCGTGTCGGAGGCCGTGGCTGCGACTGTGGCTGCGACCGTATCGGAGGCCGAGAAGGCGGAGGTGACTGCTGCGACGGAGGACCTGGTGACCGCTGTGGAGTCGGTCGCACTTGCCGCTCTGGCAGCCGAAGCCGCCACGGCCACTTCTCCCACGGAGGTGGTCGGTATGGACGCCGAGTTGGCTGACGTTCCGGTGGTGTCGACGGAGGAGAAGTCGCTGGAGACGTTCGAGGTGGCTGGTAGTGTGTCGGAGGCCGTGTCGGAGGCCGTGGCTGCGACTGTGGCTGCGACCGTATCGGAGGCCGAGAAGGCGGAGGTGACTGCTGCGACGGAGGACCTGGTGACCGCTGTGGAGTCGGTCGCACTTGCCGCTCTGGCAGCCGAAGCCGCCACGGCCACTTCTCCCACGGAGGTGGTCGGTATGGACGCCGAGTTGGCTGACGTTCCGGTGGTGTCGACGGAGGAGAAGTCGCTGGAGACGTTCGAGGTGGCTGGTAGTGTGTCGGAGGCCGTGTCGGAGGCCGTGGCTGCGACTGTGGCTGCGACCGTATCGGAGGCCGAGAAGGCGGAGGTGACTGCTGCGACGGAGGACCTGGTGACCGCTGTGGAGTCGGTCGCACTTGCCGCTCTGGCAGCCGAAGCCGCCACGGCCACTTCTCCCACGGAGGTGGTCGGTATGGACGCCGAGTTGGCTGACGTTCCGGTGGTGTCGACGGAGGAGAAGTCGCTGGAGACGTTCGAGGTGGCTGGTAGTGTGTCGGAGGCCGTGTCGGAGGCCGTGGCTGCGACTGTGGCTGCGACCGTATCGGAGGCCGAGAAGGCGGAGGTGACTGCTGCGACGGAGGACCTGGTGACCGCTGTGGAGTCGGTCGCACTTGCCGCTCTGGCAGCCGAAGCCGCCACGGCCACTTCTCCCACGGAGGTGGTCGGTATGGACGCCGAGTTGGCTGACGTTCCGGTGGTGTCGACGGAGGAGAAGTCGCTGGAGACGTTCGAGGTGGCTGGTAGTGTGTCGGAGGCCGTGTCGGAGGCCGTGGCTGCGACTGTGGCTGCGACCGTATCGGAGGCCGAGAAGGCGGAGGTGACTGCTGCGACGGAGGACCTGGTGACCGCTGTGGAGTCGGTCGCACTTGCCGCTCTGGCAGCCGAAGCCGCCACGGCCACTTCTCCCACGGAGGTGGTCGGTATGGACGCCGAGTTGGCTGACGTTCCGGTGGTGTCGACGGAGGAGAAGTCGCTGGAGACGTTCGAGGTGGCTGCAACTGTGGCTGCGACCGTATCGGAGGCCGAGAAGGCGGAGGTGACTGCTGCGACGGAGGACCTGGTGACCGCTGTGGAGTCGGTCGCACTTGCCGCTCTGGCAGCCGAAGCCGCCACGGCCACTTCTCCCACGGAGGTGGTCGGTATGGACGCCGAGTTGGCTGACGTTCCGGTGGTGTCGACGGAGGAGAAGTCGCTGGAGACGTTCGAGGTGGCTGGTAGTGTGTCGGAGGCCGTGTCGGAGGCCGTGTCGGAGGCCGTGGCTGCGACTGTGGCTGCGACCGTATCGGAGGCCGAGAAGGCGGAGGTGACTGCTGCGACGGAGGACCTGGTGACCGCTGTGGAGTCGGTCGCACTTGCCGCTCTGGCAGCCGAAGCCGCCACGGCCACTTCTCCCACGGAGGTGGTCGGTATGGACGCCGAGTTGGCTGACGTTCCGGTGGTGTCGACGGAGGAGAAGTCGCTGGAGACGTTCGAGGTGGCTGGTAGTGTGTCGGAGGCCGTGTCGGAGGCCGTGGCTGCGACTGTGGCTGCGACCGTATCGGAGGCCGAGAAGGCGGAGGTGACTGCTGCGACGGAGGACCTGGTGACCGCTGTGGAGTCGGTCGCACTTGCCGCTCTGGCAGCCGAAGCCGCCACGGCCACTTCTCCCACGGAGGTGGTCGGTATGGACACCGAGTTGGCTGACGTTCCGGTGGTGTCGACGGAGGAGAAGTCGCTGGAGACGTTCGAGGTGGCTGGTAGTGTGTCGGAGGCCGTGTCGGAGGCCGTGTCGGAGGCCGTGGCTGCGACTGTGGCTGCGACCGTATCGGAGGCCGAGAAGGCGGAGGTGACTGCTGCGACGGAGGACCTGGTGACCGCTGTGGAGTCGGTCGCACTTGCCGCTCTGGCAGCCGAAGCCGCCACGGCCACTTCTCCCACGGAGGTGGTCGGTATGGACGCCGAGTTGGCTGACGTTCCGGTGGTGTCGACGGAGGAGAAGTCGCTGGAGACGTTCGAGGTGGCTGCAACTGTGGCTGCGACCGTATCGGAGGCCGAGAAGGCGGAGGTGACTGCTGCGACGGAGGACCTGGTGACCGCTGTGGAGTCGGTCGCACTTGCCGCTCTGGCAGCCGAAGCCGCCACGGCCACTTCTCCCACGGAGGTGGTCGGTATGGACACCGAGTTGGCTGACGTTCCGGTGGTGTCGACGGAGGAGAAGTCGCTGGAGACGTTCGAGGTGGCTGGTAGTGTGTCGGAGGCCGTGTCGGAGGCCGTGTCGGAGGCCGTGTCGGAGGCCGTGGCTGCGACTGTGGCTGCGACCGTATCGGAGGCCGAGAAGGCGGAGGTGACTGCTGCGACGGAGGACCTGGTGACCGCTGTGGAGTCGGTCGCACTTGCCGCTCTGGCAGCCGAAGCCGCCACGGCCACTTCTCCCACGGAGGTGGTCGGTATGGACGCCGAGTTGGCTGACGTTCCGGTGGTGTCGACGGAGGAGAAGTCGCTGGAGACGTTCGAGGTGGCTGGTAGTGTGTCGGAGGCCGTGTCGGAGGCCGTGGCTGCGACTGTGGCTGCGACCGTATCGGAGGCCGAGAAGGCGGAGGTGACTGCTGCGACGGAGGACCTGGTGACCGCTGTGGAGTCGGTCGCACTTGCCGCTCTGGCAGCCGAAGCCGCCACGGCCACTTCTCCCACGGAGGTGGTCGGTATGGACACCGAGTTGGCTGACGTTCCGGTGGTGTCGACGGAGGAGAAGTCGCTGGAGACGTTCGAGGTGGCTGGTAGTGTGTCGGAGGCCGTGTCGGAGGCCGTGTCGGAGGCCGTGGCTGCGACTGTGGCTGCGACCGTATCGGAGGCCGAGAAGGCGGAGGTGACTGCTGCGACGGAGGACCTGGTGACCGCTGTGGAGTCGGTCGCACTTGCCGCTCTGGCAGCCGAAGCCGCCACGGCCACTTCTCCCACGGAGGTGGTCGGTATGGACGCCGAGTTGGCTGACGTTCCGGTGGTGTCGACGGAGGAGAAGTCGCTGGAGACGTTCGAGGTGGCTGCAACTGTGGCTGCGACCGTATCGGAGGCCGAGAAGGCGGAGGTGACTGCTGCGACGGAGGACCTGGTGACCGCTGTGGAGTCGGTCGCACTTGCCGCTCTGGCAGCCGAAGCCGCCACGGCCACTTCTCCCACGGAGGTGGTCGGTATGGACACCGAGTTGGCTGACGTTCCGGTGGTGTCGACGGAGGAGAAGTCGCTGGAGACGTTCGAGGTGGCTGGTAGTGTGTCGGAGGCCGTGTCGGAGGCCGTGTCGGAGGCCGTGGCTGCGACTGTGGCTGCGACCGTATCGGAGGCCGAGAAGGCGGAGGTGACTGCTGCGACGGAGGACCTGGTGACCGCTGTGGAGTCGGTCGCACTTGCCGCTCTGGCAGCCGAAGCCGCCACGGCCACTTCTCCCACGGAGGTGGTCGGTATGGACACCGAGTTGGCTGACGTTCCGGTGATGTCGACGGAGGAGAAGTCGCTGGAGACGTTCGAGGTGGCTGGTAGTGTGTCGGAGGCCGTGTCGGAGGCCGTGTCGGAGGCCGTGTCGGAGGCCGTGGCTGCGACTGTGGCTGCGACCGTATCGGAGGCCGAGAAGGCGGAGGTGACTGCTGCGACGGAGGACCTGGTGACCGCTGTGGAGTCGGTCGCACTTGCCGCTCTGGCAGCCGAAGCCGCCACGGCCACTTCTCCCACGGAGGTGGTCGGTATGGACGCCGAGTTGGCTGACGTTCCGGTGGTGTCGACGGAGGAGAAGTCGCTGGAGACGTTCGAGGTGGCTGGTAGTGTGTCGGAGGCCGTGTCGGAGGCCGTGGCTGCGACTGTGGCTGCGACCGTATCGGAGGCCGAGAAGGCGGAGGTGACTGCTGCGACGGAGGACCTGGTGACCGCTGTGGAGTCGGTCGCACTTGCCGCTCTGGCAGCCGAAGCCGCCACGGCCACTTCTCCCACGGAGGTGGTCGGTATGGACACCGAGTTGGCTGACGTTCCGGTGGTGTCGACGGAGGAGAAGTCGCTGGAGACGTTCGAGGTGGCTGGTAGTGTGTCGGAGGCCGTGTCGGAGGCCGTGTCGGAGGCCGTGGCTGCGACTGTGGCTGCGACCGTATCGGAGGCCGAGAAGGCGGAGGTGACTGCTGCGACGGAGGACCTGGTGACCGCTGTGGAGTCGGTCGCACTTGCCGCTCTGGCAGCCGAAGCCGCCACGGCCACTTCTCCCACGGAGGTGGTCGGTATGGACGCCGAGTTGGCTGACGTTCCGGTGGTGTCGACGGAGGAGAAGTCGCTGGAGACGTTCGAGGTGGCTGCAACTGTGGCTGCGACCGTATCGGAGGCCGAGAAGGCGGAGGTGACTGCTGCGACGGAGGACCTGGTGACCGCTGTGGAGTCGGTCGCACTTGCCGCTCTGGCAGCCGAAGCCGCCACGGCCACTTCTCCCACGGAGGTGGTCGGTATGGACACCGAGTTGGCTGACGTTCCGGTGGTGTCGACGGAGGAGAAGTCGCTGGAGACGTTCGAGGTGGCTGGTAGTGTGTCGGAGGCCGTGTCGGAGGCCGTGTCGGAGGCCGTGTCGGAGGCCGTGGCTGCGACTGTGGCTGCGACCGTATCGGAGGCCGAGAAGGCGGAGGTGACTGCTGCGACGGAGGACCTGGTGACCGCTGTGGAGTCGGTCGCACTTGCCGCTCTGGCAGCCGAAGCCGCCACGGCCACTTCTCCCACGGAGGTGGTCGGTATGGACGCCGAGTTGGCTGACGTTCCGGTGGTGTCGACGGAGGAGAAGTCGCTGGAGACGTTCGAGGTGGCTGGTAGTGTGTCGGAGGCCGTGGCTGCGACTGTGGCTGCGACCGTATCGGAGGCCGAGAAGGCGGAGGTGACTGCTGCGACGGAGGACCTGGTGACCGCTGTGGAGTCGGTCGCACTTGCCGCTCTGGCAGCCGAAGCCGCCACGGCCACTTCTCCCACGGAGGTGGTCGGTATGGACGCCGAGTTGGCTGACGTTCCGGTGGTGTCGACGGAGGAGAAGTCGCTGGAGACGTTCGAGGTGGCTGGTAGTGTGTCGGAGGCCGTGTCGGAGGCCGTGGCTGCGACTGTGGCTGCGACCGTATCGGAGGCCGAGAAGGCGGAGGTGACTGCTGCGACGGAGGACCTGGTGACCGCTGTGGAGTCGGTCGCACTTGCCGCTCTGGCAGCCGAAGCCGCCACGGCCACTTCTCCCACGGAGGTGGTCGGTATGGACGCCGAGTTGGCTGACGTTCCGGTGGTGTCGACGGAGGAGAAGTCGCTGGAGACGTTCGAGGTGGCTGGTAGTGTGTCGGAGGCCGTGTCGGAGGCCGTGTCGGAGGCCGTGTCGGAGGCCGTGTCGGAGGCCGTGTCGGAGGCCGTGTCGGAGGCCGTGGCTGCGACTGTGGCTGCGACCGTATCGGAGGCCGAGAAGGCGGAGGTGACTGCTGCGACGGAGGACCTGGTGACCGCTGTGGAGTCGGTCGCACTTGCCGCTCTGGCAGCCGAAGCCGCCACGGCCACTTCTCCCACGGAGGTGGTCGGTATGGACGCCGAGTTGGCTGACGTTCCGGTGGTGTCGACGGAGGAGAAGTCGCTGGAGACGTTCGAGGTGGCTGGTAGTGTGTCGGAGGCCGTGTCGGAGGCCGTGTCGGAGGCCGTGTCGGAGGCCGTGGCTGCGACTGTGGCTGCGACCGTATCGGAGGCCGAGAAGGCGGAGGTGACTGCTGCGACGGAGGACCTGGTGACCGCTGTGGAGTCGGTCGCACTTGCCGCTCTGGCAGCCGAAGCCGCCACGGCCACTTCTCCCACGGAGGTGGTCGGTATGGACGCCGAGTTGGCTGACGTTCCGGTGGTGTCGACGGAGGAGAAGTCGCTGGAGACGTTCGAGGTGGCTGGTAGTGTGTCGGAGGCCGTGTCGGAGGCCGTGTCGGAGGCCGTGTCGGAGGCCGTGGCTGCGACTGTGGCTGCGACCGTATCGGAGGCCGAGAAGGCGGAGGTGACTGCTGCGACGGAGGACCTGGTGACCGCTGTGGAGTCGGTCGCACTTGCCGCTCTGGCAGCCGAAGCCGCCACGGCCACTTCTCCCACGGAGGTGGTCGGTATGGACACCGAGTTGGCTGACGTTCCGGTGGTGTCGACGGAGGAGAAGTCGCTGGAGACGTTCGAGGTGGCTGGTAGTGTGTCGGAGGCCGTGTCGGAGGCCGTGTCGGAGGCCGTGTCGGAGGCCGTGTCGGAGGCCGTGTCGGAGGCCGTGGCTGCGACTGTGGCTGCGACCGTATCGGAGGCCGAGAAGGCGGAGGTGACTGCTGCGACGGAGGACCTGGTGACCGCTGTGGAGTCGGTCGCACTTGCCGCTCTGGCAGCCGAAGCCGCCACGGCCACTTCTCCCACGGAGGTGGTCGGTATGGACGCCGAGTTGGCTGACGTTCCGGTGGTGTCGACGGAGGAGAAGTCGCTGGAGACGTTCGAGGTGGCTGGTAGTGTGTCGGAGGCCGTGTCGGAGGCCGTGTCGGAGGCCGTGTCGGAGGCCGTGGCTGCGACTGTGGCTGCGACCGTATCGGAGGCCGAGAAGGCGGAGGTGACTGCTGCGACGGAGGACCTGGTGACCGCTGTGGAGTCGGTCGCACTTGCCGCTCTGGCAGCCGAAGCCGCCACGGCCACTTCTCCCACGGAGGTGGTCGGTATGGACACCGAGTTGGCTGACGTTCCGGTGGTGTCGACGGAGGAGAAGTCGCTGGAGACGTTCGAGGTGGCTGGTAGTGTGTCGGAGGCCGTGTCGGAGGCCGTGTCGGAGGCCGTGTCGGAGGCCGTGGCTGCGACTGTGGCTGCGACCGTATCGGAGGCCGAGAAGGCGGAGGTGACTGCTGCGACGGAGGACCTGGTGACCGCTGTGGAGTCGGTCGCACTTGCCGCTCTGGCAGCCGAAGCCGCCACGGCCACTTCTCCCACGGAGGTGGTCGGTATGGACACCGAGTTGGCTGACGTTCCGGTGGTGTCGACGGAGGAGAAGTCGCTGGAGACGTTCGAGGTGGCTGGTAGTGTGTCGGAGGCCGTGTCGGAGGCCGTGTCGGAGGCCGTGTCGGAGGCCGTGGCTGCGACTGTGGCTGCGACCGTATCGGAGGCCGAGAAGGCGGAGGTGACTGCTGCGACGGAGGACCTGGTGACCGCTGTGGAGTCGGTCGCACTTGCCGCTCTGGCAGCCGAAGCCGCCACGGCCACTTCTCCCACGGAGGTGGTCGGTATGGACACCGAGTTGGCTGACGTTCCGGTGGTGTCGACGGAGGAGAAGTCGCTGGAGACGTTCGAGGTGGCTGGTAGTGTGTCGGAGGCCGTGTCGGAGGCCGTGTCGGAGGCCGTGTCGGAGGCCGTGGCTGCGACTGTGGCTGCGACCGTATCGGAGGCCGAGAAGGCGGAGGTGACTGCTGCGACGGAGGACCTGGTGACCGCTGTGGAGTCGGTCGCACTTGCCGCTCTGGCAGCCGAAGCCGCCACGGCCACTTCTCCCACGGAGGTGGTCGGTATGGACGCCGAGTTGGCTGACGTTCCGGTGGTGTCGACGGAGGAGAAGTCGCTGGAGACGTTCGAGGTGGCTGGTAGTGTGTCGGAGGCCGTGTCGGAGGCCGTGTCGGAGGCCGTGTCGGAGGCCGTGGCTGCGACTGTGGCTGCGACCGTATCGGAGGCCGAGAAGGCGGAGGTGACTGCTGCGACGGAGGACCTGGTGACCGCTGTGGAGTCGGTCGCACTTGCCGCTCTGGCAGCCGAAGCCGCCACGGCCACTTCTCCCACGGAGGTGGTCGGTATGGACACCGAGTTGGCTGACGTTCCGGTGGTGTCGACGGAGGAGAAGTCGCTGGAGACGTTCGAGGTGGCTGGTAGTGTGTCGGAGGCCGTGTCGGAGGCCGTGTCGGAGGCCGTGTCGGAGGCCGTGGCTGCGACTGTGGCTGCGACCGTATCGGAGGCCGAGAAGGCGGAGGTGACTGCTGCGACGGAGGACCTGGTGACCGCTGTGGAGTCGGTCGCACTTGCCGCTCTGGCAGCCGAAGCCGCCACGGCCACTTCTCCCACGGAGGTGGTCGGTATGGACACCGAGTTGGCTGACGTTCCGGTGGTGTCGACGGAGGAGAAGTCGCTGGAGACGTTCGAGGTGGCTGGTAGTGTGTCGGAGGCCGTGTCGGAGGCCGTGTCGGAGGCCGTGTCGGAGGCCGTGGCTGCGACTGTGGCTGCGACCGTATCGGAGGCCGAGAAGGCGGAGGTGACTGCTGCGACGGAGGACCTGGTGACCGCTGTGGAGTCGGTCGCACTTGCCGCTCTGGCAGCCGAAGCCGCCACGGCCACTTCTCCCACGGAGGTGGTCGGTATGGACACCGAGTTGGCTGACGTTCCGGTGGTGTCGACGGAGGAGAAGTCGCTGGAGACGTTCGAGGTGGCTGGTAGTGTGTCGGAGGCCGTGTCGGAGGCCGTGTCGGAGGCCGTGTCGGAGGCCGTGGCTGCGACTGTGGCTGCGACCGTATCGGAGGCCGAGAAGGCGAAGGTGACTGCTGCGACGGAGGACCTGGTGACCGCTGTGGAGTCGGTCGCACTTGCCGCTCTGGCAGCCGAAGCCGCCACGGCCACTTCTCCCACGGAGGTGGTCGGTATGGACACCGAGTTGGCTGACGTTCCGGTGGTGTCGACGGAGGAGAAGTCGCTGGAGACGTTCGAGGTGGCTGGTAGTGTGTCGGAGGCCGTGTCGGAGGCCGTGTCGGAGGCCGTGTCGGAGGCCGTGTCGGAGGCCGTGTCGGAGGCCGTGTCGGAGGCCGTGGCTGCGACTGTGGCTGCGACCGTATCGGAGGCCGAGAAGGCGGAGGTGACTGCTGCGACGGAGGACCTGGTGACCGCTGTGGAGTCGGTCGCACTTGCCGCTCTGGCAGCCGAAGCCGCCACGGCCACTTCTCCCACGGAGGTGGTCGGTATGGACACCGAGTTGGCTGACGTTCCGGTGGTGTCGACGGAGGAGAAGTCGCTGGAGACGTTCGAGGTGGCTGGTAGTGTGTCGGAGGCCGTGTCGGAGGCCGTGTCGGAGGCCGTGTCGGAGGCCGTGGCTGCGACTGTGGCTGCGACCGTATCGGAGGCCGAGAAGGCGGAGGTGACTGCTGCGACGGAGGACCTGGTGACCGCTGTGGAGTCGGTCGCACTTGCCGCTCTGGCAGCCGAAGCCGCCACGGCCACTTCTCCCACGGAGGTGGTCGGTATGGACGCCGAGTTGGCTGACGTTCCGGTGGTGTCGACGGAGGAGAAGTCGCTGGAGACGTTCGAGGTGGCTGGTAGTGTGTCGGAGGCCGTGTCGGAGGCCGTGTCGGAGGCCGTGGCTGCGACTGTGGCTGCGACCGTATCGGAGGCCGAGAAGGCGGAGGTGACTGCTGCGACGGAGGACCTGGTGACCGCTGTGGAGTCGGTCGCACTTGCCGCTCTGGCAGCCGAAGCCGCCACGGCCACTTCTCCCACGGAGGTGGTCGGTATGGACACCGAGTTGGCTGACGTTCCGGTGGTGTCGACGGAGGAGAAGTCGCTGGAGACGTTCGAGGTGGCTGGTAGTGTGTCGGAGGCCGTGTCGGAGGCCGTGTCGGAGGCCGTGTCGGAGGCCGTGGCTGCGACTGTGGCTGCGACCGTATCGGAGGCCGAGAAGGCGAAGGTGACTGCTGCGACGGAGGACCTGGTGACCGCTGTGGAGTCGGTCGCACTTGCCGCTCTGGCAGCCGAAGCCGCCACGGCCACTTCTCCCACGGAGGTGGTCGGTATGGACACCGAGTTGGCTGACGTTCCGGTGGTGTCGACGGAGGAGAAGTCGCTGGAGACGTTCGAGGTGGCTGGTAGTGTGTCGGAGGCCGTGTCGGAGGCCGTGTCGGAGGCCGTGTCGGAGGCCGTGGCTGCGACTGTGGCTGCGACCGTATCGGAGGCCGAGAAGGCGGAGGTGACTGCTGCGACGGAGGACCTGGTGACCGCTGTGGAGTCGGTCGCACTTGCCGCTCTGGCAGCCGAAGCCGCCACGGCCACTTCTCCCACGGAGGTGGTCGGTATGGACGCCGAGTTGGCTGACGTTCCGGTGGTGTCGACGGAGGAGACGTCCATGGAGATATTGGTTGGTGTGCAGCCAAAATTTGCTGACCCCTCGGCGTTGTCAATAGTGAACGGGATTCCCATCGTTGCGGATGTCTGTTTGTCAAGTTTAGTAGGTGATGTTGATACAGAATTTGATTGTTGGTGTGAAGCGTCAACAGGTGGCGACGTCTATGGATATGGTGATATTGTACATGGAACCCAGACAAATATTGTGCCGGAGGTTTCAAAGCAATGGAGCGACGACGACCTGTTCCAGGTTGCGAAGTTGAATGTGGTAGATGTTAGCCCAGCAGAAGTATCGGCTACTGCTGTAACAAGTGCAGTCATTGGTGCGTTGATGGAGCTGATCGACACTGTCGATTTGGAAACTGAAGCTGTGCATAATCAAAGTACAGCCGCTCTTGACGATGATGAAAACATGAATCGTCCAGGCAGATTCCCTCGCTCTAAGAAAGGGGACGTCTCGATACTTGAGACAAGTGATGACACTGTCGAGGCAATTCGGCTCCCAGAGCCAAGTCCGACGGAGCTGCTTGCGGCCGCAAACACTGTCGCAGTCATTGGAGCTCTACTGGATATTGTTGATGCCGTTGACACTGACGGATAAATAACTAAATGCACTCACTCTCCAGTTAAGAGTGGCGTGGCGAGTCTCCACATCATTGATTTATTTGATTCTTATATTGTGCTGCCTACTGTTGTTTCGGGTCTCCTGATAGCCCCATGACGGCGTCCACCAGACCAGGAAACGCTCGTTCATCCGGTTGAGGATAAGGCTGGAGATCGCTCCAGTCCCCAGTCTTCAGAACGTTCTCCAACTTGTGGACAGAAGTTTGCAGACAATATTTCTGCTCCGCCATCGCCTCTGCCAGCTCCGTCTGGTGGTTGTCCATTAGCTGCGTGTTCACCACCACAATCAGCGTCTTCTTCAGAGCCAGAGCGTCCATAATGGACCCAGCACCTGCATGGCTGATGATCAGCTCGGCTTTCTTAACGTCCTGCTTGTACTGGGGATCGTGACGATAATAGGACAGCTCCAAACCGGGGAACGACGCGCGGGGCACGTGCTGTCCATGGCCGATCTGCAGACGGAGAGAGGTGAAGCCCCGAGCTACCAGCGCAGACAAGCACGCGTCCGTGTCCAGCGTCTCGATCAGAGCCTCGAATTTGGTCGTGCCCACAGTCACGAAGGCACGCATTTTGGGGTAGCACGTTTTTTTAAATGTATTGGATGTAAAAACTGGATTTGTTATTTTAATGTTTAAAAAAACATTAAAATCGCTTCAGCTCAATATTCTCAAGGCGGGATGATATTCTTACTTGGCTTAAAGAAGAGCTTTCCTTTGAGCATACGAAAGCACGTTGGGGGCAAGCAGTTCGTTCTTGATATTAAAAGGCGAGCTCCATCGAGTCTCACGGAGTGGGTCGAGGTGGGGCTGCCCTTAGGGATGGTTGTGGTGGGTGTCGAAAAGACCGCCGTCTTGGCGTTGAGGGCACGCTTGTGCTTGTGCCCGACGGCGCAAGAACTTGACTGGTCCAGAACGAACTGCCAACAACTAACTACTACTACCACATTCGGCTGGGGACAAAACATGTACCGGTTGCCCAGCACAGGAAAACCGTCAGCTTGAATGCCGCTAACTACTTGGCCTTGGCGTCCACTTTGAACAGTAGTTGTGATCAACTGGTGAGTCTTGGACATGCATGGCCGACCCTGATGCTTCATCAACGTGGCTTTCTCCTTCCATCGGAAAACACAATTTCCCCGCTGCGCTCGGAAATACACCAACCTCTAGCTGCTTTAGCGCTGCGATTGCGTACCAAACACTAAAACGACAGTAGCTTGTGTTGTTGAGAGTAAAGCTCAAAGTGATTCATTTCCCCACATGCCTCCTACACGTGCCGTGCACAATCTCTTAACCCGACCTAGCAGATCGTTTCCTAGCAGTACTGAGACCTGTGAGTGACTACGAGAAAGACAAGGTGGCATCGCAACTCTCGGCTTGTTCGGCCTTACTTTCCGACGCATCAGTGATGGTGGAATTCAACATTGGACTCTCAAATAGACCAACCAATGCTGGATTGGAGAGCGACGACCTGAGAGTCGTTCAAAATCCACTCGTCAGATCTAAACATGGATGAGGGGTGCTCGTTACGCGCCACCTCACAGGTTGACCAGTACTCGACGCAAAGAAACCAAGATCGGTACTCTTTGTTTACATATTCTTCTTGTTGGTCACCGATGGAGCCGACAAGAAGAGATCCAAGTGGCACCTTCAACAGGTGTGATACAATTACAACTCACTTTCAAGCGAGAATACGGGAATGGCAAAATCTCCTTCCTCGACCTGACGTTGCCGGCTGTATCATCATGTCGAAGCTGCGGTGTCTGATCACATTGGTATCTTTCGTTCTTCTCGTGACTGATGTTCCTCGTACCGGTCTCGGAGTACGCAGCCTTCAGGAATATTACCCAGTTGCACTCATGCCCAGTACGGCGGTTCGTTTCGGGCCCTTCAATTACCCAGTGGCGCACATCTTTCGGTTGGGCAACGACACTGCTCCAGTATTTGTAGGAGCCAAAGGTAATCAACCGATCACTGCAGTTCCCGTGTGGTCCTACAAATACGACACGGCCTCCCTCGGACTGCGTGGGGCTGTGGAGCTTCTCAATGTGACAGAGTTTCCGGCGTTCTTACTGTACAAACATGATCGTGAACACCCCATCACATCCGCCAGCAGCCTGATTGGTTTGCACACAGCCTTCATGATGATCGACTCTTTTGTTTCTGCAGCACACGCTCATTTACATCCTGAGGCTTTAACAGCCAACAGCGAGTCACGAACCTTACGTTACGCCACCAAACATAACTGGGTTGATCGGATCCACCATTACGTGGTAAGCTTCATCTCGAAGAACCCAGCGTGGAGTTTGCACTCTCTCCACGTAACCAACGTGTCCCGAAGAGCACCACAGCTGTCAATATGTTCAATCGGAAAACGACCTTCACCTCGACCGCGCTTTTGCAACCACCCAGGAATCTGGAAGTGTACCAACCCACTGAACGCGTCGCTACCTACCGTCCGGCTGTGGGATCACATGGACCTCCGGCTCCAGTCCCTAAGCCAGCGTTATCCAGGTCTGGAGCTAGATGTGACAGTAATATCTACACAAAGGCTATCTTCCACGTCAGGAGCGCTGCGGTCCACTTTCTACAATTACGAGGCGCTGGAGATCGTCGTATTAACGAGAGGCAGGCGCTGTGTCAGTGGGAATAACTCAGCCACTTCGCCATCCAATTCTGTAACATGCTCGACAGTGTTTGTAGACGACTATCGCTATGAGCGCGATATCGTCGAAACCAATCTCGTGGACTGGTATGGCGTCGTAGCAATGCTGCGAGGTGGCGCACAGACCTACGTGTGGGTCCGTTTGCTTTTGCTTGGTTACGGAGCTTACGAAGCCGCAGGACCAGCGATTGCTGGAGCGTTAAGTCTGCGGTCGCGGGTGTTATCGGCTGTGCTGGTGATACTCAAAATCCCGTTCCATGTTATTGTGTACTCCAGCCTACTTCCCATTGTGAGTTATGTGATAGCTCTGTTTCTGGATAGCAGCTTCATGGATTTATTTCTCGAGTCATACTGGGCTTCAGTGGCAGGTGCGATCAACTTTGAGCTTGTGCCGTTTATACAGTCAAGTGCTGTCCAGATGCGGAATGTCTGGCTGCTAGCATTATTCGCGAGTGTTGTCGTGTTCGCAGTTGCAAAGATATTTAATCATGGTAATTACGGTATCCCAGGAATTCGTGGTCTTCTCATTAGCTTCACGTCGACACTGTCGGTTGCTGGGCCGTATAAGAACGCAGCCTATCGAGATACAAATATTGTGAGCATTTTCTGTATGCCTGATGAGGGCCAAGCGCTTGGTGTTCTTCTTTCCAACCCTGGTGGGTTCTTTAATACGTCGTCATATATCTTTGATAAGAGCGCCACCATGTTACGGTTTTGCGTAGTTGCTGTCATGATACTTGCGCTGATTTTCGCGATATTGGGATACTTCGTACATTGGATACGCCGTGCAACCCGTGGAGCAATCATGGATGTTTCAGTTTTCGCTCCTTGCGGCGTCGTCTACCTGTGGCAAAGATCTTCATCATGTATTTTTTCAGCGTAATGTTACGTCCAGACTCAATTCAATGCGATTCAGCCCATGCAACATTACACCGACAAATTTACGCCTTCACTCGACATTCCGCGTACTTCGCAAACGTCAAAAGCTCCCCAACACTATCCTTCATCAGTGCCGTGCCATCCACAACAAGGATTATACCTATTTCACCAATTTCTCAACCGAACGCTTCGCAGTGTCGGTCTCACATGGCGTTCGGACGAGACAAAGTAGCTGCAGAAACAACAGATCCACCAAATCGCGACTGCAGCGCACGCACCACTGCATTACACTCCATTCTGCAGCTTATGAATGTCGCCATGATGACCGATCCGTGGAATTTGTTTTGCCTCCGTGGGGTTGGTATCCAGCTATACTTGTACAAAATTCGATGCACTAGGGGTTGCCTGGGAGTCGAAATCGTCCCTTTCCAGCTTCAATGTCGTATCGTACGCAGTCATTTTGCCATTTTCACAAGACGAACTGGAAGACCTCACTGGGTTAAGTGCTGGTCAGTACCAGCTAATTGATACGATCAATTCCCGAGACGTTCCGATGTCCATCTTGCTTCAAAGTGGGTAGACCAAGCAGGGATCGACGCATGTAAAAAAGCGTTTGCCGAAGGTATTATGATATAACCATACGAGCGCCAGAATGCTTCAAGTGGCATCGGGTGAGCTAAATGTGGAGAGCAACGCCCCCTTTGTGGACTTGAATACACTTCCTTTCCACTTTTGAGGTCAAACTCAATGGCGGCATGCCACCCACCACCGCCTTGGAACAGCGCTGGATTAACGTACGCCCCAAGGAAAGCCGTCAGCGTTTCTTTCAGCAAGAACTTCAGTACCAGAACATTCACGCGCGCAAGAGTATGTGGCTGGCAAAAATTGCTGCTTCGACCAGACATTGGGAGCTTCATCGCATTGTCAAAGCTGCGCTGTCTAATCACGCTCGTGTCGTTTACTCTTCTCGTGACCGACATTCCTCGTACTGGTATGGGCGTTAAGGATCTCCAGGAGTACTATCCTACGTCGCTCATGCCTAGCACTGCGGTTCGATTCGGACCATTCAACTACCCTGTTGTGCACATCTCGCGCTTAGGCAGCAGGAGCGACGGGAGTACCAAAGGAAAATCATTCGAATTCGCTGGGCTCTCTGGCACAAAACCGATTGTTGCAGCTCGCGTATGGTCCTACCAGTACGATACCACTTCTGTTGGTCTGCGAGGAGCTGTAAAATTGCTCAACATGACCGGATTCCCAGACTTCATATTCTACCAAGGCCACGATAAAAATCCTGACCGTCTGATTGCCTTGGATACTGCCTTCACGATGCTTGATAAATTCATCACTAATGCTCGCACGGAGCTACATCCACAGGAACGATTCGCCTCAAACACATTGCGTTACGCCACCAGACATAACTGGGTTGATCGGATCCACCATTACGTGGTAAGCTTCATCTCAAAAACGACAGTGGAGGTTGCACTCTCTCCATGTAACCAACGTGTCCCGAAGAGCACCACAGCTGTCAATATGTTCAATCGGAAAACGACCTTCACCTCGACCGCGCTTTTGCAACCACCCAGGAATCTGGAAGTGTACCAACCCACTGAACGCGTCGCTACCTACCGTCCGGCTGTGGGATCACATGGACCTCCGGCTCCAGTCCCTAAGCCAGCGTTATCCAGGTCTGGAGCTAGATGTGACAGTAATATCTACACAAAGGCTATCTTCCACGTCAGGAGCGCTGCGGTCCACTTTCTACAATTACGAGGCGCTGGAGATCGTCGTATTAACGAGAGGCAGGCGCTGTGTCAGTGGGAATAACTCAGCCACTTCGCCATCCAATTCTGTAACATGCTCGACAGTGTTTGTAGACGACTATCGCTATGAGCGCGATATCGTCGAAACCAATCTCGTGGACTGGTATGGCGTCGTAGCAATGCTGCGAGGTGGCGCACAGACCTACGTGTGGGTCCGTTTGCTTTTGCTTGGTTACGGAGCTTACGAAGCCGCAGGACCAGCGATTGCTGGAGCGTTAAGTCTGCGGTCGCGGGTGTTATCGGCTGTGCTGGTGGTACTCAAAATCCCGTTCCATGTTATTGTGTACTCCAGCCTACTTCCCGTTGTGAGTTATGTGATAGCTCTGTTTCTGGATAGCAGCTTCATGGATTTATTTCTCGACTCATATTGGGCTTCAGTGGCAGGCGCGATCAACTTTGAGCTTGTGCCATTTCTCAGGACAACCGCTGTCCAGATGCGCAATGTCTGGCTGCTGGCGTTGTTGGCTTGCGCAGTTGTGTTTATTGTCAGAAAGACACGCGCACAGAGTGAGGGTACTCCAGGTGTTCGTGGCCTTTTCATCAGCTTCACTTCTACGTTGACAGTCTGCGGCTCGTATAAGAATACCCAGTTGCGAGATACCAACATTTTGAGTGTCTTCCGCGTACCAAACGAATGTCAATCGGTGAATATTGTTGATTCGAATCCTGGTGGGTACTTTAATGCGTCATCGTACATCTTTGACGACAGCGCCACCATGCTATTGTTTTGTGTCGGAGTGGTTGTTGGTTTTGCACTCATCGTTACTGTTTTGGGATATTGTGCATTCCAAATCAACGTGACGAACAGTGCCATCGACGGGATCATACTGACATCAACGCCAGTTGCACCCTGTGGAATACGTTCACTCTGGCCGACATCCATGCTAAGCATGCGTTTTTACGTACATACTCAAATTCCTCCATCGTCATGTGGACGTGGCGCCTTCAATGTTGGTGCTTCCAAAGTATTACATGAAAATAATTGCCAAGTGATGTTAACTCCAACTGCTGATAAGCGTCAACTGTGTTCAGGATTGCTTTCGCAAAGAAAGGTGTGGCCATTGCACCCGGATCAAGAAAACCAAGCAATCGATCCTTTTTCTCAACGAAGTCTGCCGAGTGGTATACACTGTCGCACCACAGGATATGGGTCTGTTTTGTTTCTGATGAACATCGCCATGATGACTGACCCAATGAATCTCATCTGGCTGAGGATACTTGGCGTACAAGTGTACCTTTATAGAATTCACCGCACGCAGTCAGTCCTTAGCAGCAGTTTTGAGAGCTCATTCGTTGTTATATTGCCGTACCCGGAGGACGAGATGGAAGAACACGTTGGGTTAAGCCCTGGTGATTACCAGCTTCTCGATTCGGCAAATTCCCGAGATGCTCCAATGTCGGTACTGCTACAATGCGGCTAATAAAATCATTCCGAGATTCAAGACTTCCTAGTGATATCGATCTTGTCACCTGTATCTTCGCCTTTGCTGCACGCTTCATTGCCAATGACATTTCGTGTATTTTGCACATTCTACGAGCCACATCGTGTATTACCAGCTAGGTAGACAGCTAGCTCAATCAGCAACCCATGGCTAGTGTTCCGCAGCAGTATCGCGGCTTAGACGCCCTAGTCCATTCAAAGCTGCGACGCGATAGGCCTCCGCCAAAGTCGGGTAGTTAAACACCGCATCGCGGAAGTACGTTAGTGAGCACCCCATGGCCATGGCAACCTGGCCGATGTGAATAATTTCAGTTGCACCTTCACCGATCGCGTGCACACCAAACACCTTGAGTGTATCCGGATCAAACAAGATCTTCAGGGTGCCGCCAGCCATTGCACCCATCATTTGACCCTTTGCCAGCTCAGAGTACTTGGCAATACCGATCTCGTAGTTCACACAATCCTTCGTGAGCTGCTGTTCCGTTTGGCCCACCATGGAAATCTCTGGAATCGTGTAGATTCCGTACGGGTAGTTGCCACTTTCCAGCTGGCTAGTGGCTGCAAGCTCTTCATCCGGGTTCCACATATGGCAAGACGCTAGGCGACCTTGTTCCATACTCGTGGAAGCCAAGGCGGGAGCGCCGATGCAGTCGCCTGCGGCGTAGCTGGTAGTATGAATATTGCAGCACCACATACGGGTTAGAGCTAATATTCATGCTAGGATCTACAATAATCAGTGTGCATTGCATACGCACATATGAGGCTGATCCGTTTGGTAGTTTTTGTTCACGTTAATCAGACCGCGATGGTTACGTGAAAGCCCCACTGCCTCAAGATTCAATCCATCCGTGCTTGCCTGACGGCCGACAGTATACAGCAGAGCGTCGGCACTGAGTACCTTTCCGCTGTTGAAGAACACCTTTACGCGCTTGTCGGTTGTCTGCAAATGCAAGTCGCCGTATAGATCGTTAATAAACAAACTGCATACACTAGCGTATGGCTGAGTCGTCAGGCATTACCTCCACTTTCTTGATGGTCTCGCCCAACAGGAAACGAGCACCGTTACTTTGCATCTCGTACGTGAGGTTGCTGATGATTTCGCTGTCACAGAAAGACAAAACCTGCGTTCACTCTTTTCGTCAGTCCCCACTTCAAAATATCCCCACACTTGCCTCTCTATCTTCCACTTACATCCGGTCGTCCATCCACAACAGTAACCGAATGGCCCGGTACCACGTTCACCATCGAGGCGTACTCCATGCCGATGACTCCAGCGCCCACAACGATGAGCGAGCGTGGGAGCTGGTGCATGTCGCGACTCAAGATCTGGTCGCTGTCGATGATAACCTTCCCGTCAATGGGGACCAGGGGTTGTGGGCGGGTCTCGTGCCACAAGCAATAAGGAACTTGTCCGCTCGCACGCGAGAGAGCGAGTCCAGTCCGTTGCTGGCGCTGGCGCCCACTGCCTTGCTCTTCTCGTCCTCCCCGCGTACAATGGAAATCTCGTGCTCGTTCTCGAAGCGAGCAAATCCAGGGATCACATCCACACGTGCAGCCTTGAGCTGAGCACGCACCACGTCCGTCTCGGAGCTCACGACACGCTGCACTCGGTACAAAATGTCTTCGATCGTGACGGTCTTCATGCTGTACGACTTGCCATAGAAACCGTGGTGACGGTAGCCAGAGAGATGCAGAACCGCCTCTCGGAAAGTCTTGGACGGGATGGTGCCAGTGTGGACGCAGACGCCTCCAAGCGACGTCTTCTTGTCCACAATCGCCACTCGCTTGCCCTGCTTGGCGGACTCGAGGGCGCACTGAGTAGCGGACGGTCCACTGCCGATCACCACCAGGTCGTAGGCCGCCACTTGGTGCTTGATGCTCGTCGACAGGAGGCGGCGAGAGAGGCCACTGCTGCTCAAGCGCAATGCGCGCACGGACGTCCAGAGTCCCACCATGAATAAAGAGTGCACGTTTGGGGAGTGAGCGTCGTTTAACGCCACACGCAAATTTTAACCAATCGGTAGTTATAACGAGCTATGATTGGGTGAAATTGAGACAAAGTACTGTGGACATCGACCGACGCTGGCGCAGACGCTGCACCCGAGAGCAAGATGGCCCGCAATGAGGAGAAGGCGCAGTCGCTTCTGAACAGATGGACGAGTATGAAGCAGGATTTCGCCGATTCTTTCAAGAAGTAGGTGGTCTCGGTCTCTCTGGCGCTGTGTTGGCTCGCTTGTGGGGGTATTGATGCATGGTTTGCTGCTACTCTGCTAGTCGACGGCCGTATCTCGCGTCCCAATGCGACAATCTCAAGGAGGCAGAGCGCTGGCGTCGTCAGATTATCCGCGAAATCTCCAAGAAAGTGGCGGACATCCAGAATGGTGCGCCACTTGGGCTTTGGCGTTGTTATTGCTGGGTCTGGATTCACTCGTGACTCTGTAATGTACTGCCTTCTTTCCTGTGTGCAAACCTGCAGCTGGATCCAGTGAGCACGTGATCCGAGACCTGAACGACGAGATCAACAAGCGCATCCGAGAGAAACGACACTGGGAGCGGAGGATCGTGCAGTTGGGCGGATCGGACTACAGTCGCTCGCAGCCCCAGGCATACGATGCAGACGGCGCAGCAGTGAGTGGCGTTGGTGGCTACAAGTACTTTGGAGCTGCCAAAAATCTCCCTGGTGTGCGCGAGCTATTCGAGAAGCAGGCACCGGAACCACGCAAGCGCACTAGACTAGATATGTACAAACACATTGAGCCTGACTACTACGGTTTTCGTGACGACGAGGACGAGCAACAGCTAAAGGATGAGAAGGCAGCGGAGAAAAGAATTCGCCAACGAGCAATGAACGGCTGGGACGCTGCCGAAGCCAAGCGCAATGCTCAAGTCGCTGAGTTGGTACGTTCTGTACTTTGTGATCTGTAGTGTACTGGTAGTATGAACGTACTGACATTGCATGGTTTCTTTACCTGTAGAGGGCACAATGAAGTCACGCGACAAATGACTTAGTTACCAAAGCTCTGCATATCGATGTAGTTGACGCCGTCAACCGACAAGATGGCTACGAGCTAGACTAAGGTGCAATGCACGAACGCACAATGATGGCTCTGGAGTGTATCTGTTGATTTTTTCTGAAGTTTTTCATTGAATGTGTGTGTCGTCTTTTTGCTTTCGGAGGACAAGTGGAGCACGGCTGCTCTGCCGAGCCACTGCCGTGACCCAAAGCTTCTTCTCCCCTTCCCACGGCCAATAATTACAGGAGGAAGGTGCGCACAAGGCAAGCGGCTATTTAGTCCTTAAAGTGGCGGATAGGGTTGGCCTTCTGCGCCTTGCCGTACTCGACGGAGGCTGCCGCCCACTCTGGCGAAGTGGTCTTGGGCTCACCAGGGAGAGCGCCTCCGTTGTCCGGGCCTGAGTGGAATCAAGTCAATGAATGAGTTACACACCAATGATACACCAGCTTGTATTTCAGCTGCTGAAGTCTGTGGGACGCACCAGTGTAGCGGAAGAAGGCGAACGACGCGTAAGATGCCGCGAAGACGCTGGCCATGGTGATGGCCATGGTCGGGCCCTTGGCCATCTTCTGCGAGAGTGAGTAGAACATAATGCAGCTAAGCTTTGGGACGGGACTCGCTCGGTTTGTGGCTTTTAGAGACTGTCATGAACCACCAGCCCCCGTTCTGGGGCTACGGTGAGGAAGCTGAGTGCGTTTTTTTGCCCGGTGGAGGGCGGTACACCATACTAAAGGTAGATGCGGACTCGAGGGGAAGCTGGAACGATATTATTCGTTGATAGTGTGGACCACCCAAATACAGTCAGCCACTGTATTGCAGCAACTTCGTTTCACTTTCAAAGCCTCCAGTGTCCTAAATATCTACGCTTTCCAGCAAACAAACTGCCAAGTCCTTGAATCCTTGAACAGATCAGTTCAACTCCTGGATCACTGGCCGAGGCTTGTTGCTCGGTTTCTCAGTTCGCAGCTGCAAGAGCGATTCCTCCTCCTTGCTGTTACTTATTGGGGTCTTGACCTGTGCCTCCGTATCAGCCGCCTCCGATTCACTATCGTTTCTATCTTCGTCCATCATGCCTAATGCAAAATTCTGTGGGCAAACCAAATCAGCTCCACCGAGGTCAGCTACGCGCGAAAAGCTCAGTCGCAACTAGCGCAGCCTTCGGCCTGCTGGTGCGAGTGCAATATAAATCTCATCACGCACCATTTCAATCACTGGGACCCTGTCCTCCTTTTCTCGTTCAGTACTGTCCATTGCATCATCTCCATCAACGTCGTCTTGTTTCTCTTCTCCGTCTTCCTCCACCTCGATATTGTGCTTGGCTCCTTCTCCTGCGGCTACAGCCTTGTCCAGTTTCCTGTTCTCCTCTGCCATCACTGGCAGGAAAGCTTCCAACTTGGAGAACACTATTACGTAGCACACATCAGCCCTCTGAGAGCATAATACAGTCCCAAGTTTCAAAGCCGACATACGTGCACTCTTTGGCAGATTCGGGAACGATGGAGGCTTCTGTGGGCCTTGCATTGACACGCTCTTGCTAAACTGGATCACAGCCACATGCTCAGACCCTTTATCTTCACTCTCGGGTGCTACAATTTACAGCTCTCACCTTATTAACACCGGAAGAGTCGACGATACAAAAGTGTGTTCTTGTCCACGAAATGAAAAACTACAATGACATTTTAGGTTGTATCCTAGAATCAAGACCAAATCCTACAATCCTGATCGAAACGACGCATAAGTAAATCAAATGAATGCGCCAGTAGGACGGCGGTCAGTTCGCCCCAAGCCGCGGCGAAAGGTTTCGAGTCCATGGAGCTGGTTGGGCAGCGCTGCTAAAGTCCGCGTGGACGTGGTGGCGCAGCAGGTTTTAGACCACGACGACGGCGTTTTCCTCGCTGTCCGAGCGAACGATTTGGCCGCGACCTTGCGTTTCATCGACAAGGATGAGAGCTGTCTGCTACTGCGAGACTCAGTGGGGGCGGCGCCTGTTCACATCGCGTTCCTCTTCGCCCACTACGAACTGGGGAAGCGCATCGTTCTGCGCAATACAACTCTCGCCACACTCACGTACACACTGGAGAACCAGGGCGAGCTGTCGCCGTATGAAGGAGAGAACATCCTGCACATCGCCATTATGCACCGGCAACCAGAGCTCGTGCAATGGCTGGTGCAGAACGTACCGCAGCTAGTGAATGCCGAGGTCACAGGAAAATTTTTCGGACCGACCAAGGCCTGCTACTTTGGCGGCACTCCACTACTATTCGCACTCACGACCAACCAACTCGACATTGCGATGGTTATTCTCGAATCAAATGATCGACTGCAAAGTACTAGAGAGAACGAAAGCGAGACGCTCGCGTCGATTTTCATGTGCGATCGTCATGGCAACAACGTTCTCCACCTGGCAGTAATCCGAGACTTGCCCGAAGTCTACGACTTTGCATTGCGGTATGTGATGAAATTACTGTCTCCTGTGCACCAGCCAGTACTATCTAACCGCAATAATGTGCGTTCAGATGAACGATCCGGCGCTGACGCTTATGTAGTGGAGAGCATGGCTAATGCCAAAGATCGCGCTGAGGAATCGGATAATTCACTCGATGCCACTTTATCAGCTAGTCACAGACATGAAGAGATCAACCTGGTGGATTTTATCAAAGGCACAAACGACGCAGGTTATACACGAATGCTCGACTTTATCATGCAGCGCAATTCCGACGAGTTGACACCACTTGCACTTGCGGCTGCTATCGGGCAGCAGCACATGTTTGAGCACCTCTTTCGCCACTCGTCATCCGTGGCGTGGCGTTACGGACCCATTACGGCTTTTCACGTGCCCTTATTGGATTTGGAGCAACCAGAATTGCGCCCAGAGGCTCATCTAGGAAAATTTCAGCTAATCCACGATTGGATTGTGTCGCTGCCGTATCCACTAGCACCTAAGGGTAATAAAGGATATCGCACCGCCATCCAATGCCTCTGCTCTGTCGAGAGGATTTCCAACACCCTATCAGAGCACCATGGCACAATGCTAGAGGTGGTGTCAAAGCGTCTTGAAATACTGAAGATGCGAGAGATTCAGCAGCTCTTGCACAAGAAGTGGAAGTACGTTGGTCGGCATCGTTTCCTCTGGCGTCTGGCATTTTACTTAGTGTTTCTCATGCTGCTGAATGCGACTACGTTTATCCCGTTCAGCTCATATTCATCAGGGCCCCTTGGACTTGCTGCAGGATTGGGTTTTGCAGAGTCGGGTTCAGTCGTGTTGGCAGCCGTGAAATTCTTGAACGAGTGCTGTCAGATCTTGCTGAATTTTGGTAGCTTCACCACTGAAGGTGGGGCCGGACGTCTGGATAATATCTGCACTCTTGTGACTTGTGTATCTCTCTTTGTGTCCACCGGAATGCGGGTTGCTGGAGAGGACATGCTGGGGGATGCGTTTGGCGCTGTCACGCTCATCTTCGCTTGGTTTTACGTCTTCTTCTTCCTGCTTGGCTTCCGATCAACCGGACCTTTCGTGATCATGATCTTGCGTATGATCGCTAGTGACATTGTGCGGTTTGTCGTGGTTTACAGTGCAGTGTTGTTTGGGTTTTCGCAAGGAATTTATTTGGCGCACGATGGTCGTGTAGGCCCTCAAGCAATGTTCATACAAATGCGCACGCTAATCGTTATGGGCTTCACAGGTGAGGTCAATTATGACGACAATTATGCTTCAGGTGGACGAATGAACGCTTTCACGCAAGTGCTCGTGCTCGGCTACGTGATTCTAGTCATGATTCTTCTTGTGAATTTGTTGATCGCCATGTATGTCTGTTCGCATTCTGTCCTTGTCAGACCTTGATAACATCTTCTGTTCTTGTCGTCGTAGGATGGGAAACACGTACAGCGAAGTACTGCAGGAATCTGAACAGCGGTGGATTGCCGAGCGTGCGAATATTATGACCTCCTTCGATAATCAATGCCCAATGGATTTGAATCACAAGGCACGAAAGCTATTTGCTATCCCACTGCAAAGCCGTACCGGTGAAGAAATGCTGTACCTTGAGATGGAAGTGAATGACGTCGAGGGATGGCTGCGCGGTGGCAAACAGTAAAGGGGATGATCCAAACATCGATGAGACTTCAGGCTGCTGGAGGTGACTGCGGACGTCGCACCCTAGTATTTCTAGTCGCTTCCTCTTCTTGAGTCGAAGCTACGAGATTATCTGTCGTATGGACACCGAATTCGAGATCCTCTTGCCTTAGGTCGAGATTGATATCACCGGCAACGCAATCTTTTGCTGGACTCGATGTGATGCTTTGAAAACGATCTAGTTCGAGTTTTTCTGCAACCGCACCTGTGTGATGGAATTTGGTATTCAGTAGTTGATCCAAGATTTGTTGTTGCGACTCCAATCGCACGACCAAAAGGCGGTTGCATTCCTCCAAACCCTGCTGGGTACTTGACGAGATCCTGGTAGAATTGTCGCTTGAGGCACTCACTTGCTTCGGAGCTGATGTTGACACATTCACGTTGGCTGAATTTATTTTGGCAAATTCATCTGAAGTAGACTTTATCTCGGCCAGAGCACCTTCCCTGCGTTGATGAGCATCCTCGGCCGCTTCAGCCTTGCCACTGGTCAATCGGTCGATAACTGAGATTTTAAGTTCACACCTCTTGAGCCGCTCGTTGCCATTTGAGTTCTGTAGTTGTTCAAATAGCCGCTGAATTGGATTATAGTAAACAGATTAAAACTGTTAGATATTTTGTACGCATCACCGACCTGCTCACTCACTCCACTCACCTGCATTTTGTCCAGCTTTACTTTCGATCCTGTGCTTGATTTCTTCTCCATACCAGGCCGGATTTCATCCCTGAGAAAACGCACCGAGCTTGTTCGAGGTGGAATCTGCGTTTGAGTGGAACGCGACACCTTGACAACTGCGGGTGGCGTCATGGCCACCTTTTCTCGCAATCGAAGAATCTCCGCCATTAAACGATCTCGCTCTCTCTCGTGGTGCTTTATGATCTGCAGCAATGCCTGCACATTGCGATCGTACTCGTTCATCCAGTCGGCCTCTTTCTCTCGCAGCTGCTGGTCTACTGCGGACTCTGCTAGCTGAAGTCGGTGTTGGAGATCAGAAATGAGTCTGTCAGCGCTTTGACGAGCGACATTCCCATTATGCAGCTCAAGTCGAAGCCTCTGATTCTCGTTCGAGAGAGAAGCGTAGCTGAGTCGTGCTGTCATGAGCGCAATTATTGCGCACGAAAGGACGTGGCACAAGAAAGTATAGCCATATCTGAAACCTTGTCTTCTGATTGGTCAGCTTATGAATCCCATACTATAGCATATTACGACATCAGAGTTTTCTATCGGCCGGCTATCGGGAGCCGCCCGATTTATTGACGTGCAGTCTCGAAAAGCCCATGAAACTCCTCCACCGCGTCGCGTCCATCGCCGCCCAGGCCAATGCCAGACAACTGAGCAGTCTGCGCGAACGAGCAGTGCGTGCTGTGGCTGAAAAGATCCGCTCGGACCTGGAGAGTAACCCGAACCTGTGGCTCAGCGCCTCTGCCGTGGTGCGTTACGACCGCCGTTGGGCAATAATAGAAGTGCGACAACCTAACGAAAATGCTATGAATAGAACGAGCCGACGGTGTCTATTTTAGACCCTGCCCCTGGATACGCTCTTGCTGGCGAGATGCATCGCGACTCGGGGTTGGATTTTGACACTTTACAGTACGTTTGACGCACCAAAGAGCTAATCTCAAGTGTTGGACTGTGGTATGCAGACCTGTGGGCGAAGCAGCTGTGCCATTGGCGTATCTGCCGACGGATCCGAGCACACTCGCGGACCCATTCGCTCTCGTGCAGAACGACATGGTGAGCGTCACTGACAGCATCAAGAGCATTTTGGGGTCCGACCACCCGGTACTGGCAGCCGTGGCCAAATACTTTTTGAGCATGACGGCGGCAAAAGGTGCGACCCACTTTAGTGCTGCTGGTCTCTCGCGCTGCAGAAGCACATCGTCGTGCTATTGGCAGTCCGTTGCCTCAGTCGCAGTCCGAGGAGTACACGCATGCAGCACAGCAACGCCTGGCCGAGATCACGTGCGTGCTTGTTGCTTTAGTTTCTGTGCGCTGGGTCGACAGTCGATGACTCATTCTTGACATTTATTTTGCTTTATTCTGCAGCGAAATGATCCACACCGCCAGTTTGATGCATGACGACGTGATCGACGAGGCCGACGTGCGACGAGGTCGTCCTTCTGTTAATAAAGTGTTTGGCGGCAAAATGTCCGTGCTGGCGGGTGATTTCCTCTTGGCGCGTTCGTCCGTGTCGCTGGCACGATTGCGCAGCCTGGAAGCTGTCGAACTCATGTCCACGTCTATCGAGCACTTGGTGAAGGGTGAGGTGATGCAGATGAAGAACGCCGATGCCCGTGATGACATCTCTCCCTTTGAGTACTACCTCCGCAAGAACTACTACAAGACAGGATCGCTCATGTCGAACAGCTGCAAAGCAGCACTCGTTCTGGGCAAGCACGACGAACATATTTGCGACTTGGGCTTTGCATTCGGCCGTCACATCGGACTGGCTTTCCAGGTATACACCAAGCTATGATTGATGTCCATTTTCGATGGTTGACAACCAATGACATTGCTTTTTTCTATTCATTGTTGTAAGTTGATCGACGATGTGCTGGACTATGAGGGTGTGAACACTGGCAAGCCAATGTTGGCTGACCTAAAGTCCGGCCTATCGACCGCCCCACTGCTTCTCGCACAGGAGGAGTTTCCCGTGTTGCGTGAACTGTCTAAGCGAAAGTTTGCTGAAGATGGCGATATCGAGATGGTTCGTGCCGTGACAATTCTTATTTGGCACACCTAATGCTAAAATAATTGTGTAATGTGTATTTTGTCGTGCTGCAGGCTAGCGAGATGGTGGAGAAGAGTACAGGTATCGCACGGTCGAAGGCTCTAGCCATCGGCCAAGCAGAGCTGGCATGCCAAGCGGTCATGCAGCTCGCTCCCTCACCCGAGCGAGATGCCTTGGTCCGACTGGCCCAACTGGTTGTTTACCGATCGAAATAGAGCTACGAACAAAGAGGAGTCAGCTGTCATTGTGATATACCAAATGATAAAGCAAGAACTTGACGATGTTGCTGTTTCTCGTGGTAGCTGCATCGGCTGCGAACTTGCAAGGTTAACACGCTCGAACCAGGTAGGGGTCGTCATTGGGACTTGCAGCAAACTTTTCCGTGTCCCTGTTTTGGCGCCAACTACTTCTTGACAAGCTCCAGTTAGAACCATGGGTGAGACCTCGTCGCAGAGGGGGAAGGAGGGGTAAAATCGACATCATATTCGAAGCGTCGAGAAGAAGCAAAAACACAGCATGGGAATCCAGCTGCGTAAATTGCTGCGTGCACGTGTCATCGTGGTGTTTGGTGCCACAAGTCGCATTGGTCGCTCGGCAATGGAAGTGCTAGCAGCGCAAGAGCAGGTGTCCGTGGCACTTGTGGCAGCAGTTGAGAACCCCAGGACCCGCGAGTTCAACGACTGAAGCGTGCGACAAATTGCTTTATCGTTCAGTGCAACTTCGCCGCTGGTGGGAGACCACCCTTCGCCGCGCCGTTCGGAATGCAGACTCTGTACTCCTCGTTCCAGCGTTGTCAGAGAGCGGTGTTCGGTTTTCGAGACGGGTCGTTGACGCCGTTGCAGCCGAGCAGGTTGCACGCCTCGTTGTGATTAGCAGCATTCTTGCTGCACCGGAGTTGCTGGGGCTTTGCCGCACAGAGCAAGCGAACGAAAAGTCTGCTACGGAAGCAGTCGGTACCACACCTACGGACGTGGCCGCTCTTGAAGGCTACGAGGCCGTCGAGGTTCATGCCAGAAGAATTCTTCCTGAACCAGGAAGGGCTGTCGCCTTGCGCATTCCCCTTCTCATGGAGACATTGCTCTACTGTCGCGACGAGATTCTCTTTACTAATCGCTTCCTGGGCTGTTATGGCATGAATACGCGTGTGCCGTGCATCTCCGTGCGTGATGTAGGGTTTGCAGCTGCGGAGGTGTTAGCGAACCCGAAGCGGAAGTACGAGTCTGTTTATCGATTGACGGGTGGGCCAAACGCTAGTTGCTCGCCTAATGATGTGATGCACATGCTGACTAGTATGCTGGAACGCGAAATCACGTATCGCCAGCTGAGTGACGGGGATTTCCTCCGTGTCATGAAGGAAAAGGGCACTCCTGATCAGGTCGTACAGGGCACTGTCGGCCTCCGACTATTTCTCGAAGAGCATGCAGAACGTGATATTCCTGACCAAGGTGCTCGCCGCAGCGAAGAGGATGCAATCAGCCGTACAAGACAAGCAGACTCACATACGTTGCACCTCCCCGAAGCTTTTCAAAGCACAAACAACTTCCGAGCATTGACTAAGCGCGAGATGATGACTCCGCGACAATGGTTACAACGTTACGCGGAAATGCTGTTTGCACGCACGCCGCAGAATCAAGTCCAGCTATTTGTCGTGGGATCTGGCGAAGCTTTGTTTCTCGAGGTGAGTAAATTTGTGGCTAGCCAAATTACGGCACCTTACACTCTATCGCCTCGTGAGGCAGGTGGAGGTTCCGTCCCGGCAGTCACCACTGGTCGGCGCCACCATAACGACGGAGTCCAGCAGGCCAAAGTTACTCTGTGCACTGTCAAAGCAGCACCCGGAATGACCAGCCACGAGAGGCCTTCTGCATTGCCGCTCCCACCGACAGTCTATCAGCTTGAAGGTGCACCAGCCTCTCCCATGGGAGATCTTCTAAAACAGCTTTCGTCGTTGGATGTGGTGTTGCTCATTCCACCACTCCGATTTGGTCACAGAGCTTGTCTTGACGTGGTGAGAGCAGTGGTCCATGCCGCCAAGCGCGCAAATGCCTGGGGAGTAGTGCTCGTGAGTTCATTGTTCGTGGGGTCGCCGACCATCCGGCAGAGTGCGGTTCAGGAACAACTCGAGGAGATTGAGAGCTGCGTCAAGACTTCAGGTATCTCTTATACCATCGTACGTCTGCCCCTGTTTATGGAGTACTTCTTGGCGCTATCGCACTGCGATGAACACGACGAGTGTCATGGCAGCTGGGAAGAAGAAAAGCGCTACGTTCCAGTCCATGACGAATCCGATTCCAGTCATCGAGTTGAAGGGAGAGCTCAAGTGATAGAGAAATCGACGTCTTCTTCGACAGCCCACATAATGTGGCCACTGTTAGAGCCAAAACTGGCATCTGCTCGAATGTATTTGATGGCAATTGAGGATGCTGCTAAGGCCCTAGTAGCCATCGCTTTCGCTTTCCCATTGCATCGTGGAAAGACCTACCAGCTCTACACCGCCAGCGTAACGATGCAAGAAGTGCAGAACATTCTACAACGGCACGCCAACAAGGCTCGTTTGGTGCAATTGAGTCGTATCGACGCGCTTCGAGAGCAACCTGGTCTCGAGTTTTGGCGCATTGCCTATTGGCCTCGTGCACATACACAAAACATTCTCGAGTGCTCTGTGGATCTTTTGCAAGCGGTGCAAACTGCTACAGCAACGTCCGAGGCGGCCGGTGGAGATATTAGCCCGCGAAAAATGGTCCTGCCTCTTTCACAGAGCTTCCACGACATCACTGATCTCATGCCTCTCACGCTCGACAAATGGGCGAAGATCAACTCCAAAAGCTACACAAATGCGCTCGCTGCGTCACCTAGTGACTAGGACAGCAAACAGCAAATGCTGAAGTAGCGTCTGCGTCTTGCGTTTATTCACCAACAGTACGAATCCAATTAACAAATATTTGTTCTTCACGTTCACTCTTGAGCACTATGAATTCGTCTTAAGCAGGTCAGATCGCCGACAACTTCATTTAGTTGCGGTTTTCTTCCAGGCTGTAGCAATTTCTGCTTTTACGCTAGCTTCCTTATCACTCGTTTGGGTAAACACAGGCACCTCAGCTGACGCTATCAGCTCGAAGTTGCCTTCAAGCACAGCAGCGGTGGCGTCGTCGCTTGGAACCACAACCAACACATTGCCGTGATGAATTTGACGTCTCAGCTGGGCTGCAGAGACTGTGCCACCACATGCCAGAGTAGGCTTGCCTGTCGACTCTGCAGTCGAAGCAGTCACAAATGCATCCAATGCATGTTTGCTCTTGCGACGAATATCGTCGAACAGATCCTGACAGGTTGAGCCCGCCGTCTCACTATTTTCCGATGGTGCTTTACCAGCCCCAGCAGACACAATTATCTGCTCACTGGACCGGAACGGGTTCCCGTTTACGTACGGTGGAGGTGCGTTCACATCAGTTGTTGCCAGCGTAATGGCTCCATCGCCATTCATTGTCTGCTCCACAACTCGGAAACCCGCGTGCTGAAAGAAATGCGGGCGAAAGTGATAACGCGCGAACTTGGATGCTCCGTTGTCTCCGGCACTAGCGAAAGACCCGCCCATAATCACATTATGTTCGCCGTCAAAGCATGGCTCGCTGAAGTCGTCATAGTACGGGTGCACACGAAACCCAGGCAGCGCCGAAAACAAGTCTTCACACCATTCCCAGGCATTGCCAAATACATCATGAAATCCTCCCGCCGTTGGCGGAAGTGCGTCCACGGGCGAAAACGACAGATGCGACCAATTGAGATTTTTACCGGTAGATGCAGCCATGTTGACACCTGATGCCAGCGTTAAAATGTCGTCCAATGTTGTATCCGCAGAACGATCCTCAGGGTCGCGCATCAGCTGATGGATCGCTTCCGTTGTAAGATGACACACCACCTCTTTGTTAGACTGTTTGGATTGCTTCCACTTACAGAAGGCTTTTGCCTCATGAAGGTTGACTTGCGCTGGCCAATTCCACTGCATTGGCACCACATCAAACATAGCGCGCAGCTTATAGCGATGGCTGCCCGAGGGCCCGTCCTGCACCCAAAAGACTGGCCACTTAGTGTTGCGGAAGCAGCGCCACTCCCAGCCAAGTTTGCTCCAGTATGATGGCTCCAGGTAACCACCGTCGCGTACAAACTCATGAAATTCACCGTTGGACACAAGGAACTTGTTAGCACGGCATGCCGGCACGTTCACCGTGCGTTGGCCGTATTCATTATCCCACCCGAACGATGGGAAGTCGCGCGGCTTACCGATATGCACTGCAGCGGCCGGCACGTCCAGCACCTCATTCTCTGGATAGTCAACTCCAGCCACCGGGCGAAGCGTTGCATCTTCAACGAGGGAGTCATGGTAAGCAGGCAACAGCGACGTGAAACGGAAGAATTCAACCGGGTGCTCGAGCATCAGCATGGAGGACGTCTCGTGGTGAATGCGTTCATGCTCAAGTGCCATCTGAAGCGCCCATAGAGGACTACTTTCGGTGATTTGCTCGTGACCAGGATCGAGACCAGGGTGTGTTTCCACAACGCTACGAATGAGCGCGTAGACTTCGCGACGGTAGGCGAGCACGTCGGCGACACGAGGCCATTCCATCTCGTTCTTGTTCATGTCGTCCCAGCGCATTTCGTCCACACCCACTTCGAAAATGTGCTCAAAGTGGGGGTTCACAGGCTCCTGAATCAGCCCCGACACCAGGAACTTATTAACGAAGAAGCTAGTGGGGTGACCATAGTAGAAGATCAATGGGTGGCGCAATTGATGCGGCGGGGCAGTTGTGAAGGCATCCTCGCCTTGCACCGTCGCAAACAACGCGTCGGTCATGGCCCAACAGTTGTCGAGGTAGTCAAGCATCTCTTGACGACTGCAGCTGCTCAGGTTGGGCATCTTGATAGCACTTAGACGCCCAGACGCACGGTCGACGCCTGGGAACGTCAGATCGGTGCGTGGGTTGCGAGATGTCGTGAACCAGTCGTCCGACCGCTCTCCATACAGAAAACTGTCGTCGTCAGCGCCACCGTCTTGGGTCTGATGCTCATCGTCCTGGACGCTAGCGGCAGACGTGGCGAATGACGAGGTGTGAGATGTCTTGGAGTGTAGAGCTCTGGAGCCAGCAGCAGTCAGAGGCAATTGCTGCAGTGAACGGTTGATTGAAAGAGAAGATTCCAGTGCACGGAGCTTCACGGTGGTTCCCACACTGCGTTGGGCAGCAACAGAAGGAGGAGACGCGTCCAGAGCCACGGAGGACACGACGCGAGCCCAGAGCTTTGACTGGCGCAGCGGCCGCTTGTTGGCGGTCGGGAATCGACGAGGGAAGCTGGTGATGGCCAACATGTTGCTGGGACGAAGATCGCAGTCGTGGCGAACGAACGAGAGGAGCTGACACTCGACGGAGCAGATTGAGAAGTGAACCGGTGTTGGATTGGATCGGTTGCAACGCCGGACTCGACACCGTCAGCGATGACTTTATTAGAGGCCTGCAAGCGTTTAATCGCTGTCAGTGAGATGTGACAGAGACCGGAATAGTGGACGGTCGATGTCGTGAACAAGTCCCATAAACGACGGATTCAATCATAATCTAAGGGCTCCGACAGCAACTTCCTCTGCTACAGTAGTGGTGTCCACCGAGTGATGGTCGCGGCTGTTTACGTCCCGATAGTTAACAAGCAAAATGTACCGAGCGTAGGTTGCTATTGCAATCTGTCCAAGGCCCACCGAGTAGCTGGACATGCACTTTGAAGTGGCTGGATGTTACTTATAGCCAAGAAACTGCTTGGAGGGGCAGTCGATCGGACGCGAAAAGGCGTGGCCAAATCCACCCGCCGAGTCGTCAGTGCAGTTGCGACGCGAGATGGCAGGCAAGAGCAACGACAAGTTCTACAAGACCGTCGTGTTCGCCGAGGACATGACGGACGCCATGCTCGAGAAGGCGCTGAGCACTGCGAGGGACGCTTTCCAGCTGCAAGTGACGGTGCGTGAGGTCCTCTTGAATTCACACTCGGCGGTTCTCTCAGAGCAAAGTACTGAAGAGTCTGGTTGCCTGCTGTAACGAATGCCGGACAGTCCGAGAAGACCTTCTCGACCATCGCCGAGTTCGTCCGACGAAACATGGAGAAGGAATATGGCCGTGGCTGGAACTGCGTCGTGGGCTCATCCTTCGGCGCCTATGTGACGCACGAGATCAAGACGTACGTGTACTTCAGTGTAGCTGCTGGCGTCTCTGTGCTAGTTTGGAAAACGTAGTTGAGCCCAAGAAATGCAACGCTATGACTTTGTAGTGGTTGAACTGGTTGATGATTGTCGGACTTTGGTTGAACTGGTTGATGACTGTCGGACTTTGCACAAAACTCCCCTTATTGCCCTCGACATGACAGAAGGGAGGTTTATTTTGCCAATCAAGACGCATGGCGCTGCTGCGTCGCTTCTCGTCGCTCCTGGGCGCTTCCGCAGCCTCCAACTGACTGTCGACGCCTCTGGCGCGACTCTCCACGCTGTGGCTCCGTCCTCGGCGTCTGCTTCGCCCCCAGCGCTTCTCTGTCTGCCGTCAACTTTCGGGACTGCCGCCCGCGACTTCCGTCGGCAGTTCGCCAGCGACGAGTTGGCTCGGGATTTCTCTTTGTTTGGCGTTGACTTCCGCCTGCCAGAGAGCGATTTCGGCGGCCGACGGATCGAACGCGACGCTGACGACGTGCTGAGAGCTGCCGATGCGCTGGAGCTGCAGCAGTTTTCGCTCCTTGGCTGCAGCCACGGCGCCAATGTGAGCGCTGTGCTGGCTGCTAAATGCCCAGAGAGAGTCTCAAGACTCGTGCTGGTCAACGGCAATGTATGGAGCTCAATTCAAGGGGAGACCGTGTGTAAACTGACTGAGAATACTTGTGGCGACTGCTGCTGTAGGCGTTCGTAAGCGACGAAGACTTGGAAGACCTGGAGAATCATGAGGACGTGGCGTCGTGGCCTCATGGGATGCGGGAAGCAGGTGAAGCCATCTATGGCGTGGACAATCTGCAGGACAAGTGGTCTGGTGCGTTGTTGGAGCGATATTCCATGGTGAATAGTAGTTACTCGCGACTGACAGGTTTGACGCCTGCGTGTGTGTGTGTGTATTCTATAGAGATGATGGAGGATTTCCGCCGTGTAGAGCGAGAGGAGGGAGGTGATCTCTACTGCGGCCATTTACCGCACGTCAAGTGTAAGACGCTGGTGGTAGCTGGTGGAAAAGACAAATTTGTGCCAATGTTCCATGGAGAATATTTGAGCGAGCGCATCATGCATTCACGCTTGGAAGTTGTGCCGGAGGGTGGCCACGACCTTGTGCTGGCGGATGCTGAGCGCTTCAACACGATGCTGAGTGCCTTCCTCCATGAGCCAGATGATAAGCTGACGCAGAGCCGTGAGTTTGTTGCCGTTCCGTCCAAGGTCTAGAGGAATGCAACGAGGGGTATCGGCAGATAGTAAACCAGCGCAATGTCTCACTTCTACGTTCGATCAGTGGAGCTGCATACCTGTAAAGGGTGTAGCTGCCGGTGTACATGTAGACCAAACGTTCGCATTAACATAGAGCTTCCGTCTTACCTATTAACTATACGATTTTAATCGCCTCAGAACCGACTCGGATCAAGAGAACGAAGTTGATGTGGCCGTTGCCATGTTGGGCGGCGCCATAGACACCACGCGGCTGTATCCCTGCGGTGGCTGCTGTTGTTCCTGTTGATGGGGGTACGAATACTGCTGTACCTGGGGCTGCTGTTGCTGCGGCTGTGACTGCTGGTAATTAACGTACGATGGTACTGGATTCACACCGAGATTTAAGCTAGCCCGGCGGCTTGGATCAGCGAAGTACTCCTGGTCCATACCGCCGCGAGGCGGAGATGCCAACATGGATGGAGTCATAGCATACGATGACGGCATGCTCATGGTACGCTTCAGCGGCGCCACACTACCATTAACTGGAGCCGCACCTGTGTAATATCCGTAGCGGTTTCCTGCGTAGGCTTGATTGCCGAGCCCCATATTTGCCCCTGTTGCTACTCGAGGGTCATCCTCAAGAATATTCTGCAGTAGCTCTCCAAACCCCTCTTCGTCTGCAAAAGGCGCCGGTGCTAGATGTTCGTATTCCGCCGGGGTTGTGATTGCACATATTCAATACCATTGACTCCGTACACGGGAGTGTAAGCCCCGCCGTACGTTTTGGTAGGATTCTCGTATCCGTAGACTTGAGGGGTTCCAGTAGGCAGCGTTGCCAGTTCGGGTTTCATAAGTTGAGGCGCCGCGTAGGCTCGTGTGACCGGTGAGGAAGTTGCACCATTCGAGACGCTCCGCGAACGCTTTGGGGGATTAGTACTAGATGACGCTAAAGATGACGGCCCGAATGCTCGAGTTTGTGTCGGTGATGATCCAACACCAACTGCATGCTCCGACGGCTTGAAGTCGAGTTCGGACTGTCCCATGCTCCGCAGGCGCAGCACTGCTTCGTCGTACCGCATTCCGCCGAGAGCCTTGCTGATCTCCATTCGGCGGTTGTATTCAGCTTCCTCCACTGCCTTGGCTAAGTGCCATTGATCCTTACCACACCGACAGTGTTTACCTTCCGCACCTTTGTACCGGCCTGCTTGGTTCGATAGACTTGAACCGCCACTTGCAGGTGCCACTGCGCATTCGCAGCATTGGAACATTTGCTTGGAGCGGAACGTACCAAGCCAATTAGATTTGAAGCGGGGAACCAACTCTTGCGGTCGCGGGTTTTTCAGGTCCATCGCCAGCATTGTTGGAGCTGTACCGCGTACCAGTCTGGTGAATGCAATCGCTGACCGGATTCAGAGCTGACATCACTTTCGCAAATTGTCGGGGGCTGTTGATAGTCCGCGAGTCGTCCTGTGAGGTGTTCTCCTGTCGGTGACCGTCCTCGTTAAACCGGTTCATTGAAGTAAGGATGGGTAACCTTTGAAATCTTGCCATCGTGAATTGGAGCTGCGATCGATCAAAACAAACGGTGGCCATGTCTGAAGAGGTCTCTGTGATGCTGCTGTGTTGGCCACGTAGTAGGAGTTAGTTGCCACCGGTAGTCAGCAATTGGAGTCGGAATGTTTTTCAACGATCCCCGAGATTTTTTTCGTACGCCGTGGGCGTGGCGAGCTTCCGACGGAGAAAGAGAAGAAATGAACACGGAGCCAGTCAGCTGGTGCTCCGACTGATCGGTGGACACTCTTCCTGAGGTCCCAGCGGACAGACAGACGGACAGACAGACAGTGACAGCTTGGAGAGAGAGAAGGAGCGAGTCGTGAGGTGGAAAGGGAGCGGAGAGTGCCGCCACGTCACACACACAGGCACCCCATCGCATACTTACTCCCAGTGACCTTCGGGGGATCGGCTCGATTGAGCGCGTGCTTGGTCTCCGGCTGCTGAAGACTTGCGAGAGGAGCGATGTGCGCGAACTCCCAGTCGAGATTTGGCCGCAACAGTCGCTACGAAATGCCATACATCGTAACAGTCGAGTGTTGCAGCAGATCGACTCTTGATGAAAACAGCGATCCGCAGGCATTGAACTCGGTGGCAATTGCAGTCCAAAACTGTTTTCAAAACAGTCGGATCGCATGATAGTCTCCGGCGGATGTGTCCTCTGGATCTCGGCCCCCATCGTAGCGCTTGCAGATTGCGCCCAACGCGAGAAGAAATAGAAGGCAGTTGGTTGAAGAGCAAGTACGTCAGCTCCACCTGTCGTTTGACCAGCGTTGCATATCTTTTGCTAAGCTTCTGGTCGCCGCCAGACAATGTTCGTTGCTATTGTAGACCGCCACGTCGGACGCGTTTGCCTGTTGTTTTTGCTGCCGTGCTTGATTAAACTATACGGTACTGCCCGATAGCTCCGATATCTTCGAGCGCCGACGCGTTTTCGGGAATTTCGGTGCGTCACGTCAGACGAACAGCTAATATTGTAGGGGCATTACAGTATCCCACGTCTGCCCCCACGCGGGAAGCGGTGTGCCCATAGCTCCCGTCACACCGTTATCACCACCAAACTGAAGACATGGAATGGAACACTGCAGCGCCGCCATCGTGGCCATGGCGATCTTAAAGCTACACACTCGATACTGACCACCGATATGGAGGTTCGAGCACCAGTGCGTGATGTGGATCGTGTAAAGGCCGAGCCTGAAGGTCCAGGCGGTCCGTCGTCAGGTGATTGATGTCGAATCGACATTACTCGTGCAGTTCAACCAAACCAATCGTCCAGTCGAGTCGTAAGTAACGAGTACCGCTACGCTTGCAATGGGCACAGGCCACGACCAGCGAGTCAGGGATCAGCGCGCTTCCTCTGAATTGGAGTGAAAATAATAATTTTCAGGGGCGACGCAGGCTTCAGGTGCATCGAACGCAGTGACCGCTTTTGCATCGGGCCCTGGTCCGTTTTCCCAATCACTCGCGCGAAGGGAGAGCTTCAACTTGACCCAGCACAAATCGCGCATCAACTGCCGCTATGGCTCTTCTGGCGGGCGCGTGTGTGAGACTTGAGGGGAAGCCGGCTTGAGGGGCGAGAGACCGACGGAGCGGATCAAAGTCGCCGATCTTCGCTCCACCGAGTTGACCGGATGGAACCGAACGAATGCCACCTGGCGGCGTCTCCAATCCCTCACCCGTGCGCGAGCCAGATGCCAAGATTGCTCCATGCTAACGGAGTTGCCTGCCGAGCTGCCAGTCGCGACGACGATGCCATGCTGCTTAGTCGAACGAGCCGAGCCTTTACGCGTGAGCGAAGCGCAAATCCAGGCGCCATTGCGCTCCGCGACTGTACGTCTGACACGAACACGGCGAGTTGGAGCACGAGTCGCGCGCAGCCATCCGCGGCGAGCCAGGCAACCGGTTGGGCTTTGCAGTTGATTCGCTGACGTACTTCGGCGCAGTCACAGCCGGGGTGGAGTGTGGCTTCAGGATTCAAGAGCGGAAATCTACCGTCGAGGATCGCGGCGCCGGTTGCCTCGACCTGTTGAAGCGCGGCTCGTCTAGGAGACGGCTCAGCACGTCGAAGTCAGGGCAAACTCGGAAACTTCCCGAGCCAAAAGCAAATGGCAGATGTGCATGAAGTGCCCTACCTGATGCGTCGAAAGCGCTGCCTCATCGTGTGAAGCTAATCTCGACTGCATCACTGCTGGCGAAGGCGATGTGGGCCGTGTACTGCGTCTAGCAACACAATTTTTCCCCGGCAGGATTGCTACAAGTCCACTTGTTTTCGAACACGCCCGAAAACCTAAACGAACGTTTATTACAGTTATTTCTTGTCGTGTCATAACCGCGTGCCCTACAATCCGCCGGCAACGCCACCGCGTCTTCTTCGACGTAGTGAAACGTGGAATCCGTCATCAGATCCTGAGGACACTTCAGACGATGCCGTAGCTTCCTCTTTTTCGCGCGTCTTCTTGATCGCCACACTCTCATCCACTATCGCGTTGTTATTCTGTTTGCGTTCACTTGCCACTTGACGGTCCTCAATCGCTTCCAACTTCTTGCCAACGGGCCAATTTTCGATGGCTGGTTCCAAGATAAGTTTTTGTGCCACGAAGAGGTTCGCGTCACGGTTGCCCCAGTAGATAACGTGTGCTGTCAGGGCAAATAAATACTCGTTCGCAATCTCGATCTCGTTTTCTTGAAGCGAATAGTCGACTGGGAGCCCTTGGCATAACCGACCGAACACCGCTACATTTTCAGTTGTCGCATCGCCCTCCCGCTCGTCGTCCTGCTGCTGCTGTTCATCTTGTGCCTGCACTCCATCCGAATTTCGCTGGACTTGGTACGGCTGCGTGACAACTGCTAGTGCGTCAGATAGAGGCGTCATTGACGCAGGATTCTCTACGAGGCCTATGCTGTGAGCACCAGCCAGCACTTGGCGCTCGAAGTCTCTTCGCCACTGCCGAAGGGAGGACCACATTGCCCGGAACGAATTACGCAGCTGGTACTGGAAGCGCAGCTTCCCCTCGAACGTGCGAATAATCGCAGCTTTCGAGTGCGCCCGCAGAGGGTTCAGAATAGGCTCGATGCGATAGGCAACCGGGTCGTACGGGTGATATATGTTGAACAACCGCTGACACCGAGGGAGTTTGAAGTCACGATCCAGCTTCTGCCCACGCACATTCAGAAACAGCCCCACAGGAGAACCGAAACAAAATAGGTCTTCCACATCAAATGCAAGCTTAGGAACCAGCTGGATAGCACTACCGTTGGGAAGTCCAGAAGCGACAGATCCTGATAATTTTTGCTGCGAATTCTTCCTTTTCGGCTTCTTTAGCGTTGCTTTCTTCCGACGAGGTGCAGGTGTGGGCTTTTTGCGACGACTGCTTAGTGTTATCGGCAAGACGTGCCGGTCTTGCATTTGTTGCTCACGATCAGCATCGTCTACAAGTTGCGAAAAACTCTTACATATCTCGTTGGAACGTGACATCTCTGACATGGACCTTGAACGGCGTTTCATCGTTCTATCCAACATCGTGGCGTCAAATCCGAGTGTGCTGCCATTGTCATTCAATATTCCATTCAGTTTGACTTCCTCATCACGGCTGATGTTGCTCTCGGTCTTGCTGTCGGTGCCATTTTTAAATGCTATTGATATGTCTTCCTCATCGCTGCTGCCTTCATCATCGGTGCAGGAGGAGCTGTGTGGTTCCTGCATGTACACCTGTTGGTTGTTCAGGATATCAAAGCATATAATAGAGCCTAAGGAATGCGCAATGATCGACACCTTCTTGCGCTTCGGACCCGTTAACCGACTAGAATCCTTCCAGTCGGAATGACGCGACTGGAAAAGCGTAAACACACGGTTCATCTCCTTGGCAACTTCGTCCAAAATTACCTGGTGGAAGATCGGCGACATGAAGAAAAGAACGTCCAACACGGTATCGTTGGCCAGCTCGCGAAGCTTGGGAATAGCTGGCAATGTTACATCGTGAATAAGCTGATCGAGACCTTCCATATGCAGTTTGGAGTGCCATTCAATGGGCAGAAACTCCACCCGTGGCTCGCGTAACATTTTTTGCCTCCACCTTCCGCTACAGTCTCTTCACCCAGGTGGGTAAAATGAGCTGAGCGTAGAGCTTCTCGATTCAGCTCCCGAAGCGTTGTAGCGCAATCAATTATGGATCTCAGCGTCACGACATTAATAAGATCCAGGGTTTTAAGCGCATCGCCGATGCCATGCACAATAAGTACGAGGTGGTCCACTTCCTCTTCGATATCGTTGTCGTCCTCAGCTATCACAAGCGGCTTGCCGGTTGAATCGTTACAAACCATCGCATCCTTCCAAAGCTTAAGATTTGTCGGGTCAGCACGTACACGAGGATCACCGCGATATACTCGCCGTTTGCTTGTGAATGGTGTCGTGCCTGCGAGAAGGCGTTTGTACTGCATGATATCTTGAACACCTTTAAATTCCACCATGTGGCCTTCCACTGGCACACTAAGCGTACACTCCTTTTCGGCACGAGTCGCACGAGCTGCCTCACTCAGACTGGCGCGAGAACTAAAGAAGCCGCGAGGTTTCTTTAGTTCGACGTCCATGAGGCGTTGCTTCTCGAGCTGATACAGTGCCATGTAGTACACGAATGCACTCTCTAGCACCGCTGCTGCCTCTGGGTTGTATGGGGCCAGTCCGTAGTTGCGTTGGGCATAGACCCAGCGAGAACGACATACAACGATTTCTTCCAATTCCGGCCAATACACAGGTGTCATTCGCATACGCTCGAGATCCACTTCGTGGCGTCCTTCATCTACTAGCACGATCTGTGATGGTCCCTCGGGCCCAGGGGCCTTAATCTTCTGCTGTTGATACCACCGAAACCTTCGCTCTAGGCGGCGACTCTCGTGCGCTGGGAACTCGATCCAGCCTCCGGAATTGTGGGGATTTGCCGAAACGCTAGAGCTATTGCTGGATTGGGGCTGGTGGCTAGAATTCATAGTGGCCGTGTATCCATCTGGCGACGATTTGGTTCGCCCATGAAGTCCACTGGGTAGTACCTGGCCATTTCCACTGGTGATGTTTACCTTCTTGTAAAACCAAATGGGGAAGGCGTTCGCATTCTGTTCATCGAGCTCTGAAGTGAGTGAAGTGTTCATAGCAATTTGCTCTTCTGTAAGCGGCACACCACCAATCCCCGGAAATTCTCGTTGCAAATCGTTGTACAGCATTTCGTTCTGCAACTTGATCGTAGCTAGGAACTCAAACAGCTTGTAATGTGACGCAATAATCCGCATCCTCTGATGCACTGAGCGGATCACTTCATTGCGTCTTGATGCACTAAGCGACTCGTACGGTCCTCGTCCTAGAATGTTCCACTGCACCATGCTCAAATGCTGATCCAGGACCTCCGTCGCCGAGTACAAATGCTCCACCAGTGCTTGGACCCTTGTGGTGCTTCCTTCTAGGAACAAATCTGTTCGATCTTCGATCTCTTCTCGAGACGGGAAAACAATGTGGCTTGGGAAAATCACCACATACCTCACAACACTCTCAGCCGCCCCCAGTGGCGGCAGCACCACGTGTCGAAGGAAGAAACTGCGTCTCATCGAGTTCTTGGCTACAAAATAGAGCTCCGGGAGCTCCTCACTCGTCACAAACTGCGCCAGCCCCTCCACTCCACGCAGCAGAGGGACAGCCACTTGAGTCTGCAGAGGCGCCAGAGGTCCTGGCAGTCTCGTGGTCTCCACTCTCAGTTTGACTCGATAAAACAGTCGCTGGCCAGTGCGAGTGCACGTCAGTCGGAGCGTCACAATCCGTCCGTGAGCGTGAGTGGCGGCGTCGAAAACGCAGTCGCGAGTGGCTCCGGCGGTTCTTTCACGAGGTCGGGAGCTCTGCGGACCATCGTGCTGGAGATCTGGCCACAGAGCGCCAGCAGAAAAGGAACGGGTGAAGGCGGACAGAGTGCTCCAGACGCCGCTGGCAGAGCCGTCGCCATGCCGCTCCGCCATGTCACGTCGAGCGTCTCGCACCATCTCCGCGACGTGGTACATCTCGCTTTCTCTTGCTTCTGAAGACGCACACCCAGGGAGTTAATTAACTGAGAGCTTTGACTGCTATTGAGACATCACAAGGCTTGATCGCGTTCCGACGTGAAACTGGTCGAATCCAAGCATCTACCCGGTAGTCACAACTCGGTGGACGATTACCTGGTAGTCGCAGGTCAGCAATGGCGCGGCAGTTGGGTGTCGCGACCCACTCGCTGCGACGACTCCTTCTGCGTCGGCAGCAAGTCTACACGTCTCGCTCCGGCCGCATCTTCTTCTGCAGCGTCTCCTCTTCACAACCACCAAATGCTCGTACGGCAGCTCCCTCGAACAGCGCTGCTCTCGTCCATCAAAGTTTGGTCACTACCACCCCGAATCTGCTGGCTCTGCAACGCGTCCAAGAGCTTTTGCGGCAGCCCCAGAGCCGCGTCCTATTGCTCACTGGAGGCGGCGTCTCTGATTCAGCTGTACGCGCAGAATTGGAGCAAGACGCGTCTGTGTTCGAGCTGGAGCGACGTGGCCACGGAATCTTCGGAGTGCGCGAGTTTTGCCAATTGCTGCTGCGGGAGAGCGGCCGCGAGCGTCGCGTCTTCGGTCGCGCACAGCTGGCGGCTCTGCTGCTTCACCATGCAGACGCTCTTTCATCTTCCGCCTCGAGGTTCGCAGCTGTCTCGACGTTGCAGAGACGCAAGCGAGTGCAAGATCTACTGCAGCTTTTCTGGCTCTTGGAGCGGGAAGGAGTTACGCCAGAGCAGTACACAGCCACTGCAGGCGACAGCCAAACGACGCAAGAGCTAGCAGACTCGTATGCAAAGTATCAGGAGCTATTGATGCAGCATAACGCCACGTCCTGGGACGGACTGGTGATGGACGTGCTGGCAATGTGTGGAGTTCACAAAGGAGGGGACGTCATGGCGAAGGAGTTTAGCGACGGATTGCTTCGGCAATACACAGATGTAGTGGTGGATGATGTACAGAGAATGACGCCTGCGATGGCGCGACTTGTGGGGCACCTTTGCGCGCAGCCAAGTGTGCTGTCCAGCGCAAGCTTTAGCCAGGTGGTACTCGAAGTAGACGACTGTCCTCGAACGCGAATTTTAGAGCGACAACTACTGGAGTCATCGGACCGAACCGGTCACTCTCGTACAATAACTCAGACAACGATGAAACTGGATGATGAAACCACAGAGAAGCGCGCGAAAATGCACACATTCGCGCAGCAACTTATAACTTCGAGATCTGATGGCGCCAATAGCAAGAAGCTAAAGCCACTAGTTGTTCCTTCTCCCGTACCGCTGCGATGTTGGCGGTTTGGCGTTTCTGAGGCCGAGGAAAGGAAAATTGGTGCATTTATTGCGGATACGCTGAAGAAGGAAGGAACAACACACGTCACGGTACTTTGCCCGTCCTATACAGATGTACATCGGATCACAACAGCGTTTAAAAAGCAAAACCTTCCAGTCCGTGTGCTCTATGATCAGTTCTCTGGAGCTGTTGATCAAGCTGGTGCGCCTGTGCACCTTTTGATGAACCTGGTGTCAACAATGTGTATTCATTGATATGCGCACTGTGTTTTCCAAGTGACTCACGTCACCTATACAACGTGCTCCGCTCACAACCCTTTGATTTTCCACCAGAGCTACTATCGTGGTTAATGGAGAAGGAGCATCGCAGTAATGCTGACTTGTTCCAAGTCCTGAAAGAATTCGTTGAAAGCCGTGGCAAGTCCCTCTTTGCCTCCCTCTCGAGTAATGATAGTGAGCCTCCACACGGAATCTCGCTGCAACTTGAAAGTGGTCTTGAAACGGCCGAGTCGTTCGTCGCTATTATCAAGCGCCTACGCGGTGAGTGTCATAAGCTGTCTGCAGCCGAGATCGTGCACAGCTTTTTGGCAGACACTGGCCGCTTAGAGACGCTACTGAGTCCTAGTTCCCCGGAACAGGAGCGCGAATCCCTCGCGTTAGCGAGTTTTCTTCGAGAACTAGACACTGCGCAGAGCGTCGTGAACAGTGCCCAAGTGACGTTCGTGGCTCCGTATTTGCAGCAACTGCGGGAATCTAACCTTACCTTGTCCACATCATGGGAATCTTTACAAGAGATCAGTGACAACGGATTAGACTCAGATGATGGAGAACCACGTGTGCGTGTTCTGCCATTGACATCACGCACTCTGGAATCGCTAAAAGCTTCAGTGAAACGCAATGGTGAAGATAGGCGTGTTCTGGTGCTGATGTCAATGCGCGATAGCAAGTTTCCAGGTCGAATGAAACGACTGACACTGCCACTCCCGTATAAAGTGCTGAGTGAGCCTTATCCGATGCAAACTCGAGCTGAACACCTCAAGCACTCAGAATGGCTCGCGTACCAGGCGTTCACTTTGGATACGTACGATGAAATAATTTTGTCGTATGCAGAACTTGCAACAACGAAGCGCGAAGTCTTGAGCCGCACTTTTAAACCGATCTGGCACGAAGGAGATCAGCCGACAGCATCCGACGTATGCACGAATAGCTTTAAAGACAATGGAGACGGCTCAAACAATACCACACCTCCTCAATACAAGTCAAGGAAGCAAGCACCGGCTGCGCTCACTGCAACTACGATGCGCACAGAGTTGCCTTTCAAGGCTTCATATATCTGGTATTTGGAGATTGCTGAGTATCTACGCACATTTGCGAGCCGTGTCTTCTTGCCGATTTGGCTCCAACCAGTGGGATCGCTGCTTGTGGGTGTTTCTTCGAGAGCCAAACGTCATAAGAACAAGCAGGGTGTGGAGGGAAGCGAAGGACAAGCAGCTACATCATCGATGGTTGAGGTTCCTGACAGTGCTCAAGTTCCGTTGATGCCATCGAGAAAATTGGCATACGAACCTCCACATTTGTCGTACTCTCAGATCTCTCAATATCTACGCTGTCCCCACCGATATTTTCTGGCTCGCGTGATGAAACTTGGTGGTGATACATCTGCCTCTATGATGTTTGGGAGCGCGTTGCACGAAAGCGTAGCCGCGTTTGCCACAGCACTGGCCGCTGCACAACGTCGTGGGGACGACGCGGGAAACGCAAAAACTCTTGCAGGTGTAGAAGCTGAGGAGGCTTTTGTGCGCGCATGGGCAAGTGACGGTTTCGGGCTTTTTAGTTCGAAAGAGCAAGCCCAGTTCCTGTTTGACCGTGGCATATTGGCGCTGTGGGATTTCATCAATGCCCATTTCGAGAACCCACGAGCACAAGAGATCCTTCACGTGGAAAAGGATTTTTCTGTTGATGTCCCTGAAGCCAATGTAGAACTGCGCGGCGTCTGGGATCGCATTGACCGCATGGCCTGTGATGATGGATCTTTCGTCTACGTGATCAAGGAGTTCAAGTCGAACATGAGTGGCGCGCAACGCAACATGTGCAAGCTTGCAGAGGAAAGTCTACAGCTCAAATTGTATATGTATGCCTTTCACAAAGTTTTTGGTGAGGCACCGTACGGTGCTCAATTGCAACAGATCGGCGGCAACTACCCTCAGGCTGACACTAGTATTAAGAAAGCTGCCAGTCAAAGAAAAACTACACTCACTGGCAACGAAGCACTTGTCCGATTTTCGGACAAAGCGATGCAAGAAGCCGAAGCAGCTGTTGTTAAAGTAGCGTCGGGACTGCGTAACGGAGATTTCGACCCCACACCGAGCTTCTCTGAGTGCGCATTTTGTCCGTACGCTGGGTCTGCTTGTCACTTTACCACAGACGCTGTCTTCCATGAGCCTCGCCCCTTAAGTCACAAAGGTCAGCATGAACGGCCAATTAGTAGGTCAGGCAAGTCCGCTGGTGGCGATACATTACGGTACGAAATATTGCGCTACTTGTATGTGCTAAGCTCAATTTCACCAGCCTCTCGAGGCCTTTGCATAGTTCCTGCCAGAAGGCTTCCGTGGACTGCACGAAACCACCATGGTTCATCCTCCGCGTGTTGATACACCATCCTCACGAGATATTGCCACGATGATCCAGAAACATTGCGGCGCCCCAGCGAATGCCTGGACGAGAGTATCGGTCTGGCCCTCACGGAAGTGTAGGTTGTACTCGACCCGCCTGAGGCACTCGCTCAGCAAGGTGCTCGCGAGTTAGCGAAGAAGCGTTATTTGGTTCTGGCAGCATTCGAAAGTTCACGCAGTCATCGATTCGTAGATTGTATCGGCCATTCTGTATTTCTACGCGACGAAGTTATAACGAATTTGCTTTCAATCTACCAACACAAGTAAGCAGACACAGACTACAACACTCACATTTCCGTCGGGTAATAACACTACTACTCTGTTCGTTTTCGTCTTTGCTGATAGAAGCCAACTTAGAAAGCTTCGATGACCGTGCATCCCCATTGCTGTCCGCAGTGTACTTCGTCGAGCTCAGGGACCCCCTTCAGCTTCGTCGACAGCATCTGACGGCGCTTAAATCCTGCATATGTGAAGAGTACACGAGCACCTGCGACGGTGATCCCGCCAAGACGGTCTTGCCTTCGGTACATTTCCGGAATGACCACTGGTGGCTCCACGTAATTATCCTTGTCGTCGACCAGGGATTCTTCATCCGAGTCCGAGTCACTGAAGTAGTCGACCACATACATCTCATCGCCTTCCTCCGTCTCGTCAGAGGACCGAACCTCGTCGTCTTGGTCGCGTGGAACATCCACTGGCCACAGGTACGGCGTCTCACCCTTTGCCGCGTTGATCCGTCGACGTGTGAGGTAGTCTCGCAGTCGGTCGCGTTTGCGTCCTCGGTTTGGTGACTCGCACTCTGCTTTGGGCACGAAGACTCTCTGGAGCAATCCCTCGGCTTTGGCGCTCGACCGACGGAACAAACTCCCGCGACTGTGTGCGCTGTCGCTGGGGTCGATGGGGCTGCTCATTGCAGGATTACTCGACGAGGGCGAAGGCAACGAGCGGCGGAATCTGAGCAGCATCGACCGCATGGTGTCTGTCGACGTTGCACTCCGCTACGGAGTAGAATTGCGAATGGCAAGGCGGAAACCGTCGGCACATGGGAAGTTGCAGCTGCTGCTCGGTACGCGATGCGCCGGCAGAGAAAGAAAAAATATGAGAGCATGTGGTCGTCTACAGTAGCTGACGTGCTGCTCGTGCTTACCGCATTCGACCAATGATTGGCTGAAATCCACTCTATACAAACTGCTAGTTAATAACCAGCCATGGAGTTCTACCCCCAAGATGCAGCGGATGCTGCCGATGCTGCCGCTTGTTCGTCCCTTTTCGCCGGCCACACAGTGCTCTTGGTAGGTTCCCTTACTGCTCTCCCCCTTCTATCTCTATCCCAAGTTGCATTTCTATCTGATAAACGCTCACAGCACAATCGTCTAACAAAGTTTCTATGATCCCTCCGCTTGCAAGCCTGCCGTTTCGAACGCGAATCTGGGGCAATTGACGCTCGATCTACTCATCAACTCGCTGTTGCAGAACGGAGAGGCCTTCGTACGTTGAATTGTGGCTTCCTTCGTGGTGTTTGGAGGCAAACCCGACTGGTACAAGCTCCGAAACTGACTGTTGAAATTGTGGCCGAATGCTGCAGCAAACAAAGCTCACTCGTGTGGGCCACTTGCTCAGCGAAGCAGCTCCCCCATCGCTGGTGGCGCTGCCTTCGCCACACAGCAGCCGAGTGGTTTGTGTCTGAATCTGGAAGGTGCGTTGGGGATGGGACAGACTGAACTGGTGATGTCAAGAAACTGCTGCTCACGTTGGTTGATGCTGTATTATTGCTGTTGTGGTGCAGTCTACCGGAGTGCGGAGAAGAAACTGACGATTATCCAACAGCGTGCACCAGCTCTACCAGTGCGATGACTCTTGCCTTCCATTGTTCCGTAGATCCAAATACTGACTGGTGAAAATGTTGTAGGGGAGGATTCATGCGTTCACTCGAGATCTTGTAGAATGGGCAGCGAACAGCAAGGTGGCAGTACTGGGCGTGGTGGCTGGTTGTGACGACATGCTGCGCCATGACCCCAACATGATGAGGTTTGAAACTTTGGAGCCCGTTCTAGATCGTTGCTGTACCTGCTAATTCTTAGTTATTTGTTTTATTCACAGTCGTCCAATTCGCACCATTTACTCTGCTGATGCTACTCAACTGGATGGAGTTTTCCATGATCGTTTTACGGGGTTGGCAACCGCAGCAAGAGAGCAGAGTGAGGCTGCTGTGACTGCTTCCTCGTCTGGTGATCAGTGGAAGCCAATTCGTGGGGCTGGTCTGGCGCCGCTGCTGCATGAGCAATGCGACGAATACAAACTTCCGTTTATCGCATGGGTTATGCCATGTGCAGAGGGCAACAACGTACCTGATGCAGCAGCTATGACCACACAGCTGCTTAAATCTCTGCATCTAGTGCCGACGACGCCATACCCTTCAAAACCCGACACGCCCAGCCCGACGGCACCGATTATTCCGTTTGCATTCCCGCCATCGTGGAGCCAGCTATTTGGGCGCGGTCCTGACGTGTCGCTGTACCTCTAGTAGGGCGCCATTTTGCCGAAATGCGGCTAAACATATTCTCTCTAGAAAGATGTGGAGGCGGAATAAATAGTCCGACGGCGAACTAGCGTGCAATTTCATCCTTTCTAACGGGACAAACCTCAGACAGTGTGATGTTTAATGAGCCTGCTAACAACGCGGACAATTTGAGATCAGGCCGTCGGGGAGACCTCTTAAAAACTAAGGCTAAGGCGCGTGTGGAATTCGTGCCTGCACGGATTCCAAACTTGTGTTGCGTGGTACAATCTCCTGCTGTGAGCCCTCCGAGAAATGCGCAAGCATTACAGGCAGACATGCAAGTATCCTGCGAGTTAATGTCCGCTACATTGTTCTAAACTTTTGCTTCTTGTGCTGGCATTGACAGATTGGAGTTAGCTAGAGCTTTGGAAGACGTGAATATGCAGCGGAATAAGCTTCTGAGCAAAAGCAAGAGCCAACCGATTGTACGCCTGGATCCTCTGCGGCCTTCCAACAACAGGTGGCCAAAAGCAATATCATCTACGAGCGACTGTGAGTCAATGGCTGCCGTGATATGTGCGATTGTACTCTAACGAGTTGTCTCCATGTAGGTAGGAATTCCGAAACTGACCTATTGCTGTGTGACTGCGGCGAGGAGATTCGACTTGTAGACGAGAGGTATCACATGCAGCACGACTGCCCACTTCGATTGGTTCGATGCCTTCGGCCAGGTTGCTCGCAGCTGTTTCAGGTTGCGAATCGAGTAATCCATGAGCAGCGCAATTGTCATTTCACCCGGCACACACAGCAACTTCTTCGGGATCGAGACGAAGGAGACACGCCAGTCAAGTGTGAGCTATGTCATGAAAGTCGCTTTATCATCAGGAAACGCCATTTGCAGCGCCATCAACTCTACATGTGCGCAAAGCGCCAAATTTGCTGCCGATTTGCGGAATGGGGATGTCAAATGACATATCCGCAAAATGAACAAGAAGCGCATGAAACGAGCCAATGTATCGTGGCTGAGCGTCGTCGACAAATTGCTGCCGATTCTCTTCTGGTGAACGAGGAAATACTTTGTGACTGGTGTCAGCAAAAGGTGAAGAAGCGCAAACTTTTGGACCACCAGGAAGAGGAATGTCTCGAGCGTGAACGACCGTGTCCAAATGCTGTAAATGGATGCAAGGAATGGGTACCCGTTGGTAAGTTTGATGAGCATATTCGCAGTAAGTGTAGTGTGTCACTGGAGAGGAATGCTCTCGCGGCAAGAGCTCGCGAAAAAGATTCACCTGTGTCGTGTCCAGAGTGCGGTGTAGGGGTTCGATTGAGGCATCTGCATCGACACTACCGCGATGAATGCGTCAGCCGTGTTGTTCCATGTAAGAATATTGATCACGGATGTAAAGAACTTCTTCGATGGAGGGACCGCCATTTGCATGAAGACTTCATGTCCCTATCAAAGGATCGAAGCATGCTCGAGTTCAAGACAGGAGGCACTTCCTACATTGTGATTAACGATAGTAAAAGCCCAGGACCACCTCATTCATCTTGGAACTTACAGCCTCCATGGACAGCAGAATTTTTGTGTGGATGGTTGATGCTGGCGAGGAGATTCTCTCACTCCACAAGAGCAGCTTGGAACTGATGGAAACCGTTGCTATCAACATACAGGAGAATATGCAGTGGCAAGCGAAATCTGATGCCTGCAAAAGGAAACTCAAAGAACTGAAGCAAAAACGCAAGCAAAAGGTGAATAGTAAAGGGCAGCAGGCAGCACACCTTAGCAGCGAGGAGATGTCGAGTGCAACCAAACAGCTAGCGGATGATTTTAACAATGCTGAAAGCGGGCTGATGGAAACACGCAAGGCGATAGCATTAGCGAGGGGTTGGATCGAAATTAACATTTTCGAAGCAAAGCGCATTCTCGACATGGACGTGAGTGACGAAAGTTCGAGGCAGGCTGTTCGAGACGCCATTGCGGGCCAGGCTGCAAAAATTTTGCAAGAAAATTTGCTACTCGCGCAGTTGCTGCCTGAAGTTGATCGTCTACAATTGAGTGATTTGGAGGTTTGGTCGAAGCATGTAGGCTCTGAGAGGCCAACAGCAAAGCCGAATGTAGAGCGGCAACGCATGGCTTTGGAGCAAAACAAACTGTTGAAGAAGCGCAGTGAGTATCAAGCTTTGTTGGAAGTACTGGATCCCGACGACACGGAGACTCCGCGGCTTCAACAGAGATACGAACGAGAAATCGCCAAGGTGGACGCAAAACTAGCACTGATGTCCGAGAACAAACCAACACAACTGCTGGAACGTTGTGGTCACCATATTGTTGCATCTTCCTCGAAAAATGTGATTTCTCTCGTAGCTGGACCTGAAGGAGAGATAACTTTCTATCGTCCGTCTGGGTCAAAGGCAGCTCGGGAGGTGAATTTTCAGACCCGACTGGAACGCAATCGCTGGAATCACGTAGTGTTCTCAGCCAGTGCTAAAGAGACCAATCTTTTCCTCAACGGCGAGTTCAAGAGCGTGCGACGCGGAGTGTTCGACCTCCCAATGAGTCGGATTGGCAGCAACGAGAGTCCAGACTCCTTTCAAGGCTATATCCAAGAGATCCGATACTGGAAGGAGTGCCGAACAATGCAACAGATCCAACAGCATGCAGCATCAATTCTGCATATTGCTAAATGCAAAAATTAATTGGTTACTGGACGCTCGAGGAGGGCATGGGCGAGCTGATTGATGACATGTCGTTGAAGTTGCCTCGCTCCGCATGCTTCAACACGGACTGGGTTATCTACGGCACTCCAGAGGTGCGTAAACGATTCGGAGTTCCTCCTACACCGTCGCTGCGAGATCAGACGTGCTGCGTGGTGAACCAAAAGCTGAAGCTGCTGGCCCAACGTGCTCGTGACAGGGAGCTCGACATGGTGCCATGTCGTCAAAACTGCGAGCAGATCATTGCGTTCCGTTTGCTTGAGAGGCACCACCGCGTGGAGTGTGTGAATCGAATGGTGGTGTGCAAAGAGGTCGGCTGCGGAGAATTGTATCGCTTTGCCAACGAGACTGAGCACCTTCGCTTTAAATGCGAGCGCCGCTTGTACCGTGAGAAGTTGGTGCAAAGTTACCACGAGAAGCGAGAGATGATTGAGTGCATTTTGAACTGCGAGCAGTTGGTGCAGAAGCGCCTTATGACGCAGCACTGCCATCACGAGTGCACCAACCGCCTCACGACTTGTCCATGGGAAGACTGTAAAGCGACTGTCATTGCCAAAAACTCGACAGTCACTTGGCGAAGGAATGTCAGAGTGAAGTACGAGAAAGCAATCGCCTTATGGTGGAGAACTCTCGAACGAGGCAAGTACTCAAAGCAGCGATCGAATTGGTGACAACGAAAGACTCAAGAGGCAAGACGCATTGATCATCCCAGCAATTGGACACTTTGTATTGAAGTTAGGCTAGCCAAGTCATCCCAGCTAGTCAGCTGCAAAGACAAGAGAGACCGCAAAGAGGACTTAAGCCACCAGAGTCGAAGCCGTGGCCGACTCGTACTTCCAGTTGGGCGAAAGCTTGCGGTTCTTGCGGTAGTAGCGAGCAAGGCGGTGGATACGCGACTCGATCAGAATGAGACGGAACTTGGAGTCCTTGTCCTGACGGTTGCGCTCCAGGTGCTTGCGGACAGCCACAGCCTTCTTGATGAGCATGTACAGGTCCTCCGGGAGCTCCGGGGCCAGACCTGTAGCGTTTAAGATCAATGGTAACCACCCGCGTATCCCCACGTCAAACGGAGAGGCAGCGCCATCGGATCCGTACGTTCAGGTGATACCGAGCCCAAAATCGAAGGCACAACAAGAGAAATAAAAAGCACTCCGTCAGCACACAATTCACTGCTAAACAGACAAACAAAGGGGGACGCACCGTTCTTCTTGAGCACACGCAGCACCTTGGAGCCGGTCACGCTCTTGACCTGAGCGATGCCGTGTGAGTCACGGAGGATGACGCCGATCTGCGAGGGGTGAGACCCTTCTTGGCGAACTTGCAGATGTGGTCCTCCACGTCCTCCGCAGAGACCTTGAGCCACGAAGGAGGCGTGCGCTTGTACGGGCGCGCCGACTTGGACATACCCTTTCCGCGGCTGTGCATACGACCCATGGTAGCTGGAGTTGGTGGCTTTGACTTGCTGGAAGCTGAGAGGAAGATCAAAGAGTGAGACTTGAGACCGAAAGCCACAGTAGATGCCAGCCAACCAACGAAGCGTTACTTTTTCATAAAAAGTAAGGATATGAAGTGACGTTAGGATGATGTTCTGCGAAGTAGCTCTAGCTGAAGTATCGTTATGAAGTTGTCGACGGATGTCCATCGAAGCGGCATACAAAAGCGTGAGCAATGGGCAGCGATGACGAAGGTGTCACGTTCCAGACGAATGCGCTGGACGTGGTCGGCTCGTGGCTTCTTGGCGGCGATTGCGACAACGAGAAGGAGCCTGCAGAGATTCAGACGCGGCAGCAGCGTCGCCCTGTGACTCTGTACCGGCCGTCGTCCAGCGCCAGCAGCAGCCTCCCGAGCCTGACGCGCCCCAATGAAGGACACAAGGGCGCAGTTCTGACAGAAGAAGAGAAGGAGATGAAGCGCAAACTTCTGCGTAAATCTCCAGCCGCTCGACGTGCAGAGCAGGCGGTAGCAGCTGAAGCTGAAGCCCAAACGGCTCAGAACGAGGCGCAGGACCAGGAGGAGGAGGAGCTGGTGCGCCTCAAGACGCAGGCGAAGGACGACGGCAAGAAACGCAAACGCAACGCACAGGAAGAACTTCTGGACAAGTTGCGCGAAGAAGCGGCACGTAAGAAGGCTAAAAATCTTAAGACGAAGCTGCGACTGCAGAGGAAAAGGCAGCAGCAGCAGCATCGACAGCAACAAGGAGACGGCGTCGCAGCAAACTAGAGGTGCAGTGAAAGCCAACTTTAAAAAATGAATATCGTGCTGACAACGAGCTAGTTGTTACGCTGCGTAGGTATGAAGTGGCTGTCATGTAGGCTGACATCTACAGTAGCGAGTATGACCCCCACGGCAAGCTGCCTACGAGGTGATCTCTCCTGTGAGGGCCTTGCTCAGCCAGTCCAGACCTTCGAAAATGCCATCTCCAGCCGTCGCGATGCAGGCCTGGACGTGTGTGGGATTTTTAGTCACCTGGTCCAGTTCCATCTTCTCTCGCAGCTCGTGTGGTGCCAAGGCGTTAGGCTGATCCTGTTTGTTGGCGTACACGAGCAGTTTCGCGTTTTCGAGTTCTTCCGCCTCAAAGATCAGATGCAACGCCTGTTTGGCCTCCTCGACGCGTTCGTGATCTGCTGCGTCCACGACGAAGATGACGGCGTCGTTGTTGCTCAGGTAGTGCTTCCACAGCGAGCGGATCATTTGCTGGCCGCCAATGTCCCAGGCCGTGAACGTGATGTTCTTATACTCAAAAGTCTCGACGTTGAAGCCGATGGTTGGGATCGTCGTCACGAGTTCTCCCAGCTTGATCTTGTACAGTAGCGTGGTCTTTCCGGCAGCGTCGAGTCCGATGATCATGATGCGACTCTCGCGGTTCCCACAGAACGAGGTCCAGGTGCTGTAGAGAGCTTCGAGGGAGGACGAGAGCAGGTTCCCCATGGCTTTTATACGTGTTGGTGTTGGAGCTGCGGATTTGACAATGAAGACACCGCGACCCACCGCCAGAAGGACTCTATGCTGGCGTGAAGTGTGTGCCCATGATTGGATGTAAATGAACTTCAACGCGATTAGCCAATCAGGGACCGCCAGTCGTAGAAAGTTTTGCAAGTGGGTACAAAAAGTCGCAATGGTCGTCAGTTAACGAGCAGAGGCCACTGCTTTAGCAGTACGAATCTGATAAATGTCTAGGCAGTACTTCAGTCGATAGAGTATTGCAAGCTGCTCGGAGTACGTCAAACGAATAAGGCATCTCGCTTTGTTTTAGATCCAAATTATGCTGCTACTAGAGTTGGTCGGCGGCCGCATTTTCGCTCCTCTATTGCGCCCTTCCGGCGTAGGTCGAGATTTGATATAAAATGAGCAGATTTGTGATTTCTGATAGTTGCAAAACTGAGACAACGCGTATTTTTACCAATCCGGTGCTTCAACAAGATAAAACTTAGCGTGCATGCACGTGAATACTAACTCGTCGACACTCGGCTCCCTTTGGCATTTGCAGACGAACAAGCAAACCAACAAGACACCCAAGAAGAAGAAAGAGAATGGCCGAGAGGACGGAGGAGCAATGCCTGAAGGAGGCCCAGCAATGGGTCGACTGGGACGTGAACGCCGGTACGAAGCAGCAGGTCGCAGCTCTGCTCGAGGCCAAAGACTTGTCCAAGCTCAGCGAACTCTTCGGCGGTCGCGTGGCCTTCGGCACTGCCGGACTCCGCGCTGTGATGGGCCCTGGACCTGCAGCAATGAACGATCTGGTGGTGATTCAGACCACTCAAGGCATCTGCAAGTACCTGACCAAAGAGTTCGGGGACCGAGCCAAGACCATGGGCATGGCAGTGGGCTACGACCACCGCAGACAAGGAACGCTGAGCTCCAAGCGGTTTGCTGAGCTCACGGCTGCTGTGTGTCTGCATTACGGCATCAAAGTGTTTCTGTATGAGGGACTGGTGGCGACGCCTCTTGTGGTACGTCGACTTTGTCTTGGTCCGTTGTTTTTCAGTCGTAAATCTTGCAGTGTGACTTAACTGTTGTTGTGTTGTGTTTCCCTCGATGTAGCCGTTCTGCATCGAACAGAAGGGATGTGCTGCAGGAGTCATGGTCACGGCGTCGCACAACCCGAAGGCAGACAATGGCTACAAGGTGTATTGGAGCAATGGCAGCCAGATCATTCCACCGCACGATGAGGGCATCGCCAACGAGATCGTGGCAAATCTGGCCCCGTGGCGGCAGTACGATGACTCACTCGAGTCGCTGAAGCAGACGTTCCCCACTCTGCTTGAGGATCCCACGGAGGAGCTTACCAGGCGCTACTTTGAGTTTGTACGAGAGCGATCGTGCCGTTTTCCAAAGACCAATGCTAAGACTACGTTGAAGATAGCCTACACAGCCATGCATGGCGTGGGGCACGCGTTCACGAGCCGCTCCTTCGCAGCTTTTGACCACAAACCCTACGTCCAGGTACAAGCCCAACTCTTTCCTGATCCAGAGTTCCCCACAGTGGCCTTTCCTAACCCAGAGGAGGGCAAAGGAGCATTGCAACTTGCAATGGAGACTGCTGAGGCCAATGGAGCAAGATTGATTCTTGCAAACGACCCGGATGCTGATCGTCTGGCAGTAGCTGAGCAGGACCCAACCTCCCCGTCAGGTTGGCGTATTTTCACGGGCAACGAGATTGGCATCTTACTGGGTTGCTGGGAACTTGAGCAGTACTTGCGGTTGCACCCGAATTGTGATCGCAAGCAGCTATACTTTGTTGCATCGACGGTGTCGTCCAAAATGCTGCGTGCGGTTGCCCAGGCTGAGGGATTGAATTTCGAAGAGACGCTGACGGGATTTAAGTGGATGGGAAACAAGGCCTTCGAGCTACGGGAAGCTGGCAAGACTGTGTTGTTCTCGTTCGAAGAGGCCATCGGCTTTTGCGTGGGCGATTTGGTGAAGGACAAGGACGGCGTTGCAGCTGCTGCTGTGTTTGCTGAGATGGCTGTGCAACTTGAAGCCACAAAGCAAATCACAGTAGGCCAGCATCTCAATGCACTGTACGAGCGTTATGGCCACTTCGTGACGCAGAACCACTACGTGAAGTGTTACGACCCTGTCAAGGTTCATGCAATCTTTGAGCGTCTTCGCAACAATGGCGCGTACTGGCCAAGCTGCGGTGACTTCGTGATTACCCACGTGCGCGACCTCACCACAGGCTACGACAGCGCCCAACCAAACAAGCGTGCTGTACTTCCTGTGAGCAGCTCGACGGAAATGATCACCTACACTTTTGCCAACGGGTGTGTAGCTACCTTGCGCACGAGTGGCACGGAACCCAAGCTTAAGTATTACGTGGAGCTGGCTGGCCGTGTCGGTCAGACACGGGAGGAAGTGGCGCTGGAGTTGAAAAAGCAGGTTGAGCAGATCGTGGAGCTCATGCTGCAGCCTGAGGCAAATGGATTGGAACTTCCTCCTGCTGAGTAATAGCATGTGTGTGGAGGGAGGGGTACAGCGTGCTACAGCCAAGAGCTAGAGTAACACTAATGTTTATGTTGTTGTTGGCCTAACTTTTGTGGTGATTTTCGAATCGGGTTGCTGAATTGACCCCGCTTGATGCTCTTTTCCTTTATGCTGAGTGAATTACTGTGTGTATACCCCGCTCATTATTTGTTGGTTTCTTCCCTTGGTACTGCAAAGTACATGTCCTGGAGCGTAAACTGTAGTGATGCGATGCCCCCATTCGTACCGCCATCTGTGACGACTTCGATATCAGCATCCGACGATGAGGGGGCGTCGGAACTCGACGGTTCTTCGCCTTCTTCTTCTTTCCTTTGTGAGACGAACCGTTAAAATCATTACCCTCAGGTGGGGAGTTCGGGTTAACTGCCTGGAAACATCGCGTGTTGTTCATCTCAGGAATAGGCTTCGGCGGAGTTTCCGGCAGCGAAGATGATATAGCCAAATTGATGCTCGAAGCTAGATCTAAGGGTGGTGGCATATCGGGGTTGTAGGGCGACCACCACCGCGACCGTCAAATACAGGCGACTCGCCTATGCCGAAGTAGGAGTCCATCTCCATGACAAAAGTTGCTCGTCGCCGTTGGCATAACCCTCCGGGGCGAGCACCATTGTGCTCCCACTAAGATCTTGACTCGGATTTGGTCCTTTTCGTTTCACCTCCAATATCTGACCTTCTGGATGGTCTTCGTCGACAGCTCTGAAGGTCACTTTCGGGTGGGCCCATAGCGGTAATGACCTTTGAGTAAAAGTTCGCAGTTCGCTCTTGATACTGACATCGCCAGTGCTGCCGTTGCTCATCGAGGTCAAGCTTCTGTTCTCTCGGCCAGTAGACGAAATTGTCGCTGATTTTCGCCGGCCCCGTGCAAGTAGTTCCCATGACTTCATTTCGGTTACACTGGCTTCAAAGCCGTACGATGACAATGACGACTTCGAGTTCTTTGTTTTCGCGTCTGACAGTGTGATGCGAGCTCGGTCAGCCTTGTGTTGCGATAGTGCTGTGACTCGCATTGCGTATAGTTTGAGAACTGAGTCGCAGCAAGTCAACATCTTGAGACCATCAGGCGCAAACATGCAGCACAAGCGCCGACGCTGTCGACGACGGCGAGCATCCACATCCATGCCGTTTTCGAAGTGTTGGTGCCCAAAATCCATGGCTGACGTAGCTAGCTGAGATAGTAACGCCTGTGAGGCATCCAACGCCGACTCCATAATTGTGCTGCTACGCATACTGTTTGCAGTCGGTGGACTGTGAAATGATATGCCTGTTGGCGAAGACGACGACGATGTTGACGATAACGATGACGAAGATGATGAAGATGACGTGCGCGTGACACGAGGTTTTGAAGATCCTGCAACTGCAACTGGCTTCTGCGGCGGATCTGTTGACATCGTATTGAGTTTCAGCTCATGGCGGATGCGCAGCACTTGGGTCTGCGTCCGGGTTTCTAGCGCGCGGAAGTCAGCATAAAAATCATTTATCTCACGCTGGGGAAGCCTGGGCCCAGCCCATTCGCCTCCAATTCAGCCGCATTCTCAACTGTGTTTGAATGTGTATCAGCACTCACACGGGCCCCTTCGGGATGCAGGGCGTAGAGATGACTTGTACCGTGAGCTGAAGTCACGTTGACCCATTTGCCATCTTGACTAAAGGCGATATCTTGAATACTGGCGTGCGTAATGCCACGCTGCAGCTTGTACAACAGTTGATGGTGGAGCATGCCATGACCGCCGACTATTGTCGCATTAGACTTGTTCACTACACTCTGCAACGGTGGAGACAGCCGGTAGACGTGTAGGTTCTGACCCTTGGTGGACGATGTGGCGAGAAGAACACCAGAAAAATCCATTGAGAGATTTACCAACCCGGTCGAGTGGCAAGGGAAATTTGCCACGACGCGCTTGGAGATAAGATCCATCACCACCACCCACCCTGGGTGCTTCATTGAAGCCAAAGCTGCTGTTCCATGCTGTTTCTGCAGTTGCCTAGATACGAAGGCATTCGACGGTGGTGATGTTCCAGATCTACTGGATCTACGACTAGATGCTGTTGAACGTGTGCGATGGTTAAGTACTGGATTTGATGATTTCCCCGGTGAAGATGAGAGATACGGGGCAATGGTGGCCCGTCCAAATTCCGACAGATAATACAGTCCAGAAGCCACGTTCTGCGCTACATCGATAGCCGTGTACGATGGGGACGAGCTGTGTGACGCGTCCCTGGCCTCTACTGCCACTCCGCCAGTCACGAGCGCCTCAATAGGAATGTCGTCATAGTCCGAGTCGCTGTCTCCATGACTGCTAGTCAAAGACGGTTGTTGGCCGTTGACTTGGTTTATTCCAGCATCCTGAGCGAAGCCCGGGTACGCCAGCCAACGCGCACCAAGCGCCATCGCTGGAGATGCCGTCAGGACGTACTGCTGAAGTTGGAATGTGGCCAAATCGTACAGGAAAAGCTCTCGAGTCTCACAAAGCACAGCAGCCGTCGTTGCATTCGTCTGCACATCCAGCACCAGCGAAGGAGACGGAGGAAGTTTTTGCAACAGACGCTGTTCGTCCAGCAACATCACTGATATGTCTTCATGTCCTGCATCGTCCTCTTCCTGCACCACAGCAGCTACAAAGTCGCTGTCTTCGTCGTCGCTGATAGAGGACGAACTGCTTCTTTCCGAGATAAAAATGCCGCCTAGAGACATCGCTGGATCTGCAGACCCCGGCGGCTGGTAGAGATGGAAGAAACGGACATCCGAGAGACGCGCAGGGTCCTTTGTTGGGTCCATTACGAGCTGTAAACAAAATGCAGAGTGTATCAGTACCGGAGGTCTTCTGGCTTCACTTCGCCTTGGTTTTCAATGGGAACAGCTAGATTACCAGCCTCAGAGACATACCTGTACAGGAGTACAGTTCTCTCGAGTTACAGAGAAGCCGTCGAGGCGATAGAGCCGCCAATGCGAGCGTGTGCACAGTGCAAGGAACACGCGGCCGCCTACGCGTTGAATCGCGCAGAACGTGACTTCCAAAGATCCTTCTTCATCGACTGACGGCTCTTTCGACGACTCTGCTTCTGGAGATGAATACTGGCCGTCGTTCGAGTCTGAAGCGGCTCGGTGGCGAGAGGTACGCGCGCTGGCGCGACGCGTCGAGCGAGCGGAAGGCTTCATTTTCTTTTGTATTGAAGCTTTGGAAGAAGCTGAGAACAAACTGTAAGAACGTATATCAAGGCGACAGATATTCAGCCTTTTCCAAAAGAGATAAATACAGTAACAACTGTCAGTGAAATAGAAGCCACTAAAACGTAGAAGCGTATACGTTTCTGAAGGTACGATACAATCTGCACTTCGTAATACCTAACAGGAATGAGCGGGGAGACATTGGGGCTGGTGCTAAACGACGGCCACGGACTGCTGCTCAAGGCGGAGGGGACCTCGCGTACACTGCACGTGACCAGAAGAACGGCTTCTTCACGTGCATCGCAGAGAAGGCCATCGACTTGGGCCAATTCGCTGAAGGAGACGACGATGAAGCGGTCGCTCTGACGGAACAGGAGGAGGAGGATCAACCACTGCCGACCGTGAGACTGGAGACGTCCACACGCTCTCTGTTGGTCGCCAAGTTCGAAGGAGGTGGGCGAGAGAGGACACTTGTTGTGTCCAAGCCACGAGGACATGCGGAAGGAGAGTAAGAAGGAGAGAGAAAAAACTACGTTAGTAGAAGCCAAAGCTGTCATTATTTTAAACCCATACTGCTGCTCTTTGTCCTAATTGTCACTTTCCACAGAATGCTCGTTCTCGCTTGTACGTTCTTCCTTCTCGTGCGTCTTCTTGTGTCGTGCAAAATTCGACACTTGTGTGAATTTCTTGGAGCAGTTTTCGTACGGACACACGTACGGCTGGAAACCAGCGTGCATCCAGATGTGCTCCTTCAGCGATACGGAATGTGCAAAGCTCTTACCACAGCCGTCGTAGTGACATGCGTACGGCTTCACTCCGGCATGTGTGCGCTCGTGAGCGCGTAGGTTCGAACTGTGCGCGTATCGTTTGGTACATCCAGCGTACGAGCACTTGAGAGGCTTTTCGCCCGTATGTGTTCGGATGTGATTCTGCAGTTCGGAGCGTCCGCGGAATTGTTTACTGCACGTTGGACATTCGTGCTTTTGCTCGGCTTCACGCGTGACTTGGTCACCTTGGGCTTTGAGTACATCTCCACCTGCTCCAGGAACTTGTTCTGGTTCTCGTTACTCGTAATGGCCGACATCTTGGATGAGTTCAACGTCAGATCATTATTTACGTGGTGGGCGGGAGTGCTATCGGTGGCATTCGACGAGGTATTTGAGGATGTTAGAACCGCACTTGTCGATTGACGCTGATCCTCCGACGAGACGTCAACATTCGCGGCGGCGATGGACTTGATATACCCGTCCAGTTCAATCATCGAGTCCTTGACGTAGTCGCTGATTGCCCACACAGTGTTCTCGTTCATCTGGCCAAGATCAAATGCGTAGCCATCATCGTCTATCTGCCGAACTGTATCGGGTTGGTACTTGCTTATGACGTCCATGAGTCCACGCAAATACTGACTTGGCAGCAGTGTAATCCTTTGCACAAGGCGCTGCTTGTCATAGAACGTCATGGGTTTAACATTTTCTGGATACATGTAGTCGCCCGTACTGGGGTCCATGTACTTGGTGTTGCCGCCTGATCCTTCTGCGACAGCCGACAGAGTCGCAGCAGCAGCAACAGCCGCAGATTGTGCTTCGCTATCTGTCGTCGACCCTTCATCCGCTGTTGAGCTCTCAGGGTGCGCAGCAGCACCACTTCCATTAGAAGACGCGGCTGTTTGAGAAGTCATCGTCACTGACGACGGCAACAAGGAGCTGATGGAGAATTGACTGGATGTGCGCTTCTCTAGCACAGCGCTCATCGAGGGATCGGGCCGAGGCCGCCGAAACTGTCGTCGCCCAGCACCCACGACGGGTCTTTCTGCAGACTCAGCGCCATAGTGGGGAACCCCGCGCTGGTTGAAGGGGCAGCGTTCTTCTGTGTGTTTTCCTCTGCAAGGGACGGATCAGTGCTGCTGTCCTTCACTTTCGTCTCCTTGGCCACCGACGTGCCTTCCTCGTTCAGTCGCTGGCGCTTGAGAGACAAGAAGGATCCTACAGCGTCCGAGTCTCTAGCTGTGGCTGTGGTAATCACTGTCACGTTCTTGTTCATGGCTTTCTCTCGTGGGTTGATTCGATAAACACCACGAGATTTTTCCTCTTTGGTTCTGCGAGAATTGCTTTAAGCGCCGACGAATCACAGTGGGCTTCAGAGTGCAGATACGATGCGGTCACTGTCCAGAGTTTAGCGCAGAGGAGACGACAGGGTTAACGTCCAAGCTATTGCAGACGTCGCTTGCTGTTTGTCGAATGGCAAGCCTGCACTCCAGAGGGGAATGATTGCGGAGAGTAGTACATCATGCAGTTTTGTAAATAATCTGACAATTTGGCTAGTCTATCAAGAATATTTATATTGCATTTTGCGTCATAGAAATTTAGTCTTCATGTTAATATGATAATACTGTAGTAATTAGTTTGAGTAACCTTCACTGCCACTCAACTGAGGTTCCCAAATCAGTGCCTTCAACTGCCATCCTCGGAAACTGCAGGACTGGGACGGCAAGCCAGGATCTCGTAAGGCGACGTCTTTACTTATACATGCTCATGTGTATGGAGGAGCTTTCATATTTTACGTATTTGATAGATCGCTTATTATAATTCTTATTGACTAATTCCACCCTACCAGAAGTCTGTACAAAATGGAGTACATGCTGGCATATTTTACACTGTGCGGTGTTGGCGTGAGCACCAGCACTGACCAAATTAGCCAGTACACGCGAGTCTTATGCGCAGGGTTTTGCCGGCTGTTTCACATTGATCTCCGTTTTTCGTTGACCCAAACAGTTTTGGTATTCTTGCCGACTTTGCTGATGGCCGAGCAACCTTCCGCCTGCGCCATCCAAATTGTCGATGCTACCGTCGCCAAGCCGAAGCGGGTGTCGGGGAGGTTCAAGCCACTAACAAGCGGGCAGTTGTTGCTGGCCACACGTCGGAAGCCCGACACACACACACTTCTCAATGTAGAAGACGACGCCTGTGACGAGGACACCGAGTGCGATGGAGGCGACAGAGAGAGCGAGTGCTTTCTGTCCAAGTTCCTGGCTACGGTTCTGATAGTTTTGGTGATCTCCTTCATCTATTTTGTAGTGCTGCGTGCTATCTACTGGCCTTGACCAGTGTTCTTACATATACCCTCTCTGCGTTGCCCAGCAAACGTCATCACTACTTGGCAATAAGTGAATGCAATCGCCGTACAGTTTCCTGTAACATCCGATTTTTAGGAGCTGCCTTTGAAACCTTCAGGTGTGGTTTGATTTCGTCGGGTCGCTGTCCAGCTGGAAATAGCGACTTCGTCGCCCATGTGAAAGTCTCCAGCCGCTGCTGCGTCGCACTCTCCTGCACTATCGGGGTGTCCAGCGCTATCCATACGTTTCCGCCAGATGTGTGCCATGAGTTTCTGGCGAGCTGCATCGCGCGCTGGCCGTGGGACCAAGCCCAGCTTCGCTCGCTCACTTCCCCATTTGCACGTCCCATTGCGCCAAAGGCGTTTTCGGCGTTGATACCAGAGCAGCCTCCAGAGATAGCGTGCTATTCTTTGAGACAGACAAGAAAAACTTTCGAGTCCAGCGCAACCGCCCAACCCATTTCGAGGCTGTCGCCTCCACGCAGTCGCCAATTTGCACTCCAGATCGCCAACCAGTAGACGATGACTCGCCAGGGATACCTCATTCTCCACGACAAGCGTGACCGCCCGACTGTGTGCTACTTCTCACTCGAGGACGGCTTCCTACGCCAGTACGCGAACGCCGACTGCGCCAAATGCCTGTGTGAAGTGCGCCTGTCCGGCTGCAAGATCGCCGTCAAGGCGCAAAAGCGCACTGATGGAGTACCGCACAGCTTCTACCTCGAGACTCGCAAGGTGTTCGTCAAGGACAGATCCTACACGCTGGGCAACATTATGCGGATGGAGTTCAGTGCCTGCAGCGGCGAGGACCGTCAGGAGTGGGGAAAGCTCTCTTCTCCTGGCAGCGCTACTACTGGCGCGACCCACAGGCCTCGCCGGAGAAGGAATCGTCAGCGAATGACACAAGACTTCTCCTGGAACAACTTATCGCCAAGCACTATGTAGACAAGTCCGCATCGGGACATGCGCTGTCGTTTGCTTCAGCCAAGCATCCGCTCTCGGTTCTGCGTCGCAACGCGCACTCACTGCGCCGCTCGCTGTCCCTGTCCAATACTTCTACAGTCACCAACGCAGCTAAACCTGAAAGCGATGCGGATCCGACCGACTGCGTCAAGGAAAAGATGGCAATGTCCAAAATGACGTGCGCTGAGGCCGTTAAGGCGCACAGCACTGGCAAGGGCGCCGCTGTCACGCCGCACTATCTGCCGATGCGCTTCGGCCGCGGCAATAATCAGGAGGCACACTAAGACACCGCCCGCTATTTTATTTCTTCTTGATGTCCACTAGAAACAAATTAACCATATAATGCCGTCCATCTTTAACATCATTAGTGCAGCATGCTTCAACACGGGCAATGACGTCGTTTCTGAACCACGAGCAGGCGGATTGATCGGCTAATACGTGCTTGATTGCACAAATGAGAAGAGTGACTGTCGAAATGCCAACCAACCTGTACAGATACTCATCAAAATGCACATTTTATTGACTACTTCGAAGTACTACAGCAATTATCTACCCCCTTTCAATTCAAACCGCTCGCTCATGCTTAAGCGAAGTACTACCCTGCTGCAGTTCCTGCTGCTGTTGTTGTTGCTGCTGCTGCAGCTTTAACATCTGCTTCTTCTGGCGCAGTTTCTGCGGGCGCTTGTCGCCGAACAGCGAACGGAAGCGCGAACGCAGCTGAGATGCAGTAAATTTGGCAAGAGGGGCATACTCCTCAACGCCCGTGCGGCCCGTGGCCAACATTTCCCAGCACACCTTAGACAAGTGACGGCAGCGCGGGTCCTTCACGGCATGTTCCAACTGTCGGATGTTGTCATCGCTCCAGGCGTCCATCTTCACCGGGTTTGTGGCTGGCAACTCGAATTGCCGCAAGTACGCGTTCTGCAGTTCGGCAGCAGTAAACTGCGTTAGGCGAGCAAATCGTTCGTCCTTCATACCGCCAGTGGCAAGCACCGACCAGTAGATCTTCTTGCCACGACGACACGGGTTTGGCCGTGGTAAATTAACCGCCTCGTACAGCACCTGCAGATGCTCCTGAGGCAGGAGACGAAGGGGGATGTTGGATGTGACAGGAGAAGCCATATTCGTCGACATGCCGCCAAAACTCAAGTGATTTCCGAAGGTATCAACTACTCCCATCATGTTGGCACGATTTGGGTCGTTCTCACGGCCGAGATTAAGCGCGCCAGTTGAGTACCGCTGCTGCTGCTGCATCCTCTCAGTGTCCGTGGGCTCTATCAGAGCTTCCAAGAAACTGTCGTAAGCCTGCACATCGAATTCATTCTCGCGCTGGATGTCAAGCGGCTGCAGAAAAGCACTTGAGGAGCCAGCGGCGTACACATTCGGGCCTTGCGAGTAAGGGTAGTTCGCCACCTGTTGATGCTGGTTGACCGCTGCAGTGACGCAATGCACCAAAAGCCTGCTATGGCCAAGCTTGAAGACGGCCATCGCCCGCTGGTCGTGGACAATAAACTCCAGATCTCGCACGGTGGAATAGCCCAGACGGCATAAAAACTCGCTGTACTCGAAGGCACTGGCCTTGGGGATCGCGCACAGCTGGAGCCATCGAGAGACCGTGCAGTTAGGGGACAGCATGCCGGGACCCTGGAATTGACGGTTGGAGAACTCACGGCGAGCTTGCTGCCATACCAACTGAGCATCCGCTACCGCTATACCAGCACGTTGGATCTCACTGACGGCGGCGAGCGCCAGAGCGAGCGTCGAGTCGAATCCGTCCTGCTCCAAGTGTTGCGTCGCCACTGACAAGGCTGAAGGGTCCTGCGTGAGCTGCAGTGACTTGAGGAAGGTCCCAACATCATCATTAGCGGCGGTACCGCCGTAGTTTTCGCCAGCAGTGCTGTAGCCATTGGCATTGGAGGTGGCTGAGAAGGGCATGGCATGTGACGTAAGCGGCAGCGGAGGTGCAGACATGGCCGATGTGGCGTTGGCACCGACTTCAAAGCCAGCGAAGTCCAATTTGAGATCGCCAGGCGTCGGGAACGACGAGGCCAACGAAGAGGCCAGTGATGTGGAGGGGGACGTTGACGTCTCGGACGGTCGTTGACGCTTGCGGTTGCGGAGTTGAGCAGCGGTGTTGTCCATGGGAGTGACGGTCACGGCGGCGCTCAGGTGTTTGATCTCGGGCCAGGGGCTGGTTGCAAGACCGACCGAGGGGCCACTGGTGGACGATAGACTCGGAGGTGTTGAGGACGTCGGGTCAGCGGCCACCACGACGTCGGCTTGGGGGTTAAATTGCTGAGGTTGGGCTGCATGGTCGAAGGCGTTTGTGTGGACGGCGACGAAGCAATGGACTGCACGACGCTCGCTCTCTATGAGCAAAAACGGACAGCTCCCCTTCTGCAGATCAAATCTGTGATTCGGCTGGCCTGTGTAGGTCACCTGCTTCTCGAAAGCGTTTCGTAGGTAGCAGGCCCAACTAGCTATGGCTTTCAGTGCTGCAGTGCGTGACTTGCACGGCTCGAGTCTAAACGAATTGTGGCCGAGGGAACTGCAAAACTCGAAGCGATGGCAAGCGCCGATTGCATTGCGAGGTCTTCCTCCCATCCACAAAACGCTTGTCCATGCAAAAAAACTGCATCTCTCGCGACACCCGGCTTTGCGCATCAAAGGCGCATCCCCCGAATCGATACCGCTCACCGTTCAGCCAGCCCGACGCAAGCAACGCACCCGGCAGTTTGGCAGCATCGGCACTGCTAGTTACTGCAGGAATGTTACATGTACAAGGCAGTCATGCGATGAAAAATATAATCGTTTGCATTGCCATGCAAGTGTCGGCCGCAGCCGATGCCACCCTGAATACATCGATCGCAACGGCGCATTGTATTTCGCTCGCTGGCGAAGCCGGACAGAAAATCAGACGATCGTCAAGTGGCATGCCGCCGATTCTACAGTATGTACTTGCACCAGTGAGAACACCTCTCGTGGGTGTTCTCAATCGCGTGGAGTACGGTATCGAGGCGGCATGTAGCTCGCTCGGCACTTCGACTCGGCCATTTGCGCTGCCCGGCTCTGGCGCCGCACGTATCAGGTCACTTCTGCTGGCTGTAGATGTAGCACCAGCTGCCCCGGTCACGGCCGGCGCGATTGCCGCTGTGAGCTAATGACGCCCTGCTTGAAGGTGCTTCGGAGCCTGCAGCCGAATTCGCTAGTTGGAGGACTCGACTGGCAATGTGGCTCCTCCTGGCGGGGTCATGCGTTGCAGTCTACCTGCCTGCAGTGTCGACTGTAAGCAAAATAGATATCTGCCAAAGCTCCAGTTGTGAAAGGTTTTCGATCGCCCAAGTCGACGAGCTCGTTCGCTGCAAACACTTGCGAGACCGCAGTCAGCGGTTGAAGCCAAACGACTTAATCAGCGGACCTGCGGCTCCGGCTCATGTCCATACAGTACCGCGACAAATGTGTTGTTGGGTCTCCCCTCCGCTCACAGCAAGAGGCTGCTACCGTACTTGCATGCGTCCCTTTAGGCTGTACGGTGTCGAGCCTAGCGTGACTTGTACCATTCACTGCCTAGCTACATCTGCTTTCAAAGTTTGATGTCCACCGACACAAAAGCGTCAGATACCGTTATCTCGACGAGCTGGCATAGGGCAAATGGCGACACCATGCAGAGAAGGTGGCCGAGGTACTTGCCCAGCGCGAGCTGAGTGCTGTAGGCTACAGCCTGTAGCAGCATTGTTTAGACCCGAGGCTTGATTAGACAAACGGGCAAGCGCTTCAATCAAGTATTAATGGTCTTTTTTCTATCCCATTCACTCATTCCTTGATAACTCCAGGACATCGACGCATGATCCGCACAGAGCCGGATGGCGCCCAAGCGCACTCTGTACCAGAAGATGACGCCGTCAGTTCACTCCTGTCCCGAGGCTGCAGCTGTACAAGGATGGTGGGCTGCTTGTACTTGCGCGTTGTCTCGGCACTTGAAAGCAAACAAGCGGCGAAAAGCTTGTACCTACTGTCGTTTAGACTACCGCAGAATACGGTAGTGGGTGGGTTCACACTGCCCGGCTCCGGCATAGTATACCGGAGCCGGGCAGTGTGAACCGGGCCAGTGTATATCTTCAGTGCGCACTTACCATTAGGTGCGTTTCCAAATTCGATTAGAAATTGATTGATTGAATTTCTAATGTAACCCATAAAAGCGCGCGCTTTTGCTTTTAAACGTCCCGCTCTCGGTCGTGCCTGAAGTCATGCAGTCGGAGCGGACGGAGGCGGCGCCCGCCGAGGCCGAGAACATCGCCGTGTGCATCCGCGTGCGTCCAATGAACGAGCGAGAGACTCGCAGCAGCGACGCGAACGTTCTGTCCATCGTCCCTCGACTGAACGCCATTTCCCTCACAGACGAGAGCGGACAGCCCCTTGGGGGCAAAGGCAACGCGTTCCAGTACGACGAAATCTTCGACGCCAGCAGCGACGCCCACGGAATCTACAACCGAGTGGCGAAGCGCATCGTGCGCTCCACTCTGGGCGGGATCAACGGCACCATCTTCGCGTACGGCCAGACCAGCTCCGGCAAAACGTACACCATGCAGGGGACGGAGCCATGCCCTTTGAACAGGAGGAAGCGGCCAACAGAGCAGGAATTCTCCAGCTGGCGGTCGAAGACATCTTCAAGTACATTGAAGAAAGCTCCGATCGAGATTTTCTACTGCGAGTTTCTTTCCTGGAGATCTACAATGAAGTGGTCAAAGACCTGCTGAATCCAACCGAGAAAGGAGCGAACCTCAAGCTGCGGGAAGACCCCAGGAAGGGCGTCTACGTCGAGTGCAAAGAGGAGATCATCACAAACTACGAGGACATTGTGGCACTGCTGCAGACAGGGAACCAGCATCGAACAGTGGGCCAGACTGCCATGAACGACAGGAGCTCCCGGTCTCACAGCGTCTTCCGGATTGTCATCGAGAGCAAGGAGAAATCTCCCTCGAGGCGCCTGTCAGAAGAGGACGTGAACGGCGCCGTGCTGGTAGCCAGTCTGAATCTGGTGGACCTCGCTGGGTCCGAGAGTCTACGGCACACAGCAGCGGAAGGGATCCGTCAACGCGAAGCGGGCAACATCAACAAGTCACTGCTCACACTGGCCCGTGTGATTAATTCACTGGCCAGCCCCGGCGGTGGCGGCCAGAATGCTCCGTTTCGAGACAGCAAGCTCACACGACTACTGCAAACGTCACTGGGCGGCAACACTCGCACGCTAATTATTTGTTGTGTAACCCCTAGTGACAGATACATCGAGGAAACGAAGAGTACGTTGCAGTTTGCAGCACGCGCCAAGGATATTCGGACGACCGCTACTGTAAACGAGGTGTTGGATGACCAAACTCAGCTCCGTCGTCTCAAGCGTGAGGTGCACGAATTAAAGAAGCTCGTTAACTCGGAAGCTCTGAACGCACTGAAAGCGGAGAACGAGGCGTTGATCAGCGAGAAGAACCACAATAGGACGGAGATGGCGCGACTCATGGGACTAATCCTCTCCAGTGCGTCCGTCACAAAATCCACATTGGTTGGCAAGAAACGGAAACACCGCGGCAAGCACAAGCGAGAGACTTGGGGCCCAGGTGATTTCCCCACCAACCTAAAGCCTCTTGCTCCGCTCTCTCCAAACTTGTATCCTCGAAAGCGCCATTTGCCGTCAAAAGAAAATGTGGACCCTCAAATTATTTTTCGAGTACATGCAGACATTCCTGAAAACGCGCTACACAACTCTGAAAATCTCGTATCTGCCTCTGTTGACAACAAGCACAAGCCAAGTCAAGCGTCCATGAAGAATGTTGATGATAGCAGCAAAAACGTTCTTGACCTGTTTTCGACTGTATTTCGAAGCTATAACGACGGGAAGGTTGAGGACCCCGTCGCGGTTGCGGAAGGAATTGTAAACGAGAATTGTGCTTCACTGGGTGAATCCGAGCGTCTCCACGTGCTTGAATTGCTCGACCAAATGAGAACTTTGATAACTGCAGATTCGCAGTACAAGGCCGTTCTGGAAGGGAAACAACGTGAAGTGGAAAACCTGAGAACACAGCTGAGTGAGCAAAGTACCCAAGGGTGTCCAATTAACTGCAATGCCGCAGACAGTGCTTCGAAAGAAGACGGAGTTGTTGAAGAGATCATGGCAAAGTTAGTTTCCGCGCAAGAGAAGTTGACAAAGAGAAGCACCACTGCCAAGAATTGGCAAAAGAGAAGGCAAACATCCAACAAATGGCTGCCGAAGAACTGGACACGCTGAGATTGAGACTAGAAGCTTTGCAAAGCGAGTTCAATGAAGCACAAGAAAAGCTAGTCAGCGAGAAACGCCAGCTTGAAGTAACCCTAGAATCAATCCAGGCGGAATTTTTGCAGCCTGATGGCGAGGCAGACGTGGATGTACGTGGCAAGAATGAGACGCTGGAGAAGCTGGTGCAAGAACTGAAAGCCTCTCAGACTGTCCTCCAGTTAGCAGTAGCGAAGCGCGATGAAGAAATAGCGTCCTTGAAGTCTCAAGGCGATGCAGATGAACATACAATTTTGGAGGCGCCAGTAACGTGCTTGGAAGAACAGAAACTGTTATTGCGAGAGAAGATTCGTGAGGACGAAGTCGATGATGATGATACTACCCCAACAGCAGAAGCTCTGTCAGTGGTAAGTAATAAAGAGGAGCTGCGGAGCGAGCCTTCTACTGACCAAGACCAAGACCAAAACGGAGCTGCAGAGAAGCTCGCGGGAGAATTGCAGAGTATCATGCAGGAATTGAAACAACTGCAGGCTGACCACGAGAAAACTGCAATTGAAAAGGAGGAACTGCAGGCCGTGACTGACAGAATCAACCAGGAGCTGGAAGTATCGCAGCGCCAAGGCTACGAGATGAGTGAGACCTTAATGGAGAAGGAGCACATTGCGAAGGTTCTTCAAGCTCAATTGGATGCAAAGAAGATGACGATCTCACAGATGCAAGCAAAGCATTGCAGCGAAATTGAAGCATTGAAGCAATCTATCCAAGGCCTGGCTGTGGAGAAAGAAAGCCTTGTTGCCAGAATCCAGCAATCAGAAGCAGCAAAAAGCACCGAAATGATTAATGAGGAGATTAAGATGGACGATTTGCCTGAACACGTTTCCGAGCGCACAGAAGCACTTTCAAGTGTTCTTGTAGAGCAGCCAATTGACTCCGAGGTCCAGAAATCTCGCTCGGAAGTGGGCCCGCTCTCCGAAAAACTTTCAGACGTTGAATCGGAGCTCGCGCAGGCAAATGAACGCTTGGAGGCGGCCAAGGATTCGTCTGAGTTAAGCGAACTCAGAGCGGCCTTTGACAACTTGCGGGCAGATTATGTAAGTCTGCAAAGGATGAACGCATGCTCCTTGAGGGAACGACCTGTATCGAAACAGCACCCTAAACAAGCTACTGCGGCGGAACAACATAGCACCAAATTATGCGATCGAATTCTGCAGGAGCGCAACAATGCACTGAATGCGGACTGCGAACGGCTTGCCAGTGCTCTTGAGAAGCTTACGCGTGAGCGAGAGGACTGTGTGGATGAGCTTCGAGCGCTGGAAACTCAGTTGATGGAAATATCTGAAGAAAAGATGAAGCTGTCTGTTACCGTTGACGAACAGGAGATGAAGCTGAGGGAGCTGCAACGTGAGGCTTTGTCTTCTACGGAGGAGATTACCGTATTGCAAGTTAAGTTAGAAGAAGCACAGTCTGCGAAGTTCGCGCTGGAAGACTGCAAGGCTGAACTCGAAGAAAATGCCGAAGCAGCCCAGGCTGCTATGCAAGCTTTGCAAGTAAACTACGACGCGGTTGTGGAACAGCTGCAAGGTCGCACTACGACGCAAGTGTCTGGAGTTGAGTGCAGTAGCAGTGATGTGAAGCAATTACAGCAGCGCTTTGAAAAGGAAGCAAGACTACGTGGAAGACTAGAGCTTGACGTGAAGTCCTACGAAGAGACATTATCTGTATTGCGCAAGGACGTGAAGGATAGTTCCCACTCAATCGCAGATCTCATGGACAAGGTGAGAACGACGCAAATGGAGCTAGCTGCTGCAACAAGCTCTCAAGAGCTGAAGGATAAGGAGATAGCTAGGTTGACGGATGCTCTTACGAAGGCGAAGGAGGAGGAGGCGGAGCTACGCTTCCAGAGACAACAGTGTATGATTGAAGCGGAAGCAAAGGAAATGGCGTTGGAAGAGAAGGTATTGGCGCTGCAACAGCAGCTAACAATGCCTGCAACTGGTAGCAGTGTGAATCATGACTCAATACAAACTGACATGCAGCTCATTGTGGATAAGGAAAGACAGGAACTTCAGCATAAGGTGATTACACTAGATAATCAGCTTGCGGAAGCGCATCAGCAGCTAAGCGAACAAGACAAGGAATGGCAGAAGAAGAAGACGATGGCTGAGACAGAGTTTTCGCGCATGGTTACTGAACAGCAGCAACTTCGTGAACAAGTATCGTGTCTGCAAAGCAAAATTGATGCTAATTCTACAGTATCGCAACAGAAGGCGACAGCGCAAACAGCAGAATTGCTGGAGGTAAAGCGCGCATACGAGGAAGTTATGAAACAAAAGAAGCTTCTCAACACGAATTGGAGATCAGCAACGCCAATTGGGACAAGAAAGAACAGAATATACTGCGAAAGATGAATAGCATCTGTGAGCAATTCCAAGAGGCCCAGGAAGAACTCGAAGAGTATAAGAAAAGCGCAGATACAGAGATTCGACGTCTTCACGCTTTGGTCGAGGAGACGGAAGCGAGAATCAAAGAAGTGCAACGAGCGGCCAAGACGAGGGAAGAAGAACTTGAAAGTCAACTCGGCGAGCAGGAGAATTGGCGGGATCAAGTGAAAAGCCGACAGGAAGAGCTGCAAGAAAAATGTGAGGAGCTAGACGATGAGCGTCGGGTGCTAAAAGAAAAATATTCCGTCCTGGAGACCGAACGCAGTGATATCGAACAGCAGCTTCAAAATGAAATCCACGAGCTGTCCCAGAAATGTGCTTCTGCAGAAGCAAAATGTGCTGACTTTGAGGACAAGCTCAAAAGGTACAGAATACGGTGGAGATGCTTGACGAAGAGGTGGAACAAAAGAGCAGCCAACTGGAAAACCTAAATGAATCTTTGAAGTTCGCACAGGCCGAGGCCATTCAGTATCACAGCAAGCTCGCTGAGGCACAGGCGACAAAGGATAGTATGGTGAAGTGTATTGAGAAACAAAAGATGCGCATCGACAAGTTGGAGAAGGTGAAGATGACCACAGAGACGCTGGAGTTGTTCCGCAAGTTAAAGAATGATCGACAGGACTTGCAGATAAAGGTGCAGAAGTTACAGCAAAGTCTGTCTGAGGCTGAACGGGCTTTGGTGCAAACTCGCGAAGATCGCAAGCAGGAGGAGGAACAGCGCTTCGTGGAACGCAACGAGGAAGTTCAGGTATTCAAGCAGCATATTGACGAGCTTCGCGATGCATTGCGGGCCGAAAAACACCAAGTAGCTGATATCAAAGCGGAGATGCGTGCTGCACTGCATGACGAACGCGAAAAGGCTGAGCATGAAATTCAAGAAATGCAGACTCTGCTGAAGGAAAAGATTGATCGCGTGGAGCAGCTCGAAGCAATGGTGGCGTCACTTGATGGCAGCGTGGCGAAACTTCAGGAACAGAAGAGCGAAAATGTTTCGTATCTGGAAAAGGAGAATCTGGACCTCCTCGTTGAAAACCGCCGGCTGAAAAAGCAGTTGGAGCCATCTTTGCAAACAGATATGAGTGGCGATCTTGGGAACACGGGCACATTTGAAGCATCTGCCACCGAGGCAGCCAAGGTGTTCAGTGATGATGGTGCCGATAAAGTTGAGCTGGCTGTGTCTACCAACGATGATATCACTGCTGCTTCTGCTACAGCGCGACCAAAGCACGCCAAAGCTGGTGGCTTCTTGCTGTCAAAAACCGAGTTGGACGCAATAGCAGGTGACAGCCAGGACGAACAGAAAGACGAAACCCGACCGGAGTGCCATCAGCAGTAGATGTAGTGTAGATGTACCGTATGGTGATGCATTCTCATTCTTCATACATGCATTCAATACGCGCCTGCCGTACGCAATGCTCTTAGTTTTTATCGGACATCATTGCAGATAGCCACGATATGTACGTAGTAAGTTTTCATATGCACAATATTCTATTTCGATTTCGGTAAAGTGAGTGGCAACACCACGTAGTAAACAGCAAACGCTCTACCAATTGAGATCGCCACCGGCAGTCTCTTGTTCCTGCTCGTACTCGATCTCCACGTACGGCCCCTTCAATTTCTGCTGCTTCGTGTTCTTCTTGGAGTTACCAGCAGACGAAGAAGGCGACTTGCGTTTCTTGGACTTTGGAGCGTCTTCCTCATCGCTGGATACTTCCGACTCCGATACATCGTCACCGACTGCAAATTCATTACCCAGATCCTCCAGGTCGCTTTCGTCCTCGTCAAAGTCCTCGACGTACTCGACTTGGCCCGCGTCTTCGTCGTCTTCGTCGTCTTCGTCTTCGTCACCATCCAGTTCATACTCGACCTCCTCTTCGTCCTCACTCTCTTCCTCCATGGTTTGACGCTTGCCATTGCTCTCCAGTACTTTGGAGAACTCGCGCTCGGGGAAATTATAAATATCGCCGTACGTTCCCTTCTGCAGACGCTCGAGCAGCTCCTTCTCGATCGAGTTGTCGAGTTTAGCGGCGACCATCGCCTTCTTTTCGCGGCGTTTCTCACGACGTTCAATCTTCTTGTTAATCACCACAAGTTTGGGTTTGGTCTTGAGCGTAAGCTTCCGCATGCGCATGAGGTACTGGTGGATCTTGGTCAGACGCTGCTTGTTCTTGTGAATGAGCTTCTTGGGCCAAAATTGCAGCTGCTCGTCGATCTGCGCCAGTGATTTCGTGTAGTTTTTGCTGAGCTTCACTCGTTCCCACAGCCGGTTGGGCGTGTGGGCGCGTTCGATTGTCTTCATGTACAGATAGCACACGCCGTCGTGCTCGCGGATGGTGGCGTAGCGACTGTTGGCCAACGGACACGCACTGCGATTGCACAGACCCGTGACGTTGTAGGGATTGCTGCAGAACATGTTGCCAGTGCCTGGGAGTCTGCATTCCGATAGAAAAAGAGGTTAGTACGTATGGTCAAGAGTGATGACTGGTGCTGGTGGTGCAGTTTTCTGTTTCTTTGTTGGTACGTACTTGCTCTTGAAGGAGCAAAACTGCTTGGAGATGACGCTCCAGATAACTTCATCGTGCTGCATGTTGGCACGCAAAGAGAGAGCAACAAGGAGACAGGAAGAGGCTCAAAACGGAGGTCGCTGGAAGCTGCTAATGCTCTCGAGTAGCTGCTCAATTGATCGGTTGACAGCAACCAGTAAAATAGCTGGCTGGTTGGAGGTAACGTATCGTCCATTTCATTGGATAAAATGATTGCATTTCTACCAATGAAAAGTGAAGTGGCATGACAATCAATTGCGTGTGTAGCAAGGCAATATATATTGGCGATATTATTGAAGCGCAGTGCTCATGTGCCTTCCTCGCCTTAATGCCGTCGACCACAAAAAATAGGTACCCACTACTCGGCGCTGCTACTCGTATTCTTCTTCTTCATCATCATCATCTGCTTGGCTTGGGGCGTTTGACTATTAAGCGCTGGTTCATGCCCTCTACTTGATCATTCCTCCATCTGTCATGTTCGATCGCTTACAGCTCCTTTTCGTTCGACATGTCCACTTTGGACAGGAACTTGATGTCTTCGATCATGCCAGCAAAGTCCAACTTGGGGCTGTAGCGCTTGTAGGGCGTACCGTCAGGGCTGATGAGGAACTGCAACATAATAGTTTTTCTATTAGAAACCTCACAATATCCAAAAGAAGCGCAACAAAACTCTTTACCTTTTCAAAGTTCCAGCTGACATCTGCGCGTGTGACTGGCATCCAAATGAGACGCATCGGGTGCGAGAAGACGCCACTGGGGGCCGACATCTCGTCCAGCAACGTGCGGTCGCACGGATACGGCAAGGTGATTTTGAGAAAGTTAAACAGCGCGTGGGCATTGGCGCCATTGACTTCCACTTTCTCTGTGAGCTGGAAGGCCGGTTCGAAGCCCTTTCCTGGTCGGATGTGCTTCAAACTCTGGTAAATTTCGTCTCCATTGAGATTCTCTTGGTGGCCAAATTGGTTGCAAGGGCAGCCGATAATCACCAGATCAGGGAAGCGCTTGGCCAGTTCGTTCAGCTGCACATAAGCCTTCGTGGTCGAGTTACAGTGCGACGCGACGTTCACAATGAGCAGCACTTTGCCTGCGTAATCTGCCAGGCGGATGAACTTGGAGCCTGTGAGCGAGCGGAAAGAGAAATTGTGGGCCGTTTTCCGCCTAGAAGGGGCCGAACTGCCAGAGCGCAAGCGGTCGGGGCTCGAACTGGACGGAGCGCCAGTCACAGGCACAGCTACAGCCACCGGCAGATTGTGGTACTGCTGGCTCTGCGATGCGGGGCGGAAGTTTCCGTTCACGCAGTCCTGGTCGTTCTGTGCAGCAGTAGAAGTGCCGTCTCCGTTTGTGGTCTCGCAGCCGTATCCCGACGGGAGCTTCATCATACTTGCCTGCCTACAAGCAAGTCTTCGAGCCAAACTATGCGGACTGCGCGGTAGCCGGACTTTTGGCAAATGGCGTGTGAGAAGTGCCGGATGGGGCGACATTTGTCTTGATTAAACTATTAGGTAAATGTGTGTGCACCACATACCGCCATATCACGTCACATATAATGGCGATGTCGTCCGTAGGACTCGCGCGTGTAGCGCTGCTCGAGAACATGTCAGTACTTCCTTAGAACGCGTGCTTCGATGCAAGATAAGACATGGATGGCCACCGCCATTCTGCACCCGATGAGTGCTAGTGCGAGTCGCAGATATGACAATCTACTGCTACGTGTGTTTGAGCGCACTCACCGACAGAGAACACGTCCGATAAAGATCTTGTTCTCCATCCGCATCGGGGAGACCTGCAGTGCTCTCAGCTAATAGAGGCACTGCGTTATAGGCCCAAGTGAAAGTTGTACAAAGTAGCGATAACTTTTACTACTACGGTAGGCAGTATCGACCGACCGATCAACAGGTAATCTCGCTGGGACATAATCTCTCCGTGGACAGCACACCATCTTGCTTGGCACTCCTTTCCGCAGCACCGACAAATATTAAGACGTGTGCCTCGACTTTACAGAGCGTGTGGCTCAGAACCAACTCACTCGATGGTGGCGGCACAGACTCTTGGGCGCTTGTTTGGCTGGCAAGCAACGTAAAGCTTGGACATTCTGGCACTTAAGGCGCATTTTTCAATCGATTAGACGTAATCGCACCGTGGATCATAATGCAAAGCACGCTTGGGCAGTCAGGTATCGAACTGAACTACACTGTATCCCTGCCACGGATTCCGTAATGGAGAACGACCGCTTCCTCACCAAAAGGCAACGGCCATGTCGAAGCGGTATTCGACACCGATTATGAATATGGATACACTTTCACAATTCGGTGGCACGAGTGGCTAATTAACGACGAAACGAATGGCAGCAATGTGGCAATGTCGCTTTCGCGTTGCAGTCAGCCGGCATTTCACTGCTGTGTGTTGCGCGCGCCCGTGATTTCTTCGTTGACACGCTCAGCCGCGCAAGATCGTTGGGTTTTGTGTGGCGCTGGTGTGGCCATCCTGGCAGAGACGACATCGGTTTTGATATCAAAGAGTACGATGGGTGGAGTCGTGAGCTAACAGGCCCTCAATGTCTCGCAATCCTAAGATTGTCGGGCGGCTTTTCCCTGAGACTCGATCGGTACAGCACATCTAACACTGTTCGACCTGTCTGGCAGTGTCTTGACTCACGAAACGGCGAAACACATTCACTGCGCAATTTTGTGCACTATTGAATCTTCACCGAGGCGAGTCTCGCCCGCCCACTCTCATGACTTGCCCTCTATGGTTCAGTTCTGCAGACACTGTTTTCTTTCATGAAGAACTCACTTGGCGTCTAGGTGGCAAAAGCGTAATGTGGCTTTGAAGGCACCCATTGAGTCACCGACTCGGGCGGGGATGTGTTTTGCCACAAATCACCGATGCGCTCCTTCCAGCATGATGATTGGCTGCAACTATTTTTCCACTATCCAATCACGACTCTGGATTCGACTAGCGGCCCCGATCGGGGCAGTCGCTCGCACAAAGAAGCCACAGATCTGGCTGAACCGCCGCGAGTGAGTGAGTGTCACAGTCGCCACCAAGCCTCCTCCCTCCCTCCGCTGCGCGCCTCCGCTACTTTCGCTTTTGGCTCGCCAGACGCACTCGCTGCGTGTCGCCTGCCGCCTGTTACGATGGCGCCCAGTTTGATGGTGCTGTCCCCTCAGCCGCAGCACGAAGAGATGGCGCAGAGTGTCAAGACTGGCTCCCGTGTGGACGGACTCCCTCCTCGCCCCACGACCGCCATTGTGAACCCGACGGCGTCGCAGGGATCAGCCACAAGGGCGCGGACTCAGAGTCTGCCAGACAGGGGGCAGACCAACCAGGCGTCGTCGTTTCTGGGCAAAGACAGTCCGTGGATGCAACAAGCCGTGGACCGCGGCCTTTTCCGCCGCTTCGAGCAAGTGAGCGCCGAAGTGGCGAGGCTTTCGCGTATCCAGCAGATGGAAACGTTCTCCTCCTCCGAGGCGGGGGACGTGGCAGAACCCCATCCAGAGATGGTGGCGGTGCAGTCGGAACTCAGCAAGGCGCGTCGTCTCTCGGCTCAAGTGCGAGCGGAGCAGAAGCAACTGATCCAACAGTTGGAGTCGCAGCAGGAAGGAGGGGAGTGTTGAAAAAGTATATTGCGATGGCAACTGGCGCCTCTGGGCAGCAGCAAAAGAGAAGCGAAGAGCTGAAGAAGAAACTGGGCAAACACATGGCAGAAGCTGTACGGACCGACGCAGAGTTGCAGCGACTGGAGCGTCGTTCCAGTTCGTTGGTGGACGAGTGGAAACGTCGTTCGTCCTTTTCTGGGTCAAGAAGTAGGCGCAGTTTCTGTCTCCAACCAGAGGAGGAGGACAATCTCGACCACAAAGTGCCTCACGCAGACGAAGAGGAGGACATCTACTTTGATGAGGACGATCTCGATGTCTCAGAACGTCTCTCTCAGTTGAAAGAAGAGAAACAAAAACTGCTCGGAATGTTGCTGCGGACTTTGCGTCTCCCTGACGCTCTGCAGATGCACACCAATGTGGCCATGTACGCGTCCGAAGCCCAAGCCTGCGAGTCCATTAAGAAGCAGATTGACCGGTGCACAGGATTGTACCATCAGGCGTTGCAGCTGCTACGAATGGCTTTGGCTACAGTCGTATCGTCCCAATATTCGGGCTCAGCAAGGGACTTTGCCAACGGACCTTATGCTCTCACAGTGGAGGCTGGGCAGCTCATGGAAGCTGCAGCCATTGGCATTCAGCCTGAAGCGCGCCGTCGGTATCGGCGCTTTGCTCCAGAGCTGCAACGTGTGAAGCTTCCCAAGTTTCCACAGGTTGTGAGCGACTTCGTGCGCCGCGCACGAACCAACTTTGATCCGCGCAGTGCTTTGGCTCAAGAGGCGGTGAGGAGACTGCCGGCCTGTGAGACCACCATGGTAATGACACACAAACTCGTGATTGAGAAACTTGAGGTACTGGACCGGTGGAAACGCACGGTCGAGCAGGACCAAGAGCGGGCGTTGGCGGCGCAGCGACAACTAGAGACACATTTGCAGCAGCGCTTAGCAGTGCTAGCCCGATCCGTCTCGGTTTGAGATAAGGAATCGGTACGCCAGCCCAAATAGGTAATTGCTGGCCTGGTATCACACGACCCATGCAGCTTTTGAATTGGTTGCTGCGTTGCTTAGGAGGTAGGGTGTTTGCCTTCTATTCAATGTGTTCATAATTTATGCGTACGGGCGACAGTGTAGACAAGAGAGCACGCACATGCGAAAGCGAAGCCCGCGCTACGAGTGTTCCCTGCGATTGATATCTAATAGACACCGCAATGCGTCGAACACATCGGTTCAAGAATGTTTGTATCTATGAAGGAAGCAATTGCTATACACATACTTGTACTAACCTAAATTCTCCTCCGCAGTCGCTCGCTGATCAGTTCCATTCGCCCATGTTCACATCGTTATTGTCTGGTGGGTCCATGCCAGGGTGCGTCATGTTGTTACCATTTAGGTCGCGATACGTGGCACGGCCCATCAAGAAATCCTGGCTCACCATGGCTCGCGACTGCTGCTGTCCTGGCTGCTGCTGCTGTTGGTGCAGCTCGTTCGCAAACAAATGATCCTGGAGCTGCCGCTGCTGGCCAGTAAGGTTTTGCGATCCGAAAACGTCTTGCGAGTGCAGTTGTCCCGTTTGGCTGTCATCACCGTAGAAGCTCGTGCGTGGTGCCGTCGGTGCTGGCTGTTGCGTTGCATTGCGTGCAGCGTCACTGGTGGACATGTAGGGCGCCCCGCGAAGACTTGCTGAGGCGCTACCGACAAAGTGTGTTGAGTCTTGATGGCGCACGACGTCATGCATATCCATGCCCATCTGTGCTGCCTGCTGGGCATACATATCCTGCTGCGCTGTACCCATACCGGAGGACATCATCATCCCTTTAGGCATATCGCCGTAAAGAGGGTGCTGGATCTGACGCTGCTGAAGCGCTGCTTGCTGTTGCAATTGCTGCTGGTTGATCATGTGCAGATGTGACGAACCTTGCTGAACGACTTGAGGAAGACTTGGTGTCTTGCCTCGCTGGAACTGGCGTTGTTGCTCTTGGCGCTGCTGTTCTTGTTGCCGACGCTGTAGCTCAAGGCGTTGCTGTTGCTGCTCTTGCTGATGTCGGCGTTGTTGCTCTTGACGTTGGTGCTCCTCATGGCGTTGCTTCTCTTTACGCTGCTGCTCGAGGCGTTGCTTTTCCTGCCGTTGTTGTTCGATACGCTGCTGTTCCAGTCGTTGCTGTTCGAGACGTTGTTGTTCCAAACGACGCTGCTCTTCAAGGTGCTGCTGCTCCAAGCGGCGCTGCTCCTCAATTCGACGCTGCTCTTCACGACGCTGTTGGTCACGGCGTTCCTGTTCTAAGCACTGCTGCTCCAGTTGCTGCTGTTCGAGCTGTTGTTGCTGCCGACGTTGCTGGTCCCGAAGCTTCTTCTCCATGCGCTTCTGCTCCTGACGCTGTTTTTCAAACGCTCTTGCTCCTGGTGGTTCTGTTCCTCACGGCGCTGTTGCTCCAATTGGCGCTGCTGGTCAAGTTGGCGCTTTTGCTCCTCCTGGCGTTGTTGCTCCAATTGACGTTGCTGCTCGAGCTGACGCTGTTGCTCCAGTTGACGCTGCTGTTCTATCTGGCGCTGCTTCTCCAGTTGACGCTGCTGCTCCATTTGAAGTTGCTGACGGATGAGCTGCTGCTGCTGCTCGTATGCAGGTGGCTGTTTCTTCTCTTGCTGTTTATTCAGTGCTTCGAGCGCTTGACTCTCAGACACCATTGTCTGTGGCAGTTCTGCTTCACCTTTCTCGTTAGAGACCAAGGAGTTAAACAAGTCCACGCGCGAGCCACTTGCAATATCTGGCAACACTGACGAAGTAATGTCAGCAATTGCTCGCGAGGCTTGTTCCAAATCTCCTTCGCTATCCTCATCATTGTCAGCGCGAGACTTGCTTTCAACTAAGCTTTGGTTTGGTTCTTTGGCGTCCGAGTCTTCACTTCCCAGAAGAGACGAGATACCTTTCACATCACTTGACGGGGTAACTTTGCTGTCTGTCGCATTAGACGTAACTCTGTGTTCATTACTGCTAGAAGTGGAGTTAGCTTTGTCCATCCGTTGCTTTTTCGCGATCGGTTCTTCCGCACTTTTCGTGTCATCATCAACGACGGTCTGTGGAATATGAACCTTGGGGTTCCCTTCATTTTCCTTTGCCTCTGCAGTTTCGTTAGCCTCCGCAGCTGATGCTTCTTTGGCTTTCACCATCTCTTCACTCGCTTTAGCATCCGCTTTTTCTTTTGCTTTCACTTGCGCCTCTTCTTGTGCTTTTGCTTCTGCTTCTTCCTTGAGCCGAAGCGCTTCTTCTTCTTGTTCAGCTTTTAAGTCACGACATTTCTGATAAAGCATATCTGCCATCCTGATGATCTCTTCATTTAAGTGCTCCTCGCGAGCAATTTTCAAAATACCACACAGTGTTTTGCGCATTCGACCACGGTTCTGACGAATGGTTTCCAAATTCACTTCATAGTTTGCAATCTGGCGCTCAATGAGGCGTCGAGAAGGGGGATCTTAACTTTCGCGAACAACGCTGGCGTTGGCAGTAGCTTCACAGGAGTGCCGGAGCGCTTCCGTTTAGTACCAATTAATGCCAGCGACTTGTTCAAATTTGCCGTCATCTTTTCGAAATGATGTTCCATCGTCATCCACTCATTCACCGACGCGGTGATATCACGCAACTTATCCAGCAACACGGTCAACAATAGTTGGTCACTGCTTGAAGTCATGAGCTTTGTGCTGTAGCGGTATGACGGCACGAAACGGTCATTGATATTGCTGGTGCGAATAAAGTTGCGGCGGTGATTAATACTCTCCAAAAGCAACTGATTGTGATGGATCTTCTGTTCACAGTGGTTGAGGTCGTGAGAGTACTGGTTGATCAAGTCCACGACTTTCGTGACAGCGCTAGCCTCTACGACACGGTCATGCTCTAAGTCCATGAGCTCTGTTTCTGCGTGGCTTAGCTGCTTCTCGGTGCGCTTTGTGAGTGTCTTCGTGGTGCGTTCAAACTGCGATTTTGAAGACAGTATCTGGTGGCGCAAATCGAAGATTCTGATCAGGGCATCCACTTCCGAGTTGTTGCCAGAAGTGCTGGTATCGTGCTCGTCATCCGAATCACCATTTTCACCTCCCTCACTTTCAGATTGAGTAGCAGCCAAGATTTCGCGCTTGCCGTACTCAATAAGCTGCACCAGTTGTGTTTTCTCAAGGTGCACTAGTGTTGCACCAGTGCTATTGGCGATCAGGTGAGCCCGATCCTTCTTGGAGGACACTTCTGCGATGAGGTTATCTATCAAGACCAGAAACTTTTGTTCAGCCTAAGGTAAGCACAGAGGGTAGACACATGGAACACAGGTTAGACTTTTGCCTCTAAGATAATGTCGCCAGTCACGTACGCGGAGAGCTTTAGAAATTTTCGCTACAGCCACCTGTGCATCGATCCCCCTTCATCCAGTTCTTTGTCTGTCGCGGGCAGTGTGTTCGTCGCTACTAATGCTGTCTTGTCAATGGTTTCCTTGTCGGTCGTATTTTGTTCGTCCTTCGCGGAGTCATCTACAACGACAGAAACAGTGTCCTTTGAGTCGATGGACTTATTCTTTGTGACATCATCCACGACAGCAGAAAAAGCGTCCTTCGAGTCGCTGGATGTGTCCTTTGTTGCATGATCTAAAACGGCTGATTCAGCACCCTTCGACCCACTGGAGCTATATGCAGGAGATTCGACACGAAGAGCGCCATCTGTGCGCTCTTTGTTGGAGTCAGCATTTTCAGACTCTCGCATCTCTGTCGAACAAGCACCTGCACCAGATGTAGTGTCGGCGCTAACCTCGTTCTCTTCAGTAGAAGCTGACGCAGATTTTTCACCTTCTTTGTGATTTCCGGTCCATCAGAACCTTTGTCATCTGCATACGTTTTGTCTTCATTATCATCAGCAGAAGTGTTCTCCTCGACCACTTCCATACCAACATCTTCGTTCTCGACTGGTTCTGTAGATCGTGCCGCCTGTGCTCTCGCCTTTTGTTCAGCAATTTTATCTAAAAGAACGCGGCGAGTTTGCTGAAGGAACTCGAGAATTCGATTTGCCTGGCTGGCGAGACATTTTTCACAGAACCACGGGGCACTTGAACCAGGCTCCATCGGTGGATTCACGCACTTGGAATGGGTGCTTCTATGGCAAGCACTGCACTGAGTGACATCCGTCGTTGCCTCTTTCCGGCACACAGAGCACTTCTAATACACAAAAACTCAATCAGACCGCTTATGAGGATAAAGCAACAGACTGAACATACCGGTTGGGCTTCTTGCTTAGGTTGCGTGGCCGTTGCTTGTGTGGTCGGTGATGGCGATGGCGCTCTCTTTTCCTTGTTGGCGGAACGTGCGTTGGTTCCTCTCATCCTGATGTTCGTCCTCTCCTTAAGGTCCTTGAGACTTTCCCCAGTCGATGCCGAGTACATGGACGACCAGCCAGCGTCAGTCTTGAGCGCTAATAAAAATCAACAGAAGGAAAGAATTGGTGAGCCAGCAGACAACATACAGCTCTGGGACGAGGGGCATCAAAATGCGTAAAAGTACGGACAGGGATTTAACGTGCGCTTCATGTGCAAGGCACAGGGGACTGGCGACGTGTAGACGACGTCCTTGAAGCGGATGGAGCCGTCTGGCAGCAGATCTGCGTACACGCGTTTGCGGTAGTACGACACATAGAGTTTCTTGGGGCCTGCAAGTAGGTATACAGATAGTCAGTATACAGTCGACAGTCTGGGGACATCGCAAGAGCTAGAAACTAACCTGGGGACAGCAAGCCCTCGTCGATAAGCGTCAGCATCACTATACGTGCGTCTCCCTACATGTATACAAGTATACACATTGTTAGACCTCTTGTGAATGGCAGAACTGGAGGGGTGAGTGCATAGAGAGAACGTACCATAGTGAAGGCGAGCTGCAGCCTCTGATGAAGTAACGCGCAGTTGTTCACTCACTCACTCACTCGCTTGCTCGCTCCAACAGCACCACTCCAACAGGCAGGGGCTCTCTGCTGGAAGCGCGCTGATACTTGGAGACTGGTGTGTCATACATTAAATGGGGTTTTACTGCATAAATAACCTCAAATTGTGTAGCCATTATCGCCTACGATCGACAAAAGAGCAACTTCCAAGTTGAGTTGTTGCGGTTATGACATCTAGCTACACGACATGCATGTACTAACGCAAGGTAAAGATAAAACCGCTGAGGTGATCGAGGGTAAATGCTGCGAGTGCAAGCTAGAGTAGTGTAGCCACTTTTCAGTTCTGAGATGGCCACCCAGAACTTGTATAGTGAGTCATTATCAATCGACAATCGTAAAGAACCACTAAGATGTATAACCGCAACCGTAAGAGCTTGTCGAGCGTACTTCGAGCCTTCGGTCCTTTGCTATCCATGACATCCTTAGTAAGTAGCCTCGACGTCACCATCGAACTCGTACGTTATTATTATTTTTACTTTGAAGTCGTTTTAGATGACACTTTGCTCTTCCAGTATACTTTAATCCAGTGAATATATCATGTGCTGTATAACAAGCGATGTATAATACAATTTCCACCTTTTTCGTCTCCAATCCGTCATTTCCCAATCTGACGCCAACAAGACCCAGAACGATGTCGAAGCCTGCAGCCGACCAAGCGCAGAAGGTGAAGCTGGTCTCGATGGACGGAGAGTCTTTCGAGGTGGACGTGTCTGTGGCCGTCATGAGTCAACTGGTCAAGACGTTGGTGACTGACGAACCAGACCCAGAGGTCCAGGACGTGCAGGAGATTCCGCTGCCCAACGTCAAGAGCAGCGTGCTGGCCAAAGTCGTGGAGTTCTGCAAGCACCACCGCGACGCGCCCATGGCGGAGATCCAGAAACCGCTCAAGAGCAACAACCTGCGCGACTCGGTGGACGAGTGGGACGCCACGTTTGTGGACGTGGCGGACCACGAGCTGCTGTTTGAGCTCATTCTGGCCGCCAACTACATGGACATCAAGAGTCTGCTGGACTTGAGCTGTGCCAAAGTGGCGACAATGATCAAGGGCAAGACGCCCGAAGCTATTCGCTCGACCTTCGGGATCACTGAAGAGTTTACGCCGGAGGAGCAGCAGAGAATCCTCGAAGAGAACAAATGGTGTGAGGACGTTTAAGCCCTCGTCTGTTAGTGGTGGAATTTCTCCATCCGTTGCTACACTTTCATACGAACGACGACACTATTGGCACAAGCAAGGCAAGAATGTTGTAGCGAGGTACGTGTCAAAGTCAGGCAAAAGAATATATATGACTGATGATTATCGAATCCCTATTTTCTTCTGCTCTCCTAGGCTTTAAAATAAACAATCGTCTTCAGACGGCAGTTCGTGTCGAGGCTCTTGTATCCAAACCGTTGCTTTCACCTGCACTACCAGAACATGTTGCCACCGGAGGGAAGGCCAGGCTTAGAGCTCCGGTAGCGCATGTACTTCTGGTCGTTGAGCTTGTCGCCCTGCGTCTTATCAAGACCAATCGCGGCAGTCGAGATCTTGCTGGTCGTAACGATACCTGAAGTCGAGTTTCTTGTGGGGACCGACATCGTACGGATGTTACCTCCGCGCTTGGCATCCAGGCCATAACCAACACCACCACCAGAGCTCGGCAACTCGCTCTTAGAGCCCGGATTCTTCGTGGGGTTCAGTTGGTGCATTCTACCTTCAATAGCCTCCATAAACTGCTGTTGAGGTCCAATGACACTGCCAGGACGGCACAGACGCAACCACCCAATGAGCTCGTGAGCCGTAAAGAGATGATGCTTCATCATGTAGGCTCCAATGCAGGTACCCGTGCGACCGAGCCCAGCTTTGCAGTGCACTGCTACCGCACCAGGAGTCTTCTCGCAAGCCTCAATAAACTTCATCAAGATTGGCATGGGCGCGTTGGTACCGTCTGGGTAGATCAAGTCGATGTGGTCGATGCCTGCGGACAAGAACTTCTTCTCATCGTACTGCTTGTCGTTAAGGCGTACCACCAGCGTCACGTTGCGCTTCTTGAAGTACGGGATGTAGTGCTCGGGAGTGAGCATGACGTGCCCTTGGGGCGTGCGTTGATAGACGTTGTGGGGACCAGCGAAGGCGATGAACTTCGGCGACACCCACGTCAGATCACCGTTCTCGACCCGTTCATAGTGCTGGAACTCGTGCAGGTCGAACGTTTTGACCGAGATGTACCCGCTCTGCATTGCGCGCTCAAGGCCCTTCAGGCAATCGAGGATTGTCAAGTTGAAGGTGCACACTGAAGGTGTTGCGTCGTGGAACGGTGGGAAGCGCATGCGCTGGAACGGCTCATACGCCTTCTCGGCGCTCATATTCTGGAACAATACTGCCCAGCACCCCAGAATACAGACGGCATTCGCACGACGCTGGGCGTTAGTAGACGAGTAAAAGTAGATTACCTCGCCAGTCTTGGCCGCCGCCGCCAACTTCTTGTTGAGTGTCTCGGAGAAGACAAATGTGTGACCAAGGTTGAGGGGCCCGAAGTCCAAGTAGAAATTCCAGTACATGAGCTCATCGTCAATGGAGAAGAAGTGCGTGCCGGGGACACGGGGAGGAGCTTTCTTCAGCGGCACGTAGAACAACCGACCGGGAAGGAACTCAATCGCTTCCTCGAGACCACTCGCCAATGCCAAGTTTGCCATTCTTGCTTTCGTGCTGAGCTGGTGAGAAGTGCTTCGATTGCTCTAGAGGTGCTGTCTCGCCGCAGTTCCTGACCCCGCCAGGAGACGACGAAGACCTGAGAGTTGGCTTTGTTCCTGCTTTAGTGTCCTACGAGTTGTGCCGGAGCTCTGAGCTGGAGAGGTTGCTGCTGCTGCTGCTGCTGAAGCGACGAATTGAAGAATGAGAGAATTGCGTCCTGCTTGCCAAAGAGGCCTTTCATTCTGATCTCACGCCAAGAAACAATGAAGATGCCTTTGAATAGCGCACTCAGAACGGGTCAGACACCGTGGACGAACGAAACGACTAAGCTTCAACGGATGTTTGACTAAATGTGAAAGTAGACGTCGAACTTGCGGAATGAAAAATGAACAGCAACGAAATAATCAAAAACAACTAAAACTTCATGCATGGCTGCGTGCTGCAGGTTATCAACGAAAATCCAAAACCTTCGCCTCGCTTGCCCAGATAATTTAGCTCGCCTCTGCAGTGATGCCGTCGCTAATAGCCACTCTGCATCACAACCAATAGCTGCTCTTGTAACCGCTGCTTGATAGCAGAGTAGAAGCGCAGATCGGATTCCAAGGTTTGCTTGTACTCGTCACTGACGTTAGTCTCGACGCATGACAGCGCACGGTGACAGCGGTCGATGTTCTCATTCACTTTTCGCAGCCGACTCTCCAGAATATCCCACTCGTCAGGTGGCAGCATCAAGTCGGACGCCCGCGGAGTAACAGCGGTAGTAATTGTCGTCACGCGCTTGCTCGGGTGAGGAACTATTTCATTACACACACTGGGCACTTCAACAATCGCTGTGGTTGAATCCTCTCCGCGTCGCCGTTTACCATTAGGCGATGTTTTCGTCTCTGCAGGAATCGATATCTCACTGGCGTTGCCACCGGCAATTTGCTTGGGCGGAGGGCGAGGCTTGATCTCAATTTTGGTAGTGCATGGCGGTGCTGCCTGCTTCACTTCACTAGCCAATTTTACGTTGCTTGGTGGTTTAGTCTTCCCAGCAGCAGCAGCAGCTTTTCCTCGCGGTTTCTTGAGAGGAACCGCTGGGTTGCCATTTGCAACAGCAATGCGAGGGTTTGCAGCCAGTTTAGCCTGCTTGGTCTTGGCTGTTGTTTTGGCGGGTGCTTTCTTCGATGCTGACATGACTGAGCTTTTAAGGTTAACGCCAGCAGGGATCGGTACTTCTCTCATCTCTGGATTTTGGGTCAGTCCAGCGGGGAGCTTGGGTTTCGGGTTGACAATTATCTTCACTTTAGCTACGGCTGATTTGTTTGGCGTCCTGGTCAGAGCTGCGCTCAATGTAGCTGCTGGTTTTGTGTCTGTTTGTCGAGTGGCTTTGGCGTTAGAGGTCGATGCAGCTTTGCCTTTGCTCCTCCCGAACGGATCTGACGCTGGAATTGTGTCACCAAGCAAGAACTCGGCCAGTTTCGGCTCCAAAAGCATCGCCATGTGCAGATACAGTAGATCCAGTCTCCCAGCACAAAAATCAAAGAACGAACGGGCGCTGTCCCCTTTGTTCGAAGCTTCTCTCGCTTGTGCCACTGCATTCCGATACATTGTGACAATCTCCGTCCACATCTGCATGAGTCTTGGGGCAGTGTGGGCCAAAATGACATTGGGAGTGACGTTCACGAACAGCGCGTCCTGGAAGTGGAGCGTGTCCAGCATCGAATTCTGCGCCATAAACGCCGTGTGGACGTCCTCCCAGAGTTTCGTGAGCTCCTGCTCTCCACTCGTCACCATCTCGCCCCACCGTCCGTTGAAGTCCGGGCTCAGCAGCACGTTCACGAGGCGGAAGCGGCAGCCGCGACGCGCTCGGACCGTTCTGCCGCTCGCGGCCATGGGTTTTGCGGGAGATTTGGCCACAGTTTTGGGTTTACCCAATTTGGGCTGATTATGGGCTTTGTCCCAATCCTGCAACGTCGCAATAAAGCCGGCGCGAGTTGTGACGCGCTGCGGACCTCGGCGCTGGACGCGGATCTGGCGCAAGGAGACCTCGTGGCGCAGCTCTGCGTAAAGGTATTTGTCGTACGGCTCGGTGAGCTCCGGCGTGGGCGTCACGGCGGGTTGCTGACGAGCGACGTTTGCCCTTCGCGGCATAAAGACCAAAAGAAATGGGCTATTTCGTTAGGTTCGGCTTAAGTTCAGTTCAGTTTTTAAAGAATGGCTACATTGTGACAACCGTGGTGCAGCAAACTTGCAGAGTGATATGCAGCATATGCAGCACACCGGACTCCTGACATCTATTAGTGCAATACGACAGCTTCGAATTTCTCAACAGCGCAACGAGTTGAAGTATTTTGACCACGACGGCATAGTACGAAGAGCGAGATCGCAGAGTTTGAGTTTTAGACCACTCTCTAGGACGGCCGCTGCTTTGGCTGTCGTTCAGACGCCATATCGTGTGTTTCTCTGTGCAAACAATTTGCACAGCATGGAGGCGTGCTGTCGTTGTTGACCCGCCAAAATTTGCTCACTCGCCTTCCCTCTTCGCATTAGTATGGTCTCAGCAGACAGGGAGGTGCCACCAATCCCAAAGCGCGAGTCTGCATCGTCAATCTTGAAACGGTATAGTACATTAGCAATTTGGAGGCAGCAAACATCCAAGCCCAGTCTAGCGTAGCAGCGTGTCGGCCAGCTGAATCTCGGGGCAGCCCACAACACCGCCACAAAGCCATCTGCCATCTGGTCCCATAGCACTACCTCAAACGCGTTAACCTTGATGCCACGCGCTGAGGAGCACGGCAAATTTTGCAGCCATGCCCGCGATCTGCTCGACGCGAAAATGCCGGGCAGCCAGCCATTTGAGACCGCCCTGTCTGTCGCTAGTTTTAATCTGCAACTTTTAGAAACGCTGGCGGATCGCTATTGGCGATCGGTTGCCAACGAGCATTATGATCCTTAGCGCTTTCGTCAAGTTCACGCTGGGCAAGAGGGTCCCTGGGATAAGAATTTCGGCATATGGAGAGCTTGTGTCGTTCTTGTGCGGGAAAGCCTGCTGGCAAAGGGTAGGGCAAGATGGTCCGACACGGCCAATTGAGATTGAAGTTGCCTCCCTCTTCTTGCATTCAAAGCGGCCCTTCTCAAACGATACCATGTGTGCTACAGTATTAGCCCTCCACGAAAAGTTTGCAAGCACAGTGAGGGCAAAGTGCAATGGCTTGTGGAACATGTACTTACACTTCTAATTTACTTGAACACTAGAGCATAAAGGTAAAACACCAAAAATGACATGGTCAATACGGTAGGTTGTCCCTCTGAGGTACTACATGGTCCCCTATTAATCGCAAAGCTCCTGATAAAACACAACCGCGGTGGAAATATCATTTTATATCTCTCAATGGCATTGAGTCAATACACATGGCAACTTCAATCTCAATTGGCCGTGTCGGACCATCTTGCCCTACCCTTTGCCAGCAGGCTTTCCCGCACAAGAACGACACAAGCTCTCCATATGCCGAAATTCTTATCCCAGGGACCCTCTTGCCCAGCGTGAACTTGACGAAAGCGCTAAGGATCATAATGCTCGTTGGCAACCGATCGCCAATAGCGATCCGCCAGCGTTTCTAAAAGTTGCAGATTAAAACTAGCGACAGACAGGGCGGTCTCAAATGGCTGGCTGCCCGGCATTTTCGCGTCGAGCAGATCGCGGGCATGGCTGCAAAATTTGCCGTGCTCCTCAGCGCGTGGCATCAAGGTTAACGCGTTTGAGGCAGTGCTATGGGACCAGATGGCAGATGGCTTTGTGGCGGTGTTGTGGGCTGCCCCGAGATTCAGCTGGCCGACACGCTGCTACGCTAGACTGGGCTTGGCTGCGATACCATCGTTTCAAGATTGATATCGTTCGACGACGAGGATTCGCGCTCTAGATTTGGTGACGCCTCCTGTCTGCTGACGCATACTGGAGCCAAGTGAACGGCCAGCCAAGGCGGAAAGAGCTTTGAGGAGCAATTTTTGGCAGGTCAACAACGACAGCACACCACGGAGGTGAACTCCATGTCAGTGCCAACTGCGCAGAGAATCACTGCACTGGCGTCTGCAAGTGAAAACGAACAAGGAATTCCTGATGAACAACCCAGGAAATCCATCATGGCAATCTGCAGTTTTTGATAGACAAAGTCAGAAACGCTGCCGACTGATTTGCCGAAAGTGATTTGAACCAATGAAAAAATTCCATCTAGACTTATCTTCCAATGGGAGGCGTCCGGTTTAGGTTCAAGTCCACTGGTCTACGCATAAAACGTCCGCAATTTCAACCTGAAACATGTCGCTTGGCTCCTTCAGTTCGTGTCCACTGACATCATTTCACGATTCGAACCGACACGCGCAGAGCTCCCGGTCTCAGCATGACGGCGCTACGACTCAAGAGCGCGTGGAAGCAGCACGAGGCCATGACGGGCGTCATGGCCAGCGCCGCCGACTCCCCGACGCGCGCGGACGACCCCCAGGCGATGGACACGAGAGTGTGGAACCACAAGCTCCGCCACGGCGACAACTGCAGCCCTCGGACTCGGAAGGCAGAGCTCCCTAAGGACGCTCTGGTGGTCGATGCAAGCAACAAGAAGCACCGCTTCTCACTCCGCAGACTGTTCAAGCACGAGCACAACGACAAGAAGCAGTTCGTGCCCCCAGTCCCCATTCCTTCAGACTTTTTGACGAAGGAAAAGCACGGAGGAGTGACTGTCAGTGGCAAAAGAGTGCCATTCACTCGAGACGCACACAAGCGCAGACGGAGGGCAGTGAAACCCATGCCTCGCATCAACGAGGACCGAAAGCTTGGACCACTGACCTCATCCAAAAGCATGGACGAGTACCGTCGACGCGCCTACTATCCTGCAAAGAAGGAGAAGAGCAAGAAGTGACGAGTCCTCCACTGCCAGATCTTCTCATTCATTGAACGTCACCCAGCCAGCAGATCCAGAGCGACCCGAGCCGAGCTTGAACGTTTGTCAAACCAGCTCTCGTCGTGATTCCTGACGACGACCCAGCGACGTCGTCATTTCTGTCCCCAATTTCTCAATAGCGCTATTTATTGGCTTACAAATTGCCACAAACGCTTTAGAATGCAATATAATGCATAAATTTTCTGCTTTACGATATCGATAGTTATCATGCCATGGACATGGTTCATGACTCATGGAACTGGTGCAGAGGATCGCCGTGCACAAGACGCACACGTGGGAGGAGCAGCGCGAGATAGCGGCCACCCCATTCGTGCCAACAGTCTATTGGTCCCGCTTAAAAGCCTGGCGCATCAAATGATCATTGGCGCTGCATTTGCGATAAGATCGTGCTCTTGGCGAATATGACGGAAGCGTTGTCGTCTATGAGCTGTTGGAATGTTCTAACGTGGTCCCTGGACTTGTGGGCGTCGCAGTCCCTGGCGCCGCGGCGTACAATATTGTAAGTGTTCTTCGCACACCGTCCGTACAAAACACATATCGTCTGCAGTGGTTACACGGCGTGGGTAACGATAAACAGCGCTACACCACGCAGCGCGTGCTTTGGAAGTAGGAAGAGAGAGAGAAGTACAACAGCTATCAGCCTCACAGATTCGAAACTTGCCTTCATATGATGAATCCCGCTAGAATACTAACATTGCCCCGAAAGAGCTAACTTTAGTGAAGAAGCAGCTGACAAAGCTGGATCGGCAGAAATGGTGTTTCTGTTGGCCTGGTGGATCACCACAAGCGTTCGCGCCGACCATCTCAGTTAACTAACAAAGACGTGGTTTCTCGCTCTTGTGGCTCGCGAGCCGCGGGACGCGTTGAGACGATCGACTGGCAAACTTCAGCACGGGGTGTAATTGAGTTTGCGCCCACTCTCTAAGATCGAGGATTCTATTGTCAATGCCGGGGTGATTTCGCGAGCTGCAAGCGGACTCGATCCACCTACTGGTATTCGCCTCACTCCGCAAACTTGGCTGGCGTCAGGAATTCTACATAAAGGCGGGGTCTCAAGCCCGATAAGGCTTGGCACTAGGGGCGTGTCCAACACAGCAGTAGGTGTTCTGAGCAACCTCGGTTCTTCGTCCACATCCGCGGCGGACGCACTCAAAAAGAGATAAAACGCAGACTTCAAGCGGCTCGCTTCAATCATTTTCCCCAAACCGCAACAGGCAGGCAATGCTGCATCTGTCCAACAACACATTTTCAGCGAGAGTGACTGATTGCAAGGTTCGGACAGCGGCCTTCTTATCACCACTTTCAGATAGCAATAAAAATGAACGGCTGGAGGTATCGCCCCTCCGACTCCGAGAACAGCATCCAAGTGCTCGAACATCGGCTACAGGAAAAAAAAAAACTTGTGGGGAAGATCGTCCTATGGCATCTTTTGTTTCATCCTACGTACGGTATGCAAATCCAATGCGTATTAGCGTTTATCTGATGAGAAGCTTAAACGGAGCGAAAATCCGTCCAGACTTTCCCGTGTGCTCAAATCTAATAGTGTAAAGGACCTCTAATCTTTCGCCTGACCGACAGCCATGGCTGTTCGATCCATCGCTCCGAACGCCACTTAGTGATTACCCTCTCGGGGCCGTGGCCAATAACTGACTTAAGCAGCAATGGTGAACTGCAGAGGCCAGCCGGTGCCGAAAGTTGCCGCGAACGGCAAGCTCTCCGCACTCGAGAGGCGGCCAACAGGGTCAAGACGACGGTCAGCGGTGCACAAGAGACCACACGCCAAGCGGCCCACAATGGAAAAGCTCGAGCCAGGCCCAGGTCCTGCCTCGGTTGTTGCCATGGCGTTGGCCTCGGCTTCACCATCGGATCTTTCAAGCTCGACGACGTCCAAGTCGTCCAAGACGTCGTCGTCTTCCTCGTCACTGGAGCAGTCTCGGGTGCATCACATACCGCCGGATTTGCGGCCCTTCGAGGGCAAATTCCAGAACCGACGAGGGCAATCGCTGTATTACTTTTCACTATTCCCTCCCGAGCGAATGGCGCTGCGTGGAGTCGTGCTGTGTCTGCACGGGATTGGCGATCACTGCCGAAGGTACATCCCGCTGTACGAGCGCTTGTGCGAGGAAGGATTCGGCGTACTGTCGTACGATCTTCTGAATCACGGCGCCAGTGACTGTGACTCTCATAACACTCGAGCACACATTGGCAACTTTCGGTACCTCGTGGACGACACCAACGCCTTCATCACATTCGCAAAGAGGGCCATCTACAGAGATGCACTTCAATATTGGCGGGAGCACCACCACCCCCACCACCCCCACGGGCGGGACAAACATTGTACTGCCGCTCCAGAATTGCCGCTGATTATTGCTGGCACTTCGTTTGGTTCGCTTGTCGGCCTACACACAGTACTCTTCGGCAGACACAAATTCCACGCGGGCGTATGGGCCTCGCCTACGATTGGCGTGACGTGGACGCCACTGTTATGGGCCGAGTCGAAGCTCGCCGCCCCACTTGCAGCGCTATTCCCCACGGCAAAGGTTGTGCCTGCTGTGCAGCATGACCTTCTGTGTCGAGATCCAGGCTTTCTAGACGACTTTCAAGCGGACCCTCTCACCAGCGTGGGCATGCTCACTTCACGCAGTGGCCACGAGTCGTTGCAAGCGATGATTCGACTGCAACAAGACCCGAGAATCATGGATTCGGACAGCTCCTTCTGTGCCGTGCCGATGCTCTTCCTCGCTGGCTCAGCCGATGGGATTGCTGATCAGCAAACGGCAATTAAGTTTTTCGCTTCGATGGGCAACCTGGACAAGGAGTTCAAGCTCTTTGATGGACTGTTCCATCTCGTCTATGAGGATCCCGAAAAGAGGATGTCCTGCGCTACCTCGCGCAATGGTTGCGAAGAAGATTCCCTGTCGAGACACGGCAGCAGGGAAACGAAAGTGCAGCTTCCAAGCACAATCACTCAAATTTACCTGCAGCAAAATCTGTTTTCCTTACTCAGCAAATGTAGCGCCTACTACCGTACCGGCAGACGAATGTAGCTTTAGAGCGGTGGAAATGCAAGCGACGGGAAATAAACGATCGTGATTGAAAGACACAGTCTGTGGCAGCCTCTGGTACCTCGGCGAGGGCACTACTACAGTAGTGGCACTTGGTGCGAAGGAGCACTTCAAGGAGTCCTTGACACTGTCAATGCCATTGACTCAATGGCAAGGCCTGAACGCTGTGGTCACTCTCGCAAACAACCTCCGAACCGGCTCGGCAGCACGCAACCCGAATGTGAGATTTGCTCGGCGACACTTCTGCGCTTTGGGGTCACCACGAGGTCACTGCACTAAGTACATTCGCGATCAACACGCCAGTCTCCGATGTTCAGGTGGCGGTGTTGCTGCATGTGCAGTCTTTCGGTCCTTTGAAACCCGGTTGCAGGCTTTCGTGCTTGTCTGTCGCATTCAGCTCTAAATCGTCGGATGGGAACGACGAAGGCGATCAACTCAGCGTGGGCAGCGTGACCATCAATGTCCCGACCTTATCCCCTCAAGGAAGGAATGCTCGGTCCATGGATCCGAGTATCGTTCTGCCTCTTGGAGATAGACGTGTGCACGAAAGAACGCTGAGGTGTGCACCCGTCCATGGCACTTCTCCATTTCGGCGTGGCAGCTCGGAACAGCAGTCAAGTCTCTGTGATCTCCTCAAAATCCTACTCGCTGTCGACGGTCTCATTGTGAATAAAGATGCCGAACTGCAGAAAGCAGCCCAGCAGGAGTCCGCACGCCGGCAAGAGCAGAATTCACGGCAAGGGGCAAACCCAACGCCACGAAGTCCTCGTGATGTCCGTCATTATGGAGGAGACAGCGAGTGAAAAGGAATCATTTGCAGAGGATCCGATGAAGACCCATTCGAGCGATGCTGCACCGCAGGACAGGAGACGATCAAGTGATGAAGGGCACGTTCGGCCCAATTCACGGACCAGAGTTCGTTTTGCTCCTACGTCACCTACAGGAATTCCGCCTGAAGCGTTGTATTCACAAGAAACGACGAACCATGAATTGAAGTCTTCGCAAACGAGTTTGAGTCCACCACGCAGTTCTCGAGTAACTTCACACGAGACATCTTCCTCCAACTCCCACCGAAGGACCCACTCCAATGAACTCCAGTCTATCCCGTCTCACCGCACGACTCGCCCAGCTTCGAGCTCGAAGGGAATGTCTTGCAGTAAGTCTTGTTTGACACTGCACTCGACCACGTCGTCACCAGAAGTTGAAGCGTACGAAATGTTCCAGGAGGTGCCACGTCGAGTTAGGAGCCCAATGACCGGCCCGCGAACGAAGTGTTCTCCCCCGCGTACTGCAAAATGTCAGTGCCATCTCATCGTGTGCGCCCGACCCACTCGTCGGATCGACTGATTAGTCCCCATGAGATGCCACGATCTAAATCACCCACGCTTCACGACGGCGAAGCGCGTGATGCGCGTCGAATAGGTTCCTGTCGACCTCAAAGCCCGCCTCCATATATCTCTGAGCTTCCTCAGTCGAATTCATCGCCTGCTGCACTGCTCTCGAAAGACTCGCCTTCAGCTAAACGCATGTATGGATGTCGTCCATCCTTATCTCGCCACCCGACGGCATCGCCTTCGAACTCGCAGGTACTTTCGCGGTCGAAATCATCTTCTAGACTGAGCTCGGCAACGTCAGATTTGCCTCACAGGCACCACCAGGCATCATCTCGCAACGCACCTACAAGTTCAAGCGATTACCAGCGCTCAAATCCGTCAAAAATGGCCTCGTCGCTTTCTAAAGGCGAAATGCGTGAGAATCACCGCCATCGATTAGACAGAGTTGGTGGTCAGTTCGAAAAGTCTCCAAGTTCGCGCGAGATGCCTCGTGCCAAGTCGTCGACGACATTGAGCTCGATGTCGCCATCTCTATTACAGCAGGCGAAAGAGCAGCATCGGTTTCTGAGTGCGCAAGACGCTCCACGTTCCCGATCCTCTTCGCATGGTCAGAGGCAGGTGGGCTTGAGCTCACCTTCCAACCCAGACTCAATTCCCCGTTCGGTCTCGATGTCAAGTTTATCGACCTTTGCATTGATATCTGCGCGGTCATCGGACCCTCGCATTTCGCTACGTCTGCGGCATTACGAGGGAAGATTTCTGAATCGACGAGGCAAGTCGCTCTTTTATTTCTCGCTCTTCCCGTCCGAGAAGGAACCGATGCGTGGTGTCATTCTATGTCTGCATGGCATTGGTGATCATTGCCGGAGGAATATTAGCCACTACGAGCGGCTATGCAAGGAAGGCTTCGGTGTCATCACGTACGATCTGATGAACCATGGTGTCAGCGATCTCGACGAGCACAAGACGCGCGCGCATATCAGCAACTTCGACCACCTCGTCGACGACACGAATGACTTCGTCTTGTTCGCTAAGCGCTCTATCTACGCTGACGCTCTTCGCTATTGGCGGAAGCATCACCACCCTCGCCACCCTCACGGAAGAGATACAAACTCGATCTCGTTGCCAGAGCTACCACTTATTATTGCCGGCACATCGTTCGGTTCCCTCGTGGGGCTGCACACGGTTTTGTCTGGAGAGCACAAATTCCACGCTGGGGTTTGGGGGCGCCGACTGTCGGCGTGACGTGGAATCCTATGCTGTGGGCGCAGTCAAAACTTGCCAAACCATTAGTGGCAGTTTTCCCCACAGCTAAGGTTGTTCCAGCTGTGCAGCACGATCTATTGTGTCGAGACCCTGCCTTTTGCCAAAATATCAAGCTGACCCGCTTACGACTATGGATATGATGACGACTCGAAGCGGCCACGAATCACTTCAGGCGATGGTCCGACTGCAAGAGGATGAGAGAGTTACGAATGGTGACAGCGCTTTCTGTGCGATTCCAATGCTGTTCCTAGCGGGCTCGGCAGACGGCATTTCGGATCAACAAGCGGCGATTAAATTTTTTGCAGTGCTTGGGAATTTGGACAAGGAGTACAAATTGTTCGACGGCCTCTATCACATGGTGTACGAAGAGCCCGAGAAGGAGGACGTACTTCGGTACCTCACGCAGTGGCTGCACCACCGCTTCCCCGTTGAAACACGCCAATAGTGAATGAATGTTAATGTGTGTTGTGGTCATCACTCCAGTGATCACTGGTGCGCTTCATACTATGCAGTGTGGGTTTCTTTACCGCTGTTTGAAATTTAGTGAATGGAAACACCACGAATTTGCATTTCCACAATATCTTCTGGATTGGAACGTGCTGCAGATGGTGTTGCCAAGTCGCTTTTTATCGATGTAAATTCTCCTCTAAAAACGACGGTGCTTGCCCATCGTCGACGTGTTCCCCATTGACCCGGCTTTTGCTTCAAGTCGGAATGAAAGTCAGTTGGCGTTGGTCGGTTGTGGAGACGCTCGATACGCCCTTGTCGAAATTGCTCCTCGCTCCAGTCAGTTCTGCATTCGCGCTACGATGACCACAACCCAACAGCGTCCGACCACTTTGGCAATGCAGGCCCGAGCACGCGCTCGCAGCAAAGCCCGCGCCGCCCTCGCCATGTCTGTGATCGCCGAGGAACCGTCGCCGTCAGAGCCGTCAGTTCCGTCGGTGCCGTCGTTAGAAAATGTGCCTTTCGCCATCCCGGTGTCTATTGTACCATCGGACCCCATCCCTTCACGGGACTGTGGCTCGCTTCGATCCCGTCCGGCCCCAACGTGGATCGAAAACAGACGTCCGACTACACCCGCGTCTCCCGACGCGACTTCCTCAACGTCAACCCGACGAGCAGTACGTTCAACTCGGTCACGTCCCGTTCCGACTTGGAACGAAAACTCGCCAGCATCTGCGCCAAAAACAACTTCCTCAGCACCGGCAAACAATCGTCAGCGGGGTTTGTCGGTTCGATCGCGTCCAGTTCCAACCTGGAACTCAAATGACCCAACATCATCACCAGACCCAGTAAGCGTACCACCGAACAAACGCATGAGCCGTTCGGTCCGATCGCGCCCGGTTCCGAACTGGAATTCCGATACTGCATCGAGTTCGGAATCCGATTCTACGCCGTCGACTACGTGGAAGCCTCGCTCGGTTAAGACCCGCCCTGCTTCGAGTCCCACATCGCGTTTACTACGCCCGATGCCTCGCTCCAAGTCGTCTACAACCTTAGCATCGGCCTCATCAACACCCGATACCCAAGAAGCACCGCAAGTGACAGTTAGTGGTCCACAAGTACTAGATCGACGCCGATCGCAGCCCCGGCGAGCATCGAACCCTCCCCGCGCGTTACCCGCCGTATGCCACGCTCGAAGTCGTCCACGACTTTAGAATCGATTTCGTCTACTGCGGCCAAGCAGCCTCGTAGTCGGCGCCAGATCCGTCACGAACATGCGGCACGTCACGTCCGCGATCATCATCAAGTACAGCTTCGATGTCATCATCTGATGAAAGTCAAGAAACAAACCCCATTTCTTCGACGAGAGCAGCGCCAAGCGCAGAGTACGACCAGCGTCCCAGATCTTCTTCAAGCTCTGCAGCTATTCCGTCCGCGGCAATCAAAGGACCGAGCACAGCGGAGCCCTCTTTGCGCGTCCGCACATACGAAGGCAAGTTTCAGAATCGACGAGGCCAGTCGCTCTTCTACTATTCAGTCTTCCCACCAGAAAAAATGGCACTGCGTGGAATTGTTTTAAGTTTGCACGGCATCGGTGACCATTGTCGTCGCAACACAGAATTTTACGAGAGGCTGTGCAAGGAAGGCTTTGGAGTGATCTCTTACGATCTATTGAACCATGGTGCAAGCGATTACGACCAGTACAACACACGCGCCCACATCGGCAACTTCAGTCACCTTGTTGACGATACGAACGACTTCATTACTTTTGCAAAACGGTCAATCTATACTACCGCGCTTCGGTACTGGCGTAAGCATCACCACCCTCGTCACCCCCACGGGAGAAGCAAAAGTCGTGTATCACAACCGGAGTTGCCGCTGATCATTTCTGGAACATCTTACGGGTCTCTTGTCGGTCTCCACACAGTTTTATCAGGACAGCACAAGTTCCATGCCGGCGTCTGGGGCTCGCCAACAATCGGCGTAACGTGGACACCGTTGTTGTGGGCGCAATCGAAACTCGCTCGGCCATTAGTCAGGATATTTCCGACAGCAAAAGTTGTCCCCGCCGTACAGCATAACCTAATTTGTCGAGATCCCGACTTCCTGACAAAGTTCAAGGCCGATCCACTCACAAGTTTGGACATGATGACGACAAGTAGCGGCCACGAATCGCTACAGGCCATGACGCGGCTTCAACAAGATCCGAAGGTGCCGGATTCGGAGAGCGCATTCTGTGCAGTGCCCATGTTATTCCTCGCCGGGTCGGCGGACGGTGTTTCAGACCAGCAGGCATCGATCAAGTTTTTCGCATCCATGGGGAATACTGACAAGGAGTTCAAGTTGTTCGACGGCTTGTATCACAAGGTGTATGAGGAGCCCGAAAAGGAGGACGTCCTCAACTATCTTGCTCAGTGGCTGCTTCGAAGGTTTCCACTTGAGACTCGACACCCGAACGGAACTCCAATGGAGGCGCTAAAAAGCTGGAAGGCACAGCGATGAAAGGTGTGCCAACTGTTCGGGCACCACGGACCGAATTGTAACCTTAGTTCCAATTAAACGTAAATACACCGTGGTGTCAACAAATGCATCGCATATGGAGCCTACTGTAAAATAAACACTCCACAGCTCTCCATGAATGCTGGTTGAGACGAGCATTCATGAAGAGGCCAGGATGAGCACCCAGGCACTGAGCTCCATGAAGCTTAGAGCCAAAATTTAGTAGAGCTCTTCTTGACGATGCTGTATGAGCCCTAGCCTACGTTTTCCATGATTTCCCGTACGATCTGCTGACATGGAGCTCCAACTTGAAGTCCAAGCGGTTGGTGCTGGTGCTGATCGAGCAATCACCATTGCAGCAACCACCATTGTGCACGTATGTACCACGTTGAGTTCATCGGCTCGGGGACAACCGGCCTTTGTCGGTCATAGCAATCTAATGTTCGAGGCAAGCAAAGTGATGTTAACGAAAGAGCAGCCGTCGAATATCAGCACCTGCGCTAGAATTGTAAACCACAGAGGCTTTCGCTGTAGGTAAACGCTCGCTCAATTTGCGATTTTTTGCCTGCTCAAGCTCAAACCATCTCCCAGCTCATCGTCCGATACGTGTTTCGAACGCTGGTCTTCGCCAAGACCTCGATGACAGCGTTTGCATAGGCGCAACTTGCGAGCTTTGATGTTGTGCAGTATCCACTTGCAGCTAAATTATTAACATTAGCGGTCAAACGGAAGTCGGAACCGTAAAACCTTTTCGAATGTAAAGAGAGCTCTTGTGACTTGTGACGGGGCATGTCTAATAAGTGACCCCTCCTTCTCAAGTTTCATGCAAAGTTGTACCACCCAAGGCGCCAGCAGGGCTGTCAGGACTCCATGATGTAGGCGCTGTGAGAAGATTTCGGCGAGTTTCTCCAAGGGCTCTGTTCAGGGAAGAACTCTCCACATACGGTACTTTGCCGTCCTTGCCACGTGCTCAGCAGCTCCAACCTGACACAACACAATCGCAACCGGTCAAATGCACTTCATCCAGAGAACGTTGGCAAACTTGTCATGTCATACGCATCACGAAAAACACGTTGCATTAACAGATGATGATCCCCACAGCTACAAGGAGGAGCTACAAAACTATATCGCAGAGTCAATTGCCAACTTGTGTTACGACGACGAACCTCAATATAGTTTGAACGACGACAGTGAGTTTGAGATGGGCTCTCCGCGCAACGCCGAGATCATCAACTCGTTGTGTTCGAAACGCGAGTAGCACATGGTATGTATTCCGGCAAGATCGTCGAGCTGTGATCCGATGATTGCAAATCTCGGTGACTCTAAGATTTCCCCGAAATTGCTGAAGTGGTGACAGACCCCGTAGCGAACAATGTCTGGTTCTTACAAATGTCGCTGTGGATGGATGATCTTGAAGACGACGTAATTAAGTCCAAGCAGATATTTGGCCTACTTCTGGCGCACGTTTTCGGCACAACTCGTCACTCTCAAGAACTTGCAAGAACGAAAGACTACTCAAGTTTGGATAGAGGCAACAGTGGAAACGATCCACTTCAGTTGGGCACACTCCATTTGGAGTGCGACTATTTCTTACCAGCTCGTGAATTTGTGGCGATGTGCTCGGCGTTGGCGTTCAATCAGACCGCCAAAAAGCTCTCAATGCATTTATGGATGAATCCGAATGATCCGTGGACTTTTTCGATCCAATCGCCGTGGACGCAGCGGAGACCTTGGTCCTTCGCTCTTTCACTGAGGTGGACGTTGGCGCGAACGGTTTGACACGTTCGGTCGTCGCGGCTAGCGGGGGCATCGTTTTCAGGTTGCTCAGCACTGTGTCTTGACTTGAGAGAGGTTGATTCAAAAGTGATTCGCCCAGCGACGCACTCCTTGAGGCAAAGCACGATGGATGCCATTAGGGGTTTCAAAGTACTCATAAATGAGGATTTTTTGGCCAACGATGGGCCTCCGGAGACGCATCGTTGGGCTCATTTTTCCCTGGTCTAATTTTTCCATTTAAGTACGAAATGTTGGGGTGAACCAGGTCCCTGGGCTCGAACTGGAGCCTCTCTCGCGGGCGCTTTGCAGCAGTACTACTGCCAGCAGAGGGTGAGCACGGTCCACCGAGCAAGATGAGGCCGTACTACGGCCCGTAGAGGATGGGGTGGTGATATGCCGGTAGCTCTAATCTTTTAGACGTTTCAAAGCTTGTTTTGCACCTTGGACCTCATGTATACGGCGCGAGGCTGGGGGCGACGGCACGGACGGCGCAAGCTAAAACGAGGCTGGGGGCTACCGCACGAAGGAGCTGAAGAGTTATGGATGAATATCATTAAGTTACCGACAGACAAATTTGACTTGGATTAACTATGGCTAGATTGCACAGCAGCCCTGTTATTGACCAATGGGATCACGTTCTGCTGTTTATCTACCAATTAGAACTTATGTGGGTAGGGTAACGCGCTACCGACGCACTGCCGACGTATAATGTCGGTAGCGGCGCAGAATATTCTGAGGGACGATAACAGCCTCTAGTTTAATGTGTATCATTCGCATATTATAGCTGTTGTCGACAGAAGACTCAAAACCAGTATGAGCCTCCAAGACCTCGCACCGATAAACTCCCAGCGTGCTCGCCAGACAGCTATTAATGCGTTCAGTCGCTTTCTCGTGGCTGAAGGTGTCTCCATGGAGCACATTGCAGCTTCCCTTCTTGGCGATGAGAGCGGTATCGTGTTCGTGAAGCTGATGGATCGCTTCGCCGTTCACCTGGCGTTTGTGGAAGGTAGAGGGGAAGCCATTGGCTCGAAACTCCGTCATGAGCTACTATCGACACGTGAAGAATCATTTACTCGACGGCTTCCCAAAGCACAGGGCGTCAATCGAGAAGAAGTTGCTCAAGATGGCCCAGACACTTGAGCGTCACTGCCTGAAGTGAGTTGAGGGTGGAATGATTAAGAAGGCACCTGCTTGCACTAAAGAGGACCTGCGTATTCTCATGGATGGACTTTACTACGATGCTGCAAGCCCAAAGGACTATCAAGACGCAGCCTTGCTGGCGCTTATGTGGTATGCGTTTGGCCGCGCCTCCGACTTAGGATTTGTGGTTAAAAGCAATCTCTCTGTCAGCGCTGACGGAGTGGTTTTTGTAAGGCTTCTTCGGGTGAAGACGGCGGAAGAGCAAGGTATTTCCTTATTTCCCGACAAGGACAGCTTCGTGACGTGTCCTATACATGCCATTGCGATGGCGTTGGTGATGCAAGATGCCCCTTGTGCACAGCTACTTGACCATCCTCATCTTGCAGCTGGTAATGAAGACATCATGGAGGCCCCGACGGACATTCCTCTGACCGAAGCGTTGACAGCATGTGTTGACATCGAGGATATTCCTGTTGCCGAGACGCTGACGACATCTACAAGCTCGGACGGTGTATGTGAGCCGCCCAAGAAAAAGCGCAAGCAGCCTGAGGATAACATGAAGATACATGCGTACGTGAACCGCATCGTTAAGTTGACATCTGAAGTCCAAGCAAGAGCGAAACCAACAGCTAACCTGACATCCCATTCATTTCGGAGGGGCGGCGCTCAGCATGCCAACAGCGACCCACTGTTAAGTGCGCAGTGGATTTTTGACCGAGGTTCTTGGAATATGACGGCTACAAACAAGGCTTTTGCGTACGTGTTCAACACCACAAGCGAAGACCAGAAAGTTTCGCGTGTGCTCAGTGGGTGGGATTCTGGTCATAAACCGCCAGTTCCTGTCCTCTCTTGGTTTGATTCGTCCAACAGGCAACAAGTTTTGGAACTGGGGAACCTACTGTTTCAACCAAGTGTGTGTACTCAAGACTCCAACAAAAGTTGAGCGATCGCGTTGCTGATGTGCTCACCGCAGCTTTGATTCAGCATTTTCCAGAAGTGCTGGACCGCTATCCGTTGTGCCCATACGTTACTAGAATGCGTGAGTGTTTGATGACACTTGGGATACCGAAGGCCTAAGTGCTGGAGTGGAGTTCAGAATTGCAACGCAAGGCGACGCAAAAGGATCTGGATGCTACCGAGGAAAATGAGGAAAAACATTTCCGAGAGGAAAAGCTGATTAACCACCAGAACTGCGTCATTGGCGAGCTTATAGCGATGAACCAAGCCTTGTCCAAGCGAGTGAGTGAACTGGAACGCCAGCGTGTCTCTGATGAAGGCAACCCGTCTTCTTCCAGGCCTGTCACTGGAGAAGAATCAGCGCTGCAGGAGGAACGTGATGAGAATGTTGTGAAGGTGAAGACATGCGGATCGAAGGCGGTGCCCAAAACTCCTGCTGCTATTTGGTTCGAGTGGTATGCAAAGACTCCAAGACTCTGGGACGTGTGCACGGATCGCCAGAAGAAATCTGCTTACAAGCAGACCGCAAACTACATGAAACTCTTCCTGCCTAATGGATTCACTCGCTAGATCCATCGGAACCACAATACTGCGACCAAGTTCTCCGGTCAGGAAAAGAGGCGGAAGATAACATGTACAAGTTTTTGGAGAGCACGGTGTCAAGAGCAAGAAAGGATCGTCGGTATTGAAGCAGCTTCGCAAATTCTACCAAGAAGGTAAGTTAAATAAGCTGATAAGTGCTTATCGTGCTCGTGTCGCGGTGGAAGCCATCATGGACCCGGCTCCACATGATACGCTTGAGCTTTTCGCTCCTAAGCAGCCAGCTCAGCTTACATAGCACACATCGGACATAGTGTCTTTGTGCTAGAATGTTGCCTGCATATTGATAGCTTTCACGTATATAATCACAGACAACTTCAAGTGCATAAACCTTCTGTAGGGCATAATGCATTTCCTTTATAACTTAATGCAATTTAAAAAGTATTAAGGGTATGTAAAACAACGTTTTTTTAACAAAAGAAGGGTTTATTTACGGAGTAGTTACCGTCTCTATGGCGTAAACACCTGCGATCTCGGCAAAGAAGTGGCGTAAACCTGCTTCAGTACTCGCCTTGTAGACGAATTCGCCTGAGTCGACAAAATAGTACTTGTCCCGCACATTTGCGCGAGCAATGCAGTGCCAAGTGCCCTCCTTTTGGCCTATGGCTCTACCGATAATCAATATATGTTTGTATTTAGAAAACGCTATCTTCTTAAACCACTTCTTCTTGCTACAGTTAAACGTAGATGTATCGTTTAGATACCTAAGCTGGTAGCCGTTTGCACGAAGCGCTTCATGTAGTGCAGTTGTCGAGTACGCCCCGTACTTTTCACAGCCATGGGGACCTGGACCGTCTCCCTCAGTTGCCCCGTTTAGACGACGCACGATGGGCGCCATCAAGTCGATGGACAGAAAGTCGCGCTGTTGAAGCGCATTGTTGACTGAGTACATACCGCAAAGCGAGTAGTGCTCTGCGGTACCGCTCTGGTTTTGGCACATTGGACCGCCCCTTGTCCGCCTGCCCTCATTGTAGGATTGCATCTCTGTCCAGATTGTCTAGCAGATCGCCGGACTAGGAGAAAAATGCGCACCAAAAACTCCCCAACTTCTGATCTGCCCTGACTTTTTCCCGCAGAGCGGTAGCTAGCAGAACGCCGGCTCAAGTGAGTGCAAAAGCAAAAGTGAGCAGGTAATAGCTTGGTCTAGCGCGTTTATTGCAGGCCATTCATGCTATACGTAAAGGAAACTATAGTAGTAACGACACATGCACATCAAAACAGTCTAACTGCCACAATAAAACTGAGAAATTCGTTAGCTTCGAGCACTAAGCGAATGTCACTCGTGCAGGTAACACTGGTACTAACACGTTTTTGTATAATCGAATCCATTACTGATGCCCAGATGGGATTTGAGATGGCATCTGGGCATCAGTAATGTGCATCGTAATGTGTGCAATCATGATTCACAAATATATTTTAACCAATAAAATCGTGTAGGCACGGTGTCGGCCAGTGTCGGCACCGTTATGGTATGGATGAATATCATTAAATCTCCGACAATACTTAACTTCACTATAGAGTTTATTGACCAATCAGTACGAGGAATGACTGTTTTAGCGAATCATATCAAATTAAAGGACCAATTTTGGCCAATCAGAGGGATAATGGGTTTGTAAGGGCAGTACGACCGACATATCGGGTCGGGGTTCGATCAATGTTATTGATATGCTCATACAAATACCAACTCATTCGCATATTTCCCGAATAACACGCAATCTCCGACCTCTCCGACCAAAGATGAGCCTCAGCAACCTAGCGCCGACTAACACGAAGCGAGCTCGTGAAAACGCTGCGCGTTCATTCAAGAAGTTCCTAGAAACAGAGGGCGTGACATGGGAGTACAAAGAGGTGTGTATGAAGCGTGAGAACGCCCCGCTGGTGCTGGAAGCGGTGGTGGACAAGTTCGGCATGGTTTTAGCTTTCAAGGAGGGACGCAAGGGGCAGCTTTTGGCAAGACACTCCGTCATGCAGTACTATCGACAGACCAAGAACTGGTTGTTGGATCAATTTCCCCATCTTCGACCAACAACTGACAAGGCACTGCTCAAGAAGGGACAAGTATTGGAGCGCTATTGCATGAAGAGAGAGTCGGGAACCTTCGTTAACAAAGCCCCAGCATGCACCACGAAGTCGTTGAAGCAAATGGTCACGCTCCTGTATTCAACTGCAGTTACGGCTTCCGACTATCAGGATGCGGCGCTCCTGTGCTTGCTTTGGTTTCTCTTCGGACGAGCGTCAGATGTGATGTAGGGATTTACATAATTGTGGGCCGTCCCACAATGCGGCCTGAAGGACGCTTGGAACAGCCGGGTACCAAAATAGTGGTACACGGTTACCATGTATTGACTCAACCAAGCCCGTGAGTACTAGTGGTCAAGCACTCGCCGAGTCAAACTCAGCAAGTCTGAGGCAACTCGGCGAACTCGGCGAGTCCAAGGTAGCTCGACGAGCACTCGCTGAATCCGAACTCGGCGAGTCCAAGGTAGCTCGAGGAGTACTCGCTGAGTCCGAACTCGACGAGTCCGACCAGAACACTCTCAAGGGGGCACAACGACAGTCGGCCGAGATCTGTAACGGACCCATTTCACTACATGTTTGCATAGGAAGCTTAGAATAGCAAAGGAGGAGCCCGAAGGGTTCCCGGAAGACATAAGAGGATAATAGTGCAGAATTTTCTAGGTTCAACACAAGCGGTACACTTCTTAGGTAAGTCACTACCGCGGGCCGGATTATGCCTGCCGTTGGTTCCCGAGAGGCATAGCTTGTAGGGAATTCAACCAACTGGCGGCGCCAAGAGTACAAGGTCGGCCCGGGTTGGGTATTTGTCCCCAGCGTGCCAATTCCGCTGGAAGTCGGCGAGTGTGCGTCCTCGCCGAGTCGACGGGCCTCTCCTCAGAGTGACGTCGTTAAACTACGTGTCCGGGGTTACGTTAACCGCGGCGCCACCATGTCAGGCCCATTCTTTAGTGGGGGCACGGACAACATTCCCAGAGTCTGCGGCCGCAGATACCTGGAGGGAGAGAGAAGGAGAGAGGAGAGACGGAACCTGGTAGTGGGTGCTCGTCGAGGCGAACTCACCACTGTCCCGGCTGGGCCGAACCGCACGGGGACCTATCCCTGCGCAAGGCCAACAGCGCCGACCTTGACTCGGCGCATTGTTGTGAGTATTGCGTTGGAAGACTAACAGATTTGTGCGTTTTCCTATACCACACAGATCTCACGCTGCTTCGAAAGGCGAATCTTTTCATCGGCTCTGGGAATTTATTCTTCGTCCGCTTTATCCGAGTCAAGACTTCAGAAGAACAAGGCCTCTCGCTTTTCCCAGACGATGACTTCACCACGTGTCCACTGTTGGCTATCGCTGCTGCCCTAGCGACGCAATCTGCACCGACCGCTTCTCTCCTGAGCCAGCTTCCTGAGCAGCATGCAATTTCGCAGTCCACCTCAACGCCGACTACACCTCTAATCGATCTGATCGATCACCCTGAAGATGTGGCCCCGATGCAATCGTCGCAAGATGGGGAGAAGCCTGCTGTAGATGCTCCTGGAATCCACAGCTACGTCAACCGAGTCTTGGGCAGAGTTGCGGAGAAGGCTGGAGTGACCGAGCGATTGACGTCGCATTCATTTCGCCGTGGAGGCGCACAGCATGCCAACGGGGCCGGGATGTGTGTCCAGTGGATCTTCGATCGAGGTGCATGGAACATGACAGCCACGAACAAGGCATTCGCGTATGTCTTTAATACCCCGGCAGAAGACCACAAGATCGCCCGTGCCTTGAGCAGCCGCCACCCAGACGCTGAAGTCCCATTGCTGTCGCTCGATGGCTTCGACTCAAACACACAAGCAAAAATCCGCTCGGTCGCCTCAGTTCTCTTCGTCGCTTCATCTGGACTTGACACAACACAGTACAACGTCAACACACGCGTCCTCGACACACTCACAGCCTACCTGCTTCGCCACTACCCAGCGTTGAAAGCTCTTGCAACTGATAGTCTTGTGATAAAGCGGTTGGAAGCTTGTGCTGTCAAGAATGGCTTCTCCATCAATGATCTGTTGGCTTGGTCATCTCACCTGACCTGTGACACAAGCACCACCAAGAAAGCTGAAATCCCACCCTTGCAAGACATATCAAACGACGTCACCAAACACCCCGTTTTTCTTCATCAAACCGCATTGATTGAACAATTAATTCAAGTGAACAAGACACTCGACGCTCGGTTGTCTGTCATGGAGACTAAGATCTGCAACAAACATCAACGGACACCAACGCTGAAGACAACATGTGAGGATACAAGCAGCAGTGAACCACCATCCAAGCGACGACGTACCTCTCCTGCTTCAAGCCTAAAAGACGCTTGGTTCACGTGGTACGCTTACGAACCGAGGATGTGGAGCTCGACGGACTCGGAAACGAAGCACATGAGATCAAACACCAAGCTGGTAGTCGCGTTCTTGAAACTCTTCCTACCGGATGGCTTCCAACTTGATGTAGGCTCCCCGCGTTACCGTGATGAAATCCTTGACAAGGGTGCGTCTGCTGAAAAGGCCTTGCTAGCGTTCCTGCATCAGAACAATATTACAGCTCGCGGCGCTCAGAACGTCTTGAAGTCGATGCGCAAGCTCCACAAGTCCGGCCATCTAAATGAACACATTCAAAGGTATAAAAACCTTCAACGTACGGGTCTCATCGTTTATCCTGCTCCACCACACACATGCAACATCATCGAGATAGTTATTGCACCTTAGATAAACGCGTTACCTCTTGACAGAAAACAGTTCAGCAACATCGAAGCTGTGGATAACAGCATATTCAGGGAAACGAAAATATAGGATGTCATAAGAGGCTAAATCAGGGTTTATTACATGCTTAAACATGGCTTGATACATCACATAACGCTACGTTGAACACTAAGCTTAACCTCCAGATGGAACAGCAAAGTTAACCTCTTCGCAGAGTACACACAACACGCATTTGGGTGCAGCATTGAACACAAAGCTTTACCTTCGAATGGAATAGCAATGTTAACCTCAACGCACACACACACACATACACACGCACACACACACACGCACAGTAGCTCCTGGCTGGAATCGAACCAGCGCCACCGAGTGTGTTAAGCTCGGGCCCATCCACTGGACATCATGAGCGGTCGGGACTTGCGCCCGAGAGCGGCAAAATCCCGAATGGCAGCTTGGCGATGGATACCAGCCACACAGTTCGTGTGGCCACGTGGCCACTAAGCCAGCGTATTTACGCTGCTCGTACGAACAGGCTTTTACATACCCACTTTTTAGAGGCCCCCGATTTCTGAGCCCGAGCATCATTTGTCAATTTACCAACTGCAGAGCACATGGCTCTGCAGCGCTAAAAATGCATGTTTTAGTTTTTCCTCTATCTTTGCCCACAGGCCGTTTTAGAGCCTGGGAATCCGCCTATAAACTCACCTTTGTATGGCTCTCTTAGGAATCTTAAATCTACATGTGGTTTCACACCTGCCTTTTTTACTCTTTTCTGATCCCACCGACGTACCGATTTTCCGGTACGCGTCGGAGAAGGTCGGCGGTCGGAGATTTTTTGATATGGATGAATATCCTCACCTTTCCGACAAATAGTTTCATAGATTTGGTTTGTTGGTTTTCAATTTTGACTATTAGCCTATCATATCTCGTCTTAATTGAGTTTCAGCCAATGATTTCGATTAGGGTTAGGTGTCCTGCTTCTGACAACTTCCGACAAATATTTGTCGGAAGCGGAGTCAAAATATGTATATCATGATACAAAGATGAAGACAAAAAATATTCTGAAAATATTTAAAGTATTCTTACTGCTAGGCTGAATCCTAAAGTAGGAAGCTGGTAGGTAGCCATTCGTTCTTCACTTAACAAAAGCAGACGAGACACCCACATGAGCCTCTCAGCTTTTGTACCAACGAACACGCAAAAGGCACGCACCACCGCTATCAGTGCGTTCAAGCGAATGCCGGAGCTTGAGGGTGTTAGCATGGAGTTTCTCCACGCCAGCATTCTCAACGACAGTTCTGGCAAACGCCTTGCCGCAGCTATGGATCGATTCGGCTATTATCTGGCTACTCATGAAGGTAAGAATGGTAAGTTGGCACGCAACACTGCGTCTTCGTACTATAGGAATGTGAAGCTTTGGCTATTCGACTCGTATCCTCACTTGCGTGTGGCTACAGAATTGATCTTGTTAAAGCAAGGCAAGACGCTAGATAAGCATTGTTTGAAACGTGAAAATGGTGGACTAACTAACAAGGCACCGCCTTGTACAAAAGAGGATTTAAAAAATTTGGTACGTTATGTCTACAGCACAGCGCGAGTCAATTCTGACTACCAGGATGCTGCGCTGGCGTGCCTGATGTGGCACTGTTTTGGCCGTTCTTCGGACCTTGGCTTCGTCCAGAAGCAGCACGTGTCGGTGTCCGCGGACGGCGTCTTCTACCTACGAATGTTGCGGGTCAAGACAGCTGAAGAGCAGGGCCTCACGCTGGTTCCGGATAAGGCCGACTTCTTGACCTGTCCCCTGCACGCGCTAGCAGTAGCCCTCGTGACGCAAGAAGCTCCTTGCGCATCTCTGCTTGGTCATCTGCCCGCGCTAGCTCCGCAAACCGCTGACTCCCTTGACGCTGGTGCACCGCTGCACGGGCTCCTTTCGGCTGACCCAGCCACACTTCGCGTCGCTGTGGTGTCGATCGCGACTTCAACCACAGCCGCCACGTCGTCCACTGATGCCGTTGTAACCCTGGCTTCCACGCCGACACACGCCGGAGCTCAGCCCACCGCTACCAGGACCACAACGCAGAAGAAGGACCCCAAGGGAGGTGGTGTGACGCGGGGCGAGGACAGCATGCAAAGCCACGTCAATCGAATGCTGAAGCGCGTGGCTGAGCCAGCCGGAGTTGCCGCCGACCTCACATCCCACTCCTTCCGTCGCGGAGGGGCTCAACACGCGAACGGCGACGACAGTCTCGCAGCCCAATGGATCTTCGACAGGAGCTTGGGACATGACCAAGACGAGCAAAGCCTTCGCCTACATCACGAATACTGCCCGAGAAGACCGCAAAGTGGCTCACGTCCTAAGCGGTTGGGATGTCGATGCAGCCCCCACGGTTGTTGACATCGCAGATCAAGACCACGCAACGCGTGAGCGGCTTGGGCTCTTGCAGGAACACCTGTTCAGTACGTGTACAGTACTCAAAGAACAGCGTCTCAACGTCAGTACCAAGGCACTCAGTGTCCTCACAGCTTACCTTGTGCGGTATTTCCCGCAATTTAAAACGCTAGCACCAGAAGCGCCCATAGTCACGCGAGTGGAGGAGTGCATGGTTGCCGCAGACATCAGTACGGCCGACTTGCTCGCGTGGTCCATGGCGCTGAGTGAGGAAGCAGCTCCGCCTGTACAAGAAGCCAAAGAGATTGAAGAGAAGACTCACACATGCCGAGACCACGAACATCTTTTAGCTGTCATTGAAGAGCTTATCGCGTCGAACAAGGTGATGTCGGAACGCTTAACGATTATCGAAGCTGCGGCGTTATCTACACAAGGCGCAAAACCCAAAGGCAATAGTGAGCAAATGTACAACACGTCAGACCAAGACCCCAAGCCAAAACGCAGGAAAAACATACTACCAACCTGTCCGCTGCTTGGTACAAATGGTACACAAAGGTGCCACCGGTCTGGGACTCCGTCGACCGTCAGAAGAAATCGGAGTCTCGCCACATCGTCGCCTTCATGAAGCTCTTTCTCGTAGAAGGTTTCACACTTGATCCCAGGGCGGAGGACTACAGAGATCAAGTCCTCGACACCGACCGTCAAGCTGAGAACGCCCTACTGACCTTCCTAAGGGCTCGAGGCACGAACGCAAAGGGAGCCGGAAACGTTCTGCGTTCATTGCGTCCGCTGCACAAGTCTGGCGCTTTGAACGAGTACATCCTCGCGTACAAGTGTATCCTTGCTATCGGAGTCATCGTGGATCCTGCGCCTGCAGACACACAAGACATACTAAGCATTGTAGAAAACCTATAAGTCAGCACACAGTGTTAGTCATCACTTAAAGCAACGAAGCCAACTGTAAAAACCTCCATCATTACCACCGATACTTGCGTTGTCAGCACAAACAGCACGCTGCAGGATAGGCACACTGCTGCAGCTTCGATGTCATCTTGGACAATAACACCGGCCTGATTCGAACAGGCAACCCCAGGGCCGAAGCCCTGCGCTCTTCCATTTGAGCTACGGTGTTGGGGGCAGGTGCGAGAGCGCCGGAAGCAGTGTTGCGTCGTCCTGGCTTGTGCGGTGTCAGAGATCGGCGCAGTAGGCTAGAAGAAATGAAGACTGAGCTCGAAGGCCTGTGTCGGCAAAGGCTTAATCTCTGAAGTGATGGAAAGCCTCTGGTAGCCACAAACGTGCCGCGTGTCTATTTGCAGACAGGTGGCGGATGCGTATTGGTTCATGATGCACCAATAGGCATTCATTTACCTCCTATTGGCCAACACATTTACCAATCAATATCGTTGAGAGTTGGTCGCTGTCAATAAAGTACTCTCAATAGTGGCCTCCCTCTTGAGGTCTTGGCTTCATTCATGAATTTGCAGCGTCGAGTGTACATTGTTCCACGGCCAAATGCGCAGGATAAACGCAAAAGTCGTTTTCTCGGCCTAGAGGCCTCTAGAGGCCATTTCCTTGCTGCTATAAGTGCCCCATGAAAGCTGAAGGAAAGCTATAAGACAGAAGGCTAAAACTTACCTAAACCTAATATACCAGTTTTTAATACCGGTAAATACTGTCCTGGCTTTAACGACTATCCCAACTGTCGGAAAATGTTGGGATGTCGGAACCGTTGCGATATGGAAGATCGACGGCACGAAGAAGGGGTGGGGTGGGCGGGGCGGGGCGAGATCCAACCACTTGTATCGTACTTAATTGGAACAAACTGATTTCTTAGCCGTTTCAAAGCTGACCTCTAGCCACTGCACCCGTAAAGATTTAGACGTTTCAAAGCTTGTTTTGAAACGTCTAAAAGATTAGAGCTACCGGCATATCACCACTCCATCCTCTACGGGCCGTAGTACGGCCTCATCTTGCTCGGTGGACCGTGCTCACCCTCTGCTGGCAGTAGTACTGCTGCAAAGCGCCCGCGAGAGGCTCCAGTTCGAGCCCAGGGACCTGGTTCACCCCAACATTTCGTACTTAAATGGAAAAATTAGACCAGGGAAAAATGAGCCCAACGATGCGTCTTCGGAGGCCCATCGTTGGCCAAAAAAATCCTCATTTATGAGTACTTTGAAACCCCTATTAACTGAGATTATGCCGGCTGTACCGAAGACTGATCGGCTCGTATGGAAAATTTGGCACAATCTCCTCACGTCCATCTGGCCGACTTCCCCCATGGCTCCTGTGCTCGGTAGCCAAACACGATCGGGCAGTCCCTGGCTACTGCTCCATCGTCGTACAGCAAATGACACACACGAGAGTGCTCAAATCATTCTCGTCAAATACTAGCGCCGATGGTGCTATGAAGTGCAAACTCTATAGGAGCAAAATACGAAGAGCCCACCTGCGATTCGCACCGCAGCGCACAGCGCCGGTTTGCTACCAGCCGGCGTAGCCAAGTGGATCTTTGGCATGGAATGAATGGACAAGTAAATGGCCTGACAGGCCTTGGCTCGCAGAGGACCTTCCGGAAGTTGTTAGCTTTGGTCGTGGCTTGCAGTGGACCTTCAGCAAGATGTTAGCTTTAGCCGTGGCTTGCAGAGGACCTTCAGCTCGGATAAAGAAGAACTAAGATTGATTTGGTTAACTAAGCTTCTGCCTCGTGTTGGGACACGACTACTCAATCTGAGAACGGCAAACTAAAGAAGAAATAGGAAAAGCAAGACAAACAGCATCCAAACTCTTGACAGTCCGTCGTCAGCGGCTGGTGTTGTTACTCCGCCCCATGCTGTTGTCCGATTAACAAGGAAAGATTCTGCGAATATTCACTCGCTGCTTGGTGGCTCCAAAGTCCAGCGTCACTGTTCCATTGTTGTGCACATCCGTAATTGCAAATGGCCCTTTTGCCACTTCCGCATGTTTGTTACCACGATCCTTGGGAGCAACACGGATCATAACATGATCTCCAGTCTGGTAGAAGTGCTGCAGGCGGGCGGAATTTTCGCGGTCATTCTCGCGTAGGATAGCATCAAATCGGCGTTTGGTCAGATAGCTCCAATTGGCTTCATGGAGTTGTTGAGTGACTAAATCTTGACCAAAAATCAAATGCGCTGGCGTTGTTCCTAAGATGCTGTGATAACTTGCGCGTGTTGCAAATGCTGCATACTGGATTACTTGTCGCTAATCCATTCCAGGGTAGCATCTGGTGCAGTTATTCAATACTAAGTGCACTCGCTCGCAAATCGCATTCGCTTGTGGATTTTGACGGAGATTGCCTTTGCTTTGATGCCGTAGCTCGTGAGCATTTCTCGAAACTCGCTGGTGTTGAATTCATTCCCACGATCGAAGATCACTTCCATCGGTCTTGGGTAGCGACATAGCCACGCCGTATCAAAGTTTTCCGCCGTTGTTTTCCCCCGCGTGTCTTTCTGAATGGACACTTCAAGCCATCGAGTGGCTTCATCAATGACGGTAAGTGCATACTGGCGATCATTACCATATGGTCCTATGGTATCAAGATGAGCGACATCGAAGGGATCGACAACTTGCATCCCTCTGGGTGGCATTTTGCCATGCGACTGAACTCTTCCGTGTAGCTTGGCTCGCTTACACGTCATGCACTGCTTTACAAACGCTACAATCGTGCGCTCCATGCCAGACCAGTAAAACACTGGCTTCATTGTGTGATACTGTCGTTTGGCACCAGGGTGCAAAAGATTCGTGTGATACCATTCCACAATCTCATTGCGCAATGATGCCGGAATCACTACTCGTTTTTGGTAGGACAGCAATCGCGCCCCCATCACATTGAGGATCGCGTAATCAGGATCATTCGTGTCATTCAAGCAGGATTGGATCACGTTTTGAGTGTCTTCATCGGTACTTTGGTGCTGCTTAATATATACACCATCCACAACACAATCAACCGGTGAAATGAGCAATGCCTCGAGCTCAGCCTCATGAATGCTGGAGTTGTAATTAGCCGACACCATTCGGGAAAAGGCATCAGCAACAGTATTCGACGCTCCTTGAACATATTCACAGGAAAGTCTATACTCGGCCAACAGCAACTTCCACCGTTTCACTCTCAAAGAACTTTCTGCTGGGTAAATAAGGTTTTTGTGATCAGTATGGACGATCACAGGGAAACCTAGCAACATTGTTCTGTACTCCTTCAGGATTTCCACTACAGAGAGCAATTCCAACTCCATTGTTGTGTAGTTTTGTTGTGCGGATGTCAAACTGCGGGAATAGCAAGCAATTAATTTGCCTTGCTGCTGGATCAAGCCTCCAAGTTGTTTACCGCTTGCGTCCGCATATAACTCAAACGGCTGAGTAAAATCGGGAAAGGAGAGGAGAACTGATTTTGCTAAAGCGTTCTTGATCTCTTCAAATGCTTTCTGCTCAACAGAGGTCCACCGAAATGCTGCTTTCGGAGACGTCAACTGTGTCAACGGTTTTAGCAAAGCCGACTTGCCTGCTATCATCTCTCGATAATAGTTGATCATCCCAAAACCGTCGTAGCTCCTTTTTGGTCTTTGGTACCTTCAACTGCAGAATCGCACGGATTTTCTTTTCCTGCGGCTTGATTCCATCTGCACTGATACTAAAGCCTAAATATTCCACACTTGGACAAAAGATATGGCACTTTTTCCATTTAGGGTCACGTTGTGCGCTTGTAGTCGTGTCAGTTCGATCTTCACATGCTCTAAATGATCTGCTGCTGTTTTTGAAAAGATAAGGATGTCGTCTAAATAGACGATCACAAATTCCAAGCCTGCAAGGATTTTCGACATGCACGCCTGGTACTCATCTGGGGCTGTCGAAATACCCATGGGCAATCGCTTATACTGGAATTTCCCAAACGGTGTACAGAATGCCGTAAACGGCCTGCTGCGTGGCGCTAATTGTCTGGCATAGTACCCCATGTTCGCATCCAACGACGAGAAATACTTCGCACTACCTAGCTGTAACAGAACTTCCCGGATTAGTGGCACATAGTACGGATGCCGGGTTAATAACTTGTTCAACGCTCTGAAGTCCGGCAGCAAGCGCAGTCTTCCATCAGGTTTCTTTAAGAAGAAAGCAGGAGACGACCATTCACTATCAAAGATTTCTTCCAGTACATCAAGCTGGATCAGTCTCTGGATATCCTTCCTGGCTGCTTCCTCTTCACTTTTTGGTGTCGAATAGGGACGAGCATGAAGCGGTGTATAGTTTGATGCGATTGGAAGAATATAATCGGGGAACTTCATACACCCTAAGTGACCGTTATACAACGCCTCAAACTGCGTTAGCAATGCGATCACACGTTGATACGTGAACTGGTCAATCTCAGCACCGTCAATCATGTCTGCTGGCTTTACTGAAGTGTCGTTGATTTCCTTCATTTCATCAGCGTCACATCGCTCATTCGCTGTTGCTGCTACGCCGCCTGTATTGACAGCTACCGTGTTACCGTTCCACTCGATCACTTCATCTCGGAAGTTGACAATCATGCCCAACGCACCTAGCAAATCACGACCGATCACCATCTCGTCTCTTGCATCATGAATGACAGAAAACGTGTGCATAATACATGTTCCGTAGTTCAAATCCATAAAACGAAACTTGACTGGCATAGAACCCTCAGCATTGACAAAGCCCTTTACCTGCTCATACTTGATGCTCGACTCAATCATGTCAAACCCAAGCTCTCGGTTTGCGGTGAGGACATCCATATTTATGTAGCTTTTTCCGCAGCCAGTATCCACAAGTGCTACCCTTTCTTGCGCCGTCTGTGAAAGACGGATACGGAGACGCATTGGAGGTTTCTTGGGCAGCGGCTCCTGTAGAATACTACTGATGACTTTACTTTCGCTTTCATCACTAAAACAGTACTCCGAATCAAAGTCTTCCATGAACGTCATCTTTGCTTCCTCGGACTTCTTGGCGGTCGACGATTGTTCAGTAGCATTTTTGACCGCATTTTTCTTCTGGGTGAAGCATTCACTGTCACTATGAGAGCTTGTTTTATGTAGACTACACCACTTGTCACTCTTCTGCTTGTCCTGCTTGTCCTTCGATGAGTTTTTCTGCTGTTGATTCGACCCTTTCTTTGAGTTTTTTCAGCACCACTATGCTGCTTCCCACCATTGGATTTGCTGCTATTCTGTTTACCATTCCTTGAACGCTGTTCCTTGTCTTGTCGTTTCTCTGACTGCTCCAGGCGCTTGAAATACTGGACCGCCTTAGGCATGGAGGTCAAATGTATGCCACTTTGCTCATACGACGTCTTCCAGTGATTCGGCATTGCCCGCTTAAAAGTCCGGATCAGGGATGGCTCATCCATTTTAAGAGCATTCGTAGGAAGATTCCAAAGCATGCGTGTAATTTGACGCATCCGCAGATGACACTCAGCCACACTCTCATTACGACGTTTCGCAAACAGGAAAAGCTCTTCCTCCAGACGCTCGTGGTACATCGCCGGCACAAACATTCGCCCCCAGCTCTTGTATGCATCCTCAAATGCTTCTTTTTCCACTACCTTGACCTTTTCTGACGCTGTTAACCACGCAGCCAGCGCTTCATCATCCAGCACTAGGTTCAAATGCAGCGCTTTCTCTGCCGGTGTCCAACCTTTTAGCTCACTAACGTGCTCGAACTGGTGGATCCATTCTTGTGCGGAACCTCCACTGAACCGAGGAATACTAATTTTGATAAACTCACGCTCGTGTGATGTTGTCTTCTTCTTCGTCGTCACTTGAAATGTGACGTTCTTCGATACTTCAGTCCCTTCTTCGCTCATTATACTCTTGCTTCCGCAATTTTGAGATATCTCAAAATGACAGGCCTTGGCTCGCAGAGGACCTTCCGGAAGTTGTTAGCTTTGGTCGTGGCTTGCAGAGGACCTTCAGCTGGGATAAAGAAGAACTAAGATTGATTTGGTTAACTAAACTTCTGCCTCGTGTTGGGACACGACTACTCAATCTGAGAACGGCAAACTAAAGAAGAAATAGGAAAAGCAAGACAAACAGCATCCAAACTCTTGACAGTCCGTCGTCAGCGGCTGGTGTTGTCAGGCCAGACGGCAATTTCGCAGACAGCTCCACATGGGAGAGCTCTGCGGTCAGTCAGTGTGAAACGAAGTCTTTTCCGAGCGCTGAGTGCCAAACAAGTATGCTATCATGGCGAAAAGCACGACTGCATGTAATGCGCAAGGTGAGGAGGTCCGCTGCTCTATACAGTACATGCTCACCTTGCAAAGAAAAGTGTCTTCAATATGACTAAAAACATGATTTGATCCACATATTTTGTGTGGTACACATCGTGTACCAAATTGCTTAAGTCGCACATAAGTAACTTTTAAGTTACGTCCGATGGTCACTACTACACCATCATGACGCTGGCCGGGACCTTCGACGGCGGCAACTTCCGATCTCGTTCTCGAGTGCGTCGTCGCTCTTGCGATTCTCCATCGCCTTCTTCCCCTTCTGCTGCTGCTGCTTCCACGTCCTCCTCGTCTTCGGAGCGTCCTCCTCGTCCATGTCTCGTAGACGAAAGCTCTGCGTCTTTGCTCTCTCGCCTCGCGTTTCTCTTCGTGGAGCCACTTGTGGCGCTTGGAGGCACGCGGCGACTGCTGATGGACGATCTGTGGGCATTGGATCCCGAGAACACGGCGGAAAGAGCGGTGCAGCGATTCCGAGAGGCCTACAGCCGCTCTAGCCACCTCCTTACTGCCATTTGGAGAACAGAGTGGCGTGCCATCATTTGCAGCGGATTTCTGGGCTTGTGCTCAGTGCTCAGCGCCTCCTGCGTCCCAGTGCTGCTGTTCAAACTGCTGACGGCCGTGACGGACCCGGAACATTACCACAACAGCGTGCTGGAGCTACTGGTGCTGCTCGTAGGGATCCAAGTGGCTGTAGTACTGGGCGTTCTCTTCGACAGACACGCGAGATTCCGCATGTTCAAGGCCCAGCTTCGAGTCGTGGCGTCCATTCGACTGTTGGTGTTTGCCAAGTCTGTAGAAAAACCAGTGAAGGGGAAACACGGGACCAGCACCAGCATCGCTGCCATCGCTACACTCTACTCATCGAACCTCGTACAAGTCAGCTGGCTGCTCATCCGCTTCCATGACTTGTGGACTTCAGCGATACAGCTCGCTGTTTTGCTGTTTATTCTCAACCAAACGCTGCATACCAGCGCCAAGGTGATCCTCACGTCGCTTGCTATCATCATTGGAGCTTTGTCCATATTGACAGCGCTCTCTGCCAGGACGTTCCAGTGGTACACGAAGAAGCGATCTAAGACATTAGCTGCAGTGAACGAGTGCTTCAAAGGCATCCAATCAATCAAGTTGAACGCCTGGGAAGACAAGATTCTATCCAAGATCATGTCTGCTCGTCGAAAAGAGGAGCGCAGACAGTGGTGGGAAGCTGTCTTACGCATTATACGCTACTGTTGTGTCTGGGAAGCACCATCCTTTGCGTCGGTGGCGATTTTCACGTCCTTGTCGGCGCATGCAGGGTTCTTTTCTCCTGCAACAATATTTACGGCATTGATTCTGATTGATCACGTTCAGGTTGAGCTGCACGGATTGATAACGGGGATTCGAGTCTTTATCGATGGCAGAATTGGCATGCGCAAGATTGATAATTACCTTTTATATTGTGATAAGCATGGTAATGCTGACTACACAGTCGGGGGCGAGAGCTGCAGTATGGCTGAAAATACGTACGCTAAGGGTGTGGTTGCTGTGATTGATCAAGCATGTCTTGTGGTGGGAGACCGTTTCCCGACTACAGTCCTGATGAATGTAAATCTACAAGTGAACACAGGAGAACTGGTTGTGATTTATGGCAAGGCCGGTGCCGGAAAGACAACACTTTTGACGTCGCTTTTGGGCGAAGTCATGTGTGAGCGCGGAAATATATTCGTGTCACCAAAATACAAAGTGGCATACTGTTCTGAGCAGCCATGGCTACAGACGCTTAGCATCAAGGACAACGTACTTTTCGGATCTGCTTACGATGAATCCAAGTATTTTCGAGTACTAGATGCGTGTTGCTTGTTTGAAGACTTAGAAAGTCTGCCCAATGGCGACGATACAATGATCGGTCCGAAGGGTATTAACCTTTCCGGTGGCCAAAAGCTCGTATCGCTCTCGCTCGAACGCTCTATTCGGATGCAGATCTGTACCTGCTCGATCGACCGTTGGCGAGCGCCGACGCTATTGTACAGAGCGACGTTTTCCGCAAATGTTTCCTGGAACTGCTTCGCTACAAGACAGTTATTGTGGCCACGCACAACCCGGAAGTCGTAGAATCTGGATTTGTTGATCGAGTTTGGCACGTTTGTGACACAGCCGTGTTGGAAAGCTGCCGAAATGGCTCGTCAGATTTACAACTCTCAACTAGTCGCCGTGCTCGTCGATTGGCGGATGTTCCGCCGTGGCGCATGTCAAACTCCAATTGCAATAGTGACAATGCTAACGATGCATACGCACCATTTGCGATGGAGTATCAACAAAAGCAACGGGTGAGGCGCCGAATTTCTCGTCACACATCAAAGTCAAGAGTGTCATCTATTTGTGCTAGTGATTTAAGTCGGCGCACGATGGATGACATTGGTAAAGACATATTCTGGCCTACCTATGGTTGGCATTACTGGCTAATAGCCATTATTCTTTTTCTGCTGTACGGACTTGTTGAGGTGGCTAAAAATTTGTGGCTGGTGCATTGGAGCAATTTGACCTGGACCTACATTGATATGCGGAATGCAACAGTCATCTATGGCATTTTAAGCTTTGGCGCATTTGTGATCTTGCTGTTCAGCAGCACAATGGTCTTCTACGCGCTGTCTAGACGTGCCAAGCACGTCTTTAGTGAAGTTACAAAGTCGCTGCTGCGAGCTCCCATGGCTGTGTTGTACCGAACACCGATTGGCGAGGTACTCGCACGGTATTCGACGGATATGCAGGTCAGTGATGGATTAATGAGCTTTCCTTTGATATTCATGTTCCGGAGTACTGTGTCTATTGCGGCTGCGCTGGGGACAATGAGCTATCTGCTGGGTGTGATGGGTGTGGGCATCGCAGTGGTCACTGTGTACATGTGTCGGGGAATGGTAGACAAGCGCTTATTCGCTCAAGTTTACACTCTAAGAGCAACGCTAGATGCTGCCGACCTGAACTTCGTTTCTGAAGCTCTGGATGGGGCCGCTGTGATTCGATCGTTTGGAGCCGAGCAAATCCAGCGCGCCTGTTTGCAACACGGCGACATGGTAGACGACAGATCCCGCATTGCTACCGTCGTAGAGGTGTTCACGCATTGGATGTACATCCGATGCAGCCTTGTTGTTGGAGTGTTCATGTTTTGCCTTGCAGTTTTGTTGGCACACGGCGGCTTACAGGCAAGCACTCTGGGGTTAGTGCTGCACTGTATCTACGGTATTCAGCGCGACTTCGTTTCGTTTTCAGTCGGCATCTTGAATACCTCCGTGAACATGTTCAGCATCGCTAACCTGAAAAATTCCAGCAACTTCCGCCGGAGAAAGGTATCAATTATAAAAGTACTCCACACAGTATCAGTGCACCACGGCACTGGCCTTTGACAGGTGCAGTCATATTTGATCATGTGTTCTTCCAATATGACACCGTACAACAAGTTCCAAGCACACCAAACTTTGCACTGAAAGATGTGTCTTTCTCAGTTGCGGGCGGGGAGAAGATTGGCGTCGTGGGGCGAACTGGCTCGGGCAAAAGCTCGCTGGCTATGGCGATGTTGCAGATGCACAGTTTACCCCGTGGTCGGATTATTATTGACGGTGTAGACCTCAGCCGACTTTGTCTACGAGATATTCGCAGTCGGATCTGTATTATCCCACAGACACCACTGTTTTACCGTTGTTCCGTTCGCCGCTACTTGGATCCATTCAAGGAGTTCGATGATGGTGAGCTGTGGGAAGTGCTCATGAAAGTTGGTCTCTGTGATGTACCGGGAGGTGGCATCAATAGCGACAAACCCGACGAACAGGAGACTATTGCTGGAGCGTTTCTGAATCGGGTGGTGGTCACGAGTTTGGACGAGAGGATGGCGGAGAATGGCGAGAACTGGAGTGTGGGTGAACGGCAGATGTTGGTGTTGGCACGTTCGCTATTAAAGCCTGCAAGAGTGCTTATTCTGGACGAAGCCTTCTCATCGGTGGACCAAGAGTGCGACAAGCGATTACTAAGTATCGTTGAAAAGGAGTTCGCGAACTCGACGATATTTCTCATCACTCACCGTCTGGACCAAGTCCTGGGCTTCGACCGAATTATTGTCATGAAAGATGGAGCAGTTGCTGAATGTGGTGCAGCCGAAGACCTCGTGACGGACCCTAACAGCGTCTTCTTCGACTTCCTGGAGACGACGTTGCTCACGTATTGAAAGTGTAGCCATCTTGAATAGATATAGTGATTGGCTAAAAGTGTCCGCTGCAGTCTTGGCCATGTCAATGGTGACCGATGAGGAGGAGGTGACGCTGCTGATGCCTCGTGCCAGAAGCAGCCACTCGCGTGTGGACTGGAGTGAGCTTCGTGTCATCGCAACGGAAGTCCAACGAGCGTTGGACGCATCGAGTAAAATTGAGCCCCACTCTGACTACGAGTATGGAGCGCTACATTATGATGATACATCACTTGTGATGTTAACGTGAGCTTTTGTTTCTTCTTGTACAAACAACAGGAACGTCTTCGCCATGTGGCAGGCAGAACTAGGCGACATCCCTAACAGACTCGACGAGAGCGACGTGGAACAGGAAGCGTTGGGGCAGGAGAGACAGGAACTCACATGGTACTCCAGTGCCCACAAGTACTGGAACGATGAAGTCAATTGCCCTCTCTCGGACGACGGTGTGCTGGGCGGATTCGCACATGTGTCGGGCGTAGATATTCGAGAGTCTCGACGGTTCCTCAAACTTGTGCACGATACGATTCGTCCTGACTGGGAGTGTCGCTCTGCTGTGGACTGTGGCGCTGGAATTGGACGTGTTAGTAAATTACTTTTACTGCCGATGTTTGAGCATGTGGACTTGGTGGAGCAGAGTCCGAGGCTACTCCGAGGTGTGCCGCAGTACTTAGGTGCAGACGAGAGTCTCCGTGCCCGTGTGCGCGATCTGTACTGCATGGGACTGCAGGACTTTGAACCGACAACTGAGAGCTACGACTTGATCTGGATGCAATGGGTGTTGGTGCATCTGACAGACGTAGACCTCGTGCGCTATCTTCGCCGGTGCAAGAGGGCGCTCACACCTCATGGCTTTATTGTTATCAAGGAAAACATTTTTCAAACTGCGGAGCCCTACGACCTCGACCGTCAAGACAGCAGCATCACACGGTCAGCGGTTTACTACAAGAGTCTCTTCAAACAAGCGGGGTTGACTCTGCTCGCCGAGCGCAGGCAGAGGCATTTTCCAGAAGAACTTTACCCCGTGAAAATGTACGCGCTCGCTTAGAAGTTAAAGGGCATGAGGGTTAAGTTGGAAACTTAGGTACACAATTTCATTTGCATACTAACCATACCTGTCGACCAACTCCGCTTCGGAAGTCGCATCAGCCTCAGCCTCGTAAGCGAGTACTCCTACAGCAACACCAAATGCCGCCAAGCGTTGGTGGTCGGTAGCTGCAAGTCCACTCAGCATTTCTGTAAAACTTGAAGGATCCGTGATATGCCCACAAGGGGCGATAGCCAGCTCATCATGTTGCGAGCTCCGAAAAAGCTGGAGTGTACACTGCTGTAATAATTTTCTCCAACTGCTTCAGGTCGGAGATATACTTGATATCTTTCTGCATAACGCTTGTCTTCGTTGGCCCCTTACTGGTGTTAGCCTTCTCCTTAACTCGTTCGGATGGCAACAGCGCCAGCGTAGTTGGTCTTTTTTCGCGACCGCAATCAACTTGGTTAGAAACGGCTGCAGCTCGCGAGCCTGTTCCAGCGTGGTGCGACTGCCCACAACGTAGAGACCAAGGCGTGCGCGCGAAAACGCTGTGGTTGCACGGCGTTCATCACGAAGATGACCCACAGTAGCCCCCGTTCGCACAGTCGACAGCAGTATGAAGTCATTCTGCTGTCCTTGAAAGCTGTCCACTGTTGATACCTTGCAATGTTGGTCTTCTGCAGTGACGTCAGCACGCAGCAAACGCTGCAGCAGCTCCTTCTGCGCAGTATATGTGGTGAGAATTGTAACATTCTCTGCACAATAACCGACGGCCAACATGTAGCGGAACAATGCTACAATAAACCGAGCCTCCCTTCGTTCTCGAAGGCAAATGGTCTTGTTTGACGCTCTTTCGTGGCTAGATCCACAAACTGTGCCACGTGCGCAAATCCAACGTTACCGGTTTGGTATTCTGGTCTTAACGCCACCCGTGGTAAATCTCCCAGCACCGACGTTTCCTCGCTTGCTGAATTGTAATCATATCGCCACCGGTAGATATCTACCAACTCAGTCCGGCTGCGGCCTTGGCGGTCAAGCGCAACATGAGGCACACCCAGACGAAGCAGTCTTGTAAACAAACTCTGATCAAAGTGGGCGTAATTCTTAAGCGCTAGAGACTTGACTACAGGCGGGAGTTGCTTTGAGTCCCCCAAGAGCACCACGCGCTTAAGACAGGGCGAGAAACTGCTCTCCTGTGATAGCGATGTTACTTTTTGGAGCAAGCCAGTAGCAAAGGTACAAAACTGTCCAGTTCGCTTACTTGTGCAGCCTCCTCCATGATGAGACTCCCAAAAGTCAGTCCAAGACCCGTAAGTTTCCGATAGTTTAGCGCGGCGTGAGTGCACGTCATCGCCACAATACGGGCGTGATGGATGAGGTACAAATCACCACGTTGGCGACCAGTCTGTAGCAATTCAAACGGCTGCAAGCGACGAAGCTCTGTAAAATACGATTCGATGTCCCTCGCAAATTGTTGTAGAGCCTCAATCTGGTCGGGATCCGATCCTTTTCGAATCCGAAAATACTCAGTTAGTGCTACTGAGGAAAACGCAGTGGCCCCACAAGCTACAACAAGATGTGCCTTCATATGGAATTTGTAGAATATAAGCGCATTCTCGCACGAGTACGAAGCTGATCCACCAGCAAGGCCTGCGTATTGTGCAGCATCACGCTTCAATAGCCACTGCGCCATCAGTTCCACTTCGCCCAGCAAAGCTGCTCTTCGCCCCAGCAAGAATGCAACACGCCCGTTGCGACTAAAGTCCGAATGAAAAGCTCCCTTGCTTTTATCGGGATCAGCACCATCGTCGTTGGCGAGCTGCGGAAGGCCTAAACGTACGATCTCAGCCTCGTTAATGACATCTTGAGCCAGGATCTTTGCGAAAAAGTCATTCAGGGCTTGGTTAGAGTGTGCAACAATCAGTATTTTCTCGCGCGCTGGAGTTGAGCGATACAGGTTCAGCACCAGCTGCACAGCTACATCGGTTTTGCCAGTTCCAGGAGGACCCACGACCAGTGTCAGGCCATCACACATTCCCGTACGTACTGCTCGCACCTGCGATTTAGTTAAGCGGATCGGAGATCTGCTCGGGTGAGAGGAGGGAGTTTTACTATTTTGGTGCGCCAGAATAATGCTTTTTCCATCGTGCATATTCTCGACATACGTAAAGGGGCCCATTGCATCCTTGGGATCGAGTGACTGAGTTTGGTCAGCCGCGTCCATCAGCTTTGCAACACCACCAGCTTCTAGCGCATGCTCCCCGTCGACCAGCAGACCATTCATAGGCACCACCACTTGCTTTTCAGCTCTAGTCTTGTAGATAGTCTTGTACAACGCAGCAGCTGGGTCACCATAGCCCAAAAGAGGTCATGTAGCCACGCAGGCAGAAGTTCTTCTGTACTGGAGTCATTACACGCAGCAGCAGTTGTCTCCAAGATGGCTTTGAAATTATTTGCGCGTGGCTTGCGCCGGACTAAGACGTTTACGCGTTCGTATGCCTCCAGTTGCCCAACTGCCAAGTCTTTTTGTATTGCATTCCGTCAAATGCCAACGTGAACACGCGCTTGCTGCCTTTGCCCACAGGGTTTTCGTCATTGATAGGCTTGCCAGCGGCGTCTACTACCTCCACAATCTCTGCCGTTCGCACATACTGCACGCCAAACTTCTCAGGAAAGGATTTCGTACTCTCACTTGTTGCGTGCTTATCAAAGCCCAATAGCTCGGCGCCTTCATCGGCAGTGGCGCGCACTGCCAAAAGAAATACAACTTCCTTTGTCTGGTAACAATCGAACTGTTTATGGTCATGACGACTTGAAAGTTCCACCTCCAGCTGCGCTCTGATACATGCTGGATAGGTTTGACCTAATGCTGGCTTTGATACTTTAACAATCTGGAGTTTACCAGCTAGTGGCACTGCAGTACGCGAGAATCCTCGGCAGACGGAGTCATCTTCACCTGTCGAACGCAGAGAGCGCACAACGTCTAGCTGTTTAACAGCCACTTCCAGATCGCTGCGTATATTATGCGCTGATTCCAGACGAAGTAGCTCGTAGTTACGCTGCAGATAGTCAGTCGTATCAAGATATTGCAGTCCCAACTTGGGAATTGCCAGAACTGGAAACAGATTCGTCTCGTCAGCCCCGTACACTTCCTCGACTGCAAACTCGTCGCCGTGTGATGTACTCTCTGGAGCCCAAATGTTTAACTCTGTTGGGAAAATGGGAGAATTAGATGGTGGTGCGCAAATTGAATACTCTTCCTTGAAATAGTCAACCAACTCCGCGTTGGAAGTCGCATCAGCCTCGGCCTCATCAGCGAATACTCCTACAGCAACACCAAATGCCGCCAAGCGTTGGCGGTCGGTAGCTGCAAGTCCACTCAGCATTTCTGTGAAACGTGAAGGATCCATAATATGCCCACAAGGGGCGATAGCCAACTCATCGAGCCGCGAGTTCCGGAAAAGGTGGAATGCACGCTGCTGTAATGACTGAATGTGGTGCATTTGTCGCTCACGGTATTCACGTGGCGACAATGATTTACCGGTGTGCGGGTCAATGGGGAAGCATAAGGAAGTATTCAGCAACATCAACTGCTGGTTTAAAGCTTGCCGATCGTAAGCGCTCTGCCACTGCAACGCGTGTTGCACTAATGGACTGTTCCGCAACACTGAACGTACATGACGGCGGCGCAACACTGTCAAGAGGAAGCGACGTGTAGGGAGCTGATTTAGTAGATCGATGAGCAGAGCCAGGAACAACGCTACAAAACGTAGTCGTTGCGCTATCTCCTTGTTTGATACGTCGTCATCAACAGGAGCTTTCACCACTCGAAAGAACGCTTGTAGACTCTGCACCAACGCTGTCTGCCCTGGAACCAGTGTATCTGTCGCGGTTTCAAGCTTGCGCCGCTTGTCCTGCTTCGTAGACTGCTTCTTTTCCACACTAGATTTTGCCTCATTCATAACACGGTTCCAGTGTCGCTCGAGTTTCGGATACGCGAGGAACTCGAGTGCACGTTGTGTCGGCGACAGCGCCGTCCACAGCGGTAGTGAAGTGAGAGGCAAGACAGACGTCGCCACCTCTTGCACGTCCAGATTCTCGAAACACGTGATCAGGAACTGCGTGAGAGCCAACTGTTCCTTGAGTGTCCATTTGGCGTCGTCCTCCATACTGTCCTCAGCATCAGCCAGGAGCGTCCACAACGTGGTCATGAAAATCTTCCATGCTTGGCAGCCATCCTCAGTCTTTAGAAACCCCCACACCCCGTTGCCAACGTCTGCACCTGACGAAACTCGAGCCTTGAAACTCACCAGAAGCAGCACAGAAACCACCCAGCTCCTTTTCACATGGTGGCGGCAGTCGCGGACTGTGGCAACCACAGGCGCTAGCGGCCACAGAGCGTCCTCTAGGAGCTGCAGATCGTCCATCTCCTGCAGACACAGGAGAGAGTTCGCATCGCTGCTTTTCTCGTCCAGAAACGTCGTGTAGAGCGTCGAAAGAGCGTCCAGAGACTAGAAAAGAGGAGATTCATTAGCCAACAGTGTCAGAGCGAGGAGCCAATGAAGTAACGCTAGGAGTGCGGGGGATACCTCTTTCGAAGGCTTTCGATCCAAGACAGCAGCGGCAAGCGCTCGAGCCGTGGGGAGTCACCGCCAGAGGATCCATGCGGAGGCATCGTTCGGACCACTATTTGTCTCTGAAGTAACTATGTGCTACTGAAGTAGCATCCGTTGATGTGTAGTAACGGTATGAAGTAACTCAAATGAAACTAGCCGGAGGAGCAAAGTGCGAGCAGTGTGCGAGTACTGCAACGACGACCAAGAGCGTTTCGTCGCTGTGTGCCTAAGACGTCGCTGCGCCTCTCCGTGGACCGCCCCATTCGCTTCCTCTGTCCCTGCGCTTTCCGTCGCAGCTGGCGCGACGCTTTGAAGCTCTCTGCGGGTGGAGATACAGCTCTCATTCGACAAGAACCCCCAGAACAGCAACAAGCATGCGCCACGTGACGACAGACGTCTTCCACGCAGCCAAGCGCGAGCGTGGACCGCCGACGTCACTGCCATCGAGTTCTCCGTCGCTTCCGACGTCCAATGGAGCCAGTCGCGACCTCCAAATCACTGGAGTGACGCGTAAAGACTCGAGTTGGCAGTACCACATCGAGGTACTGGACGTCCGTGCTTCGAGCATCAGCAGCGGCTCTTCCAGCGCTCTTGCGGCCCAACGGAGCGGAATACCTGACGAACCAGAGCCAGCAGATGAAGACCAAGTGGCGGCGTATCCAGAACTGCCGCCAATGGTGCGCTACACCGTGATGCGGCGGTACACGGACTTCCGCCATCTCTACAACTACCTGGTGGAAACTCATGGCGCGCCCCTGCGTGACGCGTTGCCGAAATTCCCAGACGGAGGTTGGATCTCGTATTTACGTGGGGATGATCCGAGACTGCTGCACCACCGACGCGAACGACTCCAGCGCTTCCTCCGTGCCGTTGATGCTCGTCCAGATCTTCGATGGAGCGCTGCGTTCACGAAATTCCTACGTCCAGATGTGCAAAGCTTAGCGTCAGCAAGTAGTGGTGCTGCGCTACCGAATACGTACGAAAGCAATCGGTCGTTTGCTGCCACTGCTAGCAGTAGTAGCGCCGATTTTGATGTCCCTCCACCTCCGCCTCTATCTGCCCCAGCATCATTTCCACCTCAACACAGTCAGCATGACAAGTCCGACGCGAGCGCTGTGCCCCCTGTGAGTGCAACAGGCGGATATGTGTCGTTGTCCCAGCTCAAGTCGCCCGAGATCCGCTTTCGCAAGAAAATGACTCCGGGTAGCGCCGACGTGCGCGGAGACTTGAAACGTCGGCGACTACATCTACATAGCCAGGATGCAGATGACTTGGAAGTAGAGCAGCGGAAACCATCAGCCAAGAAGCAGCTGGCCATGGCACTCAGCGGGGCGTTGGGTTTCAAACGCTTCGTCGTGGGTGTTGGCAGTGGTGTCATCGGTACTCTCGGCCGAATCGGCGGTGAGCGAACAGAATCAATTGACGCGGCCGAGTACCAATATGATAGTGATAGTGATGCGGATGATGCTCGCAGCACCGATGGTGACGTACGTCGGCGCAATACTGACTTGCTCAAGATGTTGTCAAGTGGAGGCAGTTAGGCCGCGCCGCAATGAGTGTGAGTGTTTCGTATGCAAGAGAGCGTTGTGGCTCGCTGCACAATTGCGTAATGGATTGCCTCGAGGCAGATAAATACTATTTAGCAAACCACGACGAGAATGTATCGACAGTGGCAACTGGATCGAGGCGCCTCAAACACGAATGGAGAGCTACCACTCCTTCTCGAGTACCCACTACCACGCTGTATATAATTTCATCACTCGTAGCTACCCTCTCGGGTAAGGAACTAAGCAAACAAGATGACGACATGTACGTCCATATGCTGCAGTAGTACTTCATGAAAGCGAAAGAAAAACAAAAACAATTGCTTGCAAATTACTTCCAGCAGTGGGCAAAAAAGCCAAGTTATCGCACATCGGCAATATTCCAAAGACTTCCTCAGAATGGCTCGTACTCTGTCCAGCCCATGCTTTGCAGGCTCCCTGTAGCGATAGAGCCACGCAGCAATGGCTTGATCTCACAGCGTCGACGTTCTAGGTAGGGCAGAAAGATGCGCACTTTCTGATCCGATGGCAGTTTGATGTAGACAGCATCGTCCGTGATCGATGAGATGGTACCTGTATAGCTTTCGTGCACAAGCGGTGACTCGATGGTCACTTCGTCGCCGTCCTCAAAAATGTATTTCCCACAGTGAAGTTTCCGCCGTTCCAGCTTGAAACTCACTACATCATTACAACACAAAAACGATGAAAAGTTAGCACAGTTCTCACGCCCAAGCATCGCTTACGGCAAGTATTCGATAGCGTACCGTTCCCGGCGTTAGGCAAGCGCTCGATCGAAGCCTTGGTCGTTTGCTTGCGGTCGGCAACGATAGCCGCAATATCCGCAGTGATGTCGTCAAACGGCAATCGCACCTCCTCTTCTGGAAGAAGATCGGACAGCTCCAACACTTCTGTTACTTCATTCATTTTGCGGCGCTTCACCGCTGGGGTTTCTTTGCAGTCGCTGGCGGTTCAGCCACCTCTCCTTCCTCCACCTCAACCTCGGTCGCATTCTTATTGTGTTCTATGACTGCCTTGACAACCGCGACATTCACTAACGGCTGCTTTACCCTGTCACTTGTCGATTTGGCTTGCTCGGGTTTTGTTACTTCCTTGACAGCCATGGCTTTGGGTTCTGAAAGGGCCTTCATCTCCGCCTGGAGCATCGCCATCACGTTGTCCACCTTGTTAAGCAACTCGGCCTTGAGGATATCCTTTCCATTCTGCCAGAGATGATGGGCACTTTGCACCTCGAATCCATAGAGATCCTGTCCGTTCTTGAGCTGCAGTTTTTGTGCAGTTCCGCCGTCTGCAACAGTCGATTGCGCTCTTCCTTAAACGCGGCAACGCGACGGCAGAACTCGGCGAGCGTTCCGTCCTCCACCATGCGCTTTTTCTGCTCCAGCTCCTCCATCAACTGCTCCAGACGAGTGCGTCGCTGCTCCTCCGTCAATTGCTCCAAGGCCAAGGACGTTGCAGAGGTGGACGAGGTGGTGGACAAGTTGGACAGCGAGCGTTGGCGTCCTTCAGTGTCCTCCTCGTCCTCCGAGGGCGACGGCTGACGCTCCTCATCGTCCACCTCCTTCGTCTTGCGCGTCTCCTCCGCTGCTTTGCGCCGTCGCTGGCGCCTCTGGGGCGCGTCCTCACGCTGGCTGGCGTCTGTCTCCGTGCCGTCCGACGTCGAATCGGCCGCAGAGCTGCGCGTCTCGCGGCTGCGGCGACTGCGCAGACGAGTGTTGGTCGCAGTGTCGCTGCTGTGCTCGTCCTCGGGCTCCCGAGATCGGTCGCGGCGGCTCGAGCGCTCCATCATCAGCGTTCGTTGAATGTCGTCTCAGGTTTTGCCCAAATGTGGGCAACACCAAACTGAAGTGACCCATTTTGGAGACCTATTTGCAGCGTATGAGAAATACGATATGACGTGTTTGTATATTTCGTCATTTGGCATAGACCTTGCCGCTGAGACTCATCAGTAGCCCTGGGTTCTCTAGCAGGAATATTTGTAGGTCGTGCTTGTGGATCATAAAGACCGAGCCCGCAGTTGTGCATACCAGCGACGTCGTGTGTGTCGTGTCCTCATCGGCCGTAAGGCGGTCCACGTCTCCGATGAAGCCGCCGTGGCTGAGGACCATTTCTTGCTGCGAGACGCTGTTCTTAGTGACTGCGGATGACCCGTTCACGAGGCTTAAGTCCATAGGGATAATGCGCTACAAAGACACCCAACAAGTTAGCATCGACTTCCTTCCTTTTAGTCAGCAGTTTTGCACTTACGTTGGCCGATTTCCGATGCATCAGCGAAATCGTTTGACTTGGCGACGAGGGCCTCGATCGCGTTCCACTGGCTGAAGCGGTTTTTGTAGGCGAGTTGCCACGCGAGTTGCTGCCGCTTGGAACGGCAGCGAACTTGAGCACGAACTGCCCTTTGTCCACGATGACGGCGCTTGAACACTTGTCACCGATGCTCCAGATCACTTGTCCCTCGGTCACGTCGCGTGGGCGTAAAATGATCTCAAGCGCAGTGCTTTGAGCAGTTGTCAGTCGTCGGAACACTTTGTTACTCTCCATGAGGTCGTACGAGAAGTACAATCGACTCTGAGCCAGCTGCTGGATTCGCTCGAAGGCGGGTGTACGCCGCAGGAACCAGTTGAAATCAAGTGCGTTAAACTCGAGCAGCGACAGTTTTGTGCTTGCCACCATCTCGTACGGCAGCGACCAGTTGGGGGTAAGTAGAGATTGTAGATCGAAGTAATCGCCTGGGTGGTACTGCTTTGCTAGAGACAGCATCGACAGTCGGCGGCGGGTGCTTTGGGCGCGGCCGCGTGCTAACGGCTTCGGGGCATTATTATCATGTGGCAGTGGGTGCACTGCAACAATTGCTGCTGGGTCAGAATGCTCCTGCTTGTACGTCGCTTGTGCCTCTCCAACAATGATAATATAGAACGTATCCCCCACGCTACCCAGCTTGTTCACGATGCTGCCCTTCGTGTACTCAACTTTTCGTGCCATCTGTAGGATTTCGTAAGCGTTGTTTAGCGTGAGCTCCGCGAAAAGATCCACCTTTCGGACGAGGTCTAGAATTTCAAGCGCACCAGCATTCTCTGGTAACTTGGGCACGTCCAGCGTGATGGTATTGTGCACACCTTCCGGCGCACCGCGCAGCCCACAATTCTCTGGCAGATCTTTCGCTGCCGTGTGAACTACATACACCTTTTTCGGATGCTTTCTTCCAGCGCCATAAGAGTTTTCAGAGGAGTGTGGATCGGCGGTACACCTGCTTCGTGAAGAATGACATCACAATGCCAAGGGAAGTGGAGCAATTCCTGGGCCCTTGCAGCTGATAGTACACCCTCGCTTTCGAGCTGGAGGATCCTCTCCACATCGTTGAGATGGTCGCCAGAGAAAGCGATTTTCTTATCTCCGTACGTGACCTCGAAGCCTACGCACGGGATTGAATGCAGTGAGTAGAAGAAGCGAAACTCGGCACCACGAATCTGGGTCACGTCGTTGATTCGCACAAGTCGATGATCCAGCACGCGCTCTAGGAAGCTAGGTGCGAAGCCCGACAGAGCCGAATACTTGCGCAAGAAAGATTGATAGATGGTATCTGTCGTGATGAGAGCTACGCGGCCTTCCTGCAAAATCTTCTGGAATGTACCAGCGTCATGATCGGCGTGGCAGTGGGTTAGGATGACACCGTCGATCATGAGCCCTGGAATATTGTTCGCGCTCAAAATGGACGACGAGAACGGCGGTGGATCAATCATGATACCACGGTGATTGATCCATAGCACGTAGCCCGACGTTTTTCCGTTCGGGTCAAAACCGTGAGAATTCCCCAGCACCGTAACACCGAACGCAGGAGGGTAAAAAGAGTCGAGATGCGGGTTTAAATTACCGGCCGGTGGCGGTGGTAGGTCGACTGCGTCCTCCAATTTCACGCTTCCGTTCTCACCGTCCACAATGGTGAAAAAGTCGTCACCCTTTCGAACGATGACCGATGATGGCGAATCGCTCGGTGCTCCAGGCTGTAAAATTCTAGCTTCGCCGTTGGCGTCGAAGTGCGTGAAAGTTAGCAGCATGTCAAGAGTGATAAGAGTGTCCCCAAACTTGCGGAAGTATTCGAGTTCCTTTCGTAGATCGGGAATTTGATCGGGTGGTGTCGCCTGAGGAAAGTCGCCGCGCAAATCAAGTTCGACCGGTCCAAATAGGGTTTCTTGAAAGACCTGACGGATACGCGTCTCAACATCTGCAGACGTCACGATGAGATTAACGCACTGCCGCTTGAAGAAGAAGTTGCAATACGCTGGGAATTCAAACTCGGCCACATTCACACCCATGTTGGCGCCTAGGGTCTTAGTGAAAGGCTCCGACGGTACGATGTAGTGCCGCGGAACCGGGAGTCCGAGTTTCATGGAGTCCTTGATAGTTTCGGGCGGCATCCCGAGCTGCACAGGACCGATAGATGTGCAGGCGATGACACCGCCGCGAGGTAGCTTAATAGTCTCTAGCGATGGCCCCGTAGCTGAGTTTGAAGGATTGTCCTCCCCACCTATGCTAGTCGTCATGGCGCTGGAACGAATTGCTAACCGAGATTTGCTGGCGTTGCGTGGTGGGTAATGACGCTGGTGCTTTCACTACGAACGCGTCGGCCTCTGAACCGTTCGATGCACAGCCAGTGTTCAATCGAAAACGCAGCAGCAAAGTATCTGTTGCTGCGCTTGCCGTGACGAAGGGATATGTATAGATGCCGCCGCATTCAAAAATAACGCAAGAAGCTTGAAACGGAGGCTTCCTCGACTTCGTTGTGTACACTTGGGGCGTAAAAATATCGGGTGAAGGAGGCAGCAGAAACGTCCCCAGACTACAAAATGCACCATTTGGCAAGTGGTGATAACATTGTGCGTACAGAAACAATAGAATTGTGCGTACAAAACGAAGCTCTTCACTAAAGTTTAAAGTTTCTTTGCAGCCACATGAAGCGTCAAGGCAGCCCTGTTGCTGCTGCTTCGACGAAGCGCAAGAAGAGTCGAGGGCGGCGCAAGTCCAAGGCGGAGCGCCTGGCAAGACGAGATGGAGCGGATTCGAGTCCTGCCGATCTGGAGAAACGACTGGCCAGCACTTCCAGTCGCGATTGGGACGCAGCACAGGCTCTCGCGCATCGAATCGGCTCGCAAGAGGCTCGATCTGCTGTCGTCCGAGGGATTCTGGAGCGTCACGGCGCCCCTCGAGCTGCGGCCCATTACGCCAAGCGATTGAATCTCCAGAGCGACGAACTCTTGGCGCTCCTCTCTTCGATTCCGACGCTTTCGCCACTCGCCACCGCTCAATTCCTGGTGGAATTGGACGACCAAATTCTGTCCACCAACGAGCGACTGCGACGCTTTCTGTGGCCGTGGCTGCTGCAATCCGTTGCAGAAAAGCAGAAGGAGGACAGGGCGGTACTAAAAGCCGCTGCACATTTGTTGCTTCACCCTACAGCCTCAAGCGAAAACGACACTACAAGCACCAAACTGCAGGACAAGAACGAACGAGGACGGGGGCTGCAGAGAGCGTTGGTGGAGAAATGTCTGCAGACAGGAAAGCTTCTACATCTTGTGCCAACCCATGCACGAGCTTTTCGATCGAAGATGAAGTCGTGGACGTCTGCAGAGCCTGATGCAGACGCAGAAGAAGATAATTCGGATACCGAACAAGAATGGCAGACGGAAAAGAAGCGTCGACTGCAAGTTGCCGACCGAGTCCAGAATGTACTTCGTTTGTTGTGGCCCGATGCTCGTGTGCTGCTTTTCGGATCATCCGCCACAGGGCTGTTACCTCTTGGTGGCGAAGGCTCCAGTGACACAACGGACGTAGACCTCTGCGCACTGCTGCCATCTGCGCTACACTTTCGACAGGAGACAGCGCCTTTGGTCGCGGAAGTTAAAGAGCATTTGACTCTTTATATGCTGCCTGACGCCCAAGAATCGGAGTTAGATGTGACTGCCGTGACGCGGGCGCGGGTTCCAATTGTGCACTTCCGTGATCCAACCTCGAGTCTTCCGTGCGATCTATGCGTGAACAATCTCCCTGCGCTCTGGAATACACAACTGCTCCGGTGGCTGTTGTATGGAGGGAAAGATATCAGTCTCCATGAACAACATCAACTCTCACATGCGCGGCGACTATGCATATGGGTTCGCAAATGGCGACGCTCTAAGAAGCGAGCTGTCGGTGGTGCGCTGAGTTCTTACGGACTCATGCTACTGGTGATCTATTATCTACAACGGGCGGGTGTGCTGCCTGTGATAGACTGCAGCGCGAACGTTGTTGAAGACAGGTTAACTCTAGAATGCGTCACTGAACGTGGCATTGACGAGCATCTTGGCACTATTGACAAGAACTTTGTATCTGCCGATGACCTCCCCAAGCACGTGCAGGACTGGCGAGTACTGCGCCATGGATTCTTCCGTTTCTTTACTTGCGACTTTGACTACGACCAAACTGTCGTATGTCTGCGCACGACGGATATCGTTTCGAAGGCTAGCAAAGGATGGGCACAGCAGGGCAGCACCCGGCTCAGTGTGGAGGACCCCGTGGAAACCGACCGGAATCTAGGTGGGCTATGCTCCCGGCGAGCACTTGGTCGTCTGCGCTGCGCATTTGCTCATGCCTGCGTGGTGTTAGCCGACAAGGAAGCCAAGGAAGAAATGCAATCGGGGGCCGAATGTATTAGCAGGAGCGAAACGCAGAGCGTCGAGCTGGAACTGTTGGCTTCATGGGCGTACGACGACGAAGTCGGCCTGGACACTCACGAGGATGAGTTTAGTCATGGGAAGTTGGCATCGCAACGATAGACTAATTTTACATGGAATGAAAGGAGATCTGAAAACACACACACACACAACCTTACTCAAGAGCGTCAAAGCGCATATTCGTCGTGTTGACTCAATGACCGGGACAAATGGAGAAGGCGTCAGCGCACGGGAAGCACGCGAGGCAGAGCGTCGTGTGAAGCTGCAGCACTTCTTGGTCCTGCGTGCATTTAATTTACGTCGTCCGAAGCAGACTTTACACGATCAATTCAATTTTCTAAAGAAGCAGGTGGAGAGTGGTGACTCCAGGAAGAATGCGTACATTTTAGAGCTTGACGAATTGTGCGCTTACTTGTCGATTCCTCCGTATCGACGACTAGTGCTTGTACAAGTGTTCGGGTTAGCCCCGCACCAGACACAGTTAGGGTTTGACGCCTTTGTGCGCTTTTTGCAGTCAGCAGCAGTTGAAGCTGCACGGAAGGAGCGGCAGCAACACGAAGGAGGTCTTCCAGTTCCGCCACCTCGTTCGGCTAGACGGTCCCAATCGAGCAAGGCAGTCGTTTCATTCGACCCATTGCGAATGCATCAAGCAGTAGCGCGTGCTCCCCCAGCTCCTGGACTCTGGAAGAAACGAGAGATAACGATACAGGAGCGTATCACTGAGTACACCAAGATCGACGAAAAGGGTCAACCACAGCGCCTCGTTGAAAAAGAGCGCCACCAAACCGAAGTGTTGCACATGGAGTCGCTTGACGGTGAGTTTGCGCACCGCGAGATCACGCAGTTCGAGCAAACGGAGCATTTGAACGGCGAAATGGTACACTTAGACCACGGACGCGAGGAATTTCTCCATCTTAAATCTCGACACGATGAGATTTCACGGTTCGAGTCGTCTGTCCCATCAGGAGGATCAGGTCACGGCGGTGGAGGTCGCCCCGAAGAGTGCGAGCAGCAACCACCGTCGCCAACTATTAAACGAGATCCTTCTGCAGGTTGCAATGACTTCAATAATATTGCCACAAAGGCCGATGGTGAAACAACGATGGACGCAGGAACTGCTAGCCACAAAACAGCAAGCGACTGAGGGTGAGGCCGCTCAGCAAAGCGAAGTGTGTAAACACGATCTAGTTAAACATCGGATGCAATACACAACTTACAGACAAAAACTGCAAGACGTGGTGGTTGCCGTTCAGAGCAAGGGGCTAATTGTCGCTGCTAAAATTGCTGTCGCTGCTGTTGTTGCTAAGCGAATAGATGGAGCGCTTCACAGGTGTGACGCATCCGCTGCCGTTGGTGCTGTTTGGTGTCGAGCTCTCAGTACTTCCACCGCTTCTGCTCACCACTGAGCGACTGATCTCCTTGATCTCATTTTGCTCAGCATAAGCTATCGAGCCAGCCACATAGTCAACAAGCTCTTGACACGTAAGGCTCTCATGCGAAATAATCTTCAGCGGTGCGACCTCAAGCTGTTTCTCCGGATCAGAATTGAGTGGGTCTTGGTCTGCTCCTGGAGAGACCGAAATTTCAACGCGGAAGCGTTGTGGATCGTCAATTGGGTACTGAACACGCTCGAAAACACGAACCGCAAAGTGGGTCATGTAGCACAGCTCAGGGATATCTTCAACCCACTTTCGCGCTTCTTCACCAATAGGACTCTTGATCGGGCATTCTTTTCGGCCATAACGCAAGACGTTAAGCAGCGAATGCAGATGTGACTCGCTTGTGAAATAGAGGCGGGTTCGCACGGAGCGATGCGTGGACTTCACATTCTTCGCATAGGACGCGTCCAAGCGATGCGTGTTATGATCCTTCAGAACTTCGGGACCAAGGCCACGGGCCAAATCCAAATCAGTGTTAATCTTCGACAGCAGCGTGCGGCACATAGCGGAGCCGATAAAAATCTTCTCGTCCACGTTTATACCATACTCCTGCGGTACGAGTGCATGCGACAGCGAGCTTGAAATCTCTAGTAATTCGCGCACATCAGTTAAATTCAGGTGTGCATTGTGCACTGCGTCGTACCGGATGCAGTCGTGGATGTCTGGGATTTTGGACAGATCATATGTGTCACGTTTCTTCACATAGAAATCTCTGTACAGCTTTGCCCAACGCTCACGCATCACCTCAAGCGTCTCACGGCCACAAGGCTCTGGGTACTTGATTTCAGCAGGTGATAGCGCTTCCTGTGCACGTGTTTTGATTAGCCCAACGCTGCTGTTGGCAGCGTCACTGGGGATGGCACTATACTCGGTATGTTTTCTTCGAGGGGTGTACGAGTGCACGTGTCTGCTTTTGGGGTTACTCAATTCGTTAACACTAGCCGAGCGCCCCATGGGAGGTGGTATCAAACGGCCAGCAGTGGCCTTCTTTGCTGCCATCGGTCGATCTCGGTCCGATATTGCGCTTTCTCCTGAAGCATACGTGTCAGTTGCTCTTTGAGGGAGCGAAGTAACTTGTGCATAATGCCCATCTTCTTAATGGGCTGGTCAACCTTCGTGAGTGCAAGCGCCACAGAGCGGATGAGCCGCGAGTTGGAGTCTATCAATTGGCTGCAGTGATCTTCGCGGTGGATGATTTTATGTAGACGCTGCTTCACGCGCATGATTATTTCCTGGGCTGACGACCCAGACTGGTCTAACATGGAGTCTGCGTCTTTGGACTTCAACACAAGCCCGACGAGGATCGGAATGATGTCTCCTTCTAGCTCCAGCAGGCCTTTCGCGAACGACGCTGCCGTCTTCTGAACACGACCTTCGTCACTCGTGTAGATCTTCAAGTCGTGCCTAAATGTCGAATGTAATCGTGTCAATCCCCTGCACCGCCAGGGTACATCATGCGACGGAATTTCTGCCCAAGGTGCTCCGCCTGCTCCTCACCCGTGTGAGTCAAATCACCTCCCCATTTAATGATCAGCAGCAGCTTGCTCACGCGACGTATAACTGGCTGTTCCCCGCACTCCGTTGCATCGCCTTCCATTGGCACAGTGACAAACTCCTTTGGCTTTAACTGCACCTTGCGATTAATTCCTACGAGCTGCCAACGTTGTAGCACGTCACGCAGTGTACGATATCCCTTAACACGGTCCGTCCCATCCTCGCCAAATTTGGCCTCACGTTGTTCCAGGAACTCCATGAATTCTGAGTCACGAGAATCGTACTTGCGTAGCAATTCGTCGCTCACCTGAAGCAGTCGTTCCAGGTTGGCTACTGCCTTGATTTTCAGGTCCATTTTCTTTTTCTTTTGGAATCCTTCCCATCTCCGTTTTCCTGTTCAGCCTCACGCAAACGATCCTCGTAAAATTTGAGAAATGCCGGGTGGCAGACATTCATCTTCATTTTCTGCTTGGGTGTACGATCCCCATGTCGGATCACCGCAAGCACACAACGGAGTTCCTCTTCGTGGTACGGAGTATTTTCGATCCTGCCATCACTTTTCGCTCCATCATCGATCTCTGTCTCAGTATCTCCAAAAGAAGACAGAGAGCCCAGCGAAGCTTGGGTGTTCATGTGAACCGTTGGAGGTTCTGACAGCTCTGCATTTGCTGGCGGATCATCAGGAGTGAAGCGGAATGTGACTGAATTGAAAGCAGTGCTGTCTGAACCAAAGGCCTCACCTGCCTTTGCGCCACCAGTTAGAGCCTGCTCCAAATATTGGCTCAACAAGATTGCACAGTCATCGTAATACTTTTCTGAATTCTTAACGAAGCTCCAGCCGTTGACGTCACACACGTACGAGGCGTCACGCACCCTCAAAATGTCAAAACCACAGATGGTCTGTCCGAAGGCTCGGCAGATGCGGTAGGCGATATGCTTTTCCTCTCTGGACAAAATCACCGGATATCGCACTTCCTTTCCGTCGGCGTCGCGCACCACTCGTCCATCCAGCACTGGTGATTTGCGAGCTTCTGCGTGAGCATAGTGCGGCCCCACAGTGTACACCTTGACGTCTGTGCCTTGGGTGGACAGAAACTCCTCGTACACATATGAGCCTCCGCCTCTCACTGTGTTGACTTGCGAATCGTATTCACTGGACCTGTTGCCAATCTTCCGGAAAAGTCGCTTGCAGCCTCCCCGGCACTCATAGGGTAGTAAATGTTGATGTTGTGGTCCTCTCCGTCCACCGGTTTCTCCACAAACGGTTTGTTGATGCGAACGCCATCCACCTGGATAAAATCTTCTCCTTCGATCACCTCTGGGGCTCCACTGTCTCGATAGCCATCGCGATTCACAAAGACGTGACGTGGCGTAGGAATTCCCTGCTCCTGAAGGATTCGGTAGACCTCGCGTCGGTCCTGCAGGAGATACTGAGGGGCCAGATCGTTGACGACGACTGGCTGCCGCAGAGCCACGTACTCCTGAGCCTTCTGCAGTGGGAAACCAGTGGAGAAGAAGGAGACGAGCGCGTCACAAAAGGCCAATCTTGCACTGGAGCGTTGAGAATCGTGTCGTCCCCAAAGAACTCGACGCGGAAAAGCTCAGGCGGGAGACGCCCCAGAATCTCCAGCATGGGGCGGGAGCGGGCCTTGCGGTCCATGACGCAGATGCCCAGCGTGTACCTCGCGTCGGGTGCGTCGAACGGCGTCATGTTGCGCCGCAGCGCCGTCAGGGGCGCACACGGAGCTCAGTGGCGTCATGGCGGAGAATGGACGAGGGGATTGGTGGGAAATGTATAGTGAAAGGCTCCAATTGGTTGAAAAAGAGCAGGGCCAACCGTTCGATGCACCTTGATGGACCACTTTATAATGCTATCTATAGTCCTCGCCATGCATCTGGCTATTATTTATAGTGTCTTTATTACTGTCTGCTATGATCAGCCTGCGTTTACAGTCTCAAGCCATTGCCCCAAGAACAGCGACGCTTAGCGATGAAAGGCTCGGTGGTAAAGCGTCCACGTGGGCCCAATGCCAAGAAAAAGAAGAGAGACACAACAAAGCTCTGTATGTCTCCGCCCAAGATCTCGTTCCGAGACCCCATCGGCCACGAACTGCCCTCGTCGCTGCAGAATTTCCGTTGGAGTGCCGACAAAGTGGAGCGCAAACTGCAGGAGAAGATCCAGGAGAAGACACAGGTCGCTGGCAATTTCGTATACCAGCAGGCGTATCGGCTGCTCGAAGGGAATCGAGGCGAAGGCATCGACTTTCCGAGCTTCCGAGAGCAACTGCGCATCAAATTCGGCATTATCCTGGACGACAGCGAGCTGCAGTTGCTGTTTGACAAGTACGATGAAGACGGAAATGGCACGATTGATATCCACGAATTTATTCGACGTGTTCTTCCCCGGACTACAATTACGGACGCCAATGGTTTGAGGTGAGCCAATTGGAAGGCGAGGAGAGGGCATCGCGGCTCAGACACGAAGCGCGACAAGAATTTTTAGCCTGCCAAGGCTTAGTGGACGAGCATGAAGTGAAAAACACAGGAGACACTTCCCACTGGACCATTGAAACGCTGAAAAAGCAAATCCAAGCCAAAGTGGTGCAGAAGACTCCCAGCGGCGAGGATCAATACCGCCGCGCTTTCAAGATGCTTCGCTCCGGTAGAGATCAAGGCATAATGATGAACGGTCTCCAGTTCAATCTCAAGACAAAGTTTGGCATCTACGCGAGTGATGAGCAAATGCGGCAACTTTTTCGATGTGCGATCAGGACAGCAATGGTGAAATCGACCTGAAGGAATTTTTACAATTTGTGGATCCGCCAGCGTATCCAATGAACAGTAAAGTCCCCCAAGGGATCTGGACTCGGGGCGATAGCGAAGACGAGAACGATGATGATGACTGGCAGAATGAGAGAAATGAGTCTCGAGTGTTTGCCGATACTAGAGTTTATTCAAAGGAATCGCGTCCAGCGTCAGCTAGAGTCCACCCTGGCTATCAGGGCTCTGTGAGCTCAACATCTTCAATCTACTCGGAAGACAGCAATCACACACCGACTCGCACTAGAAAGCAGCGGCCAAAAACAGCCGATCCTCGGAAGACATACATGTTGCAGCAACGTCGTGAAATGGTGGAGCGACAGCGGCGGGAATTGATGCAGCAACAGCGAATGAAAAATGCTAGCACATGCCAACATTGCCAACCAATGTCTTCTATGTCTATGGGCGACATTCACGTCGCTAACCTAGAGGCGCTGTCGCTCGCAGGAGGACAGTATGAAAATTGTGCACGACCGCCTGATCGCTACACTTCTGGTCAGTGTGGTTGGCAGCGAGGTAGTGTGAGCTCGCTGAGTGAGATAGATTCAACGAGCATTTCAGGCCGCTGTGGCAAAGGCTATATTTCTCGACCGCGGAGTGCAGGCAGTGTGCGCTCATACGCTTCATCCTCTGTCGGTAGCGTCAGTTCCAGTGTGAGAGGTGCAGCATATATGAAGCGGCCATCCACAGCGCAGTCGCTGCGACAGAAGTGTTTGGAATCACGAGGAGTGTCCCCAATGGCAGCAGAAGCCCATGCTAATGTCCAAATGAAGAAACGGGCGGCCATGGAGGCTGCGCAAGTCGGCACGGACCAGAAGCCACAGCGAACTAGTTGTGTAATACCCCGAGATGCAGAACGGCGCCATTCGTATTCTGAGGTGTCTCCAGGTAATAGTAGCAGTGTCGATGTCTGCACGTGCTCTTGCTGTCTCTCGTCCGCAAGCGATGACGAGGGCTGTCACGTGCCACGAATCGTTCATGTCCATGCCAAACAGTACAGCTCGAGGCCGTATACCAGTACTCCAGAGGGCCGACTACGTTATCGCAGAAAGGTTTAACGCTCCGTCACTTAAGTAGACATAAGGCTAGACAGGAAGCGCTACATCAGCGTCGTGCACGCGTATCAAACATGGAGCTCTATGAGGACCGGAACACGCATGTTAGTACCTGTCCACACCCAGCCAAAAGTCCACTTTGATGACAAAGAAGATTATTAGACTCATGTTTACTGCAACGTCACAGTCACTCATACCGATAGGAACTCATTCTCGCCCACGCCCAGCTTCTATCGCTGGATCATGCTGAATATTGGAGGTAAATTTATTGATCATGATGGGGTTGTGATATGGAGAAAAGGCTCGGAAGACTTCTCTCTCATGAAGCCGTCTCTCGGTTCTGTCTTGGTTTGCGCATTGTGTACATATAGGACGTTCCTTCTTGCGATGCTTCACAGCGCCGTCCACAGTAGTTAGGTACTTAAAAACCAACTGGTTCACATTCTCCGTGAATTCAGTCACGCGCTCGTCCTCAGGAAGCGCACCAAGAGCAAAGTAACCGGCGTACTTGAGGTGCAGCTTGACGATCACCTCAGCGATTTCGGGTCGGTTGTTGGCTAATGCCTCGCTTAGCTGTGCGTCTTGGGCGCAAGCCATGTCCATCTCGTCCACTGTCTGGCCGTCCACACCCATTCCGTTGGTCTCTAGCAAATACTGCACATGGGAGTGGCCCTGCTCTTCGGCCATATCAAAGGCCGTTTCATCATTCTCGTTCGGCATGTCTGGGTCTGCACCGGCTGTCAGCAAAAGATAGGTCGCTCGGTAATTGCCATCACGACTTGTAAAATGCAGCGGTGTGTTGCCCTCTGCATCCTCTACCTGTGGGTCAGCGCCAGCATCCAACAACAACTCAACCACAGTGGAGTGGCCAGTCATACATGCAAGCAATAGTGCTGTCGTTGTCGAGTCCCGCACGGGGAGGTCGTACTTAGCGCGTGCCGATAACAAAATACTCACGATCTCTGAGTGGCCGTGCTTGGAAGCCACGTGCAACGGAGTGCATCCGTTGAGCGCTAAAGAGTTCACGTCAGCATTATACTTGAGCAGGATCTTGGCTGCGCGGTCGTGGTTGTTCTCACAGGCTGCGTGGAGCGGCGAGGATCCGTCCAACGCCACCTCATTAGCCTTGGCGCCGCGCTCTAGCAGTAGCGTCAAAACGTGGTGAAAGCCGTTGGAGGCGGCCACATAAGCAGGCGTCTGGCCCAGCGAGTTCTTGATAGAGACGTCAGCACCAGCGTTCAAACTGTCCATGACTTCGGCCAGATCGCCCTTGGCGACCACCTCCAGGAACTTCTTGCGCTGTTTGACGGTCTTGATCACCGCCAGTTTGTGGCCTAAAAAGTGCCAAACCTTGGCGCCGCGGTTGCGGTAGTTGGCCAAATTGTTGAGCGCATTCTGCGCCTTCTTGGAGCTCACGGGCACCAGAGCGGCCGACATGTCGCCTGTGGGCTGCGGGTACACGTAGCCACGGGCGGCTTCCAGCTGCTTGACAGGTCCGCTGAGAGTCATGGGTTGGTGTTTGTACTTGTTGGAAGTGCAAGGAGGAGAGAAATACGAGCCGGAAGCGGCTGGTGATTCGGTGGATCTGCGGCTGGCTGCCAAGAGCGAGAGTGGTTTATACCTGCCTTGGCGACGAGGTGGGAAATCCCAGCGAAACTGGAGGCGAAAGCGAGAATGAGCGAACAAGCAGTTTGTGGATTGTGTGCGTCGCGCCCCGGTTCTGGCCGTTTTAGTGTTCAGTTCGTCCACGTGCTGGGGTTTGACTGGGAGTTTGTATGTCTCTCCATACAGTCGCCTTCCATTCCAGCATCTGTGCTAGCAGCTCGATGGTGGCACTGCTAAGCCGTTTCCGAACGCATGCCAATGCACCGAGCTGCATCGCATCCGAAATAAGTTTGTGGGAAACCTTCAAGGGTCTAAGCGCCTTCAGTTGACCTGACAAGCCGCCACTTGCACTGCAAGTTGCAGGGGTCGGAACAGCGCAGTGGACGAAGCCCCATTTATTTCCGTTTGACTTGCTTCTTGTATGACTCTTCTGTTCCACCCAGCCATCATTTGACTTGGCCGACGATCATTGGCTGGCTCCACAGTGTCCTCCTTGAAAGAGGTCCCCCAAACAGTGTCTACCAGCACTGTGTTGGGCAGGTGCAGCACCGCAGGGGTCATCCAAACGAAGTCTCAGACTCGCGGCGTGGTGCTTGATGGACAGATCAACATGACTGGAGGACGTAGAGACGTAGTCTCCAAGCCAAAGTGTTTTGACCCGGATAGAGATTCTGATTGGCAGTTAAGCTTAACTGCCAATCGAGTATTAGGCATTGGCTCGGCCAGTAACTCGCGACGACAAGAGGTCCATGTTGAGGAGGACCATGTCTGCAATGGCTTCGCAACCTGTGGCTCGCTTGTCGATTGCGCCAATGGTCCGTGGCTGTATGTGTGTGGCTAGGTTGTATCTACTCAAGGCACAGGCTAACTAGACAATGTGGATCTGGTGGCTGCTACAGATGGACTGGACGGACCGCCACTACCGCTTCATGATGCGCATGATCACCAAGGAAACCCTGCTGTTCACCGAAATGGTCGTGGACCAGACAGTACGTGTCCGTCGCTTTTGTTGACGTCGTGCGAAATGCAACGATCAAGCGACTAAAAATCGTTTCGTTTGTATGGCAGTTGCTGCACCAGAAGAAAAATCTCAACTACTTCCTCGGCCACGACCCAGTGGAAGCACCCTTGGCGCTGCAACTAGGGGGCAACAGCATTGAGGATCTTGGAGGTCAGTCTGACGCTTAAGGCATTATATTTGTGCTGATGCTGGTTATGTTTGCTGCTGGCATGGGGTTAACAATATGCACCAACGCATGTCTCGTTTGGATTTAGCCACTGCGCACCTGTGCCAATCCTATGGCGGCTTTTGCGAGATCAACCTTAATACGGGCTGCCCGAGTGCCCTGGTGTCTAGTCGTTGCTTCGGAGCTCGCCTCATGTTGGAGCCTGAGCGCGTGCGAGATATTTGCGTCAGTATGCGGAACAACGTGTCGCTAGCAGCTGAGGAACAACCGGGGAAGACACCGGCTGAGGTGACGGTCAAGTGCCGCATCGGGGTGGATGACTATGATAGCTACGAAGAATTGCATCATTACATCGCCACGGTGGCTAGTGCTGGGGTGCGTCACTTCATCGTACACGCGCGGAAGTGCATTCTCAAGGGATTGAGTACGAAAGACAATCGAACCATCCCCCACTACACTACGACTTTGTTTACCGCCTCAAGCAAGACTTTCCAGACTTGTCTTTCACCCTCAATGGTGGTGTGCGTAGCATTCAACATGCGCGCGAACTGCTGGATTCCACAAACATTGACGGAGTTATGATCGGGCGAGCAGCGTACAACACGCCGTGGAACTTTCGCGACGCCGATCGCCTCATTTTTAACGCTGAACGAAACCCGAACTTATCGCGACGCGAAATTATCGAGCGGTATCTTGAATATGCAGAAGAGCTGCAGGCTACGTGGGGGTCCACAGAACCACTCAGTGACTCACCCTTTACGATGGCGACATCATCGCTTATGAAGCCGCTGCTGGGACTTTTTAAGTACGTATCTGCTGACATTTCCCCCACCTTTATGTGTCAGTGCAATCAGTAACGTTGTTGTTGCTCAATAATTTAAATGTAGCGGCGAGTTTGGTGGCAAGGCATTCAAGCGTGAGATTGCAGCGCAGTGGGCGAAAAAGGGTCCACGTCCAGAGTTACGCGAGATGATTGAGAATGCAATGAAGGTGCTTCCTGATGAGGTTCTGGACGCTCGAGTTGAAGATGAACTCATTCAACATGAATCTGCATCAAGCGGAGATGGACTAGAAGCAAATTGCAGCTAATGGAAGCCCAAGAAAATAAGACACCATAGAAGCAACATTTACACGTTACCGCATCAGGTTACGATTGTTTGTTCTTGTTCCTGGGGTTCCTGGGTAGCCAGGTACTCTAGTGCTTCGTCAAGTATAATATATACGTCTTCTGCAGTTTGAGTGCGGGATATCCGATCACGTAGATGACGCGCGTTGGGCACGCCTTTGAGATACGAACCATAAAATTTCTTCATACGCGGAAAACCCACAAGACCTGGGTCAGCGAGCATAGTCTGGAAGAGCTGAGTATGCCGCCGAATTACCTCCAGCTTCTCTTTCACAGACACATGCGACTTGTCCTGATAGCCTTGGAATAACCAAGGGTTCCCAAACAGCGCACGACCAAGCATAACACCATCCACTCCATATTCATCAACTTTTTGCTGTGCCTCGACAAGACTGCTGACGTCACCGTTGCCAAGGATCAACGCTGGGGAACCCGCTAATTTGGCTAAGGTCACAACTTCGCCAATAACATCCCAATGTGCCGGCACTTTGGACATTTCATCGCGCGTCCTGCCATGGACAGTGAGCACTTCTGGCTCGGTTGCTAGCAGCCGCAGCACCCAGTCCTTGTAGTCAATTCGATGGAAGCCGATTCGCGTCTTGATTGTCACTGGCAGGTCCCCAGCACCGCGTTTACAAGCTGCTACAATCTGTACTGCCAAATCTGGGTCCAGTATTAACGCAGCGCCACTGCCTTGATTGTTGACGTTTGTCTCTGGACAGCCCATGTTGATGTCGATGCCGTCGAAGCCCAAGTCTCGCACGATTTGTGCTGACTGGTGCATTGTATTGTTTAAACACAACGCGGGTCAGTAACAACGGCGTCAAGCAACACCAGTACAATTATTGTATTACCTCATAAAACTGCTCTGGCTTGGAGCCAAAGAGCTGAGCAACCACAGGCCGTTCTTGCTCCGCGTACATGAGAGTGGTCATCATGCGGCGGCGCGAATCTGCGTCGTGCGTGAGCGCCTCGCAGCTGACAAACTCTGTCCACATCACCGAAGGCTTGGCGATCTCGGTAATTAATCGTCGGAAAGCCGCATCCGTCACGTTCGCCATGGGCGCCACGCAATACAGCGGATGTGCCAGACCCCGCCAGAAGCTGGTCATGTTGCAGATGGCCAATTTGTGTGGTGTGGAGATGATTGTGTATGATTTGTGTGGCAGAAAGAGTGATGGTCTCAAAGTTGAAGTTCCCATGGCGAGCAGGAAGATCGTGCGATGCCGAAGCGCTGGGGGCCAGTTAGCGCTGTACAACCCGCACACTGTCCCCCTTGAAGGTGCAGACGACTCTCTGGGTGGTTCCTTTTGTGCGCAGCCTCATCTGGTGTCTAGTGGCTCAGGAGCTCGAGGGAATATACGGCTTCCAGCCTAGAGGTAGCGAAATGAAGCGCTAGTACAGGCAAGTACTGTACTGACTCGTTCAATGGTTACGACAGAAGCAAGCGGCTGCCTCGCTGGTATGTAGACTATCAAAGAGACAGACGTCGCAGTCATTAATTGGTGTGTTCAGATGTTATGATCTCCCAGCGGAAGGGCGAGTTCCCTCCGGTAGCTTTCATGGTAAACACACTACTTTGCAGATACCTATTGGGGGCTGACAGGAGTGGCATTACAGATGATCAGCAAGGATGCGCCAGGATTTTCAATTGAAAGCACGCTTGACAGGCACGTCTTTGGAGTGCTTCCGATGCTCAAGTCGGGTTATTCTGCTGAGAACTTAGATGCTTGTGTGCGCAGATTAATGAAAGCCGAGAAAGCGTTTGCGAACGTATTTGCGGTTGCTGTCCTTCCGATCCCACGTTACTCGGAGCTACAGCTGCTGTGTATCGGCAACTCGGTGAAAATGAAGCTTTTCGCAGGTAGAAGCTCCACCATTGCAGGAAATGAGAGATAAAGCGGGCCAGTTACCTTTGTAAAATGCTGCGTCTCGATGATCGTAGCATTCAGTATCTCGGCTGCCGCGAAGCTCATGGTTTGAATTCTAGTTTAATGGTTTGAAGCGCGAAGCTCATTATTGACACGTTCGAGTTGGCGCAATGCAGGTGTCAATCCATAAGAAACTTGCTTTTCAAGTCTCCAAGAAAGCTGATCAGCTAAACATACAGGTGCTTCTGTTGATGAATACGATCTCGTTCATCGGGAGTGATTAACTAAAGTACTTTATCGTCATTTCGTCAGATGAATAATCAACTGCTCCAACGCGAGCACGCCATGGCCATTTTGCAAGTAAACTTCCCGTTTCTTAGTACGGATGAATGCGATATGTTGCTCGACATATTTGGTGCGTGCAATTCGTCGCTAGTCTGCAAGTTGGCAAAGCTTGTTAAAAGAAATTGTTTGGTCGGGAGAACAGGCTCAATCAAGTCCATCGCCCTAGCTAGTGCGGCGGAAATTTTAGACGTGACGGTGCTTAGTACAGATGCGGCGCAAAGAATTGAGGCGTTTTTCCGAGAGGAATATGTGGTGGACTAAGCTACCAGGTCATCGCGACTTGGAGTTAGAATTCACACGATCGCTCTACCAACTACCACTTTAAAGCGGGGATACATCTTAAAGCCGTACTTCAATACTTGTGGCGGATAGACGCATTGCACTTCAATATTAACATAACGGGTTGTCTCAATCCCCAACTCAGGCAAGCGGTGCTACGTAAGTTCCGTCTACACGGAAAGCCTTCAACTGAGGGCACTGGGAAGCAATTAAATCGATCTGGTCGCTTTTCAAGCTGCGAGTAAACGCGACGCTTAGTTCGTGCAGACAGTTCATGTGCCTCAACTGGGCTCCCAATGCCATCGGATTCGCAATGATGCCGCGACAACCGCCAAGATCCAACGTCTCCAGCTTTGGGCACGAATTTGCGAGTGGGCCAAGAACGGACGGTGACAGCAGACCTTGGCCCGACAGGTAGAGGCGCTTCAGGAAAGAGCATCGAGAGGCTAAATACACCAACGCGCCATCCGTCACGCCCCTCGACCAAGCCCGAATGGGTTGCTCCGTGAAATATCCAGCGACATCAATAGGGGCAATGATCCGCGATGGCCAGCAAAGCTTCATCTGTCAAGTTCTTTGCGCCACCGACAAGGAGTGTGTCCAGATTGGGGCAGCTCTCAGCAATCGTGGCTACGACAGACGAAGTCACAGCAGGGCTGCTCTTAATTTTGACAGAGCGCAACTTGCCACAACGTCGAGCTAGAGCTGCAACTCCATCTTTAGAAATCTGTCTGCAATAGCTGAAGTTGATACACTCTAGCGACTGGGAGTGATGTTCAGCGACAGCTTGCAGTGCTGCGTCTGTCAACCTCAAACACTTCACCGCACGGACCTCAACCAGTTGCTGGTTTGACGCTCGCACTAATGCTATAAAATCTTCGTTCGCCAGCGTTTGGCAGCCGGATACCACCAGGTGCGTCAACGTGACGAAGTGGTTGGCAGCTTTCACAATTGCACCTTTGGGCACGACGCATCCAGAGAGAATTAGTCGTTCCACGTGACTGCCGTGGCGGTCGGCCACTTGGTTGATGACTTTGCACGTCTTCTCGCAATCTTGTCCACCGTCCACTTGCACGCGCCTCCACAACCTTTTGTTCGCCAAAGTTTGCTGCCAAGCTCGGTCCACACGCTCTAGCGCGAGAAAATCTTCGACGGAAAGGAAAGCAAGTAGCTCGCCCAGCACGGCGTCCGACAGAGCAGTCGAGTCGGTAGTCATCGCTGAGACTTGGGCGTTCCGCCGTTGCAGGTCGAGCGCAAAATGTGGCCGAGCATCGTGATGTGGTTGGTTGCTACAGAGCCCAATGATGCGGCGCTATGCGGACACGTCGATTTGTGCCAACATTTATGACGTAGGTCCACAAAAGTTTGAGCCATACCTTAGCTTATACTGTACAAAACTTATGAGCCATACTGTACTCAGTACTTATGACCACGGTTTCTCACGACAAACGTTTTCAAGTGTATTGAATTTCGGATCATGCAACAAAGCCAACCAAGAAAAAGTATCACGAAACATGCACCCTCTTCACCAGTTAGGCGGTCTTCTTCGCAGGCGTTGGTAGAGCCTCGAGGTGGTTGAAGTAGTCGTCAAGGAACTGGAAGTACCATTCCTGGTCGAACGTGCCGCGGAAGAAGTTGCACGAGATGTTGACCTCCAGCAGCAGCACACCCAAATTGGTGATGGCCACGTCCCAACCACAGAGTGGCACATCCTTCATGAGCTTAAAGTGTGCCTCCTCGGCGAGCTTCCTCATCTGCTGGATCTCCTTGATAACATTTCCAGTGATGGGGACGCCCGTGTCCGGGTGGTTCGTGATGTCATGGCCCACGCTCAGGTTGCCACGGAGAAAGTGGTGCGGCCCAACACGGTACCAGTGAGTCGTGGTGGACCCCTTGAGGATCTTACCCGACTCCATGTCAACGTCGAACATGATGGACTTGTGGTCCGTTGAGGCACCTTCGAGACCAGCACGGAACACGCAGCTGAGCGACTTGACCCCATTGGTCCCATCCTTAAGTGCTTCTTTCTCACCCAGACCGTGGCGAGACGCAGTGATGATCCGGAAAGTCGACAGAGGCGAGACCTCCGGCAGCAGTTTCTTGAGGGACGGCGCGTTCTCCAGTTTTTCTTGGATAATCCAGTCACCGCCGTCAACGGCATTCTTGAACATAAAGATGCCCATGCCTCCCTCCTCATTGCGGTCCTTGATTACAAGTGAACCAGGCGTCTTCAGGTAGGGAGACACGGCGATTCCTTGCTTCTCCGCTTCCAGCAGGAAGTCCCACTTGTTCTCCATCAGATACCCGGGAGAGTTCGTCTTGAGGCTGTGCTGACTCACCACATGGCAGTTAATGCGCCAGAAGGCGAACCAGTTCTGCGGACATACGAAGATTTGCGTAAAAGTGCGCAGGAATCTCTCGATGATACCTCCCTCCTTGCTGGAATACTCCTTCGGGAGCTCAAAGAAGGCGCCAATGGCACACAACCACGGGTACACGAAGAGGAGGAACGGAAAGAGGAGGACGCGCGAGTAGCTCACGATGGAGAGAGGCACGCCCGTACCGGGGATGGCCACGTTGCGCAGGTTCTTGACCAAGTCCACGTAGAAGCTCGGGTGGCGGTAGTGGGGCTGGCTCCACAGAGGGTTCAGCAGAGCGATCGAGTACACGTACGTCTTGGCGTGCAGGTTGTCGGAGAAGAAGGGGCAGTCGGCGTAGCTGCCGCGTCTCACCCAGTAGTGCAGCAGCGAGCCGTAGAAGCTGAGGAGCGCCTTGGTGGCGCCCATGCCGGCGTTGATGATCCCCATCACCATGCTTAGCAGGGTAAGGTCGGCGGTGCTTGAGTGGTTGCTGTCCGAATTGCGAATGAGAGCGATCGTCCGCCCCTCAACCTGAGATCTTGTAAAACGGCCACGACTCGAGCCAATGAGAAGCGGCAATTGTTCCGCACTAATATATAGCTTGATACCGTATATTGGGCGCATTCTCCTATTCTAGGCTGCCTAATATAGATGCAGAATTCACCTTGAAAATCAAGAACGCGTACAAAGCTGTCGACACAACTGCGATGTCACCAAACCGCCGTCGAGGCCCCAAGATCACGTGGTCGGAGGAGGACGACGTCCGTCTCTGTCGTGCCTATGTGGCCTCCACGCAGAGCGAAGACGGCACAGAGCACGTCAAGAACATGTGGGTTCGTGTGCACGAGATCTACAATTCGATAGTCGAGGAGGAGGAGCCGACTGCCGCCTCACGCGCTATGAGTGCGCTGCAGACCCACTGGGCGACGCTTCTCCGCCCTGACTTGGCGCTCTTCATGGCGCATCTCGTTCAGGTAGTTTCGTGAGAGTTTGCTGCAGCAAAGAGAGCTGACTGTTTACCATCCGACAGGTTGAGAACGAAGGGCACGAGGGATGGACACAGGAAGACCTCATGCTGGAAGCCAATAACCGCTATGACGCCACCAAAGAGGAAGAAAAAGCAGCTCAAATGCAGCAGTACGAGGAAGCCAAACAGAAGGCGGAGGCTGCAGGTGAGACCCCACCACCAAAACCGCGGGGTAAAATCAAACCGTTTCGCTACCCGCGGTGTATTCCGATCCTCCGTGAGAGTAAGCGCTTCATGCGCTCCGTGCTGTCCGAGAAAAAGATCCGATCGCTGCCTCTCGAAAGCGAAGTCGTCGCTCGTTCATTCCCAACGAGGCTGATGCGTCGGACCCAGGTGCGTTGAAGCATTCGTTGTCGGCTCTTGCTTTATACTTCACTGACTAAATCCTGCTGTCCTTGTGACTATCCGTTTAGGTTCGGACGATCCCGTAGAGCAAATGAAGCAATCCGATCGGAATATCCGCACCAAGAGCCGTGAGGAGAGCCCTGATGCGCAATCTCCTTTTACAAGCGAGTCCGATGAGGATACAGCCCCTGCTGCTGCATTCGCTGCTCCTGTGACGACTGCATCACCCCTCATGGCACCAGTCATGATGACCACTCGAGTGGTAGCACCTACGGATCAGCACAGTATTCCACGTAGCGATGCGATGAACGGCAATCACTCACTGACGCGGGATCAGACACTTAATGGGCATCGTGATCTGGTAGACACGGACTACCGCCTGAAGCTGCTGGCGGAACTGCGTGGCGTCGTGGAGACCATAGCGCAGCTGTCCAATCAGCTCGTAAACGGAGCAGTAACGTTGATGGCTGTGGATGCTCAACTCAAGACAGGACCAACTCTGACAGAGGAAGTGAAAGAAGATTTGCAGTTCTTCCGTGAGCAGAAGCGTCGTCTGAAGCAGGAGTTGGACGCTTTGGAGACGTCTTAGCTTGTGACGAAGTCGTGTTTTTGTCGTTCTTTTCGAAATTTAGTTTTTTACAGTAATCACTGAAGTTTAGTATGAGTTTTTCTATATTTATGAAAAATGCAATTTACCGTATTTTCGACCAAAAGGTGCTAAAAGTCGAGAGATGCGGAGGGGGAAGGAACGATGGACGCAGGCGGACGACAAGCGGCTCGGCCGGGCGTTGCTGGCCGTGTACGCAGAGCACGGGGAGGCGGTCGTGACTAGCGACATGTGTGCGCTATGGAGACGCGTGCAGTACTTTTATCAGGATCTGGTGACGAAGGAGAAGGCCATTGCGGACATTGCGGCTGTTCCTAGAAGTGCTCGCTCACTTCACACGCGATGGGCGAGGGACATTCGGCCGGAGATGCTTTTGTATGCGTCGATTGTGGACAGAGTGAGTCTAAAATGTAGTACAGGATGTGAAGTGGGCATTTACTAACAAGCACATTCTTTTGTTTGTTGGTTTTGCCACTTTCAGTTGCTCCAAGCAGGTTGGAAAGCTGCCCAAGCTCTTCGTGAAGCCTCCAGTCGCTTCCAAGCCAAAAGACGTAAAGTGAACACTGAAATTATGAGGCAATTCGCACTAGACCGCAAGCGGGCGGATGTGCAGCAGGTGGAATCGGAACATCCAAGACTCAAGTTTGAGTCCTTCCACTATCGCCATTGCTACGACGTTCTCCACATGAATCCTCGCTTTGTGGAGTCGCTACTGTGTCATAAGAACGGGGAACTGAAGGAAATGGGGACCGCAAGCGTCGTCGACCACCGATTGGTGACTCGGATGAAGAGGAACGGTATTCGACTGGTGATTCTGAGACAGGGTCGCACGATGACGAGAACCACCGAGAAACGACATCGGAACCGACACCTACGGACCGTCTTGCCAAACGTAGAGCAAGCACAACAAGTAAAGAAAGCGAGTCGCAGCTGTATCTGAGCTCAGATAGATTGAGCAGGCAAAGCAATGCAAGCAGTGCTTGAGTCTATCAGTGGCGCTCTCCAATGGCAAAGACTCGAGTGATGGACGCTATCTTCGCCGTGGCAAGCAGATCGTACGTTCCTCTGCTCACCAACACGTCCATCCACTCCAGCAGGAGCAGCGCCTAAAACTTCTAGCTGAGCTTCGTGCTGTCGTAGCGACTATTGCTCAGCTGACGCAGCAAGTCACGTGGCATGGAGTGGCATCCGCTGCGTTGACCTCCAGAATGGGAGGGATGTGGCCATCGCCGGACGAGGATGTGATGCGCGACATTGCGCTCTTCCGTCAGGAGAAATGGCGATTAAAACAACAGCTTGCTGAACTTGACGGTGACACTGGAATCAACGCCACTGTAGGGTGATGGTTGGGACAGAACAGCACCATGATGATATGTGGATAGCACTACTTTTGGGATGTAGCATCGTCTTGCTTATAGATGTCATGTGGTTATCGATACATCGGTGAATTTTGTATTACAGTAATGGGTTTCTAGTGCACAGCACAAAATACTGGCTTCGTACCCTTAGTTAACTATGGACCTCGTCGTTTGTGTGCAATAAACCAGCACATATCCAATCACTGCCTATTATCATGGCGGCTCGAGCGCTCTTGCTGCTGCCGTTCGCTGGTGGGGCCGCCTGGAGCGGCAATGCGACGCTCACTCGCATGCGCCAGAAGGATCGAGCGTCTCCTGGTGGTGAGACGCTCGAGTTTATCCCTGGCTCGATGGACGACACAATCATGGAGACTCTGGAGACGGGTGACATCATTTTCTTCCAGCGCAAACTGACGGCTCTGCAGCCTCTGGCGGCGTTCCACACATGGATCACGCGTCGTCAGTTGCGGCCGCGCTTCGACCACTGCGGATGGGTTTACGTCGATCGACTGGGGCGCAAGTTCATCGTGGAAGAAACGCTGGACAAGGTGCAGTGTCGCCCATACAGTGCAAGGCTGTTGACGTCTGAAGCCTCGGAGATTTCTGTGCTTCCACTCAAGATCGAGGTACTGTTCTTTTGGCTGGTGTTGTGTGTAGGACAGTAGACTGGCGGATGTTACAGTAACTGCGATCATGCTGCAGCGCTCCAAGGAGGTGCAGGACGCTGCCAACTGCTTCATTGCCAAGAACCTGGGCCGCACAAGCCGCATCTCGCTGCGCCACACAGCCTCGGCGCTCATCAGCCCAGATGAGATGCGGAAAGCAAGCTCCTACGAAGCGCCCGTGTTCCCAAGCGCCGGTACGTGTTTAATGCAGGAAGCTGGTTGGCATTGATTAAGACGAACTAACAGCCATCGTATGGTGCAGCTTTTGTGATTGAAGCCTACGAAGCAATGGGGCTCGTGAACAAGGACCAACTGACCAGCACTGAACCTGCCCTCTCAGCAGCCACTGTCACGCCCCGTGATTTAGCGGCTAGCAGAATCAAGCTCCATGACGGCCAAGAAAATGGATCCGATGCTGCTAAGGCGTTCGGTCGATTGATTCCGATCAGACTGGAGTGACTCGAACCGCAACTATGAAGCATGCATGGTATTGTGCAAAATAACTGGATGTTGTTGTTGTGTGTAAAATCAATATAACTCCAGTAAACAGCGGACATTGCTGCAGCCTTTGTGCAAGTTACCGTTTCACTCGACGGGTAGACACTTGGAGTGGAAAGCCTGGCCGTTAGCGTAGTCTCGGAATGATGGGGGCAAGTAGGCCCACTCCTCGCTTTCTTTGGTTAGTAGCTTCTTGCAAAAGGAGCACGGGGTTTGGTAGATCTTGTCATAGTAGCCGAGCCACGTGAATAGGTGGTAGAAGCACGTCTCTGGGTGCTGCTTGCGGAAGTGGCTCAGCGCCTTGCGACCGTGGAGCGTGACGAGGCGAAAAAGGTTGTGAGATGATTCAGACCATGCACCAAGCGGAGCCTGCTCGTTGTACGGGAAGATGGACAGTCGTTGGATATACTTGGTGACTTGTAGGCCGGCAGCACGGGCCAACTCCTGTTCTTTGATGGCTTCACGTGCCTCAGTAATGCGCTGTTTGAGTTCTTCCATTTCCATCTTCGTAGCCTCTTCAGCAGCGAGCTTGGCTTTGGTGAGCATGTCTCCTTTTTCTTCTTCACGAGCTGTTGTTGTTGTTTCTTGTGCTTGTTGCGCGTGCTGCGTAGTCGTCCACTCGCAAAGGCAGGGGATGTGGGCGTAGAAGGCGTCATGGGACTTGCAGCCACACCAGACTCACCGTTTGGTCCGCTTTCTGGAATAGGCGGGCAGAAAGATAGATGCACTGTCACTTCCTTGTTGATCTCGCACTTGATGGATTTGATGACTCGACGGCCACCTCGCGTAGTCTCCGCGTGCTTAAAGAACTTGAGTTTGCGGTTTTTGGCCATCATGTAGTCCATCATCTCATTGAGTGTGGCTGGCTGTTTCTCTCCGTACGGATCAAACACTCGACCACGTTTGTGGGACTTTGGGACGAAGAGGCTGCTTGGAGTGGGGGACAACGAACGTCTCCCAGCATCTCCAGACGAGGGAAGGCACCGCCGAGCTGCTCCAGATACACAGCCTGAGCTTTGGCTCCCATGTCCTGCACGTGGTTCTTCCAGTGATACTCTAGCATTAAGTTGCGATGGGTCTGGTTGACATTCTCGATGGGCTTCGTCTTGCCATCTATGAGAGGTAATCACACCAGTCATCAATGTTAGTATTCATCAATATGATATGACTTATTTTACATATACTATGTTGTTATGAACCGCACGCACCGAACTCGGGTACAAGTTTCCGCAGCAGTTTGAGATTGGTCTGAACGCGCTCCAGTTTGTTCTTAATAGCCAGACGCAGTGCGTCGTCCGAGGCCTGGCCAGGCTCCAGCTTCGCCTGCGCCTCGCACAGCTCCAGGATGATGCTCTCGGCTGTGGAGCGCAGCACGCCCACACGCCCGAGGAGGATGTCAGCCAGGTAGAACGGATCGCTCATGCTTGTATGGACTTCAGTATTGGACAGTTCGTTCAGAATGGACTCACTCAAAAGGGGAAATCTAATACAAATGTGATTGGATGAAAAAAGCACTATTTACGTCCAATCAAACACATCATTGAACACTTCAACTTTGGTCAATCTCCTCCATTGCGACGTCCTGCCCACTTTTGTGTTCGCCGTCGTGGTACTCTTCGCTCTCTGCGTCCTCCATCGTCACATCTCCACCCTTCTCTTCCTCGGCTGCATCGTCATTTTCTACTTCATTTCCGTCGTTTCCATTTCGAGAAGATTCGCCATTGTCAGCGTCGTCGTCGTCGTCTTCATCGATGATGATCACGTTGCTGTCGTTGAGGTCGGTGGCCAACAGCTTCTGCAGTAAACCGACAGCTGCAGGCTCCTTCTTAATTGACTTCTCCGACTTTACGGCGGCAGTTGCCGTTTGAGCAGAAGCAGACTTGTCAGCCTCCTCCTCCTTCATCTCCACATCGGCAGTGACGCTATCGTTTGCCTCTCGCCGCGCCGTCTCGTAGGCTGAAATCGCCGCCACATGCGCCGCCACAGACTTAGCCAGCGAGTTTGTTTCCCGACGCACATCGTATCCACCCTCCAGCACAGACACCACTCTACCATCACACACCTCTGCAGCCAACTTCAGCACCTCCAGCGTAGCCCATGCGTAGTCCTCTTCCACGTACCCAGCAGGTACGTTCGGGTTGTTGACTGCAGCAACGCCACCCAAAATATCGTCGCGATGACCGTCAAAACCCGCCGAAATAAAAATGATATCCGGTTTGAACGCCTTCATGGCCGGAAGTACCTTAGTCTCTAGAGCCGAACGGAAAGCTTGTGAACCGCTTCCGGCGCCCGTATTTTCAAGTGCCACGTTGACGAGATTACCCGTCTCACATGATTTACCTGTTCCTGGGAAGTATTTACCGGCCGAATAGAGGTGGATTGATGCGAAGAATGCGTCTGGATCGTCCTTAAGCAGTTCCTCTGTGCCGTTTCCATGATGGATATCCCAGTCAAGCACCGCGATCTTACGAATCCAAGGATACAAGCGCGCATGTGTAGCGCCAATCACCACGTTATTCAGCAAACAGAACCCCGACGAGGGTGCGGTTTCCGTCCGACCATGACGACCAACGTGGTGACCAGGAGGTCTTACGAGACACACTGCATTATGAAACTCCTTGCGTACAACCCGATCTACTGCAAGACACACAGTTCCTGCTGCTGCTCGCGCTACATCCCAGGATTTACTGCTCACGAATGTATCCAACTCGATCCCATTTTGCTCCAAACTTGACGCGGCAAAGGCTCCAACCAGTGGGGGCGTCCATTTTTCTTGGGACGTCCAGGCTTTGGTGCTTCTTCACGAATACCCGAGTCAGATTCGAACACAAGAGCACGTGACGAAGGAGATGACGCCGTGGGGGACGACACCGATTGTGAGCCGGCCTCTATGGCCCGTTCCTTCAGCTGACGCAAATAAGTCGGAGAGTGAACCATTAGAAGTGTAGTCTCTGGTGGGCATAATTCTTCCGGTGACATCGAGAGCCGATCGATCTTTAACGTTTCTTGATGCTTCTTTACCAATGAGTTTAGAATATTCACCACCCGCTATAGGATAGAACGAAAAGGATTAGTACACCCGCGGCAAAATCGACACATACAACCTAAGGAACTCACATTCATGCGCTCTGGACACTCTGGGTGGTTCTCTGGAGTCTGATGATTGATGAAAACAGGGTGGTACATCACCAGCGTCGTTGGCTCAAATGATTTTGGAGCCGGGGCAACCTGGCCTTGCGTTAAGTCAACCATTACACGCTTTAACTCATCCATGACGCTGTGAGCTGACTCCAGTTCGACATACTGATCATCTGTAGCAGATGGAGATTCAATTCTCTCAATCTTGACTGCTGGGGATGAGTTCGATTCGACCAGACTGGTAGGAGTCAAAAAGGTCGAGTTTAATTCCTCGGGCCACTGAATGCGCTCCCACTGGGCCAGACTCGATTCAACTGCTTCACGTAATTCCTTCTCCCGATGAAATTTCCCTGGGATTTCTTCTTGGACTTCTTCGGGCTCGGTCTTAATAACAATATCACTATTATCGTGGCTTGTTGTCACCTTTGCGATATCCATCGGGTTTGCCTCACCAGTGACGTTGCCATCACTTTTTGCTCAGTATCCTTTACTGCTGTATCCGCTTTTCCATCAGACTCAACTACATACATCCCCACAGAATTTGCAGCTTTACTTTCCGAATCTCCATTTTTGTTCTCGGGCTCCGCTTCTGCTTCAGGGATGTCTTGTACTATCTCTTCTATTTCCTCCATCTTCATCTCCGACTCACCAGGATTTTCCCTTACTTGCGGCTCTACCGTGTCCTTCGTCGGCTTCTCCACTACAGTGGTGTTATTGAGTAGTGCGCGTTGAATAGCTTGAACCATTTCGAGTGACGAGCTCCGCTCTTTCCACAAAGCCTCCATCTCGCCCATATAAAAGGTAGTATACGCTTCTCGAAGACCAGAGTTGTCACTTAATTCATCAAGCTCGTCAGCCTCGTAAGTAACAACGTCGCGATTGTCACCAATCTCTATAACGTCCCCAGTCGCAGCAGTAGTGCTATACGAGCTATCTCCCGTCGCTTGGGCGATATTTTCACGTTTAATTGCCACACTGCTGTTGTCCGTGACAGAATTCGCTACAGTGCCATGCTCAGTAGATTGTGCTGCCAGTGAACTATCGGGCGAACGTGTCACGTTAAAGAGTGCAGTACGGTAGTATGCGAATTCTTGTTCGAAGTCCTCAAATCGAAGAGATAGTTTCCGGAAGCAGCTTAGCAATGCTTCTTCGCACTGATCAAGAAGATCACCGAGAATGGGGTTAAAAGAGTGTTGCATCAACTTGACCAACAACGCATCCTGGCTAACGCGTGCATGATTTTTCTGTGACATTGTCGTCTTGGCTTCAAGCCTCTTCATCGCAGTGCGATATACACTCGATACTTGGTCAAGCCTCTCTTGTTCAATTTTCACAATTCCCTGGAGCGCGTGCTGGTGGTTGGTCTCCCGCTGTATTTCTTGTCGAACAAAATTCTCTTCGACATGCAATCGACGTAAATGCTCCATCCAAGGAGTTTTCCCATCACTAGCGGGAGACGACGAACACACTTCCTCCTCGCTCACTTCCATCTCTTCGATTTCCTTCTCCGTAAGGAAAACATCCTCGACAAATTCGTCCGCCTTCGTCAATGACAATAATCGCCATATGTTTCCTGTCGCTAAACTATCACCCTTGACTGATTTCGTTTGAACAGCAAGATAAAAATGCCATTTGAACGCCTCTTGTGGAACAGTCACCTCTAATGGCGCCGAAGCACCCGCATCTTCCATCGCAATATCACTACCACCTTTCTTTGATTTGCCTCCACTATCAACAGTACTTGCTTCGCTTTCGGCAGTCTCGTTCTCGACTACTTCGGCTGTAATTGTTGAGGACGTGATTAAGTCATCATTTTTTGGCTCACCTTCCTGGTGTTTATGTTCATCATGGTTCACTTCGTCAATTGCTTTTAAAGTTTCCGTGTGAGCAGTTGCGCTTACTTCAATGGAGTTCTCCAGAACGGTCTCTACCGCAGTAGTGTCAGCATTGATTGTATTGCTTCCCTCAACTTCATTCCTGTCGTCATATCTGCCAGTGACGGCTGCATTCACAGGTAGGTTTTTGTCAGATCCGATCAAAGTTGTAGTAGCAGCATCTCTGTCTGCTGTAGTCACTGTTCTGGCGGACTGTTTTCCTTCGTCAGCAACTGGTGCTTCAACTTTAACACCAGCAACAGATAAATCGTCCTTCATCATCTTCTCGTCCAGTTCATCGCGTTGTTTTGCCGACTCCGTTGGGCTCTCCTTTGAAGATTTCTCGGGTGTTGCATCCTTTTCTATAACTGGTGTTGAATTTGAAGGCTTCGAGAGAAGCACTTTTCGCTTCACATATTTCGCATTTTTCAGAAGGGCTGCTCCCGGACTAAATGGTACTTTCGCCTCACCGGGAGAAGAATTTAAGCCGCTACTCGCTCCAGAAGATGAAATGTTCAGGTCGCGCGTGAAATTCGCCAGCTTTTGTTTTTCATTGCTGCTTGCCATCTGAAGACGAGCACGATAATCGACAACAGCTTGTAATTTGCTTTCGAAGCGCCCATCAACGACTGAGTTAGGATCGTTCTTATCAGTCCTGACCTTGAGATGCGCGAGGTCGTTAATCGAACTGATCAATTTCAAATATCGAGACGTAGATAATAAGTCGAGGATCGGAGCGCAATGTGGAGGAGGCTGGAATAGAGGGTCCAGTGGTGCGTCAGCTGCATAAATCTTCAATTCTTCGACCATCAGAGCTACAGCATCCTGAATCTCCGTGTTACTCCGCCGAAGCTTCTGATCTCGCGTTGTAAATTCAGTTTTGATTGTCGGCCCAGAGCCAAATAATTCTGTCTTTACCAAAGACGTAATGCTGGCGGCATCATCTTGTTCTTCGTCACCAGTAGCAGGGGCTTGGTGCGGCATACCCCATTGAACCCTCTGCGATGCTTCCACCATTTTCACAGATCGTTGGAGCTTAGAAACCCACGAATTGAGTTTCATAATGGACAAGTTGTACTTGGCGTTTTGAGCGTTACGGCTCGCATAGCTCGAGCCTCCACTCTTGCTGCTGCTGTTGCCTCCACTCACGGATGCACCACCCACTTGTCGAGTCGAAATTTGCTTCTCCTCGTCGATTAACTGCTTCAATAACTCATCCCGCTTCTCTGGAAAGTTTAGCAAAACGTCATCGTGGTGCGTGTCATTGGATTCGACCGGTCGGACGAAATACTTTAGAGCAGCCTTATCGTACGCGATAGCTGCATCCTTTGCCGTAGCGAATGTGCCCAGGTTGATGATCTTACCGTTCACGTGAATCTGTGCGTGTGCGTACACACGGTGCACCTGCACGCCTAGATATTTCTTGGCTGGTACGCTCGCGGATTTTGCCTTTACTTGATCAGGCGTTAGTGCATTATCGCCTTCCGTTTTTCGCCGTTTTGCATCTAAAGCACTTGTTGTCCCTTGCACATCGGGTGATTCCTGTGAACGCTTACCACGGCCACGACCCCGGCCACGACCGCGGCCCCTACCACGACCACGACCAGGAGAAGAAGCAGGAATGTGTTCTGCGGAGGAGGGGCGCGCAGGAGGCGCTGGTGTAGTCGTAGTGGTGGGTACGGCTGTTGTAGTAGGGTTGTTAGGACGCACACTGAACGCCACCTCAGGGCGGATAAAGCTCTCGAGCATATGCGGAAAGTTAAGCTGCGCGCCCTTCCCGTAATGCAGCAGTGCAGCCTTGTCGTAGGCGTGTGCAGCCTCAATCTCGCTGCTGAAGGTGCCTAGTTGCAGGTACTTGGTGCCTTGCCACAGTTTGGCCACAAATGGTTTCTTCACTCCTTTCATCGAAACTTTAGACACGCCACGGTACTTGGACTCTTTCAAGACGTAGGCAGGCTTTGGTACTGCAGCCACAGTGGTGGCCGCACCTGTCGAGGCGGTTGAGGCATCCGCTGCGACGCCTTCGGCCGCAGCCTTGCGCTTCTTCGCCACTTTGGCGTCTGTGCATTTCTTGCAGTAGAAATCTCCCGCTGGGATCTCGGACAGCGGAGGCACGAGGCAGTACGTGTGGTACTCGCCGTCGCAGCCGTCGCAGAGCAAGATGCTGTCCCCATTCTGGTCCAGGCCGCACACGACGCAGCCGTTGCTTTGGGCGTGCGGTCCAGCCACCTGTCGGCAGACAATAGAGAGGCAATTAGTAGTTAGACGAAGAGAAGAGCTCGGACGGACGACGTACGACGCCAGAAACCCTCTCGCGCTTGATCTTGTCGCCCCCGGCGAACATGCTGCAGAGCTTCCTCGCCTCCCTCTATTGGGACAGAAAGTAGGAGCGCGAAAGCTGGGGACTGCCAAGTACATATGGGGATTTGTATGCGAGCAACTTGGTGCACCACTTATAGAAGGACATTTTATGCGCCTTTGCACTACTTAAAAGAACACGGTATTGCCTACAACTTCATGTACTGTACAATACGAAGTAATGGCCAAGTACAAAGTCTACTTTACATACGTTTTCTTACCCGCCGCATTAATGTAGTACTTCCCTCCGCGTGGTCCCACGTGGAGAACTCGGTCATCGCTAGCGATGTCTGCGCTTGAATCCGAGTCCACATAGTCGCTGTCTTCGGAGTAATCATCTTCGAGAGAAGCAGGCGCAGCTTCGGGTTGGGAAGGGCGAGTTTTCTTTTTGCAGTCGTCTTCTTTGGCTTCGCTTGTCCTCTGGCATTGCTCGACGGCTTTGATGACGTGCGTTTGGCGTTCTTCTTAGCTGGAAGCTTGCTTTTCTTCTCTCGGCCACCAGCCTTTGACTTCACTGGGCGGGATGTCTCGCTGGAATCAAGTGCTGCGGTTGGGGCTGACCGTGCGGCGGCAGCATTTTTCTTCTTCTTCTTGCTGTGAGATCGGAAAATTTTTGCAGCGAGGCGCGAAAACGTGCTGCGGTGCTCTGTTTCCGATGCAGGAGGAGTCTCTGCAGCAAGACCTGTCGGTGACGCGGTTTCGTGCACAATTCTGGGCTTCGCTTTGCTTTTCCGTGTCGGCGACACAGAGGCCGTTTGACGCCGTTGTGTCGGCACAGGCGAACGGGATCTGCGTTGGGGGCTTTTTGAAGCTCGCGCTTGTCTTTTTGAATGTCCCACAGTTTTGGACGATCACCAATGTCAAGCCGATTAAACTGCTCGCGTAGACTCGCGTACAAATAGTGCCCGTTGGCCGCGATCATCGCATCTTGGAACCCGTCGTCCTGGGCATGTTTAGCGATCTGCACCAACCGATCGTATTCGCGCGCAGAGATTTTCCGTTGTCGCGTATTCTTAGCATTGCTTGACGTGGATTGTATGGACACTTCCCCTGCTGTGATCAACATCGCGTCCACCTTCTTGTGCAGCACTTGGTTGCTGGTTGCGAGCATGAGCCGGAGATTGCTCGGGTGGTTAAGAATCTCGCGCAGCTCTTCCCCATGCGCTGCTCAACCGGCAGCCGCTCGTTAAGTCGAAGCATCACTTCCAGGCCAATGTAGTGCGCCGCCTCCAGCTGGTCTTTGTTGGCGGCGTCAGAGTTGTCTCGACACTTTTGCTGCTGGGCTGGCATGCGAAGATTGTGCGTGTGGAGCGGCACATTGGGCAGTGCGTCCAACTCCCCGCGGTCGTACAATTTGGTCAGTGCGTGCTCTCCGTATTCGGTTATTGCAGCCGAGACCATGGCGATCTCCAGAATCTCGTCTTTGGTGTATTTGTCGGCTTCTTCCAGCGGCCCGACGACTTCCTCGACCCACGACAGCAGCTCCGCTCTGCTCTTGCTGGTCCTGCGACTTACTTCTCGCGCGAGGGACATGTGGTGGTTTTTAAAGTAGTTCCGATACTTGCAGAAGCGGTCATTGTCCTTTGCTCTGAGCGTCTGCGCGCGTCGCGTGTTCTCCGGACTGCGGATGTCTTCGACTGTGAACTCGGCACGCGCCTTGGACAAAATCTCGTCCTCCTGCTGCTTGTCACGAGACCTGAGCGCATCTGGGCGAGCTTTGCTGCCAGCCGGCTGGTCGGACGAAGGGCGTGAGTGCTTTGACCCCATTTCGTGAGCGAAGTGTTACTGCGATAGCAGGTGGCAAGGAAGTCGGCGTCTTCGCAGCAGGAGGATCGCAATGATTTGATGATTCCGATCCGATTGGCGCAAAAGAAAATGGAGAAAAGCTTTCGCTCATGAGCTACATGTACTACGATGGCTGTGCTACTCTACCAGCGACTACAAAACTACTTTACACTAGATCTCCTCATTTGTCTTGCCGGACGTCTCTGGGAGTAAGACGAATAAGAAGACAAACGAAACAGCCAGCAGCACCACGAACGGGAGGTAGGCCAAATTGTCAAGAGCACTTGAGATGTACGGGTAGCCAACACCGACAACTAGGTTGGCAAACCAAGCAACCATTACACCGATAGAGGTCACGGTGGCGCGGGCGTAGTCTGGGAAGATGTCGGCGATCACCACATACATGAGCGGACCAAGACTCACACCGAACGAACCAACATACGTGGCGATGAAGAGAATGGACAGCGCTGACCAGCTGAACGATAGCGACAGCGTCACTCCGATAGCGCTGACGAACATGCCAGCAACACCGATGAGAAGCATCGTGCGAATGCCAAAGCGTCTCGAGAAAAACCGGACACGAGAGTGGGGAGCATGTTGACGATGTCAATGATAATCGTACTCACGCGAGCGTTTTTCAGACCAGCGTCATTGAACAGATCGGACGAGTAGTAGAACACCGTGTTGATACCCGTGATCTTCTGCATGCAAGCAATGCCAATAGCAATGATGAATTGACGACGAAGAGGGGCCGAGATGAGCTCCGAGAAGGGCACGCCCTTGCCGCTACGAACGACCTCGTTGCCCGTCTCACTCCAAGTGCTCGACTGCATCTCCATGTCGTGCTTGCGCTTCGACTCAATCCACTCGAGAGCCACGGGCACATTCTCCGCACCAAACAAACGGGTCAGCACGGCCTCAGCCTCGGTCCGACGGCCCTTGAGCAACAACCACACTGGCGACTCCACCATCAGGAACGGCGACATGCTGAGGAAAATAGCAGCCAGGACGATGGGAAAGGCAGCAATGTAGCGCCATCCGTTCTCAAAGTCCATGTAGAAAAACGTTGTCGCGACCAACAGAATACCAACGGTGATGCCGCTGTGAAGAACAGAACCAAGCAGTGAGCGCAGATGGGGTGGTGAGATCTCGTTGATGTACCCACCAACGTTACCCGTCGTGGCACCTGAGGCGATACCAGCAAGGAACCGACCGACTGCAAAGATCCACAGGTTCGACACTACAGCCTGCACAATGGCGCCAGCGATGATGAAGCTGCAGTTGTAAATCAAGACTTGCTTGCGACCGAAACGATCAGCGAACTTGCCCACGAAGGCCGCACCCACCATGCCTCCGACAATCCACGCGTTCACGACCACCGTCCACTGGAACTTGGTGTGACCTGGGAACATGATGCATGTATCTTCGGCGACGGGACGAGCATTGCAGTCTTCGACGTTGTTAAACTTGTGCAGATTGAGCTGCGATGTCGACCAACCGTACTGGAGGGGTAGCACGAAGGCGAGCATAGCGCTTGTGTACAGGATGTAAGTTGGTTTAATGTTCACTCGGGCCTCAACGGCTTCTGGCTCAAGCACCGTGTTGCCATTAAGTTGAATCTGGGGCGTTGCAACCTCCACGTAAGCGGAGTCTTTGGGGACTGGGGACGCAACCGGAGACTTGGTAGACATCTTGACAGGATTTCTGGGTGGTAGACGACGAGTGTGCTCGATGCAACCAATTCGAGAATGATGAGTATCTTACCCCTCGCTAAAGCAGGCGATCGACGAGGGGCTACGTGCAGAGCATCCCTAGAACAGACTTCCTGGCAAAGAACGATACTGACTGTCACCGCGTTAGACGCTGGCCATGGTGCAGAAGGGGGGTCGATGTGGAGTGTACGGTGCGAGTGCAGCCAGGCATTCAAGGCTGCGTGAGTGCACTTGAAAGTGTACAAACTTCTACTACGGTAGAAATTCTACCAGATCGTCGTGTCCTGTGTCCTACAGCTGCCAACGCAAGCTCACTACTTTATGAATTGCACAGGCGCTGTACACAATCCATTGATTGTTCTCGCTCGGAAATTCAAAATCGAGCGTTCCGGAGGAGGATAATAAGACTCCCCTCTCCTCCTCCTTACGCATGCAAATGCCTGCGCATGCGTAAGGAGGAGGAGAGGGGAGTCTTAGGTCAAACGAACCAAGCTCCTCGGTTGAACTCAAAAGACCAGCGTGCACTAAACGAAAGTCGTTGCAATGCACCGTGAGCGGGGCGCGATAAGTAGCAGACTAGAAAAATAGACGGGACCACCTTCGTGGCACCAAACTTCAGATCTGAACTTTCCCCATCCTCGAGTTGCATATCTCGTGATGACTGTAAGTTAATCCAGCCACCTAATCGATCGATTGAAACCCATAGTGCCATGTACGCACATTGCGTTGCATAATGTACGGTGTAGCAGTCTGCTATTAGCAGATCCACGACAAGTATTGGCGGACTCAACCACCGGTACCTTCGAGGGCTCTGCAGTATGTCTCCGACGCGTTCACGACCACCGTCCACTGGAACTTGGTGTGGCCTGGGAACATGATGCATGTATCTTCGGCGACGGGACGAGCATTGCAGTCTTCGACGTTGTTAAACTTGTGCAGATTGAGCTGCGATGTCGACCAACCGTACTGGAGGGGTAGCACGAAGCTAGGGCCCACCCTAACTGGGACGTATTTTATGAGTGGTGCCAACCTCGGTTTTCACTTCCACAATATAGTTAACTGTCGTTAGATCAACTGTAACGGAGTAGTCGCCAACTGCAAACGAACGACTATATAGGTGGCGTAGATGGGTGATGCAAATTTTAAAGCGACAGGAGGAAATAAACAATGGGTTGCTTCTTTATGCTTCCGTAGAAGGAAAAGTTGTGGATGCTTGCGGTTGGCAGGCCTCGACGCTGCAATGTTCTGCCAGTCTTCATTTTCCTCTCTCCTACTCATGGCGACTCCTGCTTCAAGTACGCGACGGAGACCTCCTGACGACATGTTCGGCGCTAACAAGTGCCAGCGTCGCAGTGCACGATGGATCTGGCTACGGAAGAGAGTTCAAGATGCGCGTCAGCAACTACGTGTTCTCATATTTGTTCACGTCGAAGACGCAACCCAATGCTTGGAGAAAAGGCTCACGGCAGTCTTTCGGTGGAAGGAGATCGTGTGGAAAGCATTGCAGCACATGAAGACAATATCTAGGGACGAGCTACCTGATCTGCTACATCAGCTGAACACGTGCGCCATTGACGCGACCGTCGCTGTGTTGACAGCGTTAATGGCGCAGGTGTTACGAGGACATTGCAGTGAGTACCGGCCTCTCATGGCCAAGCTGGCTCCCCGCCGTCGCGAACTTGTGGAACAGGCCTTTGACGCCAGAGCTTTCAAGAGCTTGGGACCTCCACACGACCTACCGAGGTTGCGTTCCTGGTTCCCGTTGCGGACCCAGTCGAACTCGTTCGTGACGGCCCGCTCGCTCCGCAGTTTGGCCTGCTGCTTTCCACACATTTCCACATGGAGTAAGGATCCGGGAAGCGGTTAGATGGCGTCTGGCGCACACGAAAGTATCGCCTGTTCCCGACCACGGAGCAGCGCAGGCGGTTGCGCCAGTGCATGGGCACGTGTCGCTGGACTTACAACCAAGCGGTTGCTCACTTCCGGAAAACAAGCGTCTATAGTGCCCAAGTGCTACGTGATCTCTATGTAACAAAAACAACGCAAAAACAACGGGTGTACCCTGAGGGCATGGCGGCCGCCCCTGATTGGGCATTCGACACGCCAAAGACATTTAGGTACAACGTGCTGCGGAAGTTCCAGAGCAACGTCAAAGCCGCTTTCAGCAACAAGACGAACGGCAATATCAAAAAGTTCAACATCCGTTTCAAAAGTCGTAAAGATTCTCGGTTCTTTACGTTCTGTGAAGACGGTGTGGCAGCCAAGATCACACGACCACCAGGCCAAACCAGAGCAATGCTATCTATCAGTTCACTACCGAACATCCCGATCCGCTGTGATCCCGACCTCGTGATCTCTAGTGAGATCGAGATCATGAACATTAACGGTTTTGGTATGCGGCGATTCCTCAATTGTTCCGGCCGAGCATCAGCCAAACCACCGGCCGAGCTATCGCTCTCGACCCAGGGTTGAAAGCGTTCATGACTGGTGTGGATCTGGATGGCAACGCCGTCCACATTGCTCGAGGGAACAGAGCGCACTTGGATGCACTCAGGACTCGTGCAAGTGACGCACAAAGAGCATGTCTGATGTCAAGAATGACATGAAAAGCACCCCAGGCCATCGAAACGGAAAGCTGTGGAGAACGTTCGCGAGAGCCAAGCGAGCGTTCGAATCTGCCACCGCAAAGATGAAAAACTGCATCAAAGAACTGCACTACCAGACGTGTGCATTCCTCACCAAACACTACGACACTATTATCCTACCAATCTTCAGTTCGATGCAAATGGTCAAAAAAGCAGCAAGCGGAATCACACTTTCAACAAGATGCTTATAGGTCTAAAACACTACCAATTTCGAGAGCTGCTGCGCGCCAAGTGCGAAGTGAAGGGCAAGACGTTGATCGTGTGCTCGGAAATGTATACGAGCCAGACGTGTGGTCGTTGTTCGCGTCTGCATCTGAAACTGGGCAACAAGGACGTGTTTGACTGTCCACACTGCGATCACGTGGCAGGTCGAGATGTGAACGCTGCATTCAACATCCTCCGCTTCACATGCGCAGGTTCTCTGGCGGTTCATGCCATTCATCGGTAAGCAGCGTTTCTACATGGTCTCGGGTTACAGCGAGACCAAGCGTCTCGATGAGACGTCCCGACGATAGCTAGCTATTAGCAATAGGTAGACGTCGTTAGACCAACTGTAACGGAAATCGCTTGCTCGGGATGAAGTTGCAGTGCCGCGAGATCCTATCGGCAGTGCCGGGCAATTTCGTGGCCCCTTTCTGCAGTATTCGCACGACGGAAACGACGCCCTCGTCAATCTGTGAGCGGTCCAACGATCGTCAAGTTTGTCGTAATATTCCATACTGTTGCTGCAGAGCTCTGGTAGGTACAGTACGTTCAAACTTGTATGTGCGTACAACTATTCGTGCAAGTTGCACAGTACGTTCACACACGCACAAAGAGAACAAGCTGAGTGGATAGCCGTCAACAGGCGGTCCAAACACCGATTGAAGCAGAAAAAACATCAATGAATTAGCTTGCGTTTTAACGCGGTACAATCAGCTAAAACTAGGTGAGAACAAGATAAATCCTCCAGATGATCCAACAGCGACGGGGCAGCTTTTGCGCCCGCCTCATTGTGACTTTAGCCGCCCTTCACGGACTTGTCCTGGTCGTTCGTGTGCAGAATCTTCTCGAGATCGTCGGGGTTCACGTGAGCCGCCTCCTCCAAGTCGTTGTCGTGGGCAACGTCGAACTCCTTGCCACGCGCCTCAGGGCCAAGGAACGTGAGCAGCACCAAGTATGCGTACACGACCGCCATGAAGATGCAGATGACCTTTCCGTACTCGTATCGGCTCGTACCCTCCTCGGTTGGCGGTAGCGGGTAGTTTTCTCCGAGACGCGCCTCGATAGTCGACGATGCCGACGAGATCAAGTTACCCAACTGGTACGAAGTTCCGACGATCAGCGTGTTGTAGGACGGAGGGGACAATTCCATGAGGTGGATCGGGACGACTCCCCAGGCCCCCTGCACGCAGAACTGCTCGAAGAAGGCAGCCACCATGACGGACAGGTCGCTGGTGTAGCTGTACGGGTACAAGAGGGCAGCACCGATGATGGCCATAACGATGATACTTAGGCGGCGACCAAAGATCTGCGAGTAGTAGCCGACAAGAGTACCACCCGTGATGGCACCAAGGTTGGCAACGACCTGGGTCACGGTGACTTCATCAGCGCTGAACTCGAACTGGTTCGTGAGCATCGTCGGGTACAGGTCCTGCGATCCGTGCGACTGCAAACACAACAGAATGGGTTATTAGTGATTGGAGAAGTTTAAACTGTGACGGAGTGCTGAACGTACCATGAAGTTGAAGCCAGCCATGAGTAACACCAGGTAGATCAGCAGCATCCAGTGACGCTTAAACGCAACCTTGCCCTCTGCGATAAACGTCTTGGAGATGTTGGGGGTAGCTTCCCGGACAGCTTGGCGCTCTTGGTACACCTTCGTCTCTGGCAGGTATAGGCGGGCGATGATGATCAAGACTGGTGGGCAAGCACCAAACCAGAAGAGCGGACGCCAACCGTGGCTGGTCGTGTTCACAAAAATTCGAGCAAACACCACACAAAGCAGATAGCCGAAGGCGTAGCCTTGCTGCAGCATGCCGGAGACAATGCCTCGGGCTGCAGGAGGGCAATCCTCAAGAGCAGTGGCGGCGACGTTACCATACAGACCGCCCATAGCGATACCAAACAGTGCACGCACCCACAGGAACTGAGTGTAGTTGGTGCAGAAGCCGGTGGCGAGTTCTAGGACGATAAAGAGGATGTTGTTCACCACAAAAGGCCACTTGCGGCCCCAGCGATCCGAGGCGATACCGAACGTGATAGAGCCGACCGAACGCAGCATGAGCACCAGCGTGATGCCCCAAGTGATATCCGTTTTGCTCTTGTCGAACTCTTCGGCGAGTTCTGTGATCGTCATGGACACGGTGAAGAAGTCGAACGCGTCCCAGGACCAAGCGACGAACGCGATGAGGAACTGCATCCATTGGAGGCGATCCAGCAAACGCAGCACCTTGAACGGGTTTTCCGCCTTTTGCATTGGCGGCTTGAGCGTCGTAATGCGCGTCCTCAGGTACTCGCCAACGCTCATCTTTTTTCGGGAGTCGGTGGAGTGCCGGTGACGCTAGGCGTTAGAGCTGGCACGTAGCCACTGCCAGGTGACTGGGGGACGGTAGGCATCGCTACTTGAGGGGTTGGAGACTACAGCAGAGACTGGAGCAGTGAGCTCGAGGATGCAAATGCTGGAATGAGGAAGAAAGCTGTCCGCGTACAGAGGTCTGTGAATCGAGGCCGCCCAGAGGGCTCTCATAGTACGAGTCGTACGGGTTTAACATTGCTGCAGTTGCAAGGTGCGGGACGTCAAAGGTGGGAAGTCCATCCTCGTTGAAGAATCTCCCCTGAGGGGAGTTCAACGACGGCGAGCGACTAGCTCAGCGAAAACTGCATTTTGCAGGATGGGCTCAGCAGGTATTGGTGAGTTAACGGAGCTGGGGAGAGCGGGTCAAACATGCAGCCTTGGCAGACAGCAGGCAAGAAGGCTGAAGGGTATGGCGGGAACACTATTTGCATGCAACAACACATCTGCAGGTTGCTGGGAATTAATTAATCGCTGCTTCAACGCTGGCGTTAATCTCGCCTTACCGCCGGCAGAAATTAAACGTTCTGAGGTTTGGACTAAAATGTTCAAGATGAGTGTACATGCACCGGTACATGCACAGCTCGTGCTACATTGAAGCACTGGTGCGGGGCATGCTTCAATGATGCGTGTGTGACGCAGGGCATGCTGGCCCCAATCCTTGGCTTCTGTGCCTGGTGGTACGGCCAAGCGACATACAAACTACCAAAACCTGAGAACATCCGCAGTGAACCCTCTCAGCTGGCAAGACCCAGCGAGGACATGCAAGTACATCTAGAAGCGATACCGATGTATAGCCAGCAGGACTTACTCCCTCAGTGTGATCGGAAACACCCATTGGTGCTGCGCGCATAGTTTAATAAGCGCATCGATGAGTATTTCCGAAAATCTTTGTGCAGTCAGGCGTGGACTGTAGAGACCCGACCGGCTGCCACGCCCATCGATCAGCGCGTCTGAGCAGCTCCCTTGAAGGGGGACATAAACCGAAGCTTCGAGGCTCGCCGCGTTAGCTCAGCCAGGCTGTGGTCGAAGCATGCGAGTCGGGACTCGCAGTGCATGCGCGATCAACACACACCAATCGGTTGACCCAGTTCCGAGAAGGTCCACTTCTGAGCAAGTGCTTCAAATCTGAGCCAGATGGCCGGCCAAAACCTCAGTAAACTTCAAATTAGCTGAGCCTGTCCGGTGCCACAGGCTGTGCCACAGCACATTGTCCACTTGTCTTGCGGACAAGTGCTCGTGGTTGAAGAATGAAGCACTGCAGCGCATCCGAGACTTCTGACTCAACACTGGTGACAAGGTGTCATGGACAGCACGATCGTGGAGCTCTGTGGCCCGGTCGCTTTTGTTTTTGGAGTGCAATTGAATGCGTTATCGGGTGTACGCACGTCGTGCGTACATCACCGAGGAAGAATTCATTGACTTTCGGCCGAAATTCATTGAATCCGATACTAGCCAGCATGTAGCACTACAAGTAGAGCTATACACAGCCCTGCTTATCACGCATAAAACTGTTTAGCGTGCGTGTATTGCGGCTGATGTAGCTGCTGCTCCGCTGCAGCGGCCTGCTCTTGCGTTTGCAGAATGAGACGCACCATCTCCGTCTCCGTGACGCTGTGCAGTACTAGGAAGGTGGCATACTTGGCTTGGAGCTGCTGGAAGGTCTCCATTTCGTCCAGGACATTGTAGCGAAAAGCCTCGGAGCGCATTTGCTTCCTGGCTGCCGCCCACGCTTCCCGTTCGTGGTCTCTAGCATCCGAATACAACTTGCGTTTCTCCGAGAGCAAGTTTCGCAGCACTGACATCTTCAGTTGGTGTGGCACCTTTTAGTAGGCGGAGGAATTGGAATCATCGACGCAGGCGGTAATTGCAATGGCAGTTGTTGCTGCTGTGACCCCCTGTGAGGTGATTTTCGGCTCGTGTTTGGCGAACGTTTTGGGTCGTGGGTCAGCGCAACTCCGTGTACAGAGTGTGTTGGTGACGTCGACTTGAAGTTGTTCTGGCGCGTTGTGTACACATCGTACATGACGAGCTGGAACTCTTCACCCATGTGGTGCTTCAATTGAAGGTCCCGTTGGACGTGCACATTCTCCACGGGCCGTGGTTTATGGTATTTTCCAGGTATTGATGGCGGGGACTGGAAGCCAACTGAAGGTGAGGCTCCGTTTGAAATTGACCCGGGTGACACAGCGCTGATTGGCATGTGGACAGCACCGCCGTTGCGGAAATGCCGATGCATATCCTCGATCTTCATGTGCTGTTGATTCAGCGGCCGCCCAGCCACATTACGCTGTAGCATGTCCAGGGGTGTCAATCCATTCCCAGTCGGTAAAATCCCATGGCTTGTGTCATTCTCAACTTTCAACATAAGGGAGTCTGAGGTAGCGCTACTATTCATCGTGAAGACTGCTACACCGTGCCGTCGTTTGATCTTGCGCTCAAGTTTGGCCCATACAAGCAGTAAAAGCTTAATTCGTGCAGCCGTGATAGCTCTCCACGCACGCCACATGACCTGAAAATCCCGGACACGTTTCCGAAAGCGCAAGATTATACGTCGGAATTTTACATCTTGAAACTCGAACCACGCCGTAACAATTAAGCTGATGGCCTCCTTGCGTTCGTGGCAATGTTTGCGCACGAGCCACCCTCGCGTGCTTTGCTGCAACTTCGTCACTGCTTGTGTCACGACAGGCATGTGGAAGAAAGCCGACGATAGTTGAGAATTAGGCGCCATTCGTAGCATTTGCAAAGAGAATGGCCCGACCATGGTTTTCTTTCGCCAAAAACACTGAACTCGTTTGGCCATCGAGGATCGTACCAATGCACTGTGCCGTTGACGAAATCGGTGGAACCTTGTCAACCATTTCTCCGAGATCTCAGCGAGCGTGACAACCAGAAGCCATTGGCTTTGTAAGTGAATACGACGTGCTCGGTTTGCTCGCTGCTCTTTACGCGTCTGCCAGTGAGTCATAATACGGTGCATCTTCTCTTCTTGCGCCACATCTAGCTCTTGCTTGCGTAGGTTGGCCTGGTACAGCTTTTGATCCGTTGTCGAAGGGAGTAGAGGTGTTTGTGATGGCTTTTGTAGCATATGCAAAGTCGGGTTGGCACGATTTCGAGCCACAAGGTCGGCCCCATGCGCCTCAATGTGCTGCTGCCTCTTCCACACTCGAAGAGCTTCCATTTGCTCTAGGAGTTGCGGCAGACTGCGCAGGTCATCAATACGTGAAACCAGGTTCCGTGAACGCAGGGCTACTGCCGTCTCATGCCGCATGATACTACGTCGAGTGGCGAATCTGGTTGATGGTTTGCTCGGTTTTGTTATGGGAGCAGAAGGCGAAGCACTGCCCGATAGAGTTGAAGATGCTGCTGGCGCTTGGAATAGCGACATGAGCAGTTTATCGACTGCCTTGTTGTTGTCTTCTCGGCTTTTCAGAAGCCCACGCTCGGTTTCCGTTATCGGTTGAAGCACGGTTCGCTGGTAAAGCTGACCGCATGACTCTTGCCTCGCGGTTCGAGCTGCTGCAACTCGCTGACTGTAGGTCGAACCCAGTGTCGACTGACACCGTGGCCTCCTAGCTGTCCGCACATCGTCCTGCTTTGCACTCATTGTCATTTGCGGCTGTGGCTTTTGAAGGATTTCGTGGACCAACCGATTAACCTTGCGTTGCTTCCGTTGCAAAGTTTCGCTCGGGCGATGTCGGTGGATCAGCCACTCTGAGGGTGCCCGTAGAGATCTACCAGCAGCCGACTCGCAATGTTTTGTGTGTTCGGGCACTTGATTGGCATCCTCGACACGAAGAAGTTGTTCCAACACAGCCACTGCAGTGCTGGTCGTGCACTTTTCCGTCTCGCGGACTGCTTCGTGTTGACATCGACCATCGAGATTGTTGTTGTCTGTCGTTGGGAATTGGGTGGAAAGGGCTGAGTGGATCTCTAATGTGGTTGGTCCTGAAGTGACTTGCTCTCTGTTTTCTGGTAGTGGGTCGAAGGACTCTGGCGATTGGCCTCGTGCATCGAGCTGTGCATCAACGATAGCCACCATCTCGGCATTGCGCGTCTTCAGGTGGAATCCATCACGCACAGAGAAGCGTTTACCTGCTGGCTCAGTGTGTGCATTGGATGTCTGGGTGGTGCCCCTCCTAGAGTCATTTTGCTCGTCGTCGTCCGTGGCAAGAAATGTTTTCGAAGCCAAGAATACCCTTCAACATCGCAATTCAAAATCTGAGCGATCTGATTGGTCGAACACTTTCTCGCGCCAATTCGTCAGTCTCCTTCCCGCCACAAAAGTCTTCAGCTCTTCGTCTTTTAATTAACAGGATGCCGGACCGACGCTCTTCGCTCAAGCGCATGTCGCTGTCTCCGCCTGAGTGCAAGGACCAGCTGCGCCAACGTTGTCTGCAGCGACTGAAGAGAGACCGCGGCCAGTTGCTGGCCAAACTGCGGCGTCCAGACGCTCTCAGCGTCTCGGAGGAGATGCAGCGGCTGGTAGCGCACGAACAACAGCAGCAACAGCAAGACCGAGGCCAGCAGCAGCAGGAGGACTCTTCGGTGGACGATCTGCTGGCAATGGGGAAACTGAAAGAGAGCGACTACCTGGAGATTGTCCACGCACTGGAGGACGCTTTGCGGCAGGAGATGGAACTGGCGACTGAAGAGCGGCAGGAACACGGGACAGGACCAGACGTCGATGAACTGATGGCTCAGCAAATGGAGGACCTGGAAGATGCTCAACTGGAAGCAATGCTGGCTGGGATGGACTTGGGAGATGAAGGAGACTGCAGTGGAGAACTGGAAGAACTGGACGCACTCTCCTCAATGCTCTGCCCCATCTGCAAGGCTGGGTATCTGAGAGAACACGCAGCCGAGAAACCCACCACGCTTCCTTTCATCTCTTGCACTTGCGGTTTTAATTTCCGCGTTAAGGTGCGTACGGCGTCATATCCAATTTGGCTGAACTGCTCTGTTGTACTGATTACGGATGGCGCTTTGGGGGCTTTTGTGCAGTATGTTTATCACGGTGTGTTGGAAGATTTTCAGGACAAAATCGTCTCGGCGTTCATGACGCACCGGTAAGAAGCAGTTGGGAGGACTGCAATATGGTCAACGTCCGCGTACTTACGCCTGTGTCACATGCTGCAGCGATGTGTGCCCCTCTGACCCGACGTTCGTGAAGAAAATTTCATCTGGAACTTTGCTTGACGACGCTGACATGCTCTGCATCAAGTGCGCTGACTGTGGCTGCGACCACATACTGCCGTGAGCACTGCAAGGAGCTACTGGTAGCTAGCTCTCAAACTGGTTGGAGAATCGGAATGGTATTTATTCAACTTTGGTGCTACGGCCACGTGTCGTCTGCTGCACTCTCGTTTGCCCCACCTTGCTAGATTGAGGGCAGGAAGTGTGCCGTCATGAGTGAGCCGATAAAAAGAGTGCCAGCAGTCCTGGCGTGAGCAGTCCCCAGATTGGCCAGAAGGCGCAGATGTAGCAGAACGCAGCCAGCACCCCCACAATGGTAGCGGCAGGGATCATTCGTGGACAGTAGACACTCCATTCCAGTTGGATGCGCTTGATATAAGGCAGATAGATGGCCAGATACGTCGTAATGCAAATGTTGACTCCTGTGCAGATCAGAGCGACCTGGAAGAACCCCTGCAGCAGACTCCCACTGTTAACAAACAATGTATCTATCTTTTTGCCTCTCTCTTACTCACCGTTTAACGCGAGGGTCAGTAAAAATCACACGAAAGAAATCGGTGCCGTAGGCCACCAGTCCAGCTGCAGACACCCACAGGAACGCGTGCAGGCGAGTGCTCCAGAGTGCGGCTCGCTGCGACCGACTCACGCGCAGTGTGTGCTGTCCGTCATCGCTATCGGAGCCGTCGCTGCCATCGCCGTCTGCGTGTGCAGCAGGTACGCGCTGGTAGTTGCGAGCACGGGCGGCCATGGAGATGTAATAGCAGTGACGCTTCCCGATTATAACCAATTAGGTGGCGCTCACGCTAAATATGAGAGGGCGCAAGTAGCATTTGCTACGAAATGGACTCAAAGTTCCTCAGTAGTCCTCTGCACCGCAGGGGACTACAGAATGGACAAGAGACCACGACGCCCCTTGGGAAAAATGATAACCATGCGGCGGTCGGCCACAGTCGAATGAGGCGAGGAGTGGCAATACGTTGACGCGTTTCCTGAGCCAGGGAATCGAATCGAGTTCATCAGACACTTGACCTACTGTACACGACCAGGACTTATGACTGCGATTGCAGCAACCTTCTGCTTGGTGTAGATTCGGACCACATGCGTCGTTCTAACTCCTTGTTAGTCAGTCTATGCAGCAATCGTCAAGTGATGGCAGCCACGCAACAACGACGGAATCAAGTCATTCATTTGCTCAGTCGTCGTATGCACGCTCAAGGAACTGACGTGTCGTTATGCAAGAACATCCTAATCAGCGACTTGAATATCCCCAAGGGTGACACGCTCGGCTTGGCGAAATTCGCTGACAACGCGACTATTTATTTTGAAGGAACAGCAACTTTCACTCAAAACGAATGAGAGGGCCCCTCATCCTTCTCACTGGTAATGACCTCACCGTCACTGGCACAGGCACTCTGGGTGATCAGGGAGCATGTACCGAAAGCAAACACCGGGATAACTCGCCCGATGAGGGTACCATCCTCGACTCTGCCGTTCGTGGCGTTCTCGCCACTCTCTACAATGGAGACCGAGAGTTTACGTCAGCGGACGCACTTGCGGTTGTGCCTTCCAAGGGAAATTCGCGACTGACTGACTGAAGGATGCCAAGGAGTGGCGACAGTCCTCGATTCGAAAGACCGGAAGATACAATCACCAGCGGGTCGACCTTAGACTTGTGAACTGGACGGCAACCGTACCAAAACAATGAATTTCCTTCAAGGAACGGCCACTATGCCCAGAGCGTCATTGTGATTAACTGGGACTATAGGAAGGCAAAAGGATAACACACTGGCAGCGCCAGCAGTTTGGTCGAAATCACCGACATCAAAGCTTATGGTATTCGCAGCCGATGTGTCCCCAGTGGCTCCTGGCAGTGGCTCCTACTGCATTTCGTGATGTAGAATTGTTTAATGCGGACACGAATTATGGCTGTGGAGTACGATAAATAGATGCGACAGCTAGCTGGTGCCTATACAATCGCAGCATTGGGCCTCGATAGCAACGCATAGTTCTCGAAAGAGTGCCTCTGTAGCAACTACGCCAGCAGCTCCGTCGCCCTTGCGATCGTAGTCATAACCTGGGATCCAAATGAGACCATCATGGATAACGCGCACAAATACGGACACTCTACGATGAATAAACTGCTTGTATCCACGCTGCTGCCATCGTTGAAGCATCATGCGCGCTGTAGCCGACGGAGACCGACGATGCCCACGCAAATTGGTCCTTGGTTTTGGAACTGAAGCTTCTTGGTCGATACCCAGGCCGTATCCGATCCCGCTTCCATCGGCAATCCGCTCATCGTCCAACACGAAGTCAAACTGCTCTGTGAGAGCGATAACGAAGGGCTCTGACACCTGAGCGGGGAACGGCAAAAAGATAGAGGCGACCAGAGGATGAATCTGAACACGCGAGACGCTTGAGTACTCAGGGACACGGCGTAGATCCAATCCAGCTTGCTTAGCTCGTCGTCGAACAGTACCCACGAATTCATCAGCAGCAATTCCACTGCAAGCCAACCACCGTACATCGAGGTGAAAACAGCGCGAAATGTCCATTGTATCCTCAAGCCGGATCATTACCCATTCGGTCCGTGAGTCCTCAATTTTTGATTGAGGTGAAGATGACACGGTCGACGCTGACGCCTTGCATGCTACCTTAAAGCTGAGCATACGCTTGCTACTAAAATGGGGAACTTTACTTGCCCCTCGTATGGATTCTGCTTGCTCCAGCACAAGATTGATCGTAATATTCTCGAGGTCTCCAAATTCCGAGGGAGCGAGACGAGACTGCAGAAAATCAATGAACTTTATAAATTTCGCTGCGTAGGAAGTCGGAGTGTCGACGCCGACGCTCATTGTATTGCTTGCGACGGCAGGTGGCACGATGGCAAAGCGGATACGGCGGCACTTCATTGTGTCAGCCATATCGTCTAGATAACCGCACAGCAGATTGTCCAAAGCGTTCCAGTTGTCCTCAGGCTGCGGATATCGATGAAATATCTGTTGGTGCGGCTGGAATGACTTAGTGAGATCTACCCAAAGAGAGAAGTTGTACGAAGCGGAGGCTACTTCGGGATCGTGTGGTTCACGCTGAACAAACCTTTTCACTTCAACGGTCTGCCTCTCTGCGTCGTGAATGAGCTGGTGAATTCGATGGCCCATACTCAGGTGATACACCCTCCGTCGGCTTCCTACTGACGTCTCGTTTCCCATCAGTAAGGCAGTGGAATCGCAGCTAGAAACAAGCTGGAAATCACGAGCTAAACGCTGACAAATCATCTCAACCAATAGCTCGTCGTGGTTGCGATACCGTGGCACACATTCTATCGTTGGAGCCTCAGCAGCCGTCGTTGGAATCGTCAGAGTGTAAAAAGCTTCCGTATAGTGTTGGCGCAGGTCTTGAGGAGATGGGAAGTGGTCGGTGGTTAATGGCAGGATGGCCGGCGACGTTAAACTTGTCCAGTTCGGTCCAACAAACATCGGCTCGCCATCGTGTATTGCTGTTTCTGGTAAGGAATCGTTTGTCGTTCGATGGCCAACATGATTTGAAGCTGGAAACAGGTGACTCCACCGTTGTCGGTCGCTCGAAAGATGATATAATCCTGGGCCCTCGCGTACCGGAACGGATTAACAATCGTTTTCCGAAGATCAGCAGCAGTTGTTAGAGACAAATCTGTAGCCGAAGAAGTTTTAAAGCTCAAACTATTTGGCATCAAAGGCGTTTTGAACAACTCAGATTGGTTTCTGCGCAGAACCCCTTGAGGAGAACCAGGGTTGCTAAGCCGTCGTAGATTATTATTCAGTCTACTCAACCCGTCGCTCGCTGACGGAGACGAGAATGCTGACGAGCGGCCAGATGTCGACGTCTCTTTGTTCAGTGTTAAAGCCCGAGTAAGTGGGCGGAAGCTTTTTTCCTCTTGTATTTTCCCCGGTGCTCCATAAAACGATGAAGACAGAGCCGTTGAACTTGCAGCAAATACCCGGTTACGATAGGACCCCTGTTCTCCATGGAAGAACTGAGCATGACTTCCAAGGAAAATGACGTTTGTGGTTCTGCTCTTGGACTAGAACGAGATGCTATTGGAATACCAGTGGGCGAAGAGGACTGCTTCTGGATATGGTCGGTGAGCTTTAACCGCTGCTGCCGTTCGCTCGGAGAATTGGCACTGAATTTCAAATTGCGTGGCGAGATCAAAGATTGAAGCACACTGTCACTTTCGGTGAGATGAAAAGCGCTCTCTTTCCGAGGGACACTGTTGCTGCTGTTGCTGCGTTCTCTAGTACGCTGTGCTTCCTTCCTTGTGCTATGGATAAACCGCTCGAGATGACCATTCCCGTAACCAGCAATAGTGGCGCTGGCACCGTCATGCTCATCATGACTTTCCAGCGGAACGAAACCAAGACGTCTATCGCACATACTTCGCGAGTTTCTGGTTCCAATACTCGTGGCATTTTCAAGAATGCGGCTTGGAGGTGGTGCAAACACATTCTCGTCATACTCCTGAAGTGCTGCTCGCGCATAGATACTTGTACTGAGATCATTATCTGAGCGGGAATGCCCCGATTCTGCGATAAAATTGAAGTCAGGAGAGCGGCTAAGTTGGAGGTGGTCTGGCGCCGGTGCCGAAGATCTCGAGTCAGGGAGCTCGCTCGACTCGAATAGCAGCCGGCTCTTGCTTCCAGTAAGTCTTATCGACAGCGGTGCGACACCAATGTCCCCATCGTGTTTGTCTTTGTCATTCTGAAAGCAGTCGGTGTTGGCACGAGAACAACCATTTAACTTGACTTGTGCCTTCCCTCCTATCAAATTTCGCAAGGCCGCGGGGAATTCCAATTTTCCCGACGGCGCTGTTATATCAAACATGCGAAAGGATGGCAGCGGATTGAACTCTTGGTTTTGTTTGAATTGACACTGACACGACTGATGAGCAGCCGAACTGTTTTCGACTAGGTCTAATGGCGTGTGGGGTTGAATAGTGGCGTTCCTTCCCCGCCCACAGATACAGTCAAAATCCAAGAAAGTGATATTCACCCAGTGTGGAATGTCATATGAAAGCTTCTTCGGATCATTTAACAGTGCAACCATGGTCGGTGCACCGCTATCGTTTGGAAAGCCGATACTGCTCGGTTGTTTCCATTCTGGAGGGATCTTAGGCAATGAAGCAGACGTCGCGCTTGCAACGCCTCGCGAGGACGCATTCTCTAATGGATTTGCCTCGTCGTTCCCACCAGATCCTGCAATTTCGTCGAAAGAGAGCGTTCGCAAAATATTTGGCTGCGAACACGACATGGCAGCCTTCTCTGGTAACGGCGTTTCATATATGAACAATGGGACCACATGTAATGGAGGTGTCGCGAGCGATATCATATCCATGCCCACCCCGTTGTCCATCATGCGTTGCTCTGTGATCTCGGCTAGTTTTTTGTTAACGTTGAAAATACTGCACCCTGCAGTCATCATCACAATACCTTGACCTGTTCGGCTCAAGTCACGGTCCATGTAATGTTTGTCTAATACATTCAGCGTCATATTGATTGCTTCCAGAATATTCCCGTCCTTCGCGCGCGAAGGCACCCCAAAGGCAGTTTTGTCCATTTCACGTACGTGTCGACGGATTCACAATCGTCACAAGTGGGCTGTCTACTTTTCGTTCTTGTTATACCGTCGGCACCCACTGATTGGACATTGGTGTCTAGAGGCTTTGGACACTGTAGGATTTCATATTGTGCTGAGGATACCTGTTCTGGTGTGCGCCACCGATGAATTTCGTGATAGTTGGCAAATTCTCTCTTGAGCAGCAACAGCAACCGACTCCAGTCCGGACCCGTAAAGTTCATGACAACCACCTTGTAAAAGTCCTCATAGTATCGTCCCGTGACGGGATCGACGTGGATGGTAGGGCCATATCCATTTGCCATGTTGATACCTGGGGCGCCACACCCTGGTCCAAATCCTTGTCTTCGGGGGTCAGAAAATGGCGCTTGCCTTGGATCGAATCCTTCTGGAAACTGGTTGGCATCGTAAAAACTTCTGGAAAACGCAATGACTGTGACAGAGTGACTCACGGAACTCTCGGACCACTTGGCAATGAGAACTCGAAGCAGTCGATTCAGAAGTTTCTCGTAGTAAATTTCTCCATCGGGTGCAAACTCCCACATCTCGGTGCTCATCTGTACGAGCCAAAAGAGTCGACTGGATCTCGACCGCACGACGATCTTGGTGGCGTCTCCAATGACTCCGCAGCCCCAGTGCGTGTGGTTGGCCAGAATTGCGTCCACCTGCGACCGGATCCCAAGACACTCGACGGTTTTCCCCACATAGACGCACTGTCCCAACATGGTCACTTTGAAGCGCCAAATGTCCGCTCGGGACAGAAATTGGTCCTTGAAGCTCAGCTCCACAAAGTCCACCGAGACGTCGCTCTGGTCCACGCGTCGCACTGCCACGGGGCGGAAGGCTTCGAGTCCGAACTGCGCTGCGATGTCTTTGGCCACACTCACCTGAAGTTTACCTCGGACCGGAGCGAGACACTCGACGGACAGAACGAGACGAGGATGGACGCGCTCTGGCTGGGAGACTTGGACCAGATCGTGCAGTCGGATCTCTGGGAAGAGGTCGGGATTGAGCACCAGCAGCTCTCCATTGCGAAACTCTGGGCCGTGGACGACGAGCGACAGCGCGTCTCGGTCGCTCGTGTTGCGTCTGGTGCGCCACATTTCTAATTGCGACGTTACAAGATCTCTTCGAGAGTCTCAGCTCGCCTCTGATTGGCTGTTTTGATGGTTGTTTTGTAAAATAGAGAAGCCGTCGCTATTATAGCTCCTTCCCCTCTCTGAGAGCAATGAACGCGTCTCGAGGCGATGGCGCCTCGGAGAGCGACGTGGACTTGATGCGCACCATCTTGGGGAGCACGTCCCTCAGAGCGTCATCCTCACGTGTCTGAACGCCTGCGCCTTCGACGTCAGCGCTGCTCTCAACTGGTACTTCGCTGAGGTCGCTTCTTCCGTCTCTGCAGCAGCGTCCGTGACTCCTCAGCGACCTCAAGGGGAGACGCAGACGCCTGCTGTGCCCAGTATCCAGTCAGGCCTCAGCCTCACGCTCCACGCCAGAGCCATCGCTGGAATGGTGAGCAAGTCGGAGGCCTATTACGCCACTCTGACCAAAGGAGACCCAGCGTACGACATGCTCACGCCCAGTAACGACAAGTTCCTGACGATCAGACTGAGGAAACGAGGCTGGCGGACGGGTCACTTGATGGCCACCCAGAGCCCGTTCTTCTCCAACGGAGACGTCGTGACGTTGGAGTGCAACGGACTCTGGCTCAGAGCCAGCCAATATCTCAACAGAATGCTGCAGTGGAAGGCGCCGTCAGACGACGATCGAAATAAATTCGTGGTTCGAGGGCTTCCGTTGGGGAAGAATCTGGCTCCGGGAGATTATTTCTTCCTCACCAGCTACAAGTGGAAAGATAAGGAGATCGTGCTCAAGGACGAACGACCAGTCGGCATCAGCAGCTACAACACGAATGTGCACCGATGCTTTTGGGCCTTGAGCGCATTAAATCGTGCGTCTGTGTGTTGGCAATGAGGAAGTATAGTGCTGTGGTTGCTAACTGTGATTTTGATTTTTTTATTTGCAGCGCAAACCAACGATTATATCTCTACGCCAAACTCACTGAGAACGCTGTGAAGAGTCTGCCAAAACCAAATGACCCAGTTGATGTCAATCATTTGACGATTAGTGTCATGGGCACACCCACGTTGACGGGAAGTATAAGTATCCGCGAACACTCGCACTCGGTACGTTATGAAGGAGACCATTTCTAATTGGTAGGCGAAGAGTTACTAACCAACGTTCTCTGCATTTTGAACGACGACTGCAGCAGCGGAAAGATTCCATTTCCGATGAGATCCAGCTCACTGATGCGAAGATCGACCAGATGACTAGCATCATCTGGGCTGACATATCCCGCGACCGCCTTGCCAACTTTTTGGATGGTGCGGGTGGAGATGTTCAAGTAGCTCTTGAGCACTACTTTATGAGTGTGTCGACACTCGAAAATGCTCCTCCACCTCAACAAGCTTCACCTGCTATGCCAACGCATACCCAGACCATACATTCAGCATCCAGCCTCCAGGAAGCCCAAGCTCGAGTACACGCTGAGGTTCAAGCAAACCACGATCGTCGCCCTCTCAGCCAGCTCATCTTGGGCATACCATCTATGTCTGACCCGACCCAACCACCAATTCCGGGACCAGTTTCTGGAAAGTCCTCCAGTAAAACCAAACTTGGTGTCGCCGTGTCACCTTCACGCCCACTTTCAGTTGATGTTACCAGTACATTTGTTGGAGAGCCATCGCCTGGCATGCCACCTCCGGTGCCGTCGCCATGCCCGTCTCCTATTCAGCCCTCCGATATCGATACTCCAGTATCGGATAGCGCACCACTTGCTCCACCATCAACAGGCGGAGCACTAGTTCCTCGAATCACAGAGGACGAAGTTTTTGTTGATACAACCGACTATTCGAAACACCAGGAAGAAATGGAACAGCAAATGACACGGCGAGAGCAGCGAATGACACAACAGAATGCACAAGGCGTTGCTGATGCAGGTGCAGTCATTGAAGGCAGGGCGGAGGCGCTTACGATCCAGGATTTTGAGATGCTTAGTGTGCTTGGGAAAGGCAGTTTTGGAGCCGTGATGCTAGTGCGCTTTAAGAAGGATGGTCGAGTATTTGCTCTCAAGATTATCAAGAAAAACAACATGGACAAGGCTGACGTGCTCAACGCCATGGAAGAGAGGCAAATCCTGCAACGCATCCACCACCCGTATATTTGTGGACTGGTTTTTGCCTTCCAGACAAACGAGCGGCTTTATCTGGGTATGAAATATTACGCTGCGGGGGATCTCTTCTACCACCTGAATATGAAAGGCCGTCTTAGTGTCAAGGATGCTAAGCTATACGGAGCAGAGCTCGTATTGGCAATTTCATATCTTCACGAACTCAACATTCTCTACCGGGACCTTAAGCCCTCCAACGTGATGATTGACTCAGAGGGCCATATTGGTGTTGTTGACTTTGGTCTTTCCAAGCAACACATATACGGCAGTAATTTTGGTGTTAAAACGTTATCGGGTACAGCCGAGTATGTGGCTCCGGAAGCGCTGGCTCAATCAGCTGATGGATCACGCAACTATGGTAAAGCGTACGATTGGTGGAGTCTTGGTGTTGTTATCGTACGTATCATTTTTGCTGAGTTTATGCGTGGTATGCTTGTCTTACTGACTGCGTTATTTGAATGCAGTACGAAATGTTAGTTGGTGAATCGCCGTTCTACGATGAAAATGAGCATAAGATGTTAAGTCGCATCGCGTATTCGGACGTGGTATTTCCTTCTGACTTCCCGCGCGATGCCTACGATCTGGTGAAAGGTTTGCTTTGCAAGGATCCGAAGCAACGGTTGGGCTCTGAGCGAATGGGTGGGGTGAACGCCATTAAACGGTGCCGGTTCTTTAAGCACATTGACTGGGATAAGCTATTGCGGCGGGAAGTCAAGGCTCATTGGACCCCAAAACTAAGCGGCGAGACAGATACGAGGTACGTGGACCCAGAATTCATTGATGAGGGCCCACCCTCAGCAGCATACGACCCCAGTGCCGAATCTGCAAACTCTCTCAGTAAGCGCTTCAGCCAGTTTTCATTCAATTACAATCTCGGTTGAGACGGAGTATACGCATAGAACGCCAAAAACAACTCACTACGCAACAGATTCAGTTGATAGTTTTGCTCCCTCAATGGGAAGTGTTGATGTGGGCGGTATCAAAATTGGCGATCAAGTCTCAGACTTCAAAGGCCGATTCATGAGCACCTCCTGGAGCTGCTCTCGCTTGACTTCGCCTTTGATCATCGCGTTGACAGTGCGGAAGATAGGGAGATCAAGGCCGCACTGCTCGGCGAAGTAAACGGCGACCTCAGCGGTCGGCACTCCCTCGACTGTGGTTTCTCGCAGTAGATCCTCGGCCTTCTCACCCTGGATGAGGCGCAGACCGAAGGTGCGATTTCTTGAGAGGCTGCCAAATGCTGTGAGCATCAAGTCACCAATTCCAGAGAGCCCCGAAATGGTCATCGGTTGGCCGCCCATGGCGAGGCAGAGTTTCTGGAGCTCAAGAGAGCTGCGCGTGACGAACGCTGCCAATGTATTGATCCCGTAGCCTGCTCCTTCCACCATGCCAGCGCCAATTGCCAATGGGTTCTTGAGAGCTCCTCCAAGTTGCACCCCTACGATATCCTGAGAGCTGTAAATACGGAAATCAACAGTCGACAGTCGACGCTGGACGTACACTGCGTGGTAGAGGAGCTTTGAGGCCACGACCACTGCAGATGGCGCGTTGTTCATGAGCTCCAGCGCGAAGGAAGGGCCCGAGAGGAAAGCAAGAGGCTGGTCTCTCTGTAGCGCCTCCAAAATGGGCTCAGCCAGCAGCTGCTTGGTCTTGAGGTACAGTCCCTTGCACGTGACGACAAGAACTGCATCGGTCGGAATCTCGTCTCGATGCAGCGCCAGGAAGTCCGGCGTCCGTTGCGCTGGCAGACAGACGATCACCATCTTGGCTCCGTCTGTGGCTTCCGCCACTGAAGCGGTCGCTCGAATGTTGGGCAGCAGCTCAAACTGCGGGAAGACGCGAGGACTTCTGTGCGACTCGTTGATGGACGTGACGACGTCTGCGTCACGAGCGTAGAGCACCACGTCGTGCTTGCGTCTTGCCGCCAGCGTTGCCATGGCGATGCCGAAGGCTCCGGCAGCCAGCACCGCCACCTTCACCTTCTCCACCTCCGCCGATGGGATGCCAGCGAACGACGCGCCGCCGAAGGTCATGCTGCTCGCAAGTCTGCTATCAGGGGAGCTTTTCTATGTTGTTGAAGCTGGCGATCCCATACTTCAGTCAAGATCAAGAATCCAACCAATCATAGCGGTTGTCGGTACTCATTGGCTAAAATGAATTGCCTGGATTAAAGTATGCAGCTGACGATCTATGGCTGTCGACGCGTGTTGCGTCTTTCATTCCTGAATTCTCAGTTGTTGTAGCAATGGCGATTTCGTTCCCGATGATGAATGCAACGGGGAGTGTCCTGGTGGCTCTCCCTTCACGTCGTTCCAGCACTGTATTTCCCTACAGTGTTTAGTCAATTCTCGTTGGAGTGTACCTCAGGTACACGCTGATAGCGTTCATCTTCTCTCTGAGGGAAAAAGTGGTTTCTGCGGCTTGTGGCGCTGTCTCTCTCCTTTCCCTTGAAAGGGGGAGTGTGGGCCTCATGGAGCGTCGTCTCCCTCTCTGTATGAGTGCTACCCATCGGCTGTTGGTTCTCAACGGTGTTTTTCGATGGGTCTCCCACTGCAGAGCGCGTGCAAGCCAATACCGAACTAGACCAGCATCATAGTACCCGATGTGGCGCCTCCACCGCCCTCGTGTCTCCAATAGCTGGTACATTCTCCACTCACTCCTTCAGCATAGGCGGTCAATGCAACCAAGCCTTTGTGGTGGTTTCTTGTCGGACTTTGTCCGTGTCAACGGCACACACGCCGTCGGTCTGGTCGACGATCGTTTGCATGGTCTGTGGCGTCGAATGGTTAGCATCTCGTTCTTCTGTTGCGCTGTCCGAGAGATCTCCATCCTCATTCGCTACGAGTGTCGACGATTTCTCGGGGACGATGGAGGTGAAGCGCTGTAGCCTTGCCATTTTTGCGCGTCGAATCGACAAGTACACTAGCACACAGCCGACTGCAACGAAGCAGGACCCAACGGCAATGCCGACTTTGGATAAAGTACTTTGCGACAGTGGCCCCAGGTTTGGCATCTGAGTGGATGTGTCGGCAGACATGCCGGTCTCCTCCTGAATCCAAACCACTGGCAGCCAACTAACAGTGAGGTGTTTGTGCCACACATCCAGCATCTTGCTGCGATCATCGCTTCCCCCAACGTGTGCAGTGAGTTGCCACACAAAACGGCGGTGCAGAACTGCTCCCGTACGCGGATCGATGTCTATCACCGAGTTCGGACTGTCCGGTGACGAACTGCTCTGCAATATTAGCGGCACGTCGTCATTGAGGAAACTCACGTTAATGCTAGGGGTTAGAGTTGTGACGCTGGATAATATTCCGGTCGGAAGGCGCGACGGCAACGTCCAATCGACTCGATATCGCATCACTGGAACTCCAAAGCGAGTAGTGTTGCTGTCGAAAGTTATCTGTGCCACACGACGCGCGTACGCCCAATAGAAGTACAATTTCTGCGGCGGAAACTCGACTGAGCTAAGTGTGTTTTCTCCGAGACCAACGCGTATGGCAGTAGCGAACTGCGAGCTGTCCGTCACTCTAACAGAGCTGAGCTTAACGTCTTCACCCCATGCATTCATCATCAACTTGTTGTCCACAGATAAAAGTCGGCCGATCACATTTCTACTTTTCCTGTACAGTGCTGCGTCATTTTCTAACGGAACAACGAATGTAAATGTCGAGGCCCCACGCTCAGAAATCGATGAGTTGGGCCACAATGCAGCTTTTGTAGGAAACTCTCCTGCTTCGCTTGGTAATGAGGCGAAAAGGATCTCAGATACCATTTGTGAAGCGAAATACCCTCCAACTGGATAGCCGCCCAAGGAGAATGGTTGAGCGTGTTGCTGACGGGGTTGGCTCGGCATCAGTCCCAAAACGCTTGGCTCATACACGAACTTGGCGGCAGAATACCGCAAGTATGCTTGCAAATCGAGCACAAAGCTTACATGCTTGGCATTGAACATCTGTAGCATGGGAAGTTGCAGATACACTCCTTTTGAGCCAACGCCACTTTCACCACTTCGGTCTACACAAATGTTTTGTTTTTCCAGCGCACTCCAATCGCTACTAAAAGCTTGGATCACAATTGTCATCGCAGATTTACACACTCCAGTAGACTCAAACGGCTGTGCCAAGAAAGCCTCCAGTAACAATGTGCTTCTGAAGGTACTAGGGATTGCCGACGGAATCGGGACACCGCTTTCGGACGCATTTGTTGTACTATTGAGTGTTGGCCACTTCCAAACGGTGGTATCGTTAAAGCCGAAAGCTGTCCACAAGACACGGGCTTCGCTGATTGAGATGGAATAGTTTGTAGTGAAACTACATGCAATTTCTGTGTCATAGGCAAAGCGGCGATCGAGATTACCTTCGTTGCAAAACGCCAGTAGTTCGCCAAATCCAGGCAGGAAGCTGCTATTTTGCTTCACAATGGCCTCGCTTACAGAGTTGAGCACGAATTCTTCACGAGGATAGCGTTCGGAAGGAACCCCTGGGTCACTTAAGACAAGTTCACCCGAGCTGCTATCGCTCACAACGTAATGAGCACTCGTGACACTTCCATTGATAAACTGAACCGTAGCCAGATCAACAAAACTTGCAGGGCCATGCGCAATGGTATATCCATTCACTTGTCGAACATAACCAAGAACGTACTGTTCAAGAACACTGTGATCCAACAATGAAAGTAACCAAGGAATGATGCGGGTCTGGATCATCGATGTCGTGAGATTTAACAGAGCTCCAGCACCGACATTTATAAACGCAGTAGAGACGTTGCGTACACGATTCGCAAGGGAGCGCGATAGTATTCCCAGAGCTTTTTCCCTTTTCACCTCATACTGAGACGAGTGTGACGGCGCCTGGCACTCTCCAGTTGCTCGATCTGACGTGAAGCAGGCAATCAACAATGCTCTCCACAGTGGAAAACCTTTGTTTGGGTTAGTGAGTGCAATGGATTCCTCGGCGTTGAGCACAACTTGTGCAGCTGCGGTCCACCACTCGGTTGTGTAAAGACGTATTGAACCACCTTGGACATTGTCGCTTGAAACCAATTGTTGAAGGGGAAATGCGCTAGCCATTCTGCTGGCGCTTGGAAGTAGTGCTGTTGTTGCTGTTGAGCCCTGAGTGACTGGAGCAATCCAAAGTTCTTCAACAAACATGCTAGCGCTCGGGTGAATTGTCCACGACTTTATCCAATGCCCAACCAATTGACACAGGCACGAAACATTTGTGACCGATAGTTTCTGAGAGTTGATCGCTTTAGCCGTCGGATTAGTAGCTGAGGCGCCACCAATCAGCTCTACTTCGTTCACTTCTCCGCGTATGAACGATAGCCACTTGGTCACTCCAGTCGGATGGAGAAATGAAACTGGATTGGACGCATCCCACAACGTGTAAAGTAGCGATAGCGATAAAATGCACTCAGAGAGGGGTATCTCGTCATTTGTTCCTGGTAGAACCGCAACATTGGGTACGAGATTATCTACAGATGCATTCCTTGGGATTGAAGCGTTCCATGGGAGGACAAAGGCTAACTCGAAGCCAAATTGTAATGGGTCTCGAGATGGCACGGTAAGTGCTTTACTCCATGCGTCAAGCTGGTAAATCTGGAGAAACAACGATGCCTCCGCCAGCGAGCGATACCATCTTACGACAGCCGTGAGGTGTTTAGCTGTTAATCCCAGTTCTTGCATCAAGAAATTTTGCGCCAGACTCGATAGAATAGCCAAATCCTTTGCAATAGGCATATCAGGGATCGTTGGCTGCACTATTGCCACAAAGTCCTCGACGGCTGTGCTACCCAATTGACCGTAGCCATCAAGTAAGTCTACGCATGGTTTCTTCGTGTTTCCAATGCTATCTGTCACGTTAAGCAAGCACCAAATTACGCGGGCTGCTGGATCCACGAGTGAACCTGAGACCGAAACATTCCACAACTTCCTGAGAGAAGTCCTAGACGCGTCAGCGAGATCCGGTGACGCCGCCGTGAACTGATCACGGGTCATGGTCATATCTGACGTAACAGGAAATGAGTAGAGACGCTGTACGTGAGAGGCTAAATCCAAATTCACCGTCGAATCGCCTCGGAAAGTTTTACCTGTTGCCCATTGCACTCGCACAAAGTCTAGTAGCGAATCGTCAGTGGCCCAATTCAACAGCCAACGCGCAATGCCGCGAAGTTGTGCCTCTGTCAATGTTGTTGCAGCGATCATGGCTGCCAGTAACTGCGTACGCTGTTGACCATTTAGTGTATGCGTCACGGTAGTCGGTATTACGACTTGGCTTGTCAGAGGGTACTGGCGAACGAGGTGCTCCGATTCCCAATCTACTCCCTCGTATATCTCTGCCCACGCTCGAAACCCCGTAGGAAGTCCAGCGGTATCGACGGATATGTCGCTTCGAACCATAGCGTATGTGCTACTCGTTGCCCACAGAATCTTCGCCTGAGCCAAGGTGGGTAGCGCCAGCCCTGGGTATGCATTATTCTGGTAAAGCTCAAAGCCACGCTGGTCTCCATCTTGATGAATATCCACATCTACACTTGCAGGACTAACAAAGATCCAAGAGGAAGAAACACTGCTGGCAGCAGCATCGCTGCTCTCCCATTGTATGAGGTAGCTCTGCAACGCTGCTAGGTCATTAACTGGGGATTTACCAACGAACGTGTTGAGATCGTCTTGTGTCTGGCGAAGCGCATCAGGCGAATCAATCGCTGGGTACCATTTTTGCGAGAAGACAGCCCAATCAAGGAGACTGAAGTCAGATTGGGAATCCCACATGATGTTCGCGGCATCAATCGAAATAGTTGCCCCCGTTGATCTGTTGAGCTCAAACATTGCATCCAGAGGAGTGACATTAGAAGGGTCCAGTGTTGGCTGAGCGAGCACACTTAGCAAATTGCACGCTTGGTATTCCTTTTGGCTTTGCCGACTCCCAACAATTTTCACAAAACTGGATGATGACGTCGATCGGCTGCAACGCACCCAAGCTTCATTCACCAATACAGTTTTACGGGGCCGAACAAGTGCCGATTTCTGAACAATGTCGGCGTCAAAAAGGAAAGTGGCCGTGATGCAAGCTGCTGAATTTCTGCCACGCTCGTAGCAAGAACGACAGAGTACGAAGCAGTGCAGGTAGATGCCACTGATGTCACGGGAGTTGGCTCAGATAGTACAGATACAATCGTGGGGGTTGTGGGACAGCTTGCGTACAACCAATGGCCTAGTACATCGCGATGAAGATGCTCATTGTTTTTCCACCCGTTAATCCATTGAAGGACGCGTTCCATCCAGACTTCCCATGAGGAGGAAGAGCCTGAACTGCCGCAGAGCGTTGCGAGCGCCATCTGCGACGCTGCTGTGTTTGCTGCGTTATTACTTTCAACAGCTAACGCCAATGAATCCCACAGTTTGTATCCTGCGACAGTGAGAAAGGAGGCTTGGTGAGTCGGATTCCAAAGGTTAAGTGCTTCACGAGGGACCTGATCGCTGGTGCCGTTGTTGGTAGTGATAGTATGGCACTGAGAGAGTGTCAAAGAAGATAGTTCAGTCTCGCAACCTGTCGTAAGTTCTAAACCACTTTGATTACCATCTCGATATGGCTCGATATCCAACGCACCGGCCTCACCACGTCGCCATTGATCTACAATCGTGTTCTTTACCCATGCCGAGGCGCTGTGTTTGTTTACCCAGTCTGCAATTCGCGTAACTTGATCAACTGTGACCTGTGTGCAGCTCGTGGTAGTCATACTTGTATTGAAAATCGCGGAGTAAGGCCCTCCAGCACGAATGGTTTGCTGACATACTGTAGTAATTGCTGCGTTGATTTCGTTTGCAACTGCTTGAGAGTCTGCTGAAGCAGTAGCAGCGCTAGAACTGATACTTGCTGCTAAGGTGACCCAGCGCTGATAGCCTTGTAAGTTTCGGAATGAAATCGCAATTTCGGAATGCCACAATACAATTGCTGCAGCCAGACTTATCCGCTCCGTTGGGCTATGTTCGAGGGGCATGAGCTCAAAACTACCAGTTGCATCGTCCATGTCATCCGCCAAGCCAGTTGATACCATATCACAGGAAAACAAACGTGCTGTAAGAGTGTACGTGTTTCTCGTCCGCGTGAATTGGGCTCCGACAGCAGAACAAGTATCCTCCGTGACTTGGTACGTTTTTATCAAAGTGGAAAACGGAGACTCATCCGCAGTTGTTGAGGACACTGTTGTGAGCTCCTGTTCATTTGTTGCAACTGTGCAGTCAGATAGCCCAGTTGTAGATGCGGTACTAGAAAGCACTTTGCTGATCACTTCACGAGGCCAACACGTACTACGTAGCCACCAATAGTACACAGCTAATTTGTTTAGCTCATTATCAGCCCAGCTACTGAGCCACGCACCAATGGCTTGTGCACTAATCGTCGTCACAGCAAGTGTTGTCAGGTCTACGGAGCTGTTGATTAAACCCATAAAGTTGCCTGTGCGTATTGCATGAAGCCATTGGCCGTAGCTTGTTGCTGTATTTGAAGCATGTACGGGTACCAGGAACGAGACTGCCAAGGTGGCGTCCCATAGTTTATCACGAGCTGTCTCAGAGAGACCAGCGCCGATGTTGGTGATCGCTGTAGGATTCATCTCGAAGCCCAGCTGCTGCCCGTCAATATTCGGCTCCAAGTCGTAACGTAGACAGCCATTAGCACGGGGTAACTGCATCACTGAAGTACAGGTGCCGTCTTTCCAGTGTAATAATGCTCGGCGTCGAACGAATCCGTCAGCAAGCAGAGAAGCGATCCATGCCAAAATCGTGGCTATTTCCGAGGTTGTAATTCCAGTTATACCAGCAAGAAGACCTGACGACGAGGCTGTTGCTACTCCGTCCGCTACACTCATCCACTTCGTGAAACCTGCCGGATGCACAAAAGCAAATTCGATCGAGTTATTCCACACCTGCTGGGCGACACCGACACTCACCTGAGAATTTGTTGACGAGGACAGCGGTATTAAGCTAAAGCCGGACTGGACGCCGACGCGCTCAAAGTCTAAATCGACATCGGGATCATTCACATCGCTGTTAACTGTCCGCTTCGTAAATGCTTTGCGCCAAAATCGTTGTCTATCTCGGAGCGTAATGCTGCTCTGCGTCCATCCTATGATATAATCACGGACCGCCATCAACTGGTCGCGAGTTAAATAGTCACTTGGGAGTCCTACGTCGCTATTGACGCCTTCAAGGACGTAGTTAATGGCTGTCGCATTGAGTGCCACAACTTGCTTCCAGATAGCAAAGCCTACTGCTGTAGATGATGGCCCATGGATCGCATCTGCTGCAGTCTGAGCAGCATCGTAATCAACGAGTGAAAAACGTAGATTTGAGGGGCGGGAACCAAGGAGAAGCGTGGCCACCTCGAGACTGAGCTGGAGATTACTTGATATGGGGAGAAGCTCGAATCCTGCTCGGGATTGTCCAGTAGGGCTATCGTCGATCCACCCGTCCAAGTTTGTAGATGTGCTTCTCATTAAGCGCCATTGGTCAACAACCGCATGCTGCGCATCGTTTGCTGTCGCCTGATTATTCGTTATATCCTGCGCCACAAGCTCATTCTTGATAGATCGCAGTAAGAATGGCACCACTTCTAGACACGCACGCTCGAATATTTCTTGTGCCACGTATGGGAAGGCTAACCTTTGCATCTTGATGTTCAGTGAGTTCAACGTCCGAGGGACGAAATTGACTTGCTGAGCCGAAATCTGCTTATCGAGCAGTGCAGGCACAGCTTCCACTAGTAATCGATTGTGCATATTGCTCAATACCCGAGGCACGGCTTGTCGTCGGGCGAGAGCAAATTGTGCTTTCAACAGACCAGGTATTGCCATGTCTGCTTGATCTCGATACAAACCACGCAACATAACGGGGATCTGCTCAGTGCGAGCCACTGCATCCATCCGTACAAGTGCAGCAGGGAGACTTGCATCTAAGACGCGGTGCTGTTGTCGCGTGATCACTGCATCTAAACCTTCCCGCCGCACAGTTGACACCATTTCAGGCAGAAGCGCACGAAGGCCACGCAATTTCGTCGCAGCAAGAAAGTCGGTTTGTAAGTGACGCGCGTAGTCGCGAATGTGTTGATGCGCAAACTCGGCAGCAAGGAATCGCTCGGTGTATCCGAATTGCGCGTTCAGCTTATTCAGATGTCGAGCATAAGTCGCGTTAAGCGTCACAACGCGGTCGCTCTCTGATCCGTTCGAGCGTTCACCTGAGAAATGATAAGTTGAGACCACCTGATAGCTCACCGCGCCGTAAGTAGCTGGGTCATAAGCGTCATCGTCGATCGGGTAAAACTGCACATTGAGCTTGCGGGATCGCTTTTCGTAGGTGTACGGTCCGAGTTGCTGCAGTTCTGGCTGAACAGCGCTGTCACCTACAAGCAACGCCTCGGCATTTGTGAGATTCCACAGATAAAAGCTTGTGTACTCGGGAGCGTCCATGGCAAAATTGTAGCTTGAAGAGTTGAGAAAAGCTTCGCTCTCATAGCTGTCGGACGGTTTAGGCACCCATTTAAAAAGCGCTGCAGCTCGAACATCCTTTGCAGTATTCTGCGCTTGGAGACTTAACACAATCAAGATGACACCGCAGCCTCCTAGTGCTAGCGAGAGCACAATTCCCCACATGCTGCGGTTGGGCGCCACAATGGGACGCAGTCCTGGAAACTCCTGAGCTATTTAAACGGCCGTCATCTCGTAGCTTAATGTTTTTTTGTTAGCTATGCGGCTGATTGGCGAGCACCGCGGCTTGCTCGCTAAAGTAGAGACGATTGGATCGCAAGTAGTCGAGAGTATTCGTAGCCGACGGCACGAGTCGAGTGACGGTGACCCATAATGGCGCCACAAGGTAGTCGATAAAGTTCATCTGCAATCGGCATCGAGTTCCTTCGTCTTGCAGGTTCAGCAGGTGGGGAGGCACGTTAATCCCGAGCTCAGCGGACCGAGCCGCCTGCTGTGTAAATTCGGCGCATACACGCTCCACCCATTTGAGAGCCACACGCAAAGGCCGACCGACCGATGCCAAGTCTGACCCGTGGATGATCATGCTGAGCATGTGCTGTCGACCGTCTGGCACACTTTCAAACTCGCTCACGTTCCCGATGACAGCAAGATCGGACAGCAGTCGGGTATGGTGCTTCATGTCTGTGGCGAGAATGCAACGAACGATGTTTGTGCGTGCTGTTACTCGGGCGTTGGCGCTCAATTCACGCAGAATGTCGCAACCTTCCGCTATGACGCAACATCAAACAATGCATGATGGTAAGAAGCAACGATCTCAAGCTCAAACAAAAGCAACCACTTACTCCTGAGTACAGCAAACGTTGTGGCTGCGTGGTGGTTCTCGAGAACAGAAATATCATTGTAGCACAGCGCGAGGGGTGAGTTCGAGTCCACCTCGAATTGATTGTCATTACCCGGGTGATCAGCGTCGTGGCCTAGGGCTGCGATCAGCAAACTGAGAGCTTCAAGCTCCTTAATCACAGCTATTACTTCCGGTGAGCGCATGAGAACAAACGAGGACAGTGCGACATCGAAGCCATGGTAAAAGCTGTGGTATGGGACGTCGCGGTATTTGCTCGCCAATTCACCGATGAACGTCCGGAGCGTGCGCTCGTTGATGCGGAACGTGCCAATGAGCACGAGACCGTCGAAGAGTTGGAACGCGTAGTTTTCAAGCTCTGGGATCGATTTAGAGAGAGGGTCGAAATGATCGTGTAACAATTCCTCGATTTGGCCGTGGCCATCCTGCCCCATGCCCATGGTCATGCGATGCCAACGTGTGACTAAGGAATGCGTACGTCCAGCTCGCACCACTGATGCTGTGCGGCTCCTGACTCGCGCGCGATATTGGAGCTTCATTGATTCCTCATCCACTTCATCGCTGTCTTCATCTTCATCAACGTCGTTCTGTTCAGCGTTCTCTTGCCGCATTAGTGAAACCTGCTTCAATCGCGCTTTAGCGGTGCGTCGCAGCGCGCGAAAACGCCCGAGGGCCCAGCACGCATACGCAAATGTGCTCCACTTGTTCCGCGGAATGCGTTTTGCTTCGTCAAAGCCGCTTAAGTCTAACAACGAATGAACGCTGGCAACCTCATACTTGGCATCACCTACGATCTCTGAATTGCCAGCACCAGATGAATTCTTCTCTTTGGCATCGTCAGCTACACGAGCTGACTCCTGGGCAGCACGATCAGCCCAGTAATCCGCTTGCACTTTAGCAAATATTATCAGTGACGAGTTTGTGTGCAAGGCATGAGCCACAAGTCGCATGTATGCTGCCATGATATCGGTATCGAAACTTGCAACTAGAGAGCTCGCAGTTGGAAACCGGCGAAAGTTGACGGCCTGCAGCACTCCCACCGTCTCACCAGCCCGATCCAGAACAGGTTGGGTGAGCAATGATTCGGTTTTGAAGCCGAACTTGGCATCAAAAGAGCGATCAAAACGCGGGTCCTCATAGGGGCGGCTTACAGTCAACGGTTCTTTTGTGGCAGCAACATGACCAGCAATTCCTCGACCGTAAGGAATACGAAGTCCATTGACGCTACCCAGCGAACTGAGACTCCAAAGCTCTTGTTTGATTGTGTCAGACACGTAAAGTGTGACGTGGTCAGTGTGGAACATTGCACTACCGAGCTCGCAGATCAGAGTGACAAGACTTGACGGATCACGTACGGATTCTACCAAAAATGTGAGCGGCATAGCGCTAGCAGCTGCCGCTTCTGGCGAGTCGACGCACGTAAGTCATCTGTCCTCTGTTTGTCTGCCAAAGCCAACGACAAAATTGCCAAGATAGGTTGCAGCTGCATCTCGAGGGGTATTTCATTTGTAGCTCCGAGTATTGAGGGGTGAGGTACCCGTACAAGACAGAATATACCGCATGGCAAAGCCTCGCCACTGGTAGGCACGGGTACAAACGTTAACGAGCTGTCTTCACTGGTCTCTAACGCAGACGCAAGATCTGTGTCGGTACTGAGGTCTATGCGCTCGTTGTCACGGATACTTCCCAGCAGTTGTTGAAAAAGCAATGTCTTCGTCTTCACAAGTTCATACAGACTTTCTTGGTGGTTTGCTTCAAAACCCAGTCCATGTGCTGCAAGAATCTCGCCATCGTGCTGGTCGGCATGTAGTTCGATCAAACAAACCCCAGTAACGTTTGACGCAAGGGCTACGATTTTTTCTGTCATGATTCCGACGTCAGGAGATTGTAGCCACTCGGTTTCACATTTTGCAGCACCCGCAGGTATCGTCCCATTTCCTCTCAGTTGTTCATAATCCGTGCTCGGTTGTTGCATATCTCGCGAAGGCTCAAGTCGACCCACTGCTTGGTGAAGAACCCCGTTATAACGGATTGAGCCTGGGTTTGACCAGCTATCTCCTGCCACATCTGGAACGGATAGACGATATTATCGATCGCTGTAAGGGTTGCATGCATGAACTCCTTGGAGAACAGCAGTCCTTCCTGCGAACTTCTTGCCTCTAAGACAAAGCGCAGGTTTCCCTGTTCGTCTGGTAGTATACCGGCAAGGACACTGGCTGTCGAAAATCCAAGCGCCGAATCCACATCGCACGAAGCATCGTAAGTCTTCAAGTTTTGAAGCTGCGCAATGTAGGTGGCGGCCGGTCCGGTTGCCTTCGCTGTGCTTTCATCGCTATGGCTGAACTGGTCAACGAGTTCACGTAATGAAAATGACTCAAGGAGAGTCTCGAAGCCGATGGCGGCCGGGATTGAGCAGGCTATAACCGTCAGAAGAGGGTTTCCCATACTTGAGAGTGAGTAAAGCACTACTGCAGTAGCGTCCAATGCTGAAGCCGTCGCAACAAGCAACAAGTTGAGTGTTTTCTGTAGGGCCTCCCAGGACTGCGTCGTATCGCGAGTCTTCAAAGCTGCTAGTGCCTTGTAGAATTGCAGCTTTCGGTCTAAGTCTTGGAAGACAGCCAGATTCTCTGATATCGTGCTACCTGCTTCCAGCACTTTTGAGTCCCAGGAGACTCGGCCCGACGACGAACTAACGGTGAGTCGGGTACTTGCGCGTCCTGTCGTACAACCTGTTGTCGGCGGACGTAGTGGCTCCAGGTGAATGCGACTGTCGTTCAAATGTGAGCTCTTCTTGGAATGTGGCTTCCCCACGCTGCGGCGGTATTGGAACAAACTTTTGTCACTGTCGTCGAGCGGTGATGGCGCATTGATAGACGGCAAATTCACTGACGACGATGGTGGCCCACCATTACCCAAAGTGCCGCTTCTCGAGACCCCAAGGGGATTTGTTTTGTCTCCTTCCAGGCGATGCGAGCGAACCATTATTGCGAATGGCTCTGATCGTCAATGACAAAACGACCAGCACCACGCAGGACTCGACAGTTGAAGTGGCGTGCGTTACGGTGATCCGGACGTGTGTGTGGTGAAACGGAGACCAATGATGGTAGCTCCGCACCTTCTAGCGATTCTCTCGACGCGACGCGACTCGACCAAAACTCGTCAACTTCGCTTTGCCGTACCATCAACGAAGGCAAAATTGCCGAGTCGATGAACTCTTCTGTCGCTGGACTTGGTCGTTTCTCCGCCTCCATCTTTAGGCGCCGACGCATTACGATGGTAGACGCGTGTGCTGGCTTTATCTAGCCAGACTTGGTCCGCCGTAGGGGCTTCTAGGGGTCCGAAATAGGCGGTTGTAGTCTCCAATCATGCGACTGACGAGTCGATGGGCGAATGCACAATCACACGAAGTTTTTCTTTATCGCTTACTTTCTCCGTCTACACAAGGGGCTTGCCGACTGCTCGAATAGAGGCCAACGCCTTCGCTTCAGTGGGAAGGCCGCCGTCATCGAAAAACCCGTAGCCCTTGAACGTCGCCTGCACAGCCTTCTTCTTGGCGGCCGTGCTGTGTGGGAAGAGAATCTCCGCCTCGTGCATGAGCAGATCCTGGATGCGCAGCAGGTACGACTCGAGGTTTTTCAGGTATCGCTCCGTTTGACGGTGTCGGGACGAAGCGCAGAACTGGATGCCCTCGTCTTTAATGATGTAGCCGATACCGAAGCCATCAGGCACCACAGGCCCGAACCCGAACAACCGCAGACTCGGATTACCGCAGTTACTGGTTGATAGCACCGAGTGGTTGAGTTTACGCCAGGCATCATCTGCGAACAGCGCAGGAGTAGCCTTGCTGTTGTCTGCCAACTTCTCGTGCTGCCAGAGGCATTCTAGTGCGTACAGGTGACGTTCAGGTCCTTTGCCGGCTGCGCAGTCGCGGACGTTGCTCACGTGGGTGGAGGTTGCCTTGCGTAGTGACCCGATTTTTTCCAGTGGTGTCTTCTCCGAAAAGAACGTCTCGACAAACTCAAGCGCGTCAGTGGTCATCGCGCGTGCAGCTTCCGTTCTGCCGTGCAGGAAGCGCTTGGTCAGAACAGGTTCGTAAATGCACGGCGCACTGCCGTACTGAAAGTAGTAGGCGGCGACAAAGGCCATCTGCACGAAAGCATCCGGACTCATGTTGTGCTGCGTGATGAACAGCTTTCCGAAGGCCGTAAATTCTAGCACCTTCACTTCATTTTGAAGCATCAGGTCTGTGAGTTGCGCCTCCGCGAACTTGATGCCTTCCTGCAGTTCCCGATCCAATGTCCACTCAAGCTTATGTGGCTGTACGCGAGGCCGATCAGGCGCGTTAGGCTGACTCGACTGCGGTGCGCGATACGACGCTTCCAAGAAAGCGTAGTCCCCTGCACGGATGGTCTGCGCAAAGCGGATGATGGTGTCCGTGAACACGTCGGAAACGAAGCGTAACACAGTGTGGCCGTCCACAAAGGCATGCTCGAAGTTGCAGCCTGCCACGCCATTTTCACACACAATGAGCTGTAGCTTGTCGTACCAGCGATTCATACACGTGCCCGTCTGCACACCCTCTTTCGTGATGCTGTAAGTACCGTGTAAAGCGGTCGCTGCAAATGCAGCCGCATCAGGAGGGGCCGTATTGTCTAGGCACACCAGAAACAGCGCTCGGTCAATCACTGCCAGCGTGTCCTTGTTCGCCGCCTGCAAGTTGGTGCGTAGATTGGCCCATTTGGCCCTACGCTCCGTCGTGAGCACCCCCACGGCATTAGACGCTGCCTCGACATCATCTGTCTTGAGTGCGTCTTCGTGGATTGCCTTGAGATTCGCTAGCAGTTCCCTCTCTGTGATTGCAGTCACTCCGTCCTCCCAAATGACGTCGAACCAGTAGAACTGGTTGCGACAGACCACCACAATGTGCTTCGACAATTCGTCCACCATGACGTCGTCTGCTCCAGCTGATGGGACTCGAGCACAGCCGAAAAGTCTCTTGTACTGGTGCATACAGAGCGCCATGTTGCCTCTCCACATATCTGGCTCTAGCGTGCCCCTCCTTAGCGCGTTAACGAACTTGAGAGCTCCCAGGACAAGCGACGCGGCTCTGGACAGCTGGTTGTTGCGCGAGGGCGTGGGGTCGTCTTCCAGTACGAAGAAGGGATTGACATTGAGCACGACGGAGCTGCGGTGGTTCAGATAAGCTTCGTACCAGAAATCCTCGATGAAACTGTCCTTGTCCTTGTCATAATCCAAGAGTTGCTGTTGTAGACGAGGACCATCACTCTTGAGAAACTGAGCAACATTCTCCTCCGTCTGTTTCTGTTCTTCAGGGGTTTGAAGCGCCTTGACGGACGCTAAGAAGCGCTCGCACGTCTCGTTCAGGTCTGGGATCGGGAGCTTCGGCAGCTTCGCCTGGTGGCGGAACGTCGTGGACTCTTCGTCTGTGGGCGGTCGCCACGGCGCAGCAGCAGCAGCGCCGTTGACTGCGGGACTGGAGCCGTTCGGTGTCATCAATCGAATTGAGACCTTGAAAAGAGACTTGAGTCTTAGACAGCAATTGCGAGAATGAGATTAAAAGCCGCTGGTTAAACCACCCACTTCAACATTGCGTGTCTTGTCTTAGCCAATCAGAGCGATGGACCTCACACGATCGGATTGGCTATAAATCAGAAAAGTGGGCCGGCTTGCGTGTCAAGCAGTGATGGCTACACAACTTCAACACAACTTCAACTGTTGTTTTCCGACACAACGCAAGTCCACAAAGCTGACTGCTGCTGCTGACTGACCTACGATGAAAAGAGTCGTTTGTTTACCTGGGCTTCATGCAGACTGCACCGGGCGACGCCAACAACGACATCACAAAATGTTAGCTTAGATTTTCAGCGCAGACTCGCTACTTGCTGGTGCACACGTCAACCGCTAGCTTAACGATCTGCTCTAGATCTTTGGCGTTGGACCGCTGGATGTCAGTCAGATCGCGCCAAGATTGTTGCACTTGAGTCGATGCCATGCAAATGTTAATCATCACAAAGATCGCCACAAAGATGACTGCAACGGCGACACGCTCTTCCTGCGATGGTGGTAAATGATCCAATGTGAACCTGAAAGGCGCTGCGATGGTCAGCCGCAATAACCTCAGCGTAAATGGAATTGTGTTCGCTGCAAAGCGACAAACTGACAACCCAGTCACAGCCTTGCCTACATAGTCGGTAGCGAGATCGAATCGTCGCCGATGCCAGTGCTGTCCTGCTACTTGTGTCTTTCCAGCGTGGGTCTTGTTGCCGTGATTCCAGAAGTGAACTTGTTGTGAACTATTCTTAACTTGAGCCACAAAGTCAGTAGCCACGTGGATTGAGAGCATTTCAGCGATGTGGTCCCATGGCTGTTTATGTGCCACAGTCTGTTTTGCCTCGTTTGGTTCCATGTGCATCGCATCTGACAAGGTATCAAGGGCCATGCACACTCGTTTAATGTGATCCTGCACCATGAGTTCCATTGTCTTGACTGCTAGGTATGATGTTTGCTCCAGCACGCTTGTCATCTCTTGGGTCTGCAATGCTAATTTACGCTCCATCGTTTGCAAGTAGCTGAGCTCAGGTGTCCAATCGCTCGCAGTTTCAAAATCTTGGGCAAAACCATTTGCACTCGAATCGTGCTCATTGTTATCACTCTCACACAAGTCTGACGTCTCCGACGACGTCATACTGTCCCGTCTGATTGGAATTTTCCCGTGGTCTGAGTACTCTTTGATGCACTCGTCCTAGTGTCCACACGAGCTCGAGCATCGGCCACAAGAGAGACTGTCTCGCTCAACGACTTGACGAGTTCCTTTTGCATTCGTTCTTGTTTTTCCTTAGAAAGCTTGAGTGTACGTACGATTGGGTTTGCGATGTTCACTGTCAGAATATCATGGTACTCACTGAGTCCGGTCAGGAAGCTCAGACCGAATCCAACGGATTCCTTGTCCGCAACTCGATCTAGCTTGGCGACTTTCTGCAGAAGTTTTGCAGTGTTTTGCTCAACTGGGATTATTTGCCTAAACAGCGAACTCATCCATGTGGTAAGCGCTACGTGGCAGTCATATCTGACAAGCTCATCGTCCCAAGATTCCTCGAATGTCTTTGAGGCGCTGTTGTTGCTCTTTTCGCCGATGGAACTGCTGGAACTGGCGATTTCTTGATTAAGCTGCTCTTGCAGTCTACTGAGCAGTGTCCTCGACGAAGCAATCATTCGCTCGTATATACTGGTGGTTCGACTCACTACTTGGGTCAATTGGGTTTGGTATCGTTGGCCTGCAAAATGCAGAGCTGTTATCCATTGCTGAATCGTAAGGCGCTCAGCGTCTCGTTTCCGAAGAAGCCGCAGCATGTGTGTTTGTTGTAGCTGACTCGAGGTTTCATCCTCGCTGCTAGCTGAGTCCTCTTGGGATGAACTAGCATTGCAACCCTCGTGCAGCTTCTGGTAGGCGAGATCGAAAGCCTTTTCTTTCTGGAGGAGTTCATACAGTTCCGACAGAACATGCCGAGCTTTCTCTCCGTGATCCATTGTGAATTCTTCTAAAGGCTCAAGCACTTGGGTCAATAACTCACTGGCCAGACCTGCTTTCAGTGCTGCAAACTCGTGGACAAGTAGGCTGAAGCAGCTACAAACTTCTCGCAGTTGTGGAAGCTGCTTGAGTGTCTCTGCTGTGCTTTCAGGAGTCTGGAATGGGAGAGCAGCGTATCTTTTTGCATACTGGGCTTCGGTCGACTGGAGCGCTCGAATGACGTCCGCAATGGCTAGGAGGTGCTTGACTTGTGTGTCTGCATGCGCCTCCAATGGAGCCAACAAGGTTGTCGTCGACGCATCAGCTGTCATGGCAGTGTGTCTTCAATCAGAAAAAAGTGAGAAAGAGAAAAAGGGTGTAAGAGCGTCTCATCCCAAGGCGGTTTTCGGACACGGCCCTTTGGCTCGACCAAGCGCCAATGGAAGTTGCTACACCAGTAGCCAGTCAATGGCAACGCACGTTAAGGAAACTGCTTACTGGAAAACATCAACCAGATACAGCAAACGTCATTCGCTATAGTTAACTGTCGGCAGTCTTACACATCAGCAGCTTTCCAAGCGGCAACGACTTGCTGGGCGATCTCTGGGACGCCCTTCCCATTGTTGATCTGGGAAAATATGGTGGGTCCTTTTCCACGCATGATCTTGGCGTCGCGGTCCATGACACTCAGATCTGCACCGACGTGCGGGGCGAGGTCGATCTTGTTGATCACCAGCAGATCTGCCTGAGTGATGCCAGGGCCGCCTTTGCGAGGCACCTTGTCCCCTCCAGCCACGTCAATGACGTAGATGATGTAGTCAGCCAACTCTCGACTGAAGTTGGCCGCCAGATTGTCGCCTCCGGACTCGACCAACAGCAGCTGCGCGTCAAACTCGTCGGTGAGGTCTTCGCAGGCCTGCAGATTGGCTGAAATGTCCTCTCGGATAGCAGCATGGGGGCAGCCTCCCGTCTCGATGGCTCGAATCCGTTCCTCCGGCAGAGCTTCGTGTTTCACGAGGAACTCTCCGTCTTCTCTCGTAAAAATGTCGTTGGTGACTGCTGCCAGTGTGTACTGGTCCTTGAGAGACCGACACAGCGCCAACATCAGCGCCGTCTTGCCGCTGCCCACCGGACCTCCAATGCCCACAGTGAACGCTCGTTGCGTCCAGTCGCGTCCAGACTTGGCGGCGTCTCTATCGTGGAAGACGCCAGCGTGCTCCATGTGCTCGTGAGTGTGTCCGTGCTCCCTCAGCTGTCGCTCCTCGTCGGGAGTGGGGGCTCGGCCTCGACTCTTGTGGAAGCGACGCACCACTTCATCCCCGTCAATAGTTGGGTGGTCATGGCTGTGGTCGTGCGAGTGACTGTGGGAGTGTTCCATTGAGACTTCGGGACACTTGACGGCGGGCTGGCAAGATACAGAATGAGCTTTTGTGTGATGCGCGTCACCTGGGAACCGAGCCAATGAAATGCGAGGATTAGATGTCACTTCAAGATGGGTCAGCTTGCTCTTGTGTATTTATTTGCTCAAACTTTTGATCAAGTCTAGTATTGCTCTCATTATTGACAAGTAACACTACACCACACTGGTCTTCTGCAGGACGTAGAAAAAGTAGCCAAGCCCAATGTCTGTGCATACCAAGCCAAAACATGGTCAGTGATTGAGATAAATCGACAGCTAAGCTCGAAGTCACGCTTCCATACCGATGTTGTGGTAAGAGTAATCCCAGCCGTAGACTGTGCTAGTTGGAGGCTGCTCGCCCTCGCCCAACAAAAAGCGCTTCCGGAAGTGCGGTTGCGCGAAGGAAATTTGCAGGAATATGCCTTTGGGCATAAGCACAGACGTGATGCCGGTGCACATGGCAGCGGCCTGCTCGATAACAGCTTCTGAAGGTGACCAAACGTCACCCTCGTCACACATAAGTGCGTCCATTGCTGCCTTGTCGATGACTACGTCGAAGGTGCCAGGTGTGAAGACCTGATTCAGTTTTGTCATATCTGCTTCAATCCACTTCATCTCCGGCATTCCTTCCTGTATACGTGGAAGTACTCGTTAAATCAAATTGGCACATAGTAATTGCCACCGATTGATGACACTTACGCTGTACTTGGCGCTCATGCGCTCAATGACGACCTTGGAGAAGTCGATGTTGGTAATATTGTGGAAACCTGCCTTGTACTGTGGACAAGGAGAGCAATACAAGGGTTAGATGATCACAATGACAGAGTAACGCGTTGCCAATATCGCGTACCATGTCGATGCTGAAGGTCGAATTGCCGCATCCAACCTGCAAGATCAATCAATAGCCACAGTCACTTAAAGGTCCAACCTTCGCGCGTACTCTTCGCTGTTCGACTGTACCATCAAGATGCGGTCCGACTGGCGGACGTATTTGCCCAGCAGCTCTGCCACATTGTCATAACGAGCCAGCCAGTCGTACGATTCCTCGCTGGCATTTGTATTATGATTGCATTGTCAGCCTCTTGCCACAGTGTAACGAGTGCAATATCACGTGAATTGCATGGCACCTGTCGAAACGGGAGTCCCAGTATCCCTTTTCCTTGTACGTCTTGTTGTTCTCGGGCAAGTATTCCGTCATTGCTCCGACGATTGAATGGCAGCTGCTTCACGAGTTGTGTACACCACAAAGCCAAAAAAACTTGATTTTAGTATGTGCTGGCAGTACATAACTGCATTTCAATTCATATATTTATTTTTTCTGCGATATCTTCAGCCTACACACCTTAGCGGCGACGTGTTTGCTTATACGCGGTGTTAGAGTTCTGCTTCGACGAAGGAGTCGACGTGGTCGAAGTCGAACCAGTGGCCTTGGAGACCACCGTTGATCCGCTTTGGTCACTTGGCCACCGTTACCCTTCGTCTAACCGCCATTGCTCTTCGATCCGCTACCCTTTCCAGTCTTGACTGGCGACGGAGGAGCAGGAGGCGTCGGCAATCCGCTGCTGGATCCATGCTTTCCCTTCGAGCCACTACCTGTCTTCGAAGAAACCGGAGCAGGTGGAGCGACACCACTCTTTCCGCCCTGGTAACCTCCGGACACCAGAACCTTGGCACCGTTGCCGCTCTGTTCGCCTTTGCCGTTTATCGACGGGCATGGAGTTTTGACACCTTTCCCATCTTTGGGACCCTTTCAACCTTTCGTGAGCGACTGGGGGTCGTCTCCATATTTGCCTCCTTTCCTGCTAGGCGATGACGCAGGAGAAGCGCCACTATTCGTCGATGGAGTGGATCCGTAAGAAGTGGTCTTGCCCTTCCCTGTGCTTTCCAAAGCCACGTTCGTCGGACTCGCGGCAGTAAACCTGCCTCCTGTGCCATTGGGAAAGGTGATCTTGCGAAGATCTGCCCCGCCTTGGTTCTTCACAGTTGCCGCATAACTTGACGGCGACTCCACGTTCAGTACCGCATTCGTCACTCCATGCTCGTACACATTGACAGTATCAATGTGCCGTCCACCCTTCCCACGCTTCACACCGTTGGCGGAATTTCGAGGACCCGCCACGGTGGCATGCGTTGTCGCAGCTACTGTCGAGAGCGCAATGACGGTCCGGAAGACTGCCTTGGGGTAAATCATTATGGTCGAAAGCGAGTCACGGAAGGGCTCAAGCTCAAACGCTGAGCAGGACGATGGGGCGGAGCGACGGAGGAGAGCTCGGGGAGGTGGTGGGCTTGATTAGGCGAATTGAAAGTGAGAACGTTTGACTGGTATACATGTACCTCATTCGTATCGCACGCCAAGGAATCTCATACTCGTATTTATATCTGTCCATGTCAAGTCTTATGTCTGCCTACCAGTATCCATTTTTATTGCTAAGGTCAACGCAACCAACCGACTTTTATTGCTTGGATTTGCCAACTGTCAGCAAATTTATTGCAACGGTATGCTCTTGGAAGGACGGCACGGCTTCGTCAACGCAGCAGGAGACGACAGGGTTCCTGTAAGAGGGCTGTCGAAATTAAACGTGAGCCAGACGCATCCAGCGTGGACCCTGACAGACCTCGTCGACAAGCTGACCAATATCGTCGACATGAAGAGCAACTGCTAGCCGCATTCGCAGTTGCGCGAGTGCTGCAATGCCAGAAGCTGCCAACTCAGACGTTCAACCAATTTGCTGCTGCGTTGAGACGCGCAGGAGAGAACTACGCGATCCCAGAGCCATACTACGTGGTGGCTTTTATCAATGGCATTGATTCTGCCCAGACGAAGCATTTGCTGAAAGAGTCCAAGCCACCAGACCTCAACGCCGCAGCAAAAGAGGCCATCCTCCTCCAACACAGCGACGGAGCCAGTCCTCCATCATTTGAGCAACCGAAGCGACCTAGCGCAACAGGGCGTCGGAACGAGCACCATTGGGATGAGTTGCCTCGGAAACGACCCCGCAGAGAATTACGACGAGGACCGACTCGAGACTTGGACGTCTGTCGGGAGCCTGGCCACTTCGCCCGCGACTGCCCAGACCGCTGGGACGATTAATGACGGGAGGCCGTTCTTGCTGTTAGGCATTTCCGTGGTGAAGATGTTTGTTGTGAGGAAGGAGGTTTTGGTAGCTAGCAATGAGATGCCTGACGATGCTACATTGTATCACGAAGTCGAAGTGGCAATTCTGGTTGTCTCGACTTCAAGTTGTTTTACACGACCTTCCACTTTACACTGTAAAGTTTACAGTAACGCACGCCACTAAGCTCTCAAGAACACCGGCTCTGCTAAACCTACATCGATACTACGTAGAAGTACACCAACTAACTCCAACCAACCCGTGTTTATAGGGAAATGAAAGTGTATTCGCTCTTCATCTTCCTACTAGGTACTGTTCTTAATTCTACAGCATGCACAATGCATCTTGTGAACTCAATACGTAAAGGCCTCGAAAACCTTTCACAGCTAGCTCACCAGCAAAGTTGTGATTACAACTTGGGCGCCAAGATACCTTCCATCGGTTCCTGCTTCACCCACAGCCACTGCGGTGCACACGACCCAGACAAAAACCAGATTACACCGTGCGGCTGGCGCGGATGGAGCGCTGCGTGTTGGTCACGACCGAGTGAGTCATCGTCGGGTGGCCGGCGTTAATACGCTCCGTGAACGCCTTGCTCGCGTACGTGTTCTTCGTCAGAATGTAGTTCACGGCGAACTTGATCAGGTCAAGAGGGAACTGCCAGACGATGGCCCACAGCCACGCGATCAGCGTGTAGCCGCCACCGCATCCGATCACGGCAATACGGTCCGTCGGGTAGCCGCCGAAACCGATCCAGCCGACCACCGACGCAACGATCTGGGCGAACACGAAAGCGATCAGCAGCAGGTTGCACGGCTTCTCAGCGAAGAACCAGTTGTTGCTGCCGGCCGTACGCGTCACGAAGATCAGAGCCTGACCAGAGATAGACACCTGCAGGTACACCAGCGAGCGCAGCACGCCCTCCTTGCGCTGGATACCAGGGCCAATCATCTCGTTGTCGCGCGTCCACGTAGAGTTCCAGTTGCTGAAGCCCCACACGTAGTCGCAGAAGCTCACCTGGTTCGTGATGGGCACCTCGTCGTTACCGATGAACACCACGCCCTTGCCCAGCTGAGCAGCCGTGAACACATCGTAGTCGCCCTCGTACGCAGCACCGCCCTCGCCCAGCGTGTACGCGTACACGAACTGGTTGTACGCAACCTCGGCAGACGGCTTCTCGTCGTTCGGCAGGTCGTTAAGGTGCACGTCCGACAGATCCTCGAACAGCTTCGTGCGAGAGTCATACTTCTCCTGGTACTGCGTCCAGTAAGCGTTGATAGCGCTCTCACGGAACGTACCCACGTCCGACACGCTGGCCGCCTGCGGCACGCTGCCGTCCATCTCACCACAACCAGTAGCGTTGTTCTCCATCACACACGTCTGGTACTGGTCCTGGAAGAAGTCGTGGCACTCGTCCTTCATGCAGCCCACACACAGGTTCTCCACGCCAGTGCTCTCGAAACCGCTCGAGTTGTTCACGATCGCGAACAGAACAATCGTCGACAGCGTCAGCCACAGGCCGAACGTGATCGAAGAGATAAACACTTCACGTAGCTTCCACGAGTCAGGGTGCGGCGACGCCACCACGTTGTCCTTAGAGATCGTCAAAATCGTACCGTCGTTCAGGATAGCAAGAATCACCACAAGGATCGGGGGAAGTACCAGTTCCACGCCACCGTCAGGATACCGAACGTGAACACGATACGGACCGTCATGGCAATCGAGTACATGGCGTAGTTCTTCATGCGAAGGAAAATCTCACGGCTCATGCGGATGGCAGTGATGATCACACTCAGACCGGGAGACACAAGCACAATGTCGGCAGCAGCGCGAGCAGCGTCCGTAGCATCGTCCACAGCAATACCAATGTCGGCCTGAGCCAGGGCCGGAGCGTCGTTCACACCGTCACCAGTCATGCCAACCACCTTGTCTAGCGACTGAAGGTGCTTCACGATTTCGAACTTGTGCTCCGGGAACACCTGAGCGAAACCGTCCGTGTCATAGATCATCTGAGCCAGGTTCAGGCCAGGAGGAGGAGCAGTGTTGAAGAAAGAAGTGTCCAGGATGTTCGTCGGCATTCCCAGCTGACGGCACGTCTCCACGGCAATGGCTTGCTGGTCACCAGTGACCATCTTCACAGCAATGCCCAGAGCAATAGCCTTCTTCACAGTGTCAGCCGTGTCGTGACGAGGAGGGTCGAACAGCGGCAGCAGACCGATCATCTGCCACTCACACTCTTCAATCGGAACGTCGCCGCTGCGGGAAATGCCCACACCAAGACCACGGTAGCCGCGCGAAGCAAACTCGTTGATGCGGTCCTCCACCTCCACGCGGAGGGTATCCGCGTTCACGTCCATGTCCAACACCACCTGCGGGGCACCCTTCACGGCGCGGAAGATCTCGCCCGTCTTGTTGTCCTTCAGCTTGGCAATCGTGCGCTTCGTCGTGGGGTCGAACGGCGTGTAGTGCAGCAGCGTGTACTCGTCCCACATCGTGTCCTTGCCCGGGTACGTGTTGTGGCACACCACATCAATGGCCTCGTTGTTCTCCGTACGCGCAGACAGAGCACCGTACTTCAGGATGTCGTCGGCAGTGAAGTTGTTGTAAGGGATCAGGTTGTCCATGTCCACAGACAACTGGTTCAGCGTAAGCGTGCCCGTCTTGTCCGAGCACAGCACCTCCATACTGGCCATCTCCTCAATGCACGTCAGACGCGTCACGATGGCGTTCTCCTTGGCAAGAGCAGACGAACCGATGGCCAGCGTCACCGACAGCACCGTCGGCATGGCCACGGGGATACCGCCCACAATCAGCACAAGGATGTTGGCAACACCCAGGCAACCGTCCGTCACGATCACACAGGGGTTCTGCGACGTGCGGCCGGCCATCTGCACCAGCAGCTCCACCACGCACCAGAACAGGATCGACACCATACAGAAGTTACCGACCGTGGTCAGCACCATCTGCAGACGGCCGTGAGCATCAGCCGAAGCAATCTTCTCGGCGGCGCGGCCCAGGAACGTGTTCACACCCGTGCTGGTCACAACAGCCTCGATCTCACCCTGCTTCACCACAGAGCCAGAGTAACCTTCATCACCCTCGCTCTTGGTAACCGGCAGCGACTCGCCCGTGAGCGACGACTGGTCCACCTTGATGGAGTCGCCCTCAAGGAACTTGATGTCGGCCGGGATCACATCGCCCAGACGCACACGCAGCACGTCGCCAGGGACCAGCAGGTCCGCCGGCACATTCTTAATTTCCCCATCACGGAACACCTTGGCCTCCGGAGCCAGCTGGCCCATCAGCGCCGACACGGCGTCGCCGGCCTGAACCTCCTCGAAGTAACCGATGCAGGCGTTCAGCAGCAGCAGGAACAGAATCAGCGCGAAATCGGCGTAGTCCAGCAGCACGATGGACAGAATGGCAGCCACCTCCATGGCCCACGACAGAGGGTTCCACATGAAACCCAGGAACAGCGTCAGCTTGTTCACCTTCTCCTCCGGGAGCTTGTTGGGACCGTACTCGGCCAGACGCTTCTCCGCCTCGTCGGACGTCAGACCTTCACGGGAAGACTTGAGCTTGTCCAGCGCAGCGTTCAGAGGCACCTGAGCCCACTGGATCTGACCCACATCGTTCGTGTAGTTCTTCGTCTCGTTCGGAGTCGCCATGGACATGTACGAGTTACCTGCTGCACCAGCCATTTTGGGTGTGTCTGGTGAGGAGCCAAAAGACCTCGACGGGCGACAAAACACTGGGTCGAAGTTCTCTGGTCTCTCGCGACGGTGTAGGACGACGACAAGCTGGAAGTAGCGAGCGGCGGCGGTGACAGTCGGGAAATTGCAGAATGAAAAGCTCCGTACCGCCCGTCCACACAACAGCAGCAGACAGCGCTCCTCTCCTGCGTCCCCCTACGCGCCGCTCTGCTCTCTGCCTACCGGTAGACTGAAGCCTGTTCACGCCCTCTGATTGGATGAATTTGCCTTTTGCAGCTGTTTTGATTGGTGGAGATCGTCATTAGCCAATCCAGCAGCTGGATCTCTGGATATCTTGGATTTACTATGCCCATGTTGCATTCCCGTTCTGGACCGGCTCGTCTGCAAGGTTGTGCGACCATACAAATACGAAGTGTAGTTCTCTTTGGCGAAGTGAGACGAGCGCCTAAAACCGCGCCTAAACGACAACGATTTACTTCAATTTGCGTTGTTTTACGTTATGCGACATCGGTCCGGATCTTTTTGCTCGGAAGTGATTGGACGAGCGCGACTGAAGTTTTTGTCGGGTGAGTGGGGTACACGCAGATGGGCATCCAAGCCCTTGCAAAACTGTATGGAGGATAATTTCTGAGCACTTGGTTTCCGTCCATCCTGGCGCGTTCGCTCTTCCTCGCTAAAGTCCACTTTGCCCGGTGAGGCTGCGCCAGCGGTCCGTAAGTTGGCGCGCAATACCATCCATCCGACTGGCTGCACTGATTGCTTGGCCATCCGAAAACTTTTCGCCGAAAAGCTCTCGACTGGCACGACTGTCTCTTTTTGAGGTCTCGTGTCTGCTGTGACTCAGACTGTAGGGCCATGGCCCATGTAGCACCACGGTGCGTGCAGACGAAAGGAAAGTCACCATTGCTCGTTACCGCTGATGCTGGCACTATGCAGTAATGGACGTGCCTTCCGATCTCTGCCGTTGATTGCATTGCACCGATTGAGGAATCCCGATTATCTGCGCCGTAGAATCCAGCCAGAGACTGTTGTTACCTACAGTCTTTGTCTATTGTTTGTCTCGACTGTTTTGGATAAGATACGATCGAACACAACCTCGGATTTGAGGCGGGCGCTGCAACAAGATACTTTAACGGAAGGTGAAAGGATAGGCTCGGCCTGCACGATTGGAGTTAGAGGCCCACCTCAGCTTACTGCTACATCTAGGGTGCGACGGTGCGTAAGTTTTCCTGGCCGCCAGGATAACTGCATAGTCGCGTAGAGCAAGCATCACTATACTTGCCGGAGCGAGATGGTATTGAACCTTGAGCATGTATATCCGTACCCTGTGTGCTCTTGTTTCAACGGTCGTAACACACAGGCGTGCAGCCGTAGGTACAGTACCAAATATGCACAGCCCCAAGGAATACACTGTTCACGAAGTCGCCCAAGGGCAAGGGAGCAGCTAATATTTTGGCTGTGCCGATCCGTGGTGACGACGTTAAACGCGACGTGGCAAGCCGGAGCAGAACGCCAACTCGAAGATGCGCCGGTAGAATGATCAATTTGTAGGAGGTCACCAAGCTACATTTGATTTGCTGCAACGCGTTCGCTGCAATCGCTCGATCGCCAGGTGGACGGCCGAACACGGCGCCAGCTGCAACGGACCGAGCTGCAAGTGCAAGCCAGCGGACAACCGGAACCGGATGCCAGCCGGCGGGCGAGATTTGGCTTTGGCAGCACCATCGCGAAGAGCGATCGGCTCTGGTCTGGAGCGCTCGAGCTTTGCAGCGAGCGAAGCATTGGAGCTCGTTTAGCTCCGTTATCCAGTGACGAGGCGGCGTCAGGAAGGGCTCTTCGTCGCGTTGTATGCAATCGAACATTCGAACCCCCTTAATAGTATTACTCGCTCGTGAATAGCCAGTACATCGGTGTCATAAACACACCAGGGGATGGGCCGATGCGACACGAGACGGGTTTCGAAATGTACCGTCTCCTCGATCGCTCATCAGCTGCCCCACCCACCCGGATGCGGTTTGAAGGGCTCCGTCTCCTGGAGTCGGACCAAGGGCTTTCCGCCTCCTTTGGATGCCGATGGCGGCCAAGCTGCCTGCCGATCTAGTCGTGTGTAGGATGCTGCTGCTGCTCGGAGCTGGTCCGAAATGAGCACGACGCGTGCCTTGGACATCAATGGAGTAGAGAACTGATGAACCCTTTGCTGACAACATCTGCGGGTAATGGCCGCGATCGTAGCGAAGGAACGCTTACACATGTACCGCTATAAAACCTGCACCACCTTCCCGACGGTGTTGCTACCGTAGTTTCTGCAACGATGGCACTGCAACCAGCATGAATGGCCGCCAAAATTAGCGATTCAGACCAAAACTTTTATAGGAGCAGGCCATAGCGGCGCTATGCTGATCTCAAGCCGCAGCGTAGCACAGGCCAGTAGCAATGGTGGCCACGAGCGGAGGTATCATGCTAACGCCAGCGCAGCGGAATCTTGTAGAGAAGAGCCGCGCTGTAAAGCAGCAGCGAGCTGCGGCGCTGGCAGCTCAGCTCCATGTTGAAGCTTCAGCTCGTGCTCACGTTCAAGAGATCAAGGCGCGTCGCCAGGGCACAATGCCCCTGCGCCTGGAACTCGGCGCCTCATCTTGCGGCATGTTGGTGAAGAGCTTGCGCGTGTTGCGCAGAGAGAGCGACTGGTGTCTTCAACGGCGTTGCACAGCAACAACAACAACCGGCAGTCACTAAGATCTGCAGCTAGTAGTCGCAACGAACCACAGCAAGTAGAAACGAACTATTCAGACGACGGCTACGACGAAGAACGCTTCGGATCTGTACGGCGCCCCCACGAAAGCAACCTCCAAACCTCTGGGTCCCGGTATGTGGTTTAGCGCATCACCCGCTTCTTGTGCTAATCAAAACATCAACTTCAACTAAAACATCCGTGTGGATCCTGTATTAGATATTTGAACGAGAATTGGCAGAAGTGCAGCGAGCTAAGGATGAAGCAGAGGCGAAGCGTTTGGCAGATGCCGCTGAATATCGTAAGCAATTAGCCCAGCAGGAAGCGGAGAAGCGTAGCAAACGCCTCAGCGATAAGGCTATAGACGATTCTTACGCGCGAGCACAAGCGGCGCAGCAGGCCGAGTGGAAAGAACAAGAGAAAGCCAAGCAGCTACGTCGACAAGAGCATGTGGCGCTAGAAACCCAGCATCGGAAGCAAGAACTTCGCGCTCAAACAGAAGCGCTGCGTGTCGCTCAGGAGAAGAAGCAGCGCAGTGAGCGTCGCACAATAGAGAGGCTTCGACAGCTGGACGAAGATGACAAGCGTCGCAAGGCTGAGCGCAAGGCAGCAGATATGGCGGAGGTTGTTCGCGTCAAGCAAGCCAATACCCAGCAATTGGAGCTTAAACGCCAGGCTGTGTTTCGAGACCAACAAGAAGACCTTGAGCTGCAGAAAGCCTACGAGAAAAGGCTCGCATTCCAAGAAGCAGCTCGCCAGGCAGAGCTTGACGCCGTCCTCGCCAAGCAAAGCCAAAAGTGAAGTTGGCGCTACTAAACGTGAAAAGTGCCGAGGAGAAGGCACATGAGGACGAGCTGCGAGCGCAAGCAGTGCAAGCAGTAGTGAGAGCTCGAGAAGTCGAGTTGTTGGAACAAAAAGATCGTAAAAAGCGTGAGGCGGCACGTGCGCAGGTGCGAGCTTTGACGATTCAGAAGGAAGAAAAGAAATTGCGGCTGCACGAGCTCGAGCACGAGGAAGCGGCCTACGCCAGCGGGTTCAAAGCAGATTATTACAAGTGGCAGCAGGAGCAATCAACGACTAGGGATAAGCTGCACCAACGAAACCGTGACTACCAGCAGCTAGTGCGGCAGCAGATGAGGGACGACACGATGCGTCGGAAGGATGAGGACAAGTACGGCATGACGCTCGTAGAGGCACAGCTGAACACGAAGCTGCTACAAAATGCCGGAATTGACTCGCCACCTAGGGACATGCATATTAGGTAGATTGTCAATGGCATGTAACAGTGCGCGCGGTCTCAGGAGTAGGTGGTCGTCCAAACCGCAACAAATTCAATTCAAGCTCGGTAGTAGTTGATTATTAAAATGATTTGTCAACGCGGGCATAGATAAATGCCGCACTATCCGGGCTGGAATGGTAAGAACGATCTTGCATACTGCTATCCTACGGTATAGTTGAGGATGAAAGTACAGTAATAGCACGAGTGTGCTATTGGAAGATGACGTGGTGACACGAGCAGCGTGGCCACCAACAACGAATGACCAGGATATGTATACAACAGCAGGAGATCAAGGCGGCGACGCAGGACAGACCAAGAACAGCGACAACGGCTCCACTTGGGCAGTGACCCAGGGTCTGACCCGGTGGAAGCCTAAGACAGCAGGCGCGTGGGGAGTTGCGACGACGAAGCGCCGCGGCAGGAGAGACGACCCAGAGCAACACGTGGGAAAGGACCAAGAACTACGGCGAGGCGACGCAGCGACTGGATGGATGGTGCTGGAGTGAGCGCGAGTGGTCGCGTCCGCAAACCCCCAAGTGGAAACAAGCGTAAGTAGGAATAGATATTAGGACAGTGGCAGAATTGCCAAGAAGAACGCAAGTGCACAAGTGGCGTCTTGTGGTGCCGATCGGCGCCCACACTAACACTCAATAAATCTTCCCAGTCAACACGAAGCAAAAGAGCACAAGTGGTCCTGAGGTGACGGTTGCTGTGATAGCACGTTGGTCGTGCATTAGTTTAGAGTAGAAGTGTGTAGGATAACGACCGCACGAACTGGCAGGGACGGCATCGTAGGGGCCGAATTCCCGTATCGGTTGTTGAGGCCAAGTGGGTAGAATTACCCCGGGGATTAGCCCCAGTACTCAATACACTGAGCAGTTCACGCACTCAACCACCCACCCGAACACCTGACGACCCGCGGTAGTGACAATCTGAAGTTGTATTTTGATCTTCTTAATCTACAACCTAAGGTCAAGCTACCACCGGACACTAGCGCGTGACGACGCACTAAGCCCGGCACGGTACGACGGAGAGGATAGGACTGCGAAGCCAGCAACTTACTTGGTGGTCATACAGGGGCCAACTAACACGGTTGGCTCCCTTCGACGAGAAAAGAGGAAGAGGCCTTCACGAAGCTTGGTCCCCGTGGGCACGAACCTAGGGGAAGAGTACCGTAGCGACAGCCATGCCTGTGACCACCCGAGCAGGAGGGGCAACGACGCCAACAACCACACCGATGGCTGCCTCCAGAAGTGGGGTCAAGCAACCCCAGCGGCAAAGAGACGACGGGTGTCACGCACGAGGCTGCAAATTGACGGTGATAGTGAAGATGATGGTGGAGACCAACACGGTCGTGAGCGCGGCAGACCGCAAGACAGTGGCCACGCCCGCAGCAGCGACCAACAGCACTCGGAGTCGGGACCGGCGACGTCTGCTCGGCAGCGACCGTCGATTCCGGACCAAAGACGCACAGGACAGCAAGATAGTGAAGATGACTTGGCCACGATGGACTGGTGGGACGCACTCAACCCCAGCCAGCAGCGTTCGATGATGAGGCGCTTCATCGTGCAGACTCCGGCGGCGGCAACATCAGTAGCCGCTCCAGTCACGGCAGCTCCAGTGGTTATCCAGCCTCGCCGGGACAAGGGTAAGAGGCTCGAAGTGGAAGACTTCAGAGGGAAGCCAGGGAGTCCATCGAAGCTTGGCTGTCGGCCGTCATGAGAGTGGTTCAGGGCCAGACACGTCTTGGTGGCGATACGTGGACGTCGGAAGAGCTCTTTATGGGGCGATCATGCACTTGAAAGATGAGGCAGGGATGTGGCTGACTGGAGAGATGCAGCACATGGGGCCGGCAGACTGCACCTTCGAACACTTAACCGAGCGGCTGCGGAAAAAGTACGGCCGACACGAAGACGAATGGGAAGTACAACAGCGACTTGTCCGACGGAAACAGCAACCAGGAGAGAGTCTCGACGCGTACGCCAATAGCCTTACCCACATTGGGTTTGGGACACGCCTCCCTGCCCACACCTACCTGCGCGCTTTCCTCGACGGAATGAACAACCCAGAAGCGTCGGTCAATACCCGACAGCAGAAGCCGGCGACCATGGACGACGCGCGGGCCCACGCCATTGAATATTACGGCGAGTATGGTGAGGGGACAAAGATCATCACTTGGCAAGAGGCTGCGCGGCAGTATCGCCGCGACAGCCCCAAAAGAGACAATGTGAGTAGCACGGCGGCAGAACCAGTAGCAGGGGTGACGGCAAAAGCAGGAGTGACCGGACCGGTAGATTGGGCCAAATTAGGCTTAGGTTTTAGCGGCTCAAGTGAGCCCAGGTACGATGAATGGGGTAAACCGGTCAGCCGATTGGCGGAAATGTGGAAAGACCGAGAGGGTAACTCCCTGCCATTGGCCATCTCCCTCGCTGCCGGGATAGGGCAAATGGCAACAGCTGCACAGAGTCAGGTGGCGGAGAAGACCACCACAAAGTCGAAAGTCGCCCGAACGCTGGAAGTAAAAACAGAGGAGGAGAAGCCAGCGGCCATACCACCGGCGGTGTCGGTCGCACCACTCGCTACTGCACCAACAGCAGTGTTACAACAACCCTATTATGGCTTTATGCCGGTGACGGCCGCCACAAACGGCTTTGCCGGCGGGATGCCTGGCTACAGTGCTGGTTACAGTAACTATGGGGCGGCGGTCCAGGGCCCCTACGGCGGTAGCTATAGCGATTCGGCGGTGGCCGCGGCAGAGGGCGAGGCGCCTGGCCAGATAGTAATCACTATGGCCCAGGTAGAGGCCAACAGACGACTGGAAAGTCCGGGAGTGTGTCCCGGAATCCAAATGTTGTCTGTTACTACTGCGGCAAGAAGGGTCATTGGGCGCGTGAGTGTCGCTCGCGGATCAGCAATGAAACCACCCGTGTGGACACAGGACCAGCGTCTGCATCTGCTGCTACCACGACTGCTAACGCTCCAGCCAACGCACCAGCCGAGGGGAAGCAGCACAGGGAAATGGGCAGCGGCAGTAGAGGAGGAGGCTCTACTGTCCGCAGTCTCAGAATTCTCCGCGAAAGGACGAAGTGTGACCCAGGGGAAGAGTAGCCCCGGTGACGATGACGCCGGTACGCACCAGCAGCTCGCAGGCCAACCGCAAGTAAGCGACGCTGACCAAGCCTCAGACAGAAATGACAAGGTCGTAAAGCTCTGGGGAGCGGAAATCGCCGACGGTTGCGAACCCATTCGCTCAAAGCCTCTGCCAGATCATCCACCGCGAGGGTTGCTGACCAGGCCACTATACGTAAGCGGAGGGCGCACGGTGGCCGCCCGACGACGGCAGAGACGAACGGAACAAGAACTCGCTGCTGTAAACCAGGTGTTAGTTGCCGCTTTCCGGGAACGACTGGAGGAGAGGGCCAAAGTATTGCGCGTCATAGTGAGACGGGAAATTGAGAACCTTCGCGGGACGCGAGGGCCTGCAACAGACCCACAACACAAAGAAGAGTTCGTCGTGCGATACGGAGCGTGCGCAAGACGAGTGGCGCGGAGCTGATGATGGATGACCGATCGCCGGTTGTGCCTGCGAAGGCACAATCGACTCCTCACACTCTCGGAGCAGACTCACAAGTTAAGAAGCTGAAGGAGCTCATGGCGACATACGACGACCGGGTGCCGCGATACCTGGAAGAAAAGGGGACGCTACAAGAGATGAGGATTCGGCGGCGGCAAGCACTTAAGGCGGCCAAACAAGTTCGTGTAGTGAAACGAGCGGTGCGGCTACAACAGAAGCAGCAAAGGAACGAACGGCTATCTAACGCAGGAGTGGACGGATGTGCTAAGAGAACCGCCACCCGAAAGATCAAGGCACGCAAGAACTACGAATATCAGAAGGGAGGTGGTTATGGTGACATTGAGCTTGTGGAAGGTGAACAAGGTCGACAGCTACGGCTGGCACAACTACGTGCTGCCGGCAGCACCGCGAGCAGCTTACCAACGGCGTTGCTGGCGCTCTCGAAGGCGCGCGTGGCAGAAGTCCGACTTGATACGTGCGCCCAGTTTAGCATAGCGGGCATCGCGTTACGGAGGTACGGACGGTGCATTACGCGTGACGCGCCGGTGGACGTGGTTGAGGGCTTTGGAGGCGGTAGACTCAAGGTCCTCGGTGTGTGGCAGTTTGTGGGTTTGACGCGATACCATCAGCGGATTACCGTAAACGCGTTGTTGGTGGACGGCCAAGGTGACGAATTTCTGATTGGAGAGGACTGGATGGCAGAGCGACAGGCCAAGATCGACTTCGGACGAAAGGAGCTGAAATACAGGGATGAAGAGGGGCAGAAGGTTATCTTACCATTTACATGTTATGGGGTCACGCCATTGATGGATGCACCGGGTGAGTGGCAGGCGACGGTGCGCCTGACGAAATCGAAGAAGCTTCGCACCAATGCGCAAACGGTGATACAAGTGGCTGTGGATGCACCCGAAGGCACGACCGGCGTGTTTGTGCCAAAGCCCACGAGCAAACGACATCTACTGCTAGCGCCAACAGTCGACACTGTGCGGCAAGGACTGATTCGAGTAGTGATCCTTAACATCGAGGGCCGACGCGAGAAGTTACCCGCACGCGCTCAACTCGGTGTTTGGGTGCCGACTGATGACTCGATGCAATTGTTAAGTATGAGTGGAGAGCTAGACCGCGAGCGTGTGGCTGCCTGGGTGAAGCAATTGAAAAAGGAGGACGCACCCCCGTTGAAGGACGAGGACAAGCTGGATATCGGCGAAATGGACACGGCCGATCGCGACTTAGTGGTCTCACTGCTGAGGCAGTATGCGGATATTGTCGAGAAGAAGACTGGCTGTCCCCGTTGGCGAAAACAGAGGTGCGACATCATATTAATACGGGCGACGCTGCTCCGATCATGCTACGGCGGAGACGTCACGCCGTCGCGGAGAATGAGCTGATCGACAAGGAAGTGGACGAGATGCTAGCGAATGGGGTAATTGAAGAAGGTTCCGGTGCATGGGGCTTTCCAGTGGTGATCGTGAGGAAGAAGGATGGTAGTGTGCGGTTTTGCATTGATTACCGTGCGCTCAATGCCATTACGACGAAGGACGTCTATCCGCTGCCACGGATAGACGAAACACTCGAGGCGCTCTATGGCGCTCAACGCTTCACCAGTCTTGATTTACATTCGGGTTATTGGCAGCTGGCAGTGGCCCAAGAAGACAAACCAAAGACCGCCTTCACCACGCGGCGAGGGTTGTTCCAGTTCTGTCGAATGCCCTTCGGGCTATGCAATGCCCCAGTACTTTTCAGCGGCTAATGAATTGTGTATTACGAGGCCTTACCTGGGTCTGCTGCCTCGTCTATTTAGACGACGTGATCATCTTCACGAAAGGATCGGTTGCTCGACATGTGGTGGAGTTGGCCGTAGTATTGGAGCGTCTGTCAATGGCAGGGCTGAGTTTGAAGGTGGCGAAGTGCTCCTTCGCCGCCACGCGCATGGAATATTTGGGGCATGAGCTAACGCCGGAAGGGATTCTACCTACCGATCGGTTGGTACGCGCAGTGGTCGACTTTCCCAAGCCAACGGATGCTGCGGGTGTACGCAGATTTGTGGCACTCGCTGGCTACTACCGCCGGTTTATGCCAGCATTCGGTTCGAAGATGGCCCCACTCACGATGCTGCTGAGAAAGGCGTCAGAATGGCGGTGGGGGCCGGAACAAGATACAGCATTTGCCTGGGCCAAGGCTTGGCTCAGTACGAAGCCAGTGCTTGTATATCCTGACTACCGATTGCCATTTAAGCTGACAACCGATGCGTCGAAGACCGGGCTTGGTGCTGTGTTGTCACAGGATCAAGGAAGAGGAGATCAGCCGGTGGCCTACGCTTCAAAAGTAAATAATCCTACTGTGGCCAAGTACTCTATTACTGAGTTAGAGTGTTTGGCTGTAGTTTGGGCGGTGAAGTTGTTCCGACCACACCTATACGGGCGCAGATTTACTATTGTCACAGATCATGTGGCACTCAAGTGGCTAATGACTACCCGAGAGCCAGCCGGACGTTTGCACCGCTGGGCTCTTACCTTGCAAGAGTTTGACTTCGACATCGTGTATCGGCCGGGCAAGGAGAACCAAGTAGCGGACGCGCTGTCGCGAGGACCGGTAGGTGGCCAAGACATTGCGCACGCCTTTGCCGGTGCCGACGAAGAACCGCAAATCGTATCGACACCTACAGAGCTCGGATGCAGCGACGAGTTCATTAAGGAAATTGCGCTACGGACAATCTGCGCGCATCGAGTAGAGGCACATGAGTTGGGCATTGTCCAGTTTACTGACGCAAATATAAAGGACGAGCAGGAGCGATCAGTGATGGTACAGGCGCTGAAAGAACGTGGTGCGTATCGGGGGCAGAGGATTGTGACGTTGGAAGACGGCTTGGTATATGCCGAAATTGACAAGAACGAAGTACGCATTGTGCTGCCGGCGACTTTCTGGGCGACAGCCTTTAAAGAGGCCCATGATAGTATCTGGGCTGGCCATTTGATGGGCTCACAAACATATGAACGCCTGAAACGATTGTATTGGTGGCCGCATATGAAGGACGCAGTATACAGCTGGGTGTCGGCATGCCAAGATTGCGGATCGCGGAAAGCGAAGCCACGAGTGGTGGTTCCGCCATTGAGGAGTGTACGTACCGGTGACGTGTGTGACCGATGGGCGATTGACGTGGCAGGGCCGCTACCGGAAACCATGCATGGGAATCGGTACGTCGTGGCGGCCGTTGAATACACTACACGGTACGCAGTCGCGGCTGCCGTCCCAGAACATACGTCGGCTGCTATCGCGTCATTCCTGATGAATAGGGTGATACTGGTCTACGGACCAATGAGAGAGATTATGATGGATGGAGCCATGGAGTTTGGAAGCCGTGCCACGACAGAGCTGCTAGCATTGCTGCAAGCTAAGCAGTCCACCCCAGTCCCGTATCGCCCTAATTTACTGGGTCTCGTAGAGCGATTCCACCGGACGTGGAAAGATATTGTGAGCTTGTACGTCAGTGAAGGACAAGACGACTGGGATGACTTCCTACCAAGTGCTCTATACGCTTACAACTCCTCACCCCACGCAACACATGGCTACCAGCCCAACGAGCTGATGATGGGGCGTAAACTACGTACGCCAGCAGAGCTGTTGCGCCGACATCGAGTAGGACATCCGTACCGGACGTTGCAACAGTATCACGAAGTACTTCTACAGGATCTTCAAACAGCAAGAGAATTGGCTGCGATTGCACTCCTGAAGGAGCAGTCAAGACAAGCTATCTATTACAACCGACGCAACGTGAGGGGTACAAACAACTTCAAGGATGGGCAGCTGGTGTGGGTCTACAGACCGGCAAGGGGGCCAGGAATCACCAAATTTGGACATCGATGGAGAGGGCCAGGGTTGATACTGAATGCTGCGGGATACGACAACTTCCTTGTGCGAATGTTGGAGTCCAATCAGGAATTTGTGGTGCATTGCTCATTTCTATTACCATATTACTACCCAGGACATCTACTGGAGCGCATGGCGGCAGACATCGCGATAAACCTGCAGGAGGAGGCGGTCGCCGCAGCTGATGTTGACTCCGAGGACGTTGAGTCGTTAGAAAGTAAGCCCAGATCCGTTGGACCAGACCCTAGCAACCCCAGACAAGACCGCACTGATTTAGTAACAGAAGCATCCACCGGTAACGCGCCGATGGCCACCGACCAAGTAGCCACCGATGACCGAGACGAAGAATCACCACTCGTGACGCCAAACGGGCCAGAAACCAACTCGCCGCAGCAAACAGAAGGACATCAGTCAACCAGTCGTAGCGCAAGTAAACGTCGGCGGGCTGTCCAACGACACCACGATCGACTAGTGGAACTCGTAGACCCGCGGACAACGAGCACACAGCGGAAGAAACCTCGACGAGGACGGCCAGGAAGTTCAACAGCACCAGGCGATGGAGTGGCCAGCAGAACTCGTGCGCGAGCGAAGCAGTCGCCCACGCGCGAAGAGCAAAAGACCCGGCAATGGATTCAGACAAGAATCAGTATTGTGAAGATGGAACCAAACACCTTGCGTATCAACCACTGCAGATCACACACGAGCGACAATACCAAGAGGCCAAAGTCGATGACGGAAGCGTCACCGACAGTACTACTATCCAGAGGAGAGACGCGACAACACGAACCGCGGACGCGGATTGTGACGAACCCACGATATACGTATTCGCCGGACGAGGACGAAGAGGAGTCGACAGCCTTGTGGCGACCCAACCGCGACTCACCAAGCTCCAACCGGGTGAGGCCGTGGCGGAGTGCCGACGCAGGAGATACCGTGCTCGCACCGGGCGATACGTGCTGGAATTCGAGGTCCAGCGGCTGGGAGAACACGCCACAACCAACGGAGACGACAAAATCTGGATTAACTTTGATGACTATGAACAGCTATGGAAGGAAGGACGGATACGTTCCCGCAATGGCGACGACACAGATGACACCGACAGATCACACGACACAGTGGAAGCCACTGGAACCCAAACTGCGGCCCCGCCGATTCGCCACGACGGCCCCGAGATGTGGTATCCGGAATCGAGGCCGATTCCCTTGAAAGGGGAAGAGAGTAATAGCACGAGTGTGCTATTGGAAGATGACGTGGTGACACGAGCAGCGTGGCCACCAACAACGAATGACCAGGATATGTATACAACAGCAGGAGATCAAGGCGGCGACGCAGGACAGACCAAGAACAGCGACAACGGCTCCACTTGGGCAGTGACCCAGGGTCTGACCCGGTGGAAGCCTAAGACAGCAGGCGCGTGGGGAGTTGCGACGACGAAGCGCCGCGGCAGGAGAGACGACCCAGAGCAACACGTGGGAAAGGACCAAGAACTACGGCGAGGCGACGCAGCGACTGGATGGATGGTGCTGGAGTGAGCGCGAGTGGTCGCGTCCGCAAACCCCAAGTGGAAACAAGCGTAAGTAGGAATAGATATTAGGACAGTGGCAGAATTGCCAAGAAGAACGCAAGTGCACAAGTGGCGTCTTGTGGTGCCGATCGGCGCCCACACTAACACTCAATAAATCTTCCCAGTCAACACGAAGCAAAAGAGCACAAGTGGTCCTGAGGTGACGGTTGCTGTGATAGCACGTTGGTCGTGCATTAGTTTAGAGTAGAAGTGTGTAGGATAACGACCGCACGAACTGGCAGGGACGGCATCGTAGGGGCCGAATTCCCGTATCGGTTGTTGAGGCCAAGTGGGTAGAATTACCCCGGGGATTAGCCCCAGTACTCAATACACTGAGCAGTTCACGCACTCAACCACCCACCCGAACACCTGACGACCCGCGGTAGTGACAATCTGAAGTTGTATTTTGATCTTCTTAATCTACAACCTAAGGTCAAGCTACCACCGGACACTAGCGCGTGACGACGCACTAAGCCCGGCACGGTACGACGGAGAGGATAGGACTGCGAAGCCAGCAACTTACTGTACCAATATTATCGTGCTGGTGCATCGTCGAGAAACTGGAGCAACAAGTCGACTTTGACGGCTGAGGCCACAAAAACACAGGGAAGCAACAACTTGTAGGCCTTTTACTGCATAAGTTTCGCATCAATGGTACCTTGTCCGGCCGCTTGATGCAACCACAGACACAAGTGGTCGCATCAAGATGAAAACGCTACAAGGGCAGACGCAGCAACACGATTGCAGCTGCAACGAAGCGAGGGCTAATGTACAGACACTATCTTACTGTATGTCTGATGCAGAGCGGCGGCTGCTTGTACACACCTTTGGACAAACATCTAACTCTGATGATGCAGGGGTCCGGGGACCGGAGTACGGAGTCGATCAGGACGTGTCAAACGGCCATCGTCTGATCCAGCGCACCTATTACAACTACAGTGAAGTGCGCGAACGAGTGCAAGGCAGTCCAAGCCCAAGCGGCAATGAAAGGCACAAATCTATCGGTAGTTAAGATGGTGGAGAAGAGGGGTCTATTGATGGATCATTTGGAATCAATCTCGACTGCATTAGAACGTAGAGCACACCTGGGATAATTGCACCCAGAGTTTTCTCACTGTCGAGTCGAGACAACAACAGCAACAAGGCAAGCGCGTCGTGCAAAGTTCTCCTAGCCTGGCCCTATCCGATGCGCACGGTCTTCCTGTCCGACACGCAGGTACGTACCGATAGTCTGTCTGTACCGGCGGTACAAGCATTGCAACAAGCGAGCCGGAGTTTTTCGAGTAAAAACCAGCTGGTCCAATCAGCAGTGATCAGCAATTCATCCAATCAGAGGGCGTGAACAGGCTTCAGTCTACCGGTAGGCAGAGAGCAGAGCGGCGCGTAGGGGGACGCAGGAGAGGAGCGCTGTCTGCTGCTGTTGTGTGGACGGGCGGTACGGAGCTTTTCATTCTGCAATTTCCCGACTGTCACCGCCGCCGCTCGCTACTTCCAGCTTGTCGTCGTCCTACACCGTCGCGAGAGACCAGAGAACTTCGACCCAGTGTTTTGTCGCCCGTCGAGGTCTTTTGGCTCCTCACCAGACACACCCAAAATGGCTGGTGCAGCAGGTAACTCGTACATGTCCATGGCGACTCCGAACGAGACGAAGAACTACACGAACGATGTGGGTCAGATCCAGTGGGCTCAGGTGCCTCTGAACGCTGCGCTGGACAAGCTCAAGTCTTCCCGTGAAGGTCTGACGTCCGACGAGGCGGAGAAGCGTCTGGCCGAGTACGGTCCCAACAAGCTCCCGGAGGAGAAGGTGAACAAGCTGACGCTGTTCCTGGGTTTCATGTGGAACCCTCTGTCGTGGGCCATGGAGGTGGCTGCCATTCTGTCCATCGTGCTGCTGGACTACGCCGATTTCGCGCTGATTCTGTTCCTGCTGCTGCTGAACGCCTGCATCGGTTACTTCGAGGAGGTTCAGGCCGGCGACGCCGTGTCGGCGCTGATGGGCCAGCTGGCTCCGGAGGCCAAGGTGTTCCGTGATGGGGAAATTAAGAATGTGCCGGCGGACCTGCTGGTCCCTGGCGACGTGCTGCGTGTGCGTCTGGGCGATGTGATCCCGGCCGACATCAAGTTCCTTGAGGGCGACTCCATCAAGGTGGACCAGTCGTCGCTCACGGGCGAGTCGCTGCCGGTTACCAAGAGCGAGGGTGATGAAGGTTACTCTGGCTCTGTGGTGAAGCAGGGTGAGATCGAGGCTGTTGTGACCAGCACGGGTGTGAACACGTTCCTGGGCCGCGCCGCCGAGAAGATTGCTTCGGCTGATGCTCACGGCCGTCTGCAGATGGTGCTGACCACGGTCGGTAACTTCTGTATGGTGTCGATCCTGTTCTGGTGCGTGGTGGAGCTGCTGGTGCAGATGGCCGGCCGCACGTCGCAGAACCCCTGTGTGATCGTGACGGACGGTTGCCTGGGTGTTGCCAACATCCTTGTGCTGATTGTGGGCGGTATCCCCGTGGCCATGCCGACGGTGCTGTCGGTGACGCTGGCCATCGGTTCGTCTGCTCTTGCCAAGGAGAACGCCATCGTGACGCGTCTGACGTGCATTGAGGAGATGGCCAGTATGGAGGTGCTGTGCTCGGACAAGACGGGCACGCTTACGCTGAACCAGTTGTCTGTGGACATGGACAACCTGATCCCTTACAACAACTTCACTGCCGACGACATCCTGAAGTACGGTGCTCTGTCTGCGCGTACGGAGAACAACGAGGCCATTGATGTGGTGTGCCACAACACGTACCCGGGCAAGGACACGATGTGGGACGAGTACACGCTGCTGCACTACACGCCGTTCGACCCCACGACGAAGCGCACGATTGCCAAGCTGAAGGACAACAAGACGGGCGAGATCTTCCGCGCCGTGAAGGGTGCCCCGCAGGTGGTGTTGGACATGGACGTGAACGCGGATACCCTCCGCGTGGAGGTGGAGGACCGCATCAACGAGTTTGCTTCGCGCGGCTACCGTGGTCTTGGTGTGGGCATTTCCCGCAGCGGCGACGTTCCGATTGAAGAGTGTGAGTGGCAGATGATCGGTCTGCTGCCGCTGTTCGACCCTCCTCGTCACGACACGGCTGACACTGTGAAGAAGGCTATTGCTCTGGGCATTGCTGTGAAGATGGTCACTGGTGACCAGCAAGCCATTGCCGTGGAGACGTGCCGTCAGCTGGGAATGCCGACGAACATCCTGGACACTTCTTTCTTCAACACTGCTCCTCCTCCTGGCCTGAACCTGGCTCAGATGATCTATGACACGGACGGTTTCGCTCAGGTGTTCCCGGAGCACAAGTTCGAAATCGTGAAGCACCTTCAGTCGCTAGACAAGGTGGTTGGCATGACTGGTGACGGTGTGAACGACGCTCCGGCCCTGGCTCAGGCCGACATTGGTATTGCTGTGGACGATGCTACGGACGCTGCTCGCGCTGCTGCCGACATTGTGCTTGTGTCTCCCGGTCTGAGTGTGATCATCACTGCCATCCGCATGAGCCGTGAGATTTTCCTTCGCATGAAGAACTACGCCATGTACTCGATTGCCATGACGGTCCGTATCGTGTTCACGTTCGGTATCCTGACGGTGGCGTGGAACTGGTACTTCCCCCGATCCTTGTGGTGATTCTTGCTATCCTGAACGACGGTACGATTTTGACGATCTCTAAGGACAACGTGGTGGCGTCGCCGCACCCTGACTCGTGGAAGCTACGTGAAGTGTTTATCTCTTCGATCACGTTCGGCCTGTGGCTGACGCTGTCGACGATTGTTCTGTTCGCGATCGTGAACAACTCGAGCGGTTTCGAGAGCACTGGCGTGGAGAACCTGTGTGTGGGCTGCATGAAGGACGAGTGCCACGACTTCTTCCAGGACCAGTACCAGACGTGTGTGATGGAGAACAACGCTACTGGTTGTGGTGAGATGGACGGCAGCGTGCCGCAGGCGGCCAGCGTGTCGGACGTGGGTACGTTCCGTGAGAGCGCTATCAACGCTTACTGGACGCAGTACCAGGAGAAGTATGACTCTCGCACGAAGCTGTTCGAGGATCTGTCGGACGTGCACCTTAACGACCTGCCGAACGACGAGAAGCCGTCTGCCGAGGTTGCGTACAACCAGTTCGTGTACGCGTACACGCTGGGCGAGGGCGGTGCTGCGTACGAGGGCGACTACGATGTGTTCACGGCTGCTCAGCTGGGCAAGGGCGTGGTGTTCATCGGTAACGACGAGGTGCCCATCACGAACCAGGTGAGCTTCTGCGACTACGTGTGGGGCTTCAGCAACTGGAACTCTACGTGGACGCGCGACAACGAGATGATTGGCCCTGGTATCCAGCGCAAGGAGGGCGTGCTGCGCTCGCTGGTGTACCTGCAGGTGTCTATCTCTGGTCAGGCTCTGATCTTCGTGACGCGTACGGCCGGCAGCAACAACTGGTTCTTCGCTGAGAAGCCGTGCAACCTGCTGCTGATCGCTTTCGTGTTCGCCCAGATCGTTGCGTCGGTGGTCGGCTGGATCGGTTTCGGCGGCTACCCGACGGACCGTATTGCCGTGATCGGATGCGGTGGCGGCTACACGCTGATCGCGTGGCTGTGGGCCATCGTCTGGCAGTTCCCTCTTGACCTGATCAAGTTCGCCGTGAACTACATTCTGACGAAGAACACGTACGCGAGCAAGGCGTTCACGGAGCGTATTAACGCCGGCCACCCGACGATGACTCACTCGGTCGTGACCAACACGCAGCGCTCCATCCGCGCCAGCCGCACGGTGTAATCTGGTTTTTGTCTGGGTCGTGTGCACCGCAGTGGCTGTGGGTGAAGCAGGAACCGATGGAAGGTATCTTGGCGCCCAAGTTGTAATCACAACTTTGCTGGTGAGCTAGCTGTGAAAGGTTTTCGAGGCCTTTACGTATTGAGTTCACAAGATGCATTGTGCATGCTGTAGAATTAAGAACAGTACCTAGTAGGAAGATGAAGAGCGAATACACTTTCATTTCCCTATAAACACGGGTTGGTTGGAGTTAGTTGGTGTACTTCTACGTAGTATCGATGTAGGTTTAGCAGAGCCGGTGTTCTTGAGAGCTTAGTGGCGTGCGTTACTGTAAACTTTACAGTGTAAAGTGGAAGGTCGTGTAAAACAACTTGAAGTCGAGACAACCAGAATTGCCACTTCGACTTCGTGATACAATGTAGCATCGTCAGGCATCTCATTGCTAGCTACCAAAACCTCCTTCCTCACAACAAACATCTTCACCACGGAAATGCCTAACAGCAAGAACGGCCTCCCGTCATTAATCGTCCCAGCGGTCTGGGCAGTCGCGGGCGAAGTGGCCAGGCTCCCGACAGACGTCCAAGTCTCGAGTCGGTCCTCGTCGTAATTCTCTGCGGGGTCGTTTCCGAGGCAACTCATCCCAATGGTGCTCGTTCCGACGCCCTGTTGCGCTAGGTCGCTTCGGTTGCTCAAATGATGGAGGACTGGCTCCGTCGCTGTGTTGGAGGAGGATGGCCTCTTTTGCTGCGGCGTTGAGGTCTGGTGGCTTGGACTCTTTCAGCAAATGCTTCGTCTGGGCAGAATCAATGCCATTGATAAAAGCCACCACGTAGTATGGCTCTGGGATCGCGTAGTTCTCTCCTGCGCGTCTCAACGCAGCAGCAAATTGGTTGAACGTCTGAGTTGGCAGCTTCTGGCATTGCAGCACTCGCGCAACTGCGAATGCGGCTAGCAGTTGCTCTTCATGTCGACGATATTGGTCAGCTTGTCGACGAGGTCTGTCAGGGTCCGCGCTGGATGCGTCTGGCTCACGTTTAATTTCGACAGCGCTCTTACGGGGCCCTGCTGTCTCCTGCTGCGTTGACGAAGCCGTGCCGTCCTTCCAAGAGCATACCGTTGCAATAAATTTGCTGACAGTTGGTTATGTGGATCACCTGCTTTCTTTTCGATAAAATAGTTTAAGGACTGTATTTTGAAAGTTTAATGGGGAACGTGTAGTTCGAGGAGCAACGCGGGTTGAGCTCTTTTCTTCACGCACAGTCACTGATGTAAGTAGCCAAGGAAAAAAAAAAACTTAAGAAAAAGTAATCAATTTCATGGCCATCGGTCAAGTGGCGTAGCGACTGCGCATACGTCCGAGGCACTGAGTTCAGTGTCTAGACCAGCCATAGATTCGCTCTGATCTTCTTCACTTGTCGTCATTGCTCTACTTGCGGTCACTAGACGCTGCCTCACGATCCTTTCGGCTAACTCCATTACTCGAAAAGCATTTGCAAACTCGGAAGCAGGCACCTCGGCTAGCAGAGTTGCCATGGCATTCCCCATGGCGTGAGACACCTTGAATTGCGTCGTGGGGTCCACGGTATTGCACGTCTCATCGCTTGCGGTGACAGTAGCTGTGCTTCGGTATTCGCGAATGACTTTGTTTTGAAGAGTATAAGGCGACATTTGACCAATGCCGATATTTTGATCATTCGATTGCAAGCCATCGAGCTGGGACTGTTGTGTTGCAAGTGCAGCTTCTTCCTGATTGCGTAGCCTTTGCAACATGTTCTTAACGTCTTTGAGCGTCGGTGCACAGTTGGAATTTTCCATAATGTAGGCTCGGACATCTCTTGGTTTCATCCCAGTTTTACGCATGAGCTCCACACAGTTGATCAGCGAATCCGGCAGATTGACACGCGTGTTGCTGTACTGGCGATACGTCTCTTCATCCACGCGGTGGTTGTGAGCCAACAGTGCGCGCGTCACAGTCACTTGGTAGCGATTGCATCGAGCGTCCACCAGCTTCAGACACGCATTGACTTGCACATTGCAGCGAGTGGCTCGAACGTCCTGACGGGACCGTCGCCCCGTTCCTCTTGACACGTAAGATCCGCTGTGTGTACACACCAGCGTCACCGAGTAGTTCCCATACTGCTCTGGGATCAAAGAGACGCAGTCTGTCGCTTCGTTCTCTGTCGCCGTCTGTTTCTGACGCGCTTTGGCTCGTTCGCCCATGCGGCGATTCCGAAGCTTGACTGACGTGGACGTCCGTTTACGAAAGAGTTGGAAGGTGCGACGCGCATACGTCTCCATGAACTGGTGGAACTCCTCCCACGAATCAAACACTCGACGGTCGAGCGGCGGGACTTCATGGAGCTCGTGTGGCGGTGGCAATGGATGCTGCGGCTGGACGGAAGTATCATCAACGGCATCGATTGTCATGATGCTAATTCTCTTGGTTAGACCTTCATGACGCAAACGCCCAGCATTTTATCGCCAATCAAACGCGATACCACTTGTAGTTATCCACCAACCAAAAGCTCCAATTGATGAGAGTGGGATTTGAAAGCCATGGGTCACAATACTTACCAATCAGAGATACACAAATATGTAGCCACTTATCAGCCACACAACACGTACGTAAAACTCGTGTTTGGTTCATTTTCGTATCTCCACTGTCTCGGTCATGACGTCGCCCCAAGTGGTTCCTTGCGGCTCGTACGACATTGTGCTGGGCTCGTCGCTGCTCCAGTCTCGCTTCGTGGCTCAGGACCTGCTGCAACGTCTCCCCTCCACTTCCACCTTTGTGATCCTCACAGACGCCAACGTCGGACCTCTCTATGCCGAGCCGTTGCGTGTCCAGTTGGCTGAGCTGCTGAAGGCCCAGGGCAACACTGCGCGCCGTGTTTTACTGTACGCGTTCCCTGCTGGCGAAGCCTCCAAGTGCCGCGAGATGAAGGCCAAGATCGAGGACGAGGTCCTCTTCCTAACCGCTGCCACCGAGACACGTGCATCATTGCTGTGGGCGGTGGCGTTGTGGGCGACTTGTCTGGCTACGTGGCAGCCACCTACATGCGAGGCGTGCCGTTCGTGCAGGTGCCAACCTCTCTGCTGGCCTGTGTGGACTCCAGTATCGGCGGCAAGACGGGTATCGACGTGGAAGCTGGCAAGAATCTGCTCGGCGCCTTCCACATGCCCCAACGCGTGTACATCGATCTAAGTGTACTCCACACTCTACCCAAGAGGGAACTCATCAACGGCATGGGTGAAGTCATAAAGTCGGGGGCCATTTTCGATGCTGAGCTGTTTGAACTCCTGGAGACGTCAACTGAGACGCTACTTTCGCTCTCAGACATGGACGTGGTGCAGCGCGTGGTGGCAATGACAGTGCAGGTCAAGGCCACCGTCGTTACACAGGACACCAAGGAAATGGGGCTGCGCGCTATCCTTAACTTTGGACACAGTATTGGCCATGGCATTGAGGCGCTCTTGCAGCCTGAGTACTTACACGGCGAGTGCGTCTCAATGGGTTGCGTGAAGGAGGCCGAGATTGCTCGTGGCATGGGTTTGTGCTCTTCTGCAACTGTTGGCCGACTTCGTCGCTGTCTCGCTGCGTATGGTCTCCCAGTGCGCGTACCAGGCCACGTGTCCACGCGCGATGTGCTGGTTAAGATGGAAGTTGATAAGAAGAACAGCCAGGGTGTCAAGAAGATCATTTTGCTCGAAGAGATTGGCAAGGTTTTGTCCAACCCGTACGCCCGCGCAGTGAAAGATCACCAGATTGAGCTTGTGCTGGAGAAACAGGTGCGCATGGTGCCTGGACCGAAGGCCAACGGTACCATCCGCGTCCCTGGATCAAAGTCGATTTCCAACCGCGTGCTACTCATGGCTGCCCTTGGTAAGGGTGCATGCCGCATCTCGGGGTTGCTGCACTCTGATGATACGCAAGTCATGATGAATGCACTACAAAAGTGGGCGCCAAGTTTACTTGGGAAGAGAGTGGATCTGTACTCGTTGTTGAGGGTACGGCTGGCAAGTTTGCAACTCTGGCTGACGGCGAAGAGATCTATCTCAGCAATGCTGGCACAGCTGCTCGTTTTCTCACCAGTGCAATGACGCTCGTACCCAGTGAAAACAATGGATCGGTGGTGGTGACGGGAAATTACCGCATGAAGGAACGACCGATTGCTCCACTGGTGGACGCTCTCCGCAGTAACGGCTGTGATATTTCTTATGTTGAAGCGGATGGATGCCCTCCCTGAAAATTCGCCACACCGGTCTACGCGGCAGTACTGTTCGCTTGGCTGCCAAGGTGAGCAGCCAGTATGTGTCTTCTGTATTGATCAGTGCACCGTACGCCAAGGAGCCACTCGTTCTTGAACTAGATGAAGAAGAACCGACCTCGTTGCCATACATTCTCATGACCACCCAGCTTATGCAGCAATTTGGCATCCCTGTCGAAACACTAGCACCCAACCGCTACCGTGTGCCTTGTGGAGTGTATGAGAATCCCAAGGAGGTGTCTGTGGAGGTGGATGCGTCCTCTGCTACGTATCCTCTAGCATTTGCAGCTATTACTGGCGGTCAGGTGACTGTGGAGGCGCTGGGAAACACTAGTCTGCAGGGTGATGCAGGATTCCACACGTTGCTGCGCTCCATGGGGTGCGAGACGACCCAAGATTCCACGTCCACTACTGTCATTGGACCGAAGGATGGCACTTGCCTCAAGGCCGTTGACATTGACATGGAGACGATGACAGACGCGTTTATGACTGCAGTTGCCCTAGCTGCAGTTGCGGAAGGCACGACTAACATTACGGGCATCGCAAACCAGCGTGTCAAAGAATGCAATCGTATTGAGGTTATGGTAACGGAGCTTCGCAAGATTGGAGTGGAGTGTGGAGAATTGCCGGATGGAATTTGGATTAAAGGCACGGCAGGCAAGACAGATCACTTGAAGAAGGCATTAATTGCGTGTCACAACGACCACCGAATTGCTATGAGTTTTGCGGTGCTGGGTTCTGTTGTTAAGAACGTGATCATTACCGATAAGGAGTGTACGGACAAGACTTACCCGGAATTCTGGGACCACGTACAAATGTATCTGGGACTGCAAGTTGCTCCTATTGTTCAGGACGAAAACGTTGTTTCTGAATCCACCTCTGCTCCCGGCGTGTTTTTGGTTGGCATGCGCGGCGCTGGTAAGAGCTCGTTAGCGAAATCTGCTTCGGCGGCTTTGAAGCTAAACCTCCTCGATACTGACAAAATGCTGGAGGAGAAGTTTGGTGAAAGCATCGCAGACTTTGTCGCGCGCCACGACAACACGTGGGAAGCGTTTCGTGAGGCGCAGAAAACTTTGATTTTGGGTTTAATCGCGAACCCGCCACCAGCTACAATCATTTCTTGCGGTGGTGGCGTTGTGGAAACTCCTGAGCTCGTAGACGCTCTGGAGAAATATCCGTACGTTGTGCACGTCCACCGCGATATCCACGATGTTTTGGCGTACTTGCAAAGCACCGAGGAGGCCCACCGTCCATCGCTTGGCGATTCGTACGAGAACATTTGGGCTCGCCGAGAGCCGCTCTACCAGCGCAGTGCTGCATTTGAATTTATAGTCAATGCTGGCGACGCAGATTATCAGCGCATCGATCGCGATTTTGTGCGTTTCCTAAACGTTATCGTCCCTGGTCTGCCGACGACCTTCGACTACCGATCTGTCTGCCGCTCAGACACGTTTTTCTTGTCGCTGACGTTTGCCGATGTGAATGACGCTCGGCCTTTGATCAATGATATTTCGAAGGGTGCCGACGCGTTGGAGCTACGTGTCGACTTGTTGAAAGACTTTATGGACACCAAGTTCGTGGCCTCTCAAGTGGCACTTCTACGGTCACTTTCTACTCTCCCGATTATCTTTACGGTCCGCTCAAAGAACCAAGGCGGCGTTTTCCCGAATGAAGAAGTTCACGAGCAAAAGATGTTCGAGTTGCTCCAGCTGGGTGTGCGTTTGGGTTGTGAGTTCGTCGACATGGAGACTTGTTGGTCCCGTAAGGCGCGCGAACAACTACTGGCTCATCGCCACCAGGCAGCAGTCATCTCATCCTTCCACGCTGTGCAGGAGCCTACCTCTGAGGCGGAGGTGAAGGCTATCTTCCGTGAGTGCTATTCGCAAGGAAGAGTGCAGATTGTAAAGGTCGTGGTCAAGGCTTATACCCCGCAGGACGCACTTATGGTGGACCGTGTGGCCAAGGACTTTACCAGTGCGTGGCAACAACAAATGCCGATTATCTCGTTGTGCACCACGGAGGCGGGCAAACTGACTCGTGTGTTGAACCGAACGCTCACCCCGGTAACGCACCCGCTGCTGCCTGCAGCCGCTGCCCCTGGCCAGCTCTCGATTGAAGAAATTATGGCTCTGCGCAAGCAACTTGGACTTCTCCCAGGTATTTAACTCATAGACATGGGGCAGTCGTTGGCTGTTCGCACATGATGTTAAATGCGCATTATCTCACGTTATTCTTGCTTTTGTTGTCTCCTCGATTGCTTTTTACCAGCACGCGAGTTTTTCCTGTTTGGATCACCAATCCAGAAATCACCGTCTCCTGCGATGCACAATGCAGGCTTCAAGTCAACATACCTGGAGCCCCTCTTTACTTACAGACTTCACGATACCACCGATGCACAGGAAATTGTAGAACGTATGCAAGCACCAGACACTACTTTTGGAGGCGGCTCGGTTACGATTCCACTGAAGGTGGATATCATGGAGCATTTGAATGAGCTTTCACCCGCTGCTCAAGCTATTGGTGCAGTAAATACTATTGTGCGTGAGGAACGCAATGGGTCTTCGTACTGGAAGGGTGACAATACGGACTGGCTGGGGATTCTGCGGCCCATCAACAAGCGCTTGGCCACACTCAGCACGAAGAAGCCTGTAAGCGAGCTCACCGCACTTGTGGTTGGAGCTGGCGGCACCTCTATGGCGGCGTCTTATGCAATGCGCCAACTTGGTGTAGGCAAACTTTTCATCTTCAACCGCACGCTGAAGAAGGCCCAGTCTGTGGCTGCACGCTTCAACGCGGCGGCACTATCGGAACTAACCCCAGATACATTGAGTAGGGTGGATGTGGTGGTTGGAACCATCCCGGCACAGGCGGGCTTCCAACTTCCCGACCACCTTGTATCTCCACGCGACGACGGCAGCAAGGTTGTTGTGCTAGACGCAGCTTACATGCCGCCTATTACCCCAATGCTGGCGCATGCACACGAGTCTGGTGAAGCGCTGTGCATTCAGGGCTACGAGATGTTGTACGAGCAGGGCATTGAACAATTCTACCGTTGGCACAAGGCGACGCAGGTGTGGGCAGTGGATGAGGAAGCCATCAAAGAGGCATGCCGCCAGCATGTGCCACTCGAGCAGCGCCTCTCTCAGGCCTAGATGAGAGGTTCCACCTCGGGTAATCGCAATTTAGTCTAAATAGGCTTCACTGACCACAACAATCAATACTTCACAAGACAACTCGGCATCCTGTCAATGCTATCTTGTCTCTCAACTGCACGGCCTCATTTACGCAGCGACGACTTGTATCAGCTGCTACATTTTTCAGCGCAATTGTGGTTTTAGCGACGATAGTGCTTGGTATAACTAACTGCTCTGTTATTTCGAGTCCATTCCGTTGTGTCTCTTCCAACGCCAGATGATTGACATGGCTCCAGCGCAGGCCAAGGCAGCCCCAGCGTAGTGCACCGGAATGGAAATGTAGCAGCCGTTCGTGTCCATGTTCGCCAGTCCCTACAGGTCATGGCAAAACAACTTCAGTACACGCAGCACACCATACATCAATATCAAAGAGAGCCTCCTACCGACAACGCCACGCCCATGTGAATGACAAATACAGCGCCGACAGCTAGCGCCGAGCGCTTGCGATAGCCGTCGAAAGCGACGACCATGAGCGCCACGTCTAGAGCTGTGAGCGCCAGCGTGGAGATGGCAGCAGAGAAGATGAGTGGGATGCTCTCGCACGAAGAGGAGAAGGCCGCGCCGCGGAGCCAGTAGAAGAGCCCGCCAGACTGCCAAACATCATGAGTGCGTGCATGACCGAGAAGCCGACGCCTCCTGCGAGGGACGACGTGATGTCGTTGAGCGGCAGCTGATGGGACGACGTCGTGACTTTCTTGACTGCCAGCTCTGTGCGTGTGTAGAGATAGAAGAAGAGCAAGCGGAAGGCCTCCTGAACCACCACGCCGACGGGGACTGTGGCCGACAGAGACGTCTTGAGAGGAGGAATGATCTGCCACAGAGTCGCCGTCACGAGGATCGCCACGAGCCACGTGAAGGCGCCGCTGAGCGCGATGATGACGAGCTGCGCACGCTTGGCGATGACCACGAAGAAGAGCGAAGCCAAGGGCCCGAAGCCCACGAGGATGCAGCCGATCAGCAGCGGCCAGTTCACCAAGCCATCGTGAAGCGCCATCGCTTTCGTTGTTTAGTTTCTCAAATTGTATCTGGCTCGATGTATTTCTGTAATTTCGGGGTCTTCCTCTCGAAAGTACCATGATTTTGGAACACCATGGCTACAGTTGCAGATGGCTACAGTTCAAATCTATGTGGGCCACAATGATGGATTGTCGGACCTGAATTCGAAACACGCAGGTCGAGTCCAGCATAATGAAAGCAAGAGAAAAGGTGACGGGTGATGAAGCTATGTGCACGCAGGATGATGAACGCAAACGAAGGCTTTTGCTTCCACGATGGAAGGAGTCAGTGTGCTGCTGGATGGCGCGCACGTTGCTGGCGAGCAGAGGGAAGACGGATCCAGGGCAGGAAGACCAGGCGGGAGTTGATTCTCCAGCGCATCTATGGGATCCCGGCACTTGCAGCCAGATCCGCCCATGCGCTGCTGACGCGGCGGCTGTCGGACCAGCACAGAGCACTATCTAGCACTTGGTTTCAGTATGTCAAAGTTTCGCGACAATTGCCTGCTTTGTCTGGCCTCTCGTTAGCGTACTGGTCCGCTAGCGTGGACGTTGCTTCGAGGATTAGGGCTGCACACACACGAACTTTTCGTCGCAACTCCCAGGAGCAGCCAGACAGAGCCTCGGCACACGTGCTTTTCGGAGCGACAGTCAATCGACTGGTGTTGTCATGGATAGGCAGAGGCCAGTATCTGCAGCAGTAGTCTTCAGAGTTTTTCGCCATCCTTGGCGGTCATCCCGAATCTACCCAACGGATTTGTCTTGCCTCCACTATGCGAACTGGTAGTATGGACTCACAGTGTCGCAGCGTTGGTTTTTGCCCTAATCTCGGCCGCGCAACGACAGGCCCATCTGCCTGCTTTTTAGCCTAAGAACTGCCAGGCGCCAACTGGGCGACGAAAAACTGACGCCAGCAAAGGATGGCGAGGCACAGGTGTGTGCGCCATTTGCGCTGATTTCACTGTGGGAGGCTGCGAGAGAGAGAGAGATAGGTGTGTGTGTGTTGCTAAAACCCTTCGGGTTTGTGTGTAGTCGTGACCCCTCTCCTACACACCAACCCCACGAGGAAAAAGCAAAAAAAGAAACGGGGCTTCGCTTCAACACGGTACAGGCGCCCGCCAGCCAGCAACCGCAAGCACCGAACGTGGATGCGCATTGCAGCCCTCGCAGTCGCTCACTTCCAATCCCCGCAGCGACGACAAAAGTTTGATCCCATCCATCTCTACGCGCGTCAACCGTCAATCCACCGAATTCCAACAGGCAGCGTCTCGATTGGTGCCGCCTTCCGTCCGTAGACAAGAAATGGCGTATCCGTACCAGTACGAGCCGCAAATGGCTCCAGCTCTGCACAACTCCAGCGCCTTTGCAGCGGATCCGCTCGTGGACGCCAGCACCCAACGCTTCACATGTACGTGGCACCCTGCAATGCAACAGCAATTGAGTCTAACCGTGTCGATATCTCCTGCAGACTTGTTCGACTTGGCACATCGCCAATACTCAGCCGGCTACTACCAGGAAGCTCTGCGGCTGTGCGAACAACTGTACGAGTCGGACGCCTATCGCACCGACAACTTGCTGCTGTTGGGGGCGCTCCATTTCCAACTGGGCAACTTGTCCGAAAGCATTTTCTACAATCAACAGTGCATTCGAGTGGCGCCAAACTTTGCAGAAGCCTATGGCAATTTGGGCAACGCTCTGAAGGAATTGGGAGACCTCCAGGGGGCAGTTCAATTTTACGTCCGAGCGATCAAACTGAATCCGCGATTCGGAGACGCCTACAACAATCTGGCCAACTGCTACATGCTGTTGGGACAGAGCAACGAAGCGGTGGAGACGTACAAGATGGCGATTCTGCTGGACCCGCAACTGGTGGACGCTCACAGCAATTTGGGCAACTTGTACAAAGTGCAGGGACGTCTGGAAGACGCCAAACTGTGCTATGCTCAAGCCATTCAAGTCAAACCAGGCTTCGCCATCGCTTGGAGCAATTTAGCGGGACTTTTAAAAGACGACGGACAGTTGGAAGCTGCCATTGACCACTACAGAGAGGCCATTCGACTGGCCCCGGATTTTGCAGACGCCTACAGCAATTTGGGCAATGCTCTCAAAGAGGCAGGCCGAGTTGATGAGGCGATTCAAGCATACAAGTCAGCCCTTAATATTCGCCCCAACTTTGCCATTGCGCATGGAAATCTAGCGAGTTGCTACTATGACGCCGGCCAGATGGAGTTGGCAATCCACACATTTCGTCTAGCTATCCAGCTCGAGCCCAACTTCCCGGACGCGTACAACAACCTTGGAAACGCACTGCGCGAGTGTGGTCAGCTCGAGCAGGCCGTCACTTGCTACCGCACGGCGCTCCAGCTTAAACCCGATCATCCACACGCCTACAACAATCTTGGCAACGCGTTAAAGGACAAGGGGCTGGTCAAGGAGGCGCTACACTGCTACACCACGGCGGCGCGCTTGTTACCGCAGTTTGCAGCTGCTCACAGCAACATCGGAAGTGTACTGAAAGAGCAAGGCAAGTTGGATCAAGCGCTGGCGCATTATCAACAGGCGATTACTATCGACCCCAACTTTGCTGATGCTTATAGCAATATGGGCAACGTGTTTAAGGACCTTTGTCGCCTTGAAGAGGCCATCCAATGTTACTCGACGGCCATCCGTCTCAAGCCACAATTCCCAGATGCCTACAGCAATCTGGCTAGCGCATATAAAGACGGTGGTCGCATTGATGACGCCATCACGTGCTATCGTAAGGCTCTAGCTCTGCGTCCGCATTTCCCGGATGCGTTTGCGAACTACTTCCACTCAATGGTGTTCATCTGTGATTGGCAATCACGCAAGCAAGACACGGAGGTGTTGCAACGATTCCTGGACGAACAGTTAAGCATGGACGGTGTTTTGCCGTCCGTCCAGCCATTCCACGCGCTGGTGTACCCGCTGTCAATGCAGCGCTTTCAAGATATTTCTCGGCGCTATGCTGAGCGTGCAAAGCTGAATGTGAGTCTGGTTGATTTACCTCCTATGCGGTTCAAAAGCAAACGCGCGTCGGAACGACTGCGCATCGGTTATGTTTCGTCGGACTTGGGTAACCACCCTTTGGCGCATCTCATGCAGAGTGTTTTTGGCATGCACGACGCAAACAAGTTTGAGGTGTTTTGTTACTCAACGTCACCGGACGATGGCTCGGTGTGGCGTCAGAAGATTTCCAGCAGTGTTGAACACTTTACTGACATCTGTGCTCTTTCGAATGGTGATGCCGCTCGAACTATCTATGCTGACGGCATTCACGTCCTGATTAACCTGAACGGATACACAAAGGGTGCTCGCAATGAGATCTTCGCTCTGCAGCCGGCCCCCGTGCAGGTGAGCTACATGGGCTTTTGCGGCACTCTAGGTGCAGACTATATCCAGTATATGGTAGGAGACGCCACGGTGGTGCCTCCTGAGTACCGGCGGTACTTTACGGAGAAGCAGATTAACATGCCGCATTCGTACTTCGTGAACGACCACAAGCAGTCGGCTCGTGACGTACTGGACACGGAGAAATGCCCAACTCGAGCGGACTACGGCGTTCCAGAAGACAAATTTGTATTTTGCAATTTCAACCAAGTGTACAAGATCGATCCTCAGACATTTACGACGTGGATGAATATTTTAAAGCGCGTGCCAAACTCGGTGCTGTGGCTGCTACGTTTTCCACCCATCGCCGAGGCCAATATCCGCGCTGAGGCACGAGCACGTGGCGTCAAGGACCAAACACGTTTGATTTTCACCGATGTGGCCCCGAAGGATGAACATCTGAAGCGCGGTTACTTGGCAGATCTGTTCCTCGACACACCCGAGTGCAATGCCCACACAACTGGGTGTGATATCTTGTGGGGTGGCACTCCGATGGTGACAATGGCCAGGGACCGCATGGCTACTCGTGTTGCTTCGAGTTTACTGCGCGCTGCTAACATGAGTGATCTAATCACAAATTCGCTGGAGGAATACGAAGAGCTTGCGGTAGCATTGGCCAGTGACGTGGATCGCCTTTGGGAGTTGCGGCGGCGACTTGAAGACGGACGAGAACGCTGCCCACTGTTTGATACTCAGCGCTGGGTGCGCAATCTGGAGACGGGTTTATGCATGGCCTGGGAGCGTCACGAGAATGGTCTTGCGCCAGAGCACATTGACGTGCCCGATATTTATGACCTGGAGCAACAAAGCTCGAAGAAGCAAAAGCTAACGGCAGACTGCCGTTACCTTCGGTTGCAACGGGGCACGGAACAGTTAGCAGCCACGAGAACAGCAGTAACGCTCCCATCAGCAGCAGTTCGCTACCCATGAGTGCTTTGCTCTCTGGCGGCATGCCCACTGGCTCACGGCCAAACCCTTCGGGCAACCAACAATGAGTTTATGGGGTCTTCTACCCCACCACTTTCGAAAATGAAGCGCTGATGCAGCGACACATGAGTATTTTGAACCTGTTGTCATTTGACTTAGGCTTCCATTCTTCCTTTTCCGTCTCTGTTGTCATTAGGGCTACTCTCTTTGTGTAAACACCAACACGGCCATACCTCCCACCAACACGTACTTCAGCATCGGGTAGTCGTTCAGAAGGATGGTCAGCATACCAGCGTACGGAACAGATCTGTGTAAGAAAGGCATGAATGCCACGGGTAAGTCAAAAAGTTTCCAAGTCATTATGAAAGTAAAAACGTTAACGCACGCGCGTGCAATGCCCACAATGTCTTCACGTTCGAGCCATGACTGACCATAGGCGTAGAGTCCGCTGTAGCAGCAACAGTCACAACACAAGAAGTCAGCAAAAACCTTACAGCGTCACTGCTCAAAGCGCCAGTCTTCTGTACCGGTCATCCACATTGTTGTTGTCGCCCTTGGTGAGGTAGACCTGGTAGCCGTCGGTTGCTCTACAATAAAACACAATAAAAATGTCACAAAATGAATCCTCTCAGTTTTTTTTTTTACTGAAGCCGCACCGTTCGTGGAGCTCCAGCACACGATGCACGATGGGAATGTCACGGCCTTTGACTTTGTACACGACGATATCTCCAATGTCAAGCTGGGGCTTCTGTATAGGCGTTAAAGACACTCAGTACCAACATTTGTCAATTTCCACAATCATAGAATTGTGCGCACCGTATTATCGAGATACAGAATGTCTCCACGCTGGAAAGCTGGCTCCATGCTCCCACTGAGAACCACAACCACAGGAGACTCGCTCTGGGTGAAGACCATGAGCCCCTTCCAGATCATAAGCGCAGTCAGCACCACCATCGCCAGATTCAGCGCCTGGTGGGCCAACTGCCGCTTGTTCGCCCACAGGCGCTTGACGTCATCGACCTGTTGCTGCAGCATTGCGCTCATGATGAAATGGGGAAATAAAAATCAATCTCCACTGTGATTGGCTGAATTGTCCACTATTTTCGACCAACCATCTTCGAATACCTAGGTGACTACTTGACGACCACGTCGCGGATGAAGACGAAGACGCTGCTGGCGCTGCGGCGTCTCGCGCCTCATAGAGCCGCCTTCTCGTCCTCTTCCCTGCGCGGACACCTCCTCCAGCATCGTGGTATCATCACCATAAAAAGTTCACTCGACCTGAGGTCTCTAGAGCTCGTGATCAGGCCAAACCCAAGGCGTCATCTGTCTCTAAAGCTGCTTCTGCTGCAATTAAAGACTCGGAGAAGAAGACGACGGACTCGACGTCTCAATCGACGATCCGATTGGCTAAGCGCATCGCTCTCTCGGGTCTTTGCTCCCGTCGGGAGGCAGAGAAGCGCATCCAGAGCTTCGACGTGACAGTCAACGGCCATGTGGTGACGGATGTGGCCACGACTGTCGACGTGGAGAAGGACGTGGTAGCGGTGGATGGCCGAGTGCTCACCAGGACGCAGAAAGCCAAAGTTTGGATGGCGAACAAACTCAAAGGGGTGCGAACAAGCTGCAGAAAGGAGATTGACAAATTGGTGTTTACAATGCTGTTGCTTTTTCGATTTGTACAGGAGCTGGTGACCGCGAACGACCCTCAAGGACGCTCGACTATCTTTGACCGACTGAGAATCATGGGGCTCACGCAGCATATGATGCCTGTGGTAGGATTCTTAAGCGAATGGCGGCGGTGTCGATGAGATTGAGTGACCATGGGTCGTGTGCTATGTCCGTTCTTGCAGGGCCGGCTGGACTTTAACACGGAGGGTTTGTTGCTCTTCACGAACGACGGCGACTACGCACGTCAATTGGAGCACCCCAAGACAGAGGTGCCGCGTGTGTATCGCGCGCTGGTGCGCGGTAACGTAGCCGAGTCGAAATTGCTTGAGCTACAGCGCGGGCCGTTGGTGGATGGGGTAAAATATCGACCGATCAAAGTGACGGTGCAGTCTACAGACAAGAAAGACTCGTGGCTGCAAGTCAAGGTTACTGAGGGCAAGGTGCGAACTATACTTGATTTTTTTGTCTTGCCGGTATACTGACAAATGTGAGTATAACGCAGAATCGAGAGGTCCGAAAAGCGCTGGCGCACGTACGGCTTGTGGTGAAGCGTTTGATCCGTGTGCAATACGGCCCGTACCGCCTCGCTGATTTGCCAGCAGGTGCTGTGCTGGAGGTGCGGGCGAAGCCTTTGGAGAAGAAGCAGTACCGGAAGCGAGACGAAGACAAAGATCGGTAGTGCACTTATTACACCAACACCAAGGGATATTCCCTGTATCAGCATGCTGAAAAGGTAAATGCAAAACTTGGCAAATCTTACACATTTAGGCCCTTTTACTGCATTGTCTACACTGAGGTCACTCGTTATTGAGTTTGTTTACTTGTCTCGACTGCTCCAAAGCACTCGGATACCCTGATTGCGGTTGGGGTGTTTTAAATATGCCAGTCACATTACTCGAATGCGCTTCCCATCTACAATTCGAATGATTCGCGTTCACTACTGGCATTGTCGTTGTCGACCGACGCTCCCGTATACCTCTCACCCGTGTATCTGTCGTTGTCTGTAGGAGATTCGATTACGCTGTACCAATCAGGAAGGTCGACACGTGCTTTGGTGCTGTCAGCTTCAGCGCCATTTCTCATAGTGGAAGGTTCTGTGAGATCGTGGTTACCGAACGGGGCGAGTTTTGGTTTTCGTCGCGATTGACGAAGTTGACGAAAAGCGGTGCATAGTGGGCACCTGGCTTAATCCCCACCCCGAGTTGCTTCTCCCCGTGTCAGAGGAGAGCCTCGATAAGGCTGAATATCTGTCGAACGTCATAGCAGACGACTCGGAGCCACCTCCGCGAAGCATTGAGAATTCTGAGACTTCACGAATACTGAATCGTTGTTCCGAGGACGCATTTGTTTCTCGATTCTCTTGAATCGGGAAAGCCGTGGTACGTCGAGGTGCGTCGGCATTCTGCGAGTGATCCTCGGTTAGGTCGAACTCCAACGAAGAGCGAATTGTGGCGTTTAGTTTCGCGCGCGTGTTCTCATTAAGGGGAGATCTCGTGATGCGAAACTCGAGCCATTAGTCTTCCGCACTGAATAATCCCGTGCAATCGCAGCATTTGCTACTATACAAGCCGCCGAGTTGTTGGGGTTTAACGCTATGGAGGTGACGTCCGGCGGAAGTGGTGTGCTCAACTGTTGACTTTCGCGCCTCCGTTGTCTCCACAGAAACAAAAGAAGGCCAACTATCATCATAATGCCGACCCCACCAATGCCACACATAACGATTATCTTTGTGGTGGTCAACCCACCCAACGTTCCAGCGCTCACTCTGGATTCTGATTGTGCTGCGCTACTTCCGATGTCGTCGCCGCGCAGACTACTCGCTGATGCAGCCGTTTGCCAATTTGTTTCGGCGGAGCCACTTGATACCGAGGACATTGTTACCGGCGTTTGTGTTGTCGGCGTGGTTGTCTCTACCTGAGCTGTAGGCAGCCCAACTGCTGGCGTTACTGCAATTGTAGCCGTCGGGACAGGCGTGGCCGCGACTTCTTCTGCCGCCGGGATCTCAGAGCCAGTCGCGCCAAGGATCGCAGTCGTCGCTGGCGGGGTGGTCGCTACCGGAGCTGGTACGATGGCTTGAGCTGCAGTTTCGACCGGAGTATCTACGGGAGTAGCAGTATCCACTGGCGCTGCAGTATCGACTGGAGCTACTGTATCGACCACTAATACCGTATCCGTAGAGGCTGCTGGTACTGTGGAAGCTGCTGGTGCTGTTGGAGCTGCGGTATCCACCGCTGCTGCTGCGATCACTTCGGGTGTAGCTGCTGCAGTTCCAACCGGAGTTGTCGTTGCTGCTGATACCGTCGCTAAGTCTTGTGCACGAACGAACAAGACCACGTGCTGTCTGGAAATCAGTGGTACCGCCAACGCTGTCGCTACTATGAATCGGCAAAGCAGAACTCGACCCATATCGACAGCTTGGCACTCGTTTCAAAGTACGACGGAGGTATTGCGTCCGACGTCGTGATTCTTCTCGTCGATGAAATATGGTTAATGGCAGCACGTCAACCGACCACACCCGCTAGCCTTGCACCTCGAAAACGCCAGTGCAATAGCAGAGCTTGTGCGCCGCCGACTCGGAGCGCAAGAAAGACAGTCAGCTGCGTGGGACGAAGCTCGAGGCATGGGTCTCTTGATAGTAACGGCAAATTTAAGCTTTAGTAACCTCAACGCTCCTGGCCACAAGTACTGGACTTTAGGGCGACGGCCTCAACATGGCCCCATCGAGTCGATGAGCGACTGACAATAGCTCATGACAACACAGTCGGAAATGCTCTAAGTTCAGAGGCTGAAAAGTGGATGTGTGGCTGTGGCTTTTGCATAGATCAATGTTATCATCTCCACACAGAGTGCCCTGCAGCACGAACTAGTGCAATGCTCCATTTTCGAAAGTGGTTGGCAAAAACGTTCAAGCTGCGATTCCACCACAGACGTCTTGCTTTCACTACTGCGATTGAACATGGTGCATCGCATTGACCCTTGGCTGTTGAGCTTCGTGTCAGTCTTGATCATGCTTCGTAGAATCTTCGTAAGAGCGTTATCTTCGTGAACACTGAATCGAAGCCAGTTGATTCAAACTTGGACGGATGCGTCCGTTTTACAAGACGAATAACTTGTCAAAAGCGGCCACGCTGTTTACACCACGCTACCATGACCATTGCCTGAATATTAAAAAAAAACTCCCATCTACAAGACAGTTGCGTTCTCTTCAATGTGCGCCGTCTGGGCGGCTGCCATCGACTGAGCCAGTTGCTGCTGTTGCTGCTCTAGAAGCTGCTCATGCAATTGTTGCTGCTCTTGTAGTTGTTGCTGCTGCTGCTGCAATTGCTGAAGCTGCTGCTGGTGTGTCGCTGGCTGCATATGTGGCGGGTACTGCGGTGGCGGCAGCGGCTTTTTCACTGTGCCGCGCTTGCGGTCTAGCATTTGCTGCTCGGTGGTCTCCTTCAACTTACGGAAGGTGGTGCGGATGCTCTTCTTCGTGTGGTCGTCGAACCGCAGCCGATCCAGTTCAGGGAGAAGAACCTTGAAACACTCAATCAACTGCTCATTGCTCGCTGGGGCGTCGGAGATATTTTCTGCAGTCAACCCCGGTGCTGACAAACCCAACACGTCCACAGCTGTTCCAGAAGTGACCGAAACTGTGCCAGTGCTCTCTCCAATAACTGTGTTTGTGGCTAGACTCACTGCCGAAATAGTTGCTGCGGACGAGGCTGAGGCTTCAATACGCGCGTGCAGTTCCTGAAGACGTGGGGTCAGCTCAATAGGTGACGATTGTTGCTGTTGAATAGCGTCGGTACCGTCAGTGGAGAACTTCTTGTCATTGCTTTTGGTCTCACTCGTATATGCATCCGGAACGGTGTACATGAAGTCCGAATCATCCGAGCCAGCGCAGTGAATTTCTACGTTTTCGTCACGTGGGCTCACAAAATCATCGATTTGTAGCGGACGCAGGATATTAAGCGATTGCACTGTATCGCAGATTTCCTTATCGATATCTTCTTCGATCGTCTCAAATGCAGCCAACGTTTCGGGGATGGCTTCGGCGTCACAATTTCAGTCACAGCCCAGCACTTCCGAATGATATCCTCAGATAACTCCTGTTTCCAACAGTGACGTGCCCAACGCATGGCTTGCAGCTGACCAACGTGAAAGACATCCTGTCTCCCAGCTTCATGGCGGTCTAGCGCATACAGCATGTGATACCGTCGATACCGCCGTTTGAATGCCATGATGATTCCCGCATCCATTGGCTGCATAGTTGTCGGCATCGTCGGCATCATTGTTGAGTCGATGGACACCGTTTGTTCTTCTGCAGAAATTTGTGGGTGGGGCTGCGCGAGGGGTTGTGCTTGCGGTATCTCCGTCTGAGTGAGTGACTGTGTTGAGTCTGGTACCGACGAATCGTCCAGTGCAGTCTCTGCAATAGATGCCGAGGCCGAGGCTAGGTCGCTGTTATCCATCACTGCGTTCACCGTCGTGTTAATTGGCATTTGCATTGGTTCCATCGAGGGTGGTAGGATTTCCAGTCGCACATTTTTTAATTCGAGCCCCAATGCGATGTGACTCGCCACCGCAGACACCAGCAGCAATATGATTCGCTTCTCATCACGCATCTTGGTGTCTACTGCAGAGACCCAATCCTGGAACATGACCGGTGTTATCCAAGCTCGTTTGTTGTTCTGATAGTAGAAGTTGCGTGTGTCGGCATCCAGTTCCTCGGTCAATGGAGGCAGTTTCGTTGTCCCAACGAACATGGGCTCCAGCCGTTCACTGGCATCAGCATTCACTGCAAGCACCACCGTCAGTCTTTCTCCTCGTTGCTCTCTGCGAGGTTTTCCTCTTCCCGCTGGTTTCTCGGGCGACAACTCGTACAATAACCCGGTCTCCTGCATGCAATAGATGTCCCTTGGCGAATACTCCCTCGCAATTTCCTGCAACTGATGCAAGTTGTGAATGCTGTTGCCCATGGTGAGTCCTGGTGCTTCCAGAGCCGCTGCAGCACTCCCCAGTTTGATGTTGTGTCTCTTCTTGAACCCTCCAAGCCAGCCATTACTGAAACTCATAGTAGACGCCACGCCTAGTTGCGCAGCCAAGACTCTGGCTTGGGACTTGATAATGTCACCGGAGATCTTGAGGCCATTGGCTCGAGCGCAGAGCACCCAATTGCAGAGCGCAGTGTCCAGCTCTGGGTGCGTCACGAGTCCCTTGCGCCTTGCCAACAGGTCTCTGGGCGCCATCTGCGTCAGCTCGTCGGCTCTGGCCAAAATCTTGGAGATCGTCGACTGGTGCGGCAGATGCGCCAATTGGAACTCGCGTTTGGCCCACTGGCAGAGCTCCTGCTGCGTCATTTTCACCTGCGAGAACTTGACGCACAGCTGCCGCTTCTGCAGATTGGTGAGGTTGCCCATGGGCTGCGACCGGCGCTTCTTCTTACCGGGAGCAGCCTCCGAAGCAGCCGAGGGCGACGTCGCCCGCTTCATTGTCGTTCAAATTGACGGCGACGAGGCTGAATGGTGGGGAGTCAGTTTGCGAGGTCTGTTGGCAAAACCCTACTTAACCGTCACTTCACATACTTCACTGCCAGCCAATAGAATTGAAAGACACTTCAAGTTGAAGTGTTCACTTCGCGTAGATGCATGGTAGATGCCGAGGGCAAACGAGCATGAAAACGTTCATTCAAAATGTTCTTAAGATGATAACGGTAAGGTCTTATTGACTCTTACTTCTGGAGAGTGCACAATCTAGCGCTGCGCCGCTAAAGCGCGTTGCTCCAACGCGAGTCGGTACTTGAGCGTCTTCTTGGCGAGCAGGGCGTTGGTGTCGCAGCTTTCGAGTGAGGTAGCAGTTCGCTCCAGCTCCGTCAGCTTGTTCTGCGTGCGAAGGCGAAACGGCTCGCTTCGGAAACAGGCACCGCTCAGTTGAAGCTCTAGCTGCGTGGAAAGAGTGGGCAGTTGGATCGGTTGGCCTGCAGCCGGCAGCGGCATAAGAGCTTTCGACACGGTAGACACGACCGCGGGATCAACGAACGGAGGAGGGCATTTCAGCATCACAGCATTGCACATGGTGGCGGCAGCGGCGGCGCGGATGTCGGTGTGTTGGTTAGATGGGTAGATTGAAAGTGAGCACGAGGACCAGAGTTGCACGAGAAAACAAAAATACGCGTGTGGATGCGATCAAGTCGTCTTATCAAAAAGCCACTGGAATCAACTGAATCAACTGGCTAATCTTGTCTGTGTTTTTGTGTATTTCGTTAGCTTCACACCGGTGAGCGTCACCGAAGACGAATTGAAACTGTCCAGGTTTGGTTGAGCTAGTTGCAAGCGGGCATCCTACTACATGCTTCAAAGTCGTTAACTAGCCTATCGAGTCCATGGCATCATTTCGTGAGAGCACCCCCCGCTCAACTTACTCAACTAACGTATCGTGCCTGCCGTCATTTGGACGGCAACAACGAACTCGTCGCGGTTCCCTGTAACACCGTCTTGCGCTGCAACAACAGGCAGACTTTTGGGATCGTGACGTGAACGCGTCGCGCAATATGCTCTACCTACTTCTGCAACAGCAATCCAGTGCACCGGCCAATGCCATTCAGAAGACCAGTGCGGGTTTGATTCGCAATAACCGTGGGCAAGGGCTATGTCTATTGGATCGACACGTCCTACTGAGGAGAAGAGTAGGGAGGACAGTATACGGAGATATCTTAGCGAATACAATTGTTGGGACGCAGCTTTAGGATACCGAAAAGCCTGTCATCGACGTTCACCTTGGACGTAAATAACGAATGAATCATTCCTTCATTCACGGTGAGCACACGTTGTCCATCGAATTCTACTTGAAGAGGTGCATTCCTTCTTTGGTGGTACCGCCGATGATGATTAGTCTCCGCTTGCAGTTGCATCTGACTGTTCTCATTCTCCAGGTCACCTCTCGAGAGATGAGCTTGGTCGAGTCGTCTCGACTCGACCAAGCTGATCCAACAATCTTGACTGCTCACTTTCGATTTTGCCGCATCAAAAAGACCAAGCAGGACAGTGCCATGGACGAATCGCCAGCGAACGACTACCAGAAAGGCATCCGGACGCCGACGGGGGCCGATGGGGGCCGTCACAACGCAGACCACGCAAGCTCGGTCTTGTTTTGATGATTGTGGGCGCACTGGTGACGCTGGTTGCGATCGTGTACGGATCGGCACTAGCCCCAGTGATCAACAACAAAGTCCGTGACGGAGTCGTGGTGTGTGACGCCTCGGGTGCTGAAGACGAGTCTTACTACGACGCCTACGGCGACTGCGACGATTGCAATCCGTACTACTACACAATGCATCTGTTCAACGCTTCGAACGCAGAGGCATATCTCGCTGGCGAAGCAACCAAACTTCAGCTGCAAGAGGTGGGCCCTTACGTCTTTCGACGTCGGGAGATCAAGATTGATATCAACTTCCTCGACGACGGTGCCCGAGTGAAATACAAGTCATACACATACCATACTTTTGAAGAATCGTTAAGCTGCGACGGATGCTCGGACTCGGACAAGCTCACGAGTTTCGACGTGGGCTACTTAAACGTCATTGCCCAGGCTGGTGGTGAGGAAGCTTTCCTCATGAAGCTTGCTTCTGGATCCTTCTCCACAAATGAGACCGTCATTGCCGATGCAATTGCTGAGTATGGTCCACAGATGATGCGGTGGGTCAACGGTCTTAACTCTCTGGACCCCGTGGCAATGAACAATGTTGCAAGTAGTGGCACCGTTGTGACGTTCTTGGCTACAGGCCCAGAGGCCATTGCAGACTTGGATCTTTCGGGATTCGCCTACAACGGGATCTTCGTGACGCGGACTGTTTCACAATGGGCACTGGGATACCCTAGCATGCTAGCCGGGTTGGGTCTTGGCAGTGAGTATGTCTCTGGCTGCAGTGTGACTGACGGATGGAACGAAAAATGCGCGAATTGTGAAGGCGATGCCTGCCTGGACATTTGGTACGAATGCAAGCAATGCGCATTGGGAGCGAGTGTAGTTGCCATTAACAACATCACATGCGGCATCATTGAGAAGATCTATGCCGACGAGTACGGCGACGAAGAAGCTGCCACTTTCAGGGCGAACACGTGCGGGCTTTGCGAAGCTTTTGGACTTTGCGCTGCTCCACTTCCAGGCATCGCTGAAGATTCAGGTCTGGACTACTCCAAGACGCCTCCGTCTGCGGATAATCTGGAGACGTACATCCAGACCACAGGGTGCGTGGACGACACGGAGATTCTCGACTATGTGGAGTACAATGGCTATACATCCACGGCGCTTTGGGTCACGTCACTCGGCGACGAACGGCGCAATCCTACCTTACTCGAAATCATCGCGTTCAACGACTACGGTAATTGCGCCAATCCGACGTCCAACCTCACGTGCAGTGCCGTTCAGGGAATGACGCCACAAGTATCAAGCCGGGTGGCGCCGGTATTACAGGGTTTGCTAGCAGCATCACGCAAGAAATGTCGGATATGTACTTGGATGAGGGAAAGCAGAATGTGACGTTGTATTCGACGGATACGGAGGTTGACCATGAGGGCATCACATTGCACCGCTTTAGCCCGCCTAACGACCTACTGATCAATTCGGAGTTCAACAATGCAAAGGGAACTGGTTGGCCGGTGGACGGCGTGCAGCCACTTGCGTTCTCGGCAGGGTTTTTGGCGTACGTGTCCTATCCAGTCTTCATTTACGGCAACACGACACTTCTTGATGCCACGGAAATCACCCTGAGCGACGGGATACTAGCTTCGAAGTCCTCCATGTACGACTCCGATGAATTGAAGCAGACTTATGTGAACAAGTACGTGACGTACATTGATGTGGAGGCTGGCACAGGCAAGACGATGGTGGCGCACAAGCGACTTATGGCTTCGTACGCCATGTCGTACTCGGCTCTTAACAGCTCAGCTCCCATGAGCGATGTACTGTGGCCCAATCTCGAGGCGGAAGTTATCTTCCCTGCGTATTGGGGTGAGGAGAGCTCTTCAATTGGTAAGTCCTCAGTGGACTCTTACCACTTGATCCAGCGCTTGCTTAAGTCAATCCTACCTGTCCTTATCGTTGGAATCATCGTCGGATTAGCTCTGTTGGCAGGCGGTATCTTCCACCGCCGTAAGGCTGCAAAGCACCAGACAGAGGCGGCGCAGAAGGACCCATCGAGCGATGTGTGAGCAAATGCCGGAGCGAACAAGAGGGAAGTTACCATGTGTAGTATCGAAAACGATATAGGGTGTATGTTGATGAAATATCGGTGCGAGCAACATTTGCGTGATCAGCGCTCCAAAATCTCGAGCACAGCTTTACGCTGCCGCTGACGTGCAAGCTTAATACCGTGTGGAATATTGCAGTTTTCTGGCCGATTGTGGATTAGGAAATCGACCACTTGTGCATGTCCGCGAAGGACAGCCTCATTAAAAGCCCGTGAGGTGCACCCCTCGCGACGATGCTCATGCAAGAAGCGCACAACATCTACGTGACCCCACACTGCGGCATAGTCCATTGCATCAGTCGTACAACCCTCTTCACGATTTTCATGTAGGAACTGTACCACCTGAAGAAACCCCTTAGCAGCAGCGCGGTCCAGCGCTCGACTAGAACAACCCTCCTGTCGGTTTTCGTGGAGATATTTAACGATTTCCAAATGACCTCCAGCTGCTGCATCATCCATGGCCTTGGTGGTGCAAAGTAGCTCAGGTGCATGCTTATTTAGATACTGCAGCACGTTGAGCTGTCCTTTCAGAGCCGCGTCTTGCATCGGCACCACTCTACTAGCTTCAGTGTAACGCTGTGGTGCGTGTACATGAAGATGCTTGACGATCTCCACCGATCCTTCTGCAACCGCTACTGACATGGCAGTCTTGACGAAGCCTTCTCTTTTTGTACACAGATACTTGACCATCTCCAGATCTTTATCACGACAGGCGTGCACTAAAGTGTACGATGGACGAGTATCGGTCCCTTCTTCATACAAGACCTTGAGCATCTGGTGCTGTTTCCGTTTGTACGCCAGGACCTTGGCTTCAGCTGTGGGAGTGTCTTGGTTGTGGCTGAGGATCTCTCTCAACGTCGTCAGGTCGCTATTCTCTGCCGCCCAGCGAGTCGCTCGTCCCGACCATTTTTCAGCTCTGTGCTTGATGAGGAACCGCACGACGTCCAGATGTTGAGCGTCCAGAGCGTCGTCCAGTGCTCTACTGCTGCAGCCTTCAGAGCGATTGGCGTGCAGATAACGCACGACATCCAGATGTCCATTGCGAGCAGCTCCGTCCATGGCGTCGGTGGTGAATCCTTCGGCTCGGAAGTGGTGCAAAACCTGCAGGAGATGACGTTGTCCAGAGGTGGCGACGTAGTCACAGACTCCTGCGGGACACGGCGCGTCACGGGTGGCTAGAAGCACAGTGACGACGTCACAGAAGCCGTCGTAGATGGCGTCCGTTAGCGTCCAGCCGAAGGAGAAGACGCGCCCGAGCGTATCCAGAGGCAGCTTAGCAGACGCGAACGCACGCAGCGTCGCCTCCGCTTCGGCAGACAGCGGCATTTTTGGCTTCAACTCAGCTGAGTATGGTGTGCTGTACAAAATTGTACCAGTCAAGAGTGATGGTCGCTGGAACATGATATTTTTCAAATTTCATGGCTACAATTCAAATTTAGAGTGCGGACAAGTGAAAGCGCGCCAAATCAATACAAGGAAGAGCATGGCTGCGGGCGACGACACGGAGGTCCCTTCGCCCCAGACGACTGAGACTGGCGTGGAGATGGACGTGGAGGCAGCAGCTGCAGCTCCAGCGGCTTGTTCTCCTGCGCCTCGTGTCTCCACCACCCCAGTTAAGACCAAGCCAGTCAAGCGTCTGATGATCACTCGAATGCAGTTGGAGAATTTTAAATCGTACGCTGGGAAAGTGGAGATCGGCCCCTTCCACAAATGTTTCAGTGCGGTGGTGGGACCCAACGGCAGCGGCAAGTCCAACGTCATCGACGCCCTGCTCTTTGTCTTCGGCAAGCGAGCGTCCAAGCTGCGACTGAAGAAAGTGTCGGAGCTGGTGCATCGCTCCGCCGCCTTCCCAGACTTGGACATGGCCACAGTCTCGGTCTTTTCCAGGAGATCATCGACACAGACGAGGTGGAGACGGAAGCAACAGACTCGGAAGCACTCAACTACACGGTCGTCCCCAACTCAGAGTTCAGCGTCACTCGCACAGCCACGAAAGGAAACGTCAGCAAGTATTTCGTCAACAACAAGCCCAGCAACTTTACGCGCGTGACGGAGCTCCTGCAGGACAAGGGAATTGATCTGGACAACAACCGCTTCTTGATCTTACAGGGAGAAGTGGAGCAGATCGCCATGATGAAGAGCAAAGGCGCGGAAGGCTCCAACGAAGACGGACTGCTAGAGTATCTGGAAGACATCATTGGATCCAATGTGTATGTGGAGCCCACGGACCGTGTGTGGGAAGAAGTGGAGCAGTGCAACGAAGTCCGAGGAGACAAGGTGAACCGCGTGAAGCTCGTGGAGAAGGAGAAGGCGCATCTGGAGGGACCACGTGCCGAAGCACTCGAATACTTACGGAAGGAGAAAGAGGTGTACATGAAGACGAATATTCTGTACCAGCTTTGGATTCAGGAAGCGTCGAAAAACCGCGCGTTGTGCGAGACTAAGCGTGATGAACTACAGGCCAAGTACAAGGAGGAATTAGGACGCATGGAGAAAAATCGTGAGGAATTGCAGGCTGTTGAGGCTGTTTTTCAGCGCGTTAAAGGTGAACATGACGAAGTTGCCAAGGAGTTGGACGAGACGAAGGCGGTTTATGCTGACTTTGAAAAGCAAGACGTTAAACTCCGAGAAGAATTGAAATACGCAAAGGAGCAGCAAAAGGAGCTCCAGTCTGCTCAAAAAAGAATTAAAAAAACAGAAAAATATCGAGCAAAAGGTGCAGGAAAACGAAGAGCTGGTGCCACAACTCGAGAATGAAGTGGAAAAGCTGCAGGCGAAGCTCAAGAAGCAGGAGCAAGTGTTGGAAGGTATACTTGAAGGTCACAAGGAAGAAACGGCCAAACTTCGAAGTACGATGGAAAGTATCCAGCACGATATGGAACCTTTTCAGACCGAGATGAATGCTTTGCGGTCAGTGATCGACACGACCGACACTGAAATACAACTGGTGGAGGAACCTGTTACCAACGCCAAAAAATCTCTTGAAGCGAACGCATGTTGTGTTATTGAAGCGGAAGCAAACCTGCGCGGCCTCGAAGAAGATCACACTGAGAAGCAGGAAAAGCTGTCCAAAATGAAAGAGCGTATTAGTGTGGCTCAGCAGGAGTTGGACGACGTGAAGAGCAAGGAAGGGTCTGTTGCGAACAAATATCGTGAAGCCCGTACAAAAGCCGAGGAGGCGTCCGGCGCGGTGCAGTCTCATGCGACTCGTAACCGTATGCTTCGGGAACTTTTAGATGCATCCAAACCAGGTAAGCCGCTGGAAAACGCTGGCCTCTTCGGTCGTCTAGGTGACTTGGGTGCGATCGATGGTAAATACGACGTTGCAATTTCAACCGCGTGTGGTGCGTTGAACAACCTGGTGGTTGCAACGACGTCAGGGGCGCAGGCGTGTGTTGCGTACCTACGCAAACACAATCTGGGCCGTACAACTTTTTGATTCTGGAGCAGCTGGGTTACCTCAAGTCTAAATATGCTCAGCCTTTCCGTGATGTCACCGCTCCGTCCGGGCGTGCGGCGCCCCGTTTATTTGATTTGGTGAAAGTGAACGATGAAAAATTCTTACCAGCTTTTTACTATGCGCTACGCGATACACTGGTTGCAAAGGACTTGGATGAAGCCTCAGCAATTGCGTACCAAGGTCGACAGTGTAAATATCGTGTTGTTACGCTAGATGGACAACTGGTGGAGATGTCGGGAGCGATGTCGGGTGGTGGTAAACGTGCTCGCAGTGGAGGCATGTCAAGCACGCTTTCCACCGGGTTAAGCGAGAGTGAAATTCAAGCATTGCAAGAGGAATCATCTACATTACGAAACGAGTTAAATCGTATTCGGGACGAAAAAGCTTCACTGGAGAAAGAACTTTCACACCTTGAACGCACGATTGAGAAGTACGAGAACGACCTACCCAAAATCGAACTGGACATAAGTGCCACAAAGACCCGCCTCGAAGATTTGGAAAAGAGCAAGGCAATTTTGAAAAATCAGACGACGCTGTCCGGCGACGCACAGAAGCAGGTGGATAAGCTCAAGAAATCGAAGGCTGCGAAAGAGGCTGAATATAAGAGCACAAAGATGAAGGTTGATACGATGGCTGCCAAGCTTGCCAAGATGAAAGAGCAGATCCTCGATGTTGGTGGCGCAAAACTACGTAAAGAGCAGGACGTGGCGAAAAAGATCACAAAGCAGATTGAAGAGAAAACTAAGCAGATGACTAAAATTCGTGTGGATTTCAAGAGCAGCCAGAAGAATCGCGAGAAGAACGAGCAAGCGCTGAAGAAAATCGAAGAGGACATCGTGGCTGCAAAACAGAAAATTGACGACACTCGCGAGCAGATCACTGCTATGGAGGAAAAGGCTCTGACTGTCCTCCAGAAAGTTGAGGCGGTGCAAGAGCAGGTTACGGCCAAGGAAAAAGAGCTTCGCAAAGATGAGGCCAAATACAGCAAACTGAAAAAGGAATACGACGAGATGGCTAAAGCAGAGGTTGATCTGGCCAATAGTCTGGAAGATTGCGAGAAGATGCTTGAGGAAAATGCTAAAAGGAAACGTACTGGACGACGAAGCTCACTAATTTGCACGCTGCATACATTACGGAGCAAGAGCAAAATGCTGGTGTCTTCGAGGATGAATCGGATCTTCCAGCTAGGAAGCGTCAGAAAAAACTAAGAGCGCGGATGAAAACGTGAAGATGGAGGCTGCGGATGAAGAGCAAAAAGAAGAAGAGGTGAATGCTGAGAACGAGGAGGAAAGTGAAGGGGAAGACTCAAACCTGGATGTTACGTTGGAAAAGCTTCCGATTTTGGATACAATTGCTCTGTCTCGCTACAGCAAAGAGGAAATGAAGTACGAGATATCTGTGCTGGAGCAGCAGCGTGACGAACTAAAGGCGAATGTAAACATGGGCGCGTTGACTGAATACAAACAGAAGGAAGAGGAGTACAAGGCACGCGTGTTGGAACTTGAAGAAGCTACAAAGCTCCGCGATTCTAAGCGTCATGAGTACGATGAGCTACGTCGGAAGCGGTTAGAGGAGTTTATGGCTGGTTTTAGGACTATCACCCTGAAGCTGAAGGAGATGTACCAGATGATTACGCTTGGTGGTGACGCTGAGCTGGAACTTGTCGATTCATTGGATCCTTTCTCGGAGGGTGTTGTGTTCAGTGTGCGCCCTTCGAAGAAAAGCTGGAAGAATATTTCCAACCTGTCAGGTGGAGAAAAGACCCTAGCGTCTCTGGCACTGGTGTTTGCTTTGCATCACTACAAACCGACACCACTGTACGTGATGGATGAAATTGATGCCGCGCTAGATTTTAAGAACGTGTCGATTGTGGGCAACTACATCAAGCAGCGTACTCGTAACGCACAGTTCATTATTATATCATTGCGGAACAACATGTTCGAGCTGGCCGATCGTCTCGTGGGTATCTATAAGACCAATGACGCGACCAAGAGCGTGACTATCAACCCGAAGATCTATGAGCAGGGTACTGGGAAAGCTAGTGCTACTCCGGCGTCCAAGAATTCAGGAACCCCTGGTATGAGTAGCCCGACTAGTAGGCGTCGATCCGTGAAAAAGGCTCGACGATCTAGTCAGCAGTCTGTGGCATCCCCCTCCTCAATCCGCTGCACCAATGAGCACACCGCTGCAGGATCGAACAAACCGGTCGTCGTAATGCTGGTGTGTGTAGCACAACATATTCTTGACAACGCACTAATCGTGTTTGCGTGTAGAGTAACGCGAGTGACAACAAACAAAGAGAGTTATCGTGTAACTGGCCATATTTTTTCTTTTGTCCAGGTGCAATTGCAACCCGTGACGGCAGCTTCAGTCCTGCATGGCTGTCCCATTTTTATATTCTGCTTGTAGCAGATTTGTAAGGACAACGCCATGTCTCCAACAAAAACAGAGTCAGTGATAGTTAGGTTCTCCCCGTCCTTCACAAGCTCTCGCAAGGGTTTGACCAGATTGGGGCTAGTTGCTGCGCGCAGGGCCGGTGGGCCCTGCATGAAGAGGTTGGCATGACTAGAGCTGATCGAGGGTTTTAAAAGTCTGAAGTCGCCGTCGCATAGCTGATCAATGAGCTTCTGCAAAGTAGTGGCGTCCGGATCCACGTGCAACGCTTTCTGTTGCGAGGAGCACACTACACAGTCACTCTTGCGATCATACTGAAACGTGTGCGAGTAGCAGCCCGTGGCACCCATATGCATGTGATAATTGTTCATCAGGCGGCTGCAATAACTCATAGCTTTCAACGCCTCGCTCACGCACATGGCGGACACCACCGCGTTCGTGGACGCCACAGCTGGGATAATGTTCTTCACCACGCCCAGAGTAAGACTGTAGGTAACACCAGAGATGTTAAATTGTTCAGCACGATCCTTAGCAGCCTGGTACACCCACTGCATGTGCTCGGGCGAGTCTCTGTCTAGTTTCTTTTCGGGGAACTCGCGGGGCCACAGCACGATGAACGCATAGGCGATGCAGTGGGCTGGCTGGCGCGGGGTTTCAGCGATCGTGCACATGGGGAAAGATTTCTGTGGGGGAAAGTCTCCAGTGAGCACTCGAAGCAGCTCGTGATGCGTGGGATGATCACACGCGCTTGGCCACGGAGTCCCTCGGTGCCTCCGTCAATCAAAGGAATAATTGTTCCCGGGTCCACATCTCCATCTTCATCCACGTCTGCAAGGGAGACAACCAACGAGTTGAGATAGCGACGAGCCTCAATGTTGTCCAGTCCGGATAAAATGATGTGGAACTGCCGATAGAACTCTGCATCCATGTCCTGCACCTTCTTGAAGTGTGGAGTAACCTCCACCTTGTATCCATCTTTACTCGCCATCCGATTGCGTACAAAAGCAGCTGCACACTCAGCCTTCGACTTGCCGACGTCCGCAGCTCGGAAAAGGAACTGTCTGTTGAGATTCGACACGTCGATCGTGTCCATGTCGATGATATCCACTTTTGTAAATCCAGAGAGCACCACATTCTTCAGCAGTTCGCAGCCGAGTCCTCCAGCGCCAATGATCAGCACTCGACACTCGTCCTGAAGGAAGGCGAGCGTCTCATCTGCAGCCTCCGGATCGAACTCTCCGAGGGGCACAGCCGACGTCTCGTTGGGGAAGGCTGTGCGATGACTCAGCAGGCGATGGAGGTCCCAATTGCGGCGGTTCCCACGCACATCGTGGAGTTCACTAGTCGATGTGTTCTCCATCTTCAAAGGCGGCGTGCGAGTCGACGGGATGGAGCACGAGGACGTGGCAGAAGCCAAAGAGGAGGACGACGCCAGTGGATGGCTGAGCTTCGGCTTCTTGTGGGCAAACGAGGGCGACGGAGGCGACGCAGACGGCGGAGGCGATGAGGACATAAACGTCTCGCTCGAGGAGCGACAAAGACTCGAGAAGAAGAATGGCAGTTTGCCCATCAATCTTTCGGATGTTACTTCAGTCGTGAAGTAACTTTCAGCTGAAGGTGACGACGTGAAACGACGCAATGGTTGCCACTGGCAGGACCTCTGCTGCGTCACGCGGCAAGCCTCACATCCTGGGCGGCAGCAACAATCTCGTGAGCGAACGCAATCGGCGTGAGAAGGCGGAGACGGCGCTGCAGACCACTCGACAGAATCTCCGGACGGTCGCGGAGGAGTTGGCTCCGCAGATTCAGCAGCTAACACAGGCCGTCAAGGTAGCAACCGCTTGGTGAGTGCACTGGTCTGTCCACTGGATTGACGCTGCTGGTTGTAGACTCTTCAGCTTGAAAAGCGCCACCAGCTGGAGCTGGACGAAGCCTCGCAGGAGCTTCTGGAAGGACTGCAGAACCAAATCAACCACGTGGAAGCTCAGCAGCAGTTCAAGTGCAATGTGGAGGACGTGGATCACAAGATGGAGAAGGCAGTGCAAGGGCTGGATGAGAAATCTACAGCGGAGAGAGATGTAAGAAGGCGTTGCAGAGTCTTTTTAATGGAGGTGCTCAAGCTCTTAACACTTTGTGGGTGCCGTCGTAGGAGCTGCGGATGTTGATAAGCAAATTGCAGGAAGTCCAAGATGAACACGCGGCTGAAGTTCGACTCTTGCATCAGGAAGTAAGAATCGCCGCGAATCGTAGCTTTATGGCCATGCTGACTGCAACTATTTTTTTATTGTGACTGATAGCTTGTGGCCTCGAAAGAGGTCGTACGCCACCGAATGAACACCATCGAGGACGCAGTTGAAACTGTCCGTGCTGAACTTGCCCGGTCAAGCGACCAGCATCGTACGACAGCTCAAACGCATGTCAACACAATTAATGAACTGAACGATAAGCTATTTGCCATCGACAAGGAACTGCTCAAACTGAAGTTAGCTTTACCGGCGACAATGAAAGCGCAGATCCCAGCTGCATTTACCAATCAACAGTCGACGTCAATGGTAGACACCAACCGAATCGAGACACTGGAGAGAGGTGGTTTGGGAGTCGGTCTGAAACTTGATGGACTGGTGACGGACCTGGAGGCTCTGTAAGTCGTTTGCAGCAAGTAATTCCGCGTAAACACCAAACTAACGTCTTTCTTACTAGGAAAGCGGACACTTTAGCGTACCGGTCTGCAGACCGGAGGCAGTTCGACGCGCTGACAAATCGACTGCGGGAGACTGCGAAAAATCATCACACGCTGAAGAAAGAAGTGGACGGCCGTCTACAGGAGATACGTGCTTGCTGTGATCAGGTGCGTGCTAGTGGATAATGCCCCGCCTGACAGTAACTAACTCAGACGACTGACTGCATGTAGATGGCCATCAAAGTTCCTAGCGAACTATCTAGGCGCTTGCAACAGGCTCATCGTGCGTGGAACGACGACCTCGAATCGCTCAAAGCAACGGTGCTGAACCTGGAAGCCTACTACAACGCCCAGAAGCGGAAAAAGTCAACGGCAACAATTCCACCGCAGATATCACGTCGCAAGAGCTATCGGATCAAGTCAGAGACCTGCAAAAGGATGTAAGTAACCTTCGAGAGAAGCACAGCGCGCACCTCACTCGTATCGACAGCGACTTGCTTGGACTGTACGATTGGACACGCGACAAGGTTGCATCCATTCAAGAATCATAGTAACTTACCGGTACCCTACATAGGATGCCACACCAGAATGACTTTCCACATGACTTCATCAGCCGCCGCACCGGCCTGATTTGCCCTATTGGCGAGGCACTGCCTCAGGCACGCCATATCCGATTTGCAGACTTCGACTTGATCTGTGTGAAATGTGATATCCTACACGTAGGAAACGCTGATTTGACGTGTTCACCTACGACTTTAGGCTTTTATGCACGATTCGCGGTGAAGTGCTTGTGGTCCAAGTTGCGGACAGTGATCCGATCTTGACAGCACGAATAGCTTCGCCGTCGCCTCGTCCACCCCTGGAATTTCGAGTCGAATGGGTTCGCTGAGGAAGGGCGTCCACGCACTCGTAGATCAGTTTTGAATTCGCCTTCGTCGCATCAAGCCCTCGCCTCTTTCGTACCAACCAACCAACCAACCCATCTGACCATGAAGTCGTTTGCTGGAGCTGTTGTGGCTGCGGGCTGCATTTTGAGCCTGACCGACGCTTTCTGCAATGCCACGGACGTCAACTTTGCTCGCTTCTTTGACCAGGATCAGTTCCAGGCCACGTTCCCGGGTGCTCTAGATCTCTACAACTTCGACGGCCTTGTGAACGCCGCTAGCAAGTACTCGACGTTCGCCAACACTGGCAACGACGACAACGACAAGCGCGAGCTGGCTGCGTTCCTCGCGCAAACGGCACACGAGTGCGACAACTTCCTGGCGGCTGAAGAGTACGCCAAGGACACGTACACGGTGTGGCAGTACTGCGACAACTCGACGATCGAGTGTGCGACTGGCAAGCGCTACCATGGCCGTGGGCCCATCCAGTTGTCGTGGAACTACAACTACTACTACGCAGGCGAGGCGCTCGGACTCGACCTCCTTCACGACCCGGATGTTGTCGCTACCGACAATACTGTTACGTGGATGACCGCTCTGTGGTTCTGGATGACGCCTCACGTGGGCCGAGTGATCCACGACGTCATCGCAGAGGTGGACGGCTTTGCTACGACGACTGACATTATCAACGGCGGTCTGGAGTGCGGCCCCGACGCCCCGAACACGGCCAACGAGCAGAGCCGCATCGACAACTTCAACAAGATGTGCGAGGCGCTGGGTGTGGAGCCGCTAGGCAAGACGTCTTGCAACGCGTAAGCTTTGACGCTGTTGATATTCTAGGCCTTAGAGATAGATCCTGGATCTATCGTGCCCTTATCAATAATGATACGTTATCATTTTGAGTTTTGATCGCGAAGCTATTGCATGTGAGATGCACAGTCATCAATGTTGTACGTATGAATTGAGTTGAGCTGACACTGGCTGGGGTCCACTTGGACCTCGCGAGCGGGCGTCAGGAGCTCATAGTCATGCGCCGCAGGAGGTCTGATCGGCTATGGTCTCCGATAACTTCGATCGGATCTCACAATCGTTTTTGCCTCAAAGCGGCCAAGTGTTTTCCTCGCCATTGCACAGTAATGGCGATCCGGGCCATCCTCCTCGGGCTTGCTGCAGCTTTTGTCGCCGCAGACGCAGTCCTCGAGTCGGAGCTGCCCGTCTTTTTTCCATGGCGTGACGGGCAACGCCACCAATGGGCGAAACATTAAGGCCAATCTGACTGCTGAAGGCCGCGTCTTCGTTGGTCTCACATACTGTGAAAACGAGTGTTCAGTGCAGTCGGTGACGGCGCAAATTCCGTTGGCCATCGCTGAGATCCGCAGCATCGTGGCCAACGACTCTCGTTTCGACAATGGTTACCACTTTGTGGGCCATTCGCAAGGTGGCGGCATCGCCCGCGCTGTGGTGGAAAACATGGACGATCACAAGGTGCACTCGCTCGTGAGTCTGGCTGGAATGCAAAACGGCATGTTCTACGGCCCTCAGGCCGAAGACGTTGTGCCGCTGTACATCATGATCAACGTTCTGGGACCGCAGCTATTGACCACGGACATCTTCGACTTCTCCAAGTACTCGACTGCTGACTGGCGTGGCAAGTTCCAGCACGACCTCGCCGTTCTGGATGCAAACCAGACGCTGCAATCGAAATACTCGCTCATGAATATGAACCGTGAGCCTGCAGATGCCTATTTCATCGAGAACAACAAGTACCTACCGTACCTCAACAACCTCCATACGTGCGCCGGCAACGATTCCTCGTGTCTCGCCGACAAACTTCGCCGCAAAGCTAACTTTTGCGGCTCAAGTCGGCACACTTCTTCGCTAGTCCGAACGACGGTGTTGTCGCTCCGTGGCAGCACTCGCTCCTGCAGCGATACACACCTGTGGACTCAATCGACGAAATCGAAACGAAGTTCGAGGAGCTCAAGGTCCTGGAAATGAAAGATACGATCGAGTACAAGAACGACACGTACGGCCTGCGCACTCTCGACGAACGGGGCGACTTGCATCGTACTTCGGTGGCGAACGTCTCGCACAACTGCTGGATCGTGGACGGCACGCGCTTTGACGCTGATGTCTGGTGCGAGTGGGAGCCTCTGTGGGACGCCTACATCTACCCTGCACTCCAGTAGACGAGCGGCCAAAGAGCTTTGCTGCACTGCCTGCAGTCCAAATAACATTTCTTACCAAAACTCTAGCGGTTCCTCATGTTTCATTGACTTCAGACAAGCTACACTTCTGCTAACGGCACGCCTCAAAGCCATCAGGAACCCCTTCGTCCCCCAGAGGAGTTTCTGCTACGCGACATTGGCGCCCGCCCACATTTGTGACGTTCCTTCACTCTGCTACCATGCGGTGATGCCTCCATCGGGGCTCGAAGCACAGCGGCCCACGTGAAAGTTGGTGGCGAGGCGAAGACATTAACTTGTTTATAGGCGTCGGACACAATGTGGGTACAAGAAGATGCAATATCCAGTCGTGGCAAACATGTGCTTGCCCTTGATTATCACCAGAAATCGAGCGTCTCACGACTCGAGTCAATCGCAATCTCTGTCCGCTTTTTATGATCGCATCTTTCTTGATCCGTATTATACTTTAATGGGTACTATCTTTTCAGAGCAAAAGAAAATCAGCTCGATCAATTGTTGTCGGTTACTGCTGAAAGTCCATCGAAAGGTTCACTTCGTCTTTCGACCAGCACCAGACATGTCGTCTCCAATCTTTGGCGCCAGTCCGTACCGCCACCAGAGCTCAGAGCCGAGAGATTCTCCGCCTCCAGTATTGCAACCCACTGCGCCTCCAGCGGACGAAGCGCCCCCAGTCAAACGCGAGTGCAACGACGTCATTTTCCTGCTCCCGTTCCTCGCAGTTGTGGTCGTCACGATCGTGTTTGCTGCCAAATACGGCGACGAGTTCATCGATGCCACGCAAGTGCAAGGGCTCAGCGAGTCGTCGGGGGTCAAACTCATGCTCCGAATCGTCGGGCTCTCGGCGCTCGCAGCCGCTGGAATGTCCGTCGTCTGGATCGGCGTCATGATTCTACTGGCGGAATTCCTCATTTGGGTGGCGCTGATCACCATCATCGCCCTCAACATCGCAGCTGCAATCCTGCTAACGAAAAAGGCTTACGACAGTGGCTCGGACGCCTATTGGTGGCCGGCTGTCGTCTTCGGGCTCTTCGCTCTCCTCACCATTCTGTACGTGTGCTGCATCCGAAAGCGCATCAAGTTTGCAGCTGCGCACCTCAAAGTGGCAGGGAAGGCCATCTTTACACTGCCCATGACGCTGTTGGTGGCGCTGGTTACAGTGGGCGTGCAGATCGGCTGGGCCGTGCTGTGGGTGCTCGGCAGTCTGGGACTGATGTTCCACCAAGATTACATCAAGGTCGAGGACGTGTGCACAGTCGACAAATGCGACCTCAAGTTTATGACGGGTGCCATCATCGGAGTGCTGTGCGGTATGCTACTCATCTACTTCTGGGTCACATTTGTGCTGCGCAACATCATAGGCGTGACAACTGCCGGCACCATGGCCGCCTGGAAGAACGCAGCCAACACGCCGTTCATCACGATGGGCGCGTGGCTTCGTGCTGTTACCCTCAACCTCGGCAGCATCTGCATTGGTTCGCTTATCGTGGCGATCCTCGAGACTATCGTATGGATTCTTCGTATTCTAGCTTGGCTAGCTGGGCGAAGCGGCAACTGCTGCTTGTCGTGCCTGCTGTCGTGTCTTTCGTGCATTATCTCATGCATTGAGAGCTGGATCGAATTTTTCAACCGATTCGCGTACGCGTATGTAGGCTGCTATGGCTACAGCTTCGTGACTGCGAGTCGCCACGTTTTCAAACTCTTTGCTAACAAAGGATGGAGTGCCATCGTGAACGACGACCTGACAGGCAACGTATTCTGGCTAGGCAACATTATTATCGGTGCAGTTACTGCTTACATCGGTGTTCAGATCGTCGACGACACGGATAGCTCTCGACTTGCGATGTTCTCGCACCCGCATGTGTTTGTGGCGTTCTTCTGCTTTGTTGTTGGCTATGGCATCAACAATCTCTTCATGTCGGTAGTTGCCAGCGCTGTGACCACGATATTCGTACTGTGGGCGGAAGACCCCCACGGCTGGCAGCTCACACGCCCCAAGCACTATGAGACGCTGCACAAGGCGTGGCTGAAGATTTACCCAGACGAGTACAACAACGGTTATGGCAAGCAGGTGGATGGCAACGTGTGATTGTCTTCTTTGCTGACGTACTGGTAGTATGAGCCACGTATCCTAGTTAAGGCACACAGAATACATTTCGCCTTGTGATTAGAAGTGTTGTGTGCACCTCAGGCGTCACACACCCGCTACTGCATCCGGTCTAAGCTTTCTTCGAGGTCGATTGCTGCCGGAAAATCGAGAAGACTGTTTCTGCTGGTCCCGACTCCTCTTTCTGCTTGGCCATAAAGTCCTTCACGGTTGCCAATGTGGATGACATCGAGGGTGCGGCTGTACGCTTCTTTGTCTTTGCAGCGGCACTCTTGTCTTTGTTGTCGACCTCGTACTTCAGGACGAGCGTACCTGTTCGTTTGGACTTTCCTTCTGATGAAGAAGCTGGTGCTGGTACCGCATGAGGAAGTTCCAACCGGTTGTGCTCAAAGAAATGACTAAACATCGGCAAGCACATCTGCGAGTGCTCGAACTCCTGGACATACGGACGCATCCACTTGGAGAGCGACTTCGTGTGAGCATTAAAGCGGTGCCGCGAGTCGATCAGCATGATAGCACCGTAGTCCCGGCGATGACGGATACAGCGTCCTAATGCTTGGTTGAGAGCGCGAAATGCTTGCAGGTTATACCAGACGTGGCCGTTTACAAGTTTGGGATCCATTCGACTCTTCTGGTCCTGATACTTCCTTTTAAAGACACCTGCAGGTCCTTCACGTTAGGAAACGGAATACCCACACACAGCACAGCTCTGGCGTTGTCGTTGGAGAAGTCAATGCCCTCGCTCACTTTGCCTCGATATACGGCCAAAAATATGGCACCCGTTTTCTCAAACTGCGCGTTTGTTTTATCCGCGCCACTGGGAAGCGTACTTGAATACATCACGATAGTATCCTTGTAATCCTCTAACAGTGCGTCGAAGTCCTTGCCAGCATTGCGGGGTTCTGTGTATACTGTCTTGAATCGCTCAATTTCTCCCCACAACTTCGTTTGCTTCCAGCGGGCGGAAAGTTTATTGAGCAACGAGTATGATGGAAAAAACATGAGGATACCGCCGGGGATTGTTTGCGAGTACTGCAATAATACCTGGCCCATGGAGTCCTGGTACCTGGGGTCCTGCTGGTTATTGTACGTGGACTGGAGGTCGACGTTGCCGGGTCCGCGCATGATGCTTCCGATGAACACTTGTTTGCGCATGTTTACAACATGGTTGGCCTCTAAGCGAATCAGGAAATCAACTCCTAACTCACCCGCAAAAGAGTCCATTGGACTCAGTGTGCCTGACGTAAGAATTACACTGCGAGCTTCGTTCGCAATATCCGAAAACGCCACTGCTGCGTTCAAACACCAAATGCACATCTTCAGCTGCCACTCATTGCCATTTCTTTTTGTCGGAGACAAAAATCTTCCGCCTTCTTGCCACTGAGATTTCGATTTAATGACAACCAGCTTGAAGTCATCCAGGTACTTAAGCTGGTCGCGGAACATGTAGTCAACCACATGCATGATACTCTCCACGGTAGTCAACGCAAGTGCACCTAACACAACAGAAGCACCCGAGGGATTTGCGGCTGCATCCTGTGTCGCAGGCGTCGGCTCTTGGTTGGATTCGCCATTATTCGTCAGCTCGTTCTCGTATTCACGTACATCCTGCATGTTCTTTTTCATCTCGGCCAAGGTGTCACGCGTGAGCCCGGAGTACTCTGCCAGCATCGCCAACGCATCAGCACCATCCCATACTTTGCTTTTTACTTCGAATCCCGATGTTTGCAATATCGTATTCGCGTTGTTATTCACTCCCTGCAGCCAGCGGTTGATACCATTTAGTAGCTTGAGTAACGCATTGTATGTCTTAGGTCGATTGCCGTGCTTAATCACAATCGAAAATGCCTTAATGGCAGCCTCCAGAACCTCGGCCGTCACCTCCACGCTGGCACTGGATCGGCATGTATCTTCCACATTATGTGCCTCATCTAGTACGATGATGGAGTTTTTCAGGGTAATACCAACAGCTTCTCGAATAGTTGGGTCCAGGAGGTAATTGTATGGAGCGAAGACGATATTGGCGTGGTCCAGCGCTTCACGTGCGTGGAAGTACGCGCATTCGCGATGCTTCTGCGCAAGCTTCACAATATCCTCAATATCCCACACTGGTGGCACCGCGCGGCGCAAGTCGTTTACGCGCTTACGCTTGCGGAAGTACGAGCACGACTGGCCCTCAAGTGCCAGTCGACACTTCTCGTCCACCTGGGAGGGATCCTTATTGATCTTGCGGTTAACGCAGTAGTTGCGCTTGGACCCCAACACGCACGTTTGGAGCTGCTTTGTGTATGTATTGAAGTCTTCTGGGGACTCGAGGTAGGACACTGGACAGTTCTTGAGTTCGTCCACGACCTGGGCCAATTGCGAATGCGTACGGGAGCAGAAATAAATGCGCGGTGGCACCACTCTTTTCGTCTTCTTGCCCGATACGCCTTCCGTCGTAGGCAGCATGCTGTTAATCATTTTTTCTAGTTGCTCCTGACCTGCATCAACTGCTGCGTGAGCGAATGAAGCTGGCAAAACTCTCTTCTTCTTGGCCATAGCAGCATCAATTTGACCTTCCTTGTTGGCTGCGGCATCAGTATCTGTTCGTCCTCGCTTCTTGGAGATCCAGCCTTCGCTGCCCAGTCTGAACTCGTCAAAACTTGGTTGTGTCGCTTCCACTTCGTCGTCTTCGTCCTGGTGAGTTGCAGGCTGTAGCGACTGCGTTGGTTGCGTCTGAGTAGACTGCGTCGGTTGAGTCGAGTCTACCACTTCAGTCTGCTGCTGTTCATCATTCCCTTGCCTTTGAATCTGCTGCAGCAGCTTTCCCTGAAGTTGTTTCTGCGCTTCTTGCACCTGTTTCCGCTGTTTCTGCGTCTCTTCCAGCTCTTTTTCACTGCCGCCACTTGCTCCTGCGCGAATTGTTTCTGGAAAGTCAAAGAAGAGCACAAAAGTGCCAGCGTTTTGCCAGAGCCAGTGGGAGACTCCAGCAGAGCGTGCTGACTCGTCTTGAGGGCCGTCAACACCTTGTTCATGACCGCCAACTGCGCGGGGAACGGCCGCTTGCCCTCGGGGAACGCCACATTGAAGCCCATGACCATCACTCTGTTCTCTGGAGGCGGCGGAGCGCTCGCCGCCTCCAGCTCCTGCTGCTGCACGACGCCGACGCCACTCATAGCCGCCGCCTAATAATACTATTCGAGTCTGGCCAAAAGGCCATTTCGCGCCAATATTTTAAATTGATAAATTTAAAAAGAGCAAAACTTTACCGATTGCTGCATGGACACCTCACTCCACTCGGCGTCAACAGCGTCGGAGATCAGCGAGCGCCTGCAAGACGAAGCTGACGGATCCTCCACAAAGTACGAAGAGGGGCAGTTTGAAAGTGACGAAGGGCGTGAGTCAGCGGAAGAGTCGGCGTCCGCTCCATCGAGAGGAGGAAGCAGCAGTGGAGAGTATGCGTCGGACACCTTTGAAGACGACCAAGAAGCAGTTGACACAGTTGCTGCACTTGATACGGCAGCAGCAAGCGACGCAGAAGGAGAAAACGACTATGGCAGCGACTCGTTTGAGCAGGAAGACGACCAGCAGGTAGCGAGAACGAGGCAGTCGACACTCCACACCGATATCTGCGACTCGCAACGTCCTGACGAGCTGGACAACGTCCATGGCAAGATTCAGTCTGCCCAAGGTGACAGAGCCATTTGCCACACATCCTTCCTAAACTCGCAGTTGGGAGGCTGGTGCTCTGACAAGATCACGACATTGAAAAGGACGAAAGTTGCGAGCAGATCTCCAGTGCAGACATCGAGAACAAACCTCCCCGCAACGGCAGTGAAGCAGTTGATACGTCAGGTGGTTTCCTCCCCCAACCGGCGCTCGCCGCAGCCAAAACGGAACACAAGGCAGCGTTGTCGTGAGAAGATCAGGATACCCGACCCACTGGTGCAGCACGCCCAAACGCAATTTTGGTTGACTAAACTTCCCAGCGACGACGTCAATTGCTCAACTGTTTTACCCGAAAACGCTACGCCTTCCGTCAGGACAGAGATATCCACATTCTGCTCCATGAAGAAGGAAAAACTGCTTGGTGAATTAGCGAGCAGACAGGTGCCACAAACCATTGATCGATGGATGGCTTCGACGTCTAGCGGAACGAACGTCGCCACTCTGGAATTCATGCAAAAGATGACAGCCAAGCAACGAGAATTTAACGCTGCAGCAGTGACTTCTGATGGATCTGGTGTGAGTGTGATACATCGGTTAGCGCTGGTTGTGCGGCTTCAGTTGGAAGAATCGATCGCTTTGCGCCATCACGCTGCGGATATACTGGACCAAGCTGAGTACAGCTATGCTATCGCGATGCATCGGATGTGAAATGAAGTCAAGCATACAAATGTATCAGCAGCCAATTCAAAGGTTCGCGCGCACACACAGCAACGTCATGTGCACTATTAAAGATGCTCAAAACCCATTTGGTGCGATTTTGGCAGCTGAGCATGATGGCACAATATTATCCACCAGCTGAACGTGCTGCTCTACAGAAACCAGCACATCCGCCCTACTCAGCTGTCCCAGCTGGGCGTCATAAGACTCTGGAAAAAACATCTTCAAATACCGCAGCCGGTGGGAGAGTATTTTTACTTCTTGGTCATCATGATCTGCTCTATTCACGTCTGTCACTTTGAAAGCTTTAGCGAGAGCACACGTTTCTTGGCAAGGCAAGAGGTCAATCATGGACAAGCTGATTGGGAATCATCGCGGCAAGAGCGGCACTCGACTGGACGCTGTTCATCATGACGACTTGAGTACACCACCAGGAACTCCGTCTGCGCCAAACCAGCTCTATAGTGATAACGGATTTTCGTACAAATATCCCGAGTCGCATACTCCGTCACTCATGAGCGAGAAACTGGCTGCTGGAGAACCCGTGATGGACGCCGTGCTGCCTGGCCCCACAAAGAGCGACAATCCATCGGACATGTTTGTGTCTCTTTACAACCAGGGGTCGAATTCCCGCATCACATTTATCTTGGCAGCTGCAGCGATTGGTGTGGGCCTGGGCGTTTTGTTTTCTCACTTTGAGTTTAATGGCAACTGGGCTAGCTGGATTTCTTTACCTGGCGATCTCTTCATATCTGCGCTCAAGTGCCTCATCGGACCCATGGTCTTCTGCAGTATTGTTGGCTGCGTCGGCCAGCTAGTGGAGGCAGGCAAGGTCGCTTCGATTGGCGGACGCATTATGAGCTACTTTGCGCTCTGCTCACTGGTGTCCTCCGGCGTAGGTGTGGTGTTTGGAGTATTGTTTTCGTCGTTTTTTATCCAGCAAATGAAAAGAGATACCAGCAAGGTTACGACAGATTTACTGATGCGGTGCTGGAACGGACAGTTGCTGTCCATGGTGACCAGTGGTAGATTGAGCTGCGTAGAAGACACGAACACTACCGAGTCATTTGGTCGTTTGACGCTCAATGATACTCAAAGCTACTTTGACAGCTCCGACAACGATTATTCTGATCTGGATGTCTCGGAGCAGCTATTCTCCATCATAAACGAGATCGTGCCGGAGAATATGATAGGAGCTTTCTCGAGTGCATCTACAATGGGTGTGATCACTCTAGCAATATTCTTCGGTGTTGCAGTGGTCATGAGTCACGACCGGACTCGTCAGCAACTCGCTGCAGGTGGCGGTCCAGCAGGCACTACCAAGAGAGACATTGACGTCAACCATCTTTTGCTGCTTATCAATCACGGTGGTCTTTTGTGCCAGCTGATGATCAACTCCGTGGTCAAGCTCATCCCATTCGCAATCGTATCGATGATTGCTGGCTCTATGGCTAAATACTCTTCGTCTACCGACCTTGTTGAGAGCGTAGGCTTCCTGGTATTAGCGCTGGCGTTGGCACTCGTCACCCTCACGTACGGCATCATGGGTCTTGCACTATTTGTGACCACTCGGGTAAACGTCTTCACGTATTTGCGCCACATCATTCCGGCTCAAGTTTTCATCTTCGGTTGCTCGTCGTCTATTGCCACGCTGCCCATGACGATGCGTTGTGTGGATAGTACTCGTGAGGTGTCATACGCTCTGTCTCGGTTCATGCTGCCGTTGGGTGCCACCAGTAACCTAAATGGCAGTGCCTGCTACATGACGTTAGCTTGTGTCTTTATGGCTCGCGTAGGCGGCTACGGAGACATGTTGACGCCTCTTCGCTATGGCCTGCTGGTGGTTGTGGGTGCCATCGCCTCGTTCGGTGTTGCTCCAGTGCCGCACTCGGGTTTGGTGATGGCCATCACAGTGTGGCATACAGTCTTCAATATCGACGTCCCTCCTGTGTTTTCACTGCTGGTTGGTGCTGACTGGTTGCTGAATCGCATGCGCGCGATCGTCAACATCACGAACGACACGATTCTGCTGCGGATCATCGCAGACCAATGCGACGAGACCACCAACACAGAGCTGGAGCTGGAGCCACACCCTACAGCAATCTGCTAACTACAACAATCTGCTAATTAGCATTTTTTTATTTGCCCCAGCCAGCATTGCTACTTGTCTTCAACGTCTTCAACTCATGCGCTTCAACTGTTCTTATATAGATTCGCGCTGTTCTTGTGTAGAGTGGCACCTGATTCGGCCGTTTCTTATAACCAAAGTTAGTATCCTTTCTGCCGTTTTGAACGGCAGAGAAAGAATAACAACGGGAAGAAACAGCAGAATTCGTGTCCGCTGACAGCACAGCACGACGTTCTTGAGTGACTTCGCTCGTTCTCCCAACGCACAGTGCGTCCGACGCTGCCAGAGCCAGTCGTTTGCATTTTCTGACGGTGAATTGCACCGAAAGCGGCCGGAGCGGAGGTGAGTGAGTCAGTGCTGACCTCATTTTGTGGCCAGTCATTCCAAGAACTAACGTGTCTCCCGTGCAGACACTGATGGCGAACTTCACAGCGCCAGCAGTGGACAGACCTCCTGTGGTCTTGACCAAGGCCGAGCGTCGCGAGCGTTACATGCAGAAGACAAGAGCAGAAGCTGGTTATTTGTTCAAGTATCTGATCCTGACACAGATCGTCGTGTACCTCGAGGCTGGCTCCATCCCGTGTCTATTGGACCAATTGAGTGTTTCCCTGAAGTTGGACGCAACTCAGCAGGGCGCTCTCGGGGCGTCGTGTACTTGGCGCTCAGTGCGGCGTCGCCTCTCTGCGCCTTTTTCCTGCATCGCTACAGCCCGAGACTCGTCCTCGGCCTCAGTCTCCTCTTCAACAATGTGGCGGTGCTCATGTTGGCTCTGACGCCCACAGGCTACGCTTTCAGTGCCAATATGTTGATCCTGGCACGAGCTCTTGTGGGGTTTACGCAAGCGTTCCCATGCATTTACACGCCATTGTGGGTGGATGAGTATGCGCCTCGGGAAAAAGTGGCAGGATGGATGAGTTACCTACAAGGAAGCGTCCCGATGGGGGTTATGCTTGGCTATTTTGCAGGCACAGTCTCCAATTGGCTCGTTCCAGAGAGCTTTTCGCTCATACAGACGTGGCGCTGGCCTTTTCTCGTGCAATTCTTGGCACTGCTCCCTATCAATGTCGCCATTTTCTTCGTGCCCAAGAAGCATCTTGTGATTCGCAGTGATGGAGAGCGGGGGCCCGTGGGCAGTGGAGGAACTGAGAGTGCGAGTGCCAGCTCTTCAGATGGCTGTGTGGACGAAGGGCAGTCCATTGAGGAAACAGCTTTAAACGCAAACACGGAGGAAACAAATCCAGTGTCACCAGGGCATGAGGAAGAAGATGTAGACCAGACGAACGAAGTGCACCACGATCACCACGACGAATTTGAGCCGCTTAATAGTGGCCGTGGTGGATTCTTGAGCGCGCGGGGAGATCTGGTTTTGGTCTGCACAGCTTTTTGGACGATACCGTGGCTGGAACGCCCATGAGCACGAGGTCGACTACCTATCATGACGAGGAGGATGCTCTGCTTGCCAGTGCTAGTATGTATGGAGTGAGCAGTCAACGTAGCTTCCGACAGCTTCACCAAAACCAGCAGCTCCAATTTCATTTCGGGCACAGTGATGACGACATTGGACCGTCGTCCCTGCGTCGAACCTTCACTCGGCCTCTCAGTTCGCGTGGCATTCAAGGGTCCGTGTTGGATGCGGTAGCGAGTGAGCTAGAGAGCGGTGACAACGGGTCTAGTGCTACTGCCCCGATGTCAGCATCTCCTCTCGGTTCAAGGCCTGCTGAAAGCGAAGGTATGGCGACTACTGCTTCGCTGACGGCTCAGCGGGCGTCACCGTCACAGAATGGCAACCATTTGTCATCGACCTATGGTGCACTGGACACAGCTACTCATCCGATGAGATCTCCCCGAATGTCACCAAGAATGAGCATGCTGGAGGCCTCTATCCTTGAAGAGGAATTTATCGAGGTATATGAACAGGGGCATTTTCTGATGGTGTGTACGAACTACTCCACATTCCAGTGTTTTGCCTGATTGTGTTCGGGCTTACAACCGTGTACTTTGTGGTCACGGGTGTGCAGTACTGGAGCACAATCTTTATGATCAAGTCGCTTCATGCATCCAAGTATTTGGTAAACGGTTTATTCGTCGTGGTGTCCGGGACAGGGCCCATTTTGGGCGTGTTCTTTGGTGGTTGGATTATCGATCGATACGGTGGATATATCGGTGTGGAGCAGCGAGCCAAGGCGCTGGGCATTTGCATGATCTTGGGTCTGATCGCTTTCTCTATCTCGGCGGTGACAACGTTCTTCGATGACGTTTACATTACGTCGGGCTTTCTGTGGCTGCTACTCTTTTGGGGGAGCCATCCTTCCAGCTTGTACGGGCATCTTCATCTCTGTCGTACCGGCTGAACACCGCGCACTTGCCTCGTCATTCTCCGTCATGGTCTTCAATCTGTTTGGTTATGCGCTCTCGCCATACCTCACGGGTCTGATTATGGAGTGGGTAATCTCACAGCAAGGACACTTAGACAGCTACTTCGAGACGTGCGACGAGGCCTGCGCCTACCGGATCGGGTTTCGCTTTTGTCTTTGCTGGTCCGTGTGGTCTGTCCTCTGTATTGGCGCTGCATGGCATATCGCGTCTCGGCAGGCAGATGAAGCCCGCCAAATCCAGCACTTCTACTCTGCTCAGCGACCTGCAATAGCAACAGCAGAATGCTAGAACTGCTTCCAGCGTTCGATCAAAAGCAGCTTTAGGGTAGGAAAACACACGAGTGACGACATGCACATATTCAACAATGCTTTTAAGTAAGTCGGATGATTAAGGCCCTTGATTTCTCAGCTCGTCGAGTTTACATACTAGTGCCGACACGATCGACCGTGAGCGAATGAAACTTCTCAAGCGCGTCGCACCAACCCTGGATAGACCTCTGGAACTTTTCTTCAGGTTTACAATCTAGGAGTACGAGCTTGTGATGAACCTGATCGATGCGTGCCTCGATCTTTTTATCTAGAACAAGCGCAGACAGCAACGACTCAACCTCAGCCAGTGAGATCCCATTCAGCTCACGAGCGATATAGTGCGTGTCCATGGTCCGGTAGGGCTTGACGATCTTGAGCAACACTTTGCTGCGGATTGTACGCAGAAGACTGTCGATGTAGTGCTTAATAAACGGGTCATCCATAATTGCCCCCTGGTTGAATTTCAGCACGTGCTCAAAGGTCTTGATCTCATCATGCAGGAAGGCGTCCGTCAGTTGCGTCATGGCTGCAATCTCCTTGTCGTTCTCGTACGGTTTGGCCTCCTGAGAGTCAAAAACGTTCACCTGGGACTCGCTCAGCATGTTAGCCAACACCAAGTATTTTAGACACTGAAGCCTCCGGGGCTCGCCAGCCTCATCGTAGCTCTTGAAGCCTGAAAAGAAATCACTGCGAGCCTTGTCCCACTCGCGCTGCATCATGTGCATCTTGCCGCCACACTCGTGAATTACACCGATGATTTTCTGTTGTCCCAAGACGGTTTATCTTAGATATAACTTCAGGAGTCAATGATCCTTGGCAATTATAAGACTTACCGGATGCGCTACGCCCGACTTGGTGCGTAAAGCCTTCTCGTAAATCGATACCAGCTTCTTGTTGTCCTTCTGAGCGGTGTACATCTGGATCTGCAGCGCGTACACCTCCAGCAACTACAACACCAATGACGATTAAGCCAACACCGAAGCATTTTATCGACTGGATTTCCTTCTGACCTGTGAATTTTTCCTGACGCCGTCGTCCGCATCTTCATCCCTACACGAGGCCAGCAGTTCCTTGATAATCTGCACCCAACAGCCCAAAGGGTTTTGTCAGTAGTGACCTCGATGTCTCTGCTTCTGCATCCACGCACCTTGCTTAGTCTGGAAAAATCCCCAATCTCGTACAACAAATTCCCGAGCTTGACGCTTGTCTTGAACCACAATCTCTGCAATTGACCACACCAACTCCAAACTCAGTCTGTGCCCACAAACCACTCTCTTTTACTGCGCTCTCTACCTCGTTTCTCGCTTCTTTCAACGTCTCCAACGTCGTCTCGTAGAACTGCTGCAATATCTCCCAGTTCTAAAGCCCACCAGCACAAACGCCATCTCAGTCTTATAGATATGATATGAAAACAACCTCCCGTCATATCTCTCACTTTGCTCGTGGATACAAAGTCCAAGATACTGTTGATTCCCTTCTCCCCAACGTTCCTCGTCACTGCCGACTTCGTGTACCCCAAGAGCTCCTCATATCTCCGCATGGACTCGTCGTGGCGCTGCAGCTCGAACAGCAACTTGACGATCCTCTTGAGCGCCTTAAACCCCCAGTCCGTCTGCTCCGACTGCAGCTCCAGCACTCGCCCCAACTCCTTCAGCGCGTCCTCTCGCTCCGGCGGCTCCTGCTCCAGCAGCTGCTTGGCGGAATAGTATTGGTTCTCGATCTGCACCACCAGGTCGGCCTCCACGTCCTCCATCTCCTCGTCCTCATCGCTGTAGTCGAAATCGTACTCTTCTTCGTCGTCCGACATCGTATCTGTAAACTCAAATTTCTAAAGTGCGCGAATAAATGGCTACACGCACTTTACGATGGTAAGGAAAAATTTGTACTTAAATATGCCACAACAAAATCAAAGTATAAGTACAATAATATGATAAGACGCTTAAGTGCGGTACAATATCACAAAAAACCAAACTTTGACGATAGGGTTTAAGTGCGTCCAAAATGACAATACGAAACTTCGCCAGTAAGTACGCCGAAGACGGCAATATAAAGCGATGAGAGACGCCAAGCAGACTAGCACTCACCAATCTCTCCTTGACCAGGCGCAGCAACTCCAGGCGCCGACAGGACCGACGTATTGCCGCGTTTCACGAGGCTTGGAGCAGGCCGCTGTCTGGATCACGTCGTCTGCATCTGAGGCCTCGATGGTGCGCGAATCACTTTGCTGGCCCAGACACTTGCGCTTGTACTCCGCTGGGAACAGCTCCTTGTACACATCGGCGCTGAACGCCGTTGGTCCCTGCCATGGTTCTAGCTTGACGATTTCCTTAGCTCGTGTGTCTATCCTGTTCAAGTTGCGCCATCGTTGGCATGGCGTACGCAGCAGGAGGCAGTGCGAGCCTCTCCAAAGTTGCCTTTTCCTTGGATGCGGATTACGTCGCGGAGGTGAATGGATACAGCGAAAGTGTAGCATCGGCGAGGGCAGTTAGAACAGCGGCTTCTGAACATGGAAGCGAAGCTGGTAACTATTGCGTACTGTTGCTGTTGCTCCAGGTGGTGGGGTTGCCTCTGCAGGCAGTAGGGAGCAGATCCGTGAATTGATGAGCTTAAAAACTAGACCCTGGCAGCAATGAGGGAGGGCTTACTAGCATGCTACAGTATTTGCTCGGGGATCGTGGGCTCCACTACTGTTCTGCTGGGCAAGAGATCAGCTACCGTGATAGCGCTACGCTCAAAGGAGTAAATGAGTTTAAACACTCCTCACATTACAGTACAAATGCAGAAGCTGCCACCGTTCTGCTACTCACACGATCGTACCGAATGGCCTGTGCGAGTAATGATACCTTGTGTCTACACTCAAGGTTGGATCCGCCCTGTATTGTGGCTACAACATCCGACAGTCGTGACTTACACTGTACAAGTGACGTTGTTTGAATTGCGCGAGTTCCACATATCGTACTGTAGCAGCTGATGCGTTCGGGCCATCCTCGCTTCGTTATGTCAACGCAGGCTAAAGACTTAGTTGCAGACCATTTATTTCGAGCGTCCTGCTTTAACATGCGCCACGAGCGGTAACGAGGGCGGCGTGGTGCTGGGGGAAGGATACCGCGTCGACTTGGTGCCAAGGACGTGGACTCCCACCGTCACTGACAAGCAGACATGTCGAAGAAGTTCTGGTCCAGATGCTTGCTCTCTGCACGCTCCTCACATGGAAGGAAACAGCTGGAGTTAATCCTACGGAGATTAAAACGACCTCCATGGAAGTCTCTGCGTGCCGCGGTCGACAACAGATAATAGCTCGCCAGCAGTGCCAACACTGATGCACGATAGTCATGGATAGCGACTGCTGATACGCTGTTGCCGGTGTTCCAAAGTCCCTCAAATCCGTTGCTGTTCGAGCTGTTGCTATGCAACCTGGTCGAGTCCATCTGTTGATTGTGTGATGGATTGCATCACATAACGACCAGTTCGTTTGCATTCCCGGTGACCCGAACTGCAACCCCTGTCACGCCTCGGGACTGCGAGTGCAGGTTGATGACTTAAAATTGCCGATCCGGGGATTCAAGCACGCACTGTCTTGCCACAGCCCATGCGGTGACTGGTTGAGCAGCCAGTTCTCGCCCCAGGCGCTCAAAACTTTGAGGCTTCTTCTCATTATCGAATTTACCTCGCCGAGGTCGGTCTCGATTCGTAGACGATGTCGCAGTCTCCACAGGCAGAATTCTTCGAGAAGGAGCCCTCGCGCCGCCAGCGCCGCTGCTGCTGCTGCTCGCTTGGATGGGCTCTTGTAGCTACAGGCGTGGTTATTGCAATCTTGGGTGTGCTCTACGGCACCGTCGTTCCTGCTGTGGTTGACAACGCTGTAAAGGATGGCGTGGTCACGTGCGATGCTTCAGACGGCGCCGAGGAGGACTTCATGGACCCGTACGGCGACTGTGACGACTGCAGTCCGTACTACTACAGCTTGCACCTGTTCAACGCGTCCAACGCCGAGGCCTACCTAGCTGGAGAGGCCGACACCCTTCAGATCCAAGAAATGGGACCGTACACGTACCGCCGCCACCAGCTCAAGCTGGACGTCAACTTCTTCGATGACGGGAACCGAGTGAGTTACAAGCAATACACGTACCACACGTTCGTGTCCGACATGAGCTGCGACGGGTGCTCGGAAGACGACGAAGTCACGGCGCTGGACTCGGGATACATGAGCGTCATTGCGCAGGCCGGGGGTGAATCGGCATTCCTGGCGAGACTTGCGCTTGGATCGTTCGCTTCGACTAGCAACACGACCGCAGTTCTCAGCATTGTGGCGGAGTATGGTCCGCAAATGATGCGCTGGGTTAACGGACTGAACTCGATGGACCCATTGGCCATGAAGACCGTGAGCAACAATAGCGCGGTGTTGAGTTTCCTTGCCACTGGACCGGAGGCCATCGCCGACTTGGAGCTGACAGGCTTTGCGTACAACGGCCTGTTCGCCAAGCGCAAAGTCTCGCAGTGGGCTCTGGGCTACCGAGTCTACTCGCCGGTCTGGGTCTTGGCTCGAACTACATCAAGCTGTGTGATGTGGAGGGTGGACTCAACGAGCAGTGCGCTGCTTGCACGAACAGTACCAGCGACGAGTGTCTCTCCATTTGGGGTGAGTGCAACAAGTGTGCCCGTGGCGCCCGCGTCGTGGCCGTTAACGATGAGACGTGCGCCATCATTGAGAAGGCTTACGCCGCGGTGTACGGTGAAGAGGAGGCTGCCAGTTTTGCAGCAAGCACTTGCCAAATGTGCAGCTCTCTTGGGCTTTGCGCGGCTCCGCTGCCGGGCATCGTTGAGTCAAGCGGACGTGACTACTCCTCGGCTGCACCCAACGCTTCGTCGCTCGGCACGTACACTTTGCGCACGGGCTGTGACGACGAGAACTACATCAACGAGTACGAGGAGTACGATGGCGCGACTGCTACGGCATTGTGGGCGGATTTGGGAGAGCGTCGCAACCCAACGCTGGCGGAGATGCTGGCCTTCTCGACCTACGGTAACTGCGCCAGCCCCCAGACAACGTGACGTGCAGTCCTGTGCGCGGCAACGACGCTACCAGCATCGCCCCGGGAGGTGTGAGCATTACGGGTTTCGAAGATGAAATCTCGCTCGAGAGCTTCAACATTTACCTCACGCAAGGCAAGCAGAACGTCACGTTGTTCAACCAGCACGAGGAGGTCGACTACGAGGGTATCACGCTGCATCGCTTCAGGCCATCCACTGCGTTGCTGGCTGCGACGGATGCGAACGCTAACATGGGTACCGCCACCCCGGTGGAAGGCATTCAATCCGTGGGTTTCACCACAGGATTCCTGGCCTATGTGTCGTACCCGCTCTTCCTCTATGGCAACTCAGCGTTGACCGAAAGCATCGATATTACCATGACGGACGGCGTCAAGGCCTCGCAGGACACTATGTACGATAGCGCTGGTGCACTTCAGTCCGAATACTCCGACAAGTACGAGACATTCGTGGACATCGAGGCTGGTACGGGCAAGACCATGCGCGCTTATAAGCGGTTGATGGCCTCATACGCGCTGTCTCCTGCGACGCTCAACTCGTCCCGGGCAATGAGCGACGTGCTGTACCCACAACTGCCGACTGAAGTGGTGATTCCCATCTACTGGGGCCAAGAGGGATCGGCCGCCACCGAGTCGCGCGTCGATGACTACGACTCGATTGTGTCGCTGCTGAACTCGTTGCTGCCGGTGCTCATTGTGGGTCTTGTCGTGGGCGTGATCCTCGCCGGCGTTGGCTTCTTCTTCCTTCGCCGCAACCGTCAAGCCAAGGCGTAGTTGTAGCATCGCGGAGTAGGAATGAGTAGGATGCGACGATAGCGAGTTGGCAGCTCTGCATATAGCTGAGTTAGGTGTCTGCAGGTACGGCACTAATGCTCAGCACTAATGTTCATTGAACAATGTCCAATATCCACGTTCGCGACGATACGATACCCTCCCTCCTCTGAGTCAATCCGTGCCACTTCCTAGGATCTCGCGTCATCTCCCATCCAGCGAAGTCTCTACCTCCAGCGTCCTTGACACTGTTAAGCTATTCGGTATCCACTGGCGGTTGACAAGCGAAGTTCTTCCGAGCAGCAATCCAAATATCGTGGGGTGCATGTACTCTGTGGTCAAAGCACGGAGGCAGCAGCATCTAGACGAAATGTCCATGGAAGTTCCATTGGAAGCACTGAACTGAAAGAAACCTTCACCATTGATGAGGTATGTCGTGTGGACGTGAAGGTGTACTGTAGCTCTCTGCTGCCGGGTGGCTATAGCAATCCCGACTTGATGCGATGGGCCATCCGAGTCGGTGAGAGGCTTGGCAGCACAAACGTGTGGCGTATCCAGTGCAGTACCACCTGCACAAGCGAGAAAGTCTGGGGACCTCAGTGGGGCCGGCCGTCGTCGCTCGGTCTCCTCTCAAATGTAGCGATGACTACTGTCTTCTACCTGCCCCCAAGGGCGACCTCGTCCAGCAGCTCTCGTTGCTCACTGCAGGTCTTTATTTGCGAATTTGCCGGCAGCGGCGAAAGCGTCTCTCGCCTCCGTTGCGGCCCAATTGATCCTTGACTCAAGCATGGCCACTACCCCCAAGTCACACCACACCGCCTTCGAGACCTTCGAAAAGGCCTCGCCCACGGCGTTCCCGAAACTGGAAGAGCCCGAAAACCAAGGCCGGAAATGGTGCTGCAGCCAAAAAGTTTGGGCCATTGTGCTCATGGTCGCCGGGTCCTTGACGACTATCATCGGCATTCTCTACGGCACCGCCCTGCCTGCGTACGTCAACTCGGCGGTCGAAGATCAAGTGACAAAATGTTCAGCCAGCGATGTGGCCAAGGAGAGCTACCTCGACCCATACGGCGACTGCGACGACTGCTCGCCCTACTACGTATCCGTGTACATGCTGAACGCCACCAATGCGGAGGATTATCTCGCCACCAACGCCAAGCTCCAAGTCAAGGAAATGGGGCCGTACGTGTATCGCCGACGTGAAATCAAGCTAGATGTCACCTTGTCGGACGACGACTCCACTGTCACGTACAAGACGTACACATACCACACGTTTGTCGCCGACAAAAGCTGCGACGGCTGCTCCGAGTCGGATGAGATCGTGAGCTTCGACACCGGGTACTTCAGCACGATTGCAGCCACCGGCGGCGAGTTCAACCTGTTGGCGGCTGTGGCGTCACAGTCCTTCGCCGCCAGCAATACGAGTGATATCCCGGCAATCATCACCAAGTACGGCCAGCAATTCATGCGCTGGATGAACGGCCTCAACTCGCTCGACCCACTAGCCATGAAGACCGTGACGAATGACAGCGCAGCTTTGAACGTCCTCACCACCGGACCAGAAGCGATCGCTGACTTGGATCTCTCCGGTTTCGCGTACAACGGAATCTTCGTCAAGCGCACGGCATCACAATGGGCTCTCGGCTACCCGAGTCTGCTGGCTGGTCTCGTTTTGGGAGGCAACTACGTCGGAACGTGTAAAACTAGCATGAACGACATGTGCTCATCCTGCTCTGGCGACGAATGTTTGGTCATCGCCGCTGCCTGCGCTCAGTGCACTAAAGGCGCTGCTGTCGTGGCTGCCAACAACGTCACTTGTGCCATCGTCGAATCCATCTATGCCGCTGAATACGGTGAAAAGGAGGCTGCTAGCTTCGCTGCGACCACTTGCAAGCTCTGTGAGAGTGTAGGACTGTGTGCACTGCCTCTGCCTGGCATCGCCGAAGCCTCAGGTTTGGACTACTCGAAAGCTGCACCCGATGCGTCGTCGCTCAATGCTTACGTCAAACGCACTGGTTGTGACGATCTGAGCAGAATCGGAGAGTATGAGGAGTACAACGGCTTCTCCACTGCGCCTGTGTGGGTGGATCTGGGCGAGCGTCGCAACCCGACATTGTCCGAGATCGTTGCCTTCTCAAGCTACGCCAACTGCGCTGCACCTGTCGCCAACATCACGTGCTTTAATGTGTCGGGAACGGACGGCACGTCGCTGAAACCTGGCGGCGTCACGATCAACGGCATGGCTAAGGAGACCACTTCAGACTCCTTCAACTCGTACATGGGCGCTGCGGAGATCTATGTCAAAATCTCCAGCATGGACGAAAAAGTGGACTTCGGCGGAGTCTCGTTGCACCGCTTTGGCACGGCGTCCGACATTTTCGACTACTCTGCGGAGAAGGGTAGTATCGGCACGGGCGTCCCGGTGGACGGTCTGCATCAACTAAGCTTTGTCACGGGCTTCTTGTCCTACATGTCCGGTCCGTTTTTCATCTACGGTGACACATCGCTACTCGAGGCTGTGGAGATGACCACCACTGACGGCACAATCATGACAGCCGACGTCATGTACGACTCGAACGGAGACCTTGGAGACAGCTACCGGGAGGCTTACAGCACGTTCGTAGATATTGAGTCGGGTACTGGCCAGACCATGAGTGCCCGGAAACGCTCGCAGATCTCGTACGCGATAGCCGCCTCCACGGCGGTAACCAATGCGTCCATGAGCGATCTGCTGTGGCCGACGCTGCCCACTGAAGTGGTGCTGCCGACGTACTGGGTGCAGGAGGCGGGAGAAGCGACCGATAGCCTGCTGGACACGTTCAAGAGCACACTGACGCTGGTCAAGACGTTCTTGCCGGCACTCATCGTGCTCATTGTCGTGGGCGTTGCTGAGGTCTGCGGTGGTGTTTTCCTCTGGCGTCGTTACAAGCAGAAGGCGATCTGTAGCGCCATCTGATGAAGAGGAACCTTGGATCTGCATACAACAGAGAGAGCTCTCAGCATCTAATGTATACAAGTAAATGTGTTCATTGCACACGCAGAACAACGTGCATTACGGGATCTTCTTGTGAAACACACAACTAGTTAGAATGTGAGATCAGTGGGTGAATGAAGACACAAACGATGATGGCCCAGTGAGCTTGGCGTAAACGATGGTGTGTCCTGTTCTTCGTCGTTGTTCTTCTTCAATAAGGACAAATTCATAGCGGAGCAGATTGCCAACAGACGATCTCTACTTTTTCTCTGCTGCAATCAGCTTGCCTACCACCGCGTATTTGCCCTCGAATCGTTTGATCCAGTCGTCCAACGTTTTACGCTGCTCCGGTGTGATCTGGTCCAGTGTCGGGTCGTCCAGAGTCTCCGTTTCCAATGACATGCAAGCCAGCGCTCTCGACGCATCTCGTCCCGCGAACTGCCCGTACATTCCGTCGAGGCCGTAGAACTCTGAGCCATTCAGAGTGACGTCGTAAAGGACACCAATGACCCCCACCAGGATCGTGCTGCGTGGATTATCCACCCCGTTGAAAGACAATAGTTCTGCGGGTGTAAGACGAAGGTTGCCGGCAACTAGTCGCCCCACATTGGCGTATTTGTGCTCGCCACTCTGAAATTTGTCAAGCCATTCGTCCACAGTCTGGAATTGCTCTGGCGTCAAGTCGCTCAGATCCAAACTCGCCAGCTCCTTCTTGTCATCCAAACTCTTCGTAGCGACTGCTCTCGTGATATCTCTGCCGGCCAGAGCCGTAAATTTGCCCGACGGTCCGTACTCGTTTCGACTCACACTCACATCGTACACGTCGCTCTTGATGGAGATGTAGATGGGCTGCTTGCCGTCTGCCCCGTTGAAAGCTGCGAGTTGCTCCACAGTGAAATGCTTCCGCGACGAGGTCGCATCGGTGGCGCTACCTCGTCTCCCACTAGAAAGCAGTGCGTTGGGACCGGAAGGTGGCGTCCCCACTGCGTTGCCCATGATCAGAGTCCGAGGTTCCTGCTGGCGACTGATAAGCAAACGAACTCAACAACAACTATTCTAGGTCGGACGCTTATAGCAGGAACAGATCAATTCATCGTCGACTTACGCACTAGGTAACGCAAACGTCCTGATTGATCTCTTACTTGATCACCTTGCCAACGACTGGGTACTTCTCCTGGAACTTCTCTTCCCACTTGTTGAGCGTTTCCTGTTGCTGCTCCGTGAGTCCGTCGAGCGTCGGGTTGTCCAGATATTCGTCCACGAAGGACATGCAGGCGAGAGAGCGGGAGCAGTCGCGACCTGCGAACTGTTTGTAGCCTCCGTCCGGTCCGTAGTGGTTCATTCCGTCCAGCGTCACGTCGTAGATGTTGCCCTTGACGGCCACGTACACAATCTTGCGCGGGTTGTCGACGCCGTTGAACGGTTTGAGTTGCTCGAGTGTCAAGTCCCGACGACGCAGCACTCTTCCCACATTTGGGTAACTGTTGTAGACTGAGAACTTGGTGACCCAGTCCTGCAGCGTCTCCTTGTCCATGAAGCTCAGGTCCGACAGGTCCTCGCTGTCCAGATCTTCCTGTTCGAACGACATTTTGGCCAGTGCCCGCGAAGCGTCTCGCCCTGCGAACAAGTGGTAGCCCTCGCCAGGGCCGTAGAAGTCGCGCTTGCGACTCACGTCGTACACTTCGTCCAGCACTGCAATGTAGATGGACTGGCCGTCCTCTCCGTTGAATGGCAGGAGCTCCTCCGGCGTGAAGAAGCGGCGCTTGATGGGCTTCTCCCTCTCGGCCTTGAGCGCCTCCTGTCGAGCCTTCGCGGCCTCGTACGCGCGCTGCTGAGCGGCGTCTGCGCGCGCGTTCATGTACTTGACGACCAGCACGGCGGCCACGGCCACGCCGGCGCCTACGAGCAGATTGCTGTCGGAACTACCGAGGAACTCGAGCATCTCTCTCTCACTACCGACGACACGTGCCTCCGACCTGTCTCGAATTGAAATGCAATCTGGATTATGGGTATCGGCATACCCAAATGGTTGTCAGGTTCGAACAAATTACGAATAAAGTCGCATACGATAATCCAGTCGCAAACCACACTTGGACCTATAGTCAAGGCCAGTCATTTGTTGATCATGTTGCGGGGGTCGCGACGACTGCGGCGTCCTGTGCACGGACGCTCTGCGTCGCTGTCAACTGCCGCCGCCTACGCTCATCCAGCAGCGGAGCCTCGTCGCCGCCCTCTCCAGTTCGTGACGTCGGACGAAATCCCCACGCGGCTGCTGCAAGGACTGACGGCGGCGGACGACGAGCTGCGACCTGTGAACCTCATTCAGGACGAGGCTGGAGCGAGGCGCGTGCTGGCCAAGATTGAGGAGCTGGGGCCTAATCACTTCCACGCCTGCGACACAGAAGTGGCCCAGATCGACATCAAGGCGGTGGGGCCTGTAGGCAACGGCAAAGTCACGTGTTTGTCGCTGTACAGCGGTCCCGATGTGGACTATGGCAATGGTCCTTACGTGTGGGTGGACAATCTGGACAGTGCTGAAGGGACACTGGAGCTCTTTAGGGCTTTCCTGGAGAGTACAAAGTATCTGAAAGTGTGGCACAACTACAGCTTTGACCGTCACGTTCTGTACAATCACGGGATTAACGTCCAGGGACTGGGGGCAGACACGATGCACATGGCCAGACTATGGAACACTGCAAGGTTCCAACACGGAGGCTACTCGTTGGAGGCGCTCACGGCTGACCTGTTGCTGCAGCGCAAGAAACCCATGAAGGAGCTCTTCGGCATCCCGAAACTCAAGAAGGACGGATCAAGGGCAAGGAACGCATCATGCCCACGGTGGAGGAGCTGCAGCGGTTCCCAGAGTTCCGTCGGCGGTGGATCAGATACAGCGTGTACGACGCAGAGAGCACGTGGTTTTTACATCGAGTCTTGCAGCATAAACTGGACCAAACGTTCTGGTTTGAGACTCCACCAGGCGCAGCAACGCCGCTGCCTGCTGCGAAAGGAGACGCACAGGTTGACACACAGGCACAAAGTGGATCGATGTACGACTTTTATCGCCAATACATCATCCCATTCGGCGAGTGTTTGACGGATATTGAGCGCAAGGGCATGCACGTGGATGTCAAGTACCTCGCCGGCGTTGAGAAGCAGGCGCTGGAGGATCGGGCGCGACTCGAGAGACTCGTATTGAAGTGGGCGTCGCGCTATTGCGAGGAGAGCGAGCGCATCAACTTGTATAGCGCAGCTCAGAAACAACAGTTACTGTTCGCCCCGTATTTTGACCAAAAGAAGAGGAAACTCGTCTTGCCTGAAGAACGGTCTTTTGAAGTGGAGAACACCGAAGGTTTCATTGAAGAGGGCAAGCAAAAAGCGAAGAAGAAGCGCAATATCACGATTCGTGGTTTGGGCATCACACCTACACATTTTACAGCCAGCGGACTCCCAGCTGCTAGCGCTGATGTACTCAAGGATCTCGCCGGTGACGTACGTTGTTGTTGTATTTTTCTTTTGCACATGCCGAAGTATGATGCCAATTTATGGAGTAAATTTACCAGCGTCTGTATTGTTTCTTTTGTCCATATGCAGCCAGAGGCCAACCCGCCTCGTTATGGCCGTGCTTTCGACCATTTTGAGGACAAAGAGGAGGGTATTGCGGCGTGCATTGCGCTCAAGGCGCTGTTTGATATCAGTAGCATCAACACGATGCTAAATAACTTTATTCTCCCACTACAGGAACTTGCAGACAGCAACAGCCGTGTTCATTGCTCACTGAATCTCAATACAGATACCGGTCGACTGTCATCACGCAAACCAAACCTCCAGAATCAGCCAGCGATGAGCAAGGATCGCTACATGATCCGCGACGCTTTCACAGCACCGCGTGGAAAAAACTAATCGTGGCCGATTACTCTCAGTTGGAGCTGCGGCTGATGGCACACATTACTCAATGCAAGGCAATGATCGATGCCTTCAAAGCCGGAGGTGATTTCCACTCACGTACAGCCATGGGAATGTACCCGTACGTAGCCAAGGCCGTTGAGGATGGCGAAGCTCTATTGGAGTGGGATTTCTCTTCAGGGGAGACACCACCAGCCCCATTACTCAAGGACAAGTTTGGCAATGAGCGTAAAAATGCCAAAGTGCTCAATTTTTCCATCGCGTATGGCAAGACGGCTTTTGGACTTTCGAAGGACTTCAACGTATCGCGCAAAGAGGCAGCGGAGACGCTGGAAAAATGGTACGCAGACAGAGGAGAGGTGCGCCACTGGCAGAAAATGGCTATCGACACTGCACGGAAATATGGATACACGCGTACGCTTCTGGGGCGATATCGGCGACTGCCCGACGCCATGCTAACCGATGACAGTATGGCGTCAAAGAAGGCTAAAGGCCACGCCGAGCGTGCTGCTATTAACACACCCATTCAGGGTGCAGCTGCCGACGTCGTTATGCAGGCCATGCTGCTTGTGCATCAAAATCCGAGGCTACGCGAGTTGGGCTGGGAAATGGTGTCCCAAATTCACGATGAGATCATCGTTGAAGGTCCTGAAGAGTCTGTTGATGAAGCCATGAAGATTGTCGTGTACCTGATGGAGCACCCGTTCAAGAACCCATTGTCTGTAGCGCTGGAAGTGGATGCCAAAGTTGATGACTCGTGGTTTAAGGCAAAATAAGCAGCCGCATAATCAAGCTTTGGCACTATGCTAGCATTGTCACCAAGGCAGTCGAGTAGTTGGGTGCGACTGCCAACAAAATCTGGCCAGCACGGCTTACACTACTGGTGTCCAGTTTGCCGAAGATAGAGAGAGAGCGATTGTGTTCTCGAGAACCACGTGACGAAGGTCGCTGTGAACAAACAATCCGCAGCTATTGACCGGTACCTGCAGCTTTCTGGTAGGTCTTCTTGCAAAGTCTTACAGACGTCAACATGCGCGTGGTTTAAAAGTGGCACGAGAGTGAAAAATGGCAGTTGAGGATTCTGAATTATATCTTGGACTTGGCTGCAAGCCCGTTCAAAAAAACTACTCAACCATAAGACGTGTGAATGGAAGTTAGGTGATTTGTGCAGGTTTCATACGCTGCACACCATCCACCGCTGATGACTTCGGATCCTACTACATTCTTTTCTTGGATTGACCGAAGGCGCTAAGGTCCACAAGTTCTGGAGCAAACAGACCAGCCGATGCAAAGCCCATAAACCACACAAACGGCCCGAGAAATGGCACCTGCACTAGGTAGCAGAAAACGAGTCCGAATCCCAGTCGCGCGGCGTCACTTCCGCTTTGATGCCAGTCTCGGATGTTAGCACGATTGTCGTGCTCCTCGCTGTCGATCTCCATATCAGTAAGCAAGTCGGTGCTGACATTCGGGTCACCGTCCTTGGCTGCCGACTTCAGACGAGCGATAATTGGATCGAAGAGTTCTCGGATCATAGCGCGCGAATCCAGCCACAAATGCACAAGTTGTAGCGCCGCATTACGCGTATCTGGTATGATAAATGCCACAAGGAGAGGCGCGAGGAAAACCATTTCCATGTGTCGAATGCTGCAGTAGGTTTAACATTCATAAGCAAATGTTAAACGTATCAAATACACTTGTCGCGGAAGAGCTCATCAAATAGTAAACTCTACCGATATCCGAACTGGAAAATCGGGATCAGAACGCCCAGTAGCGGCTTCGCAATCAGCGCCACAAGTCCAAAGCCAAGCTGGCGCAAACTAAAACGAAGCAAGTGTCGAACGTATTCCCAGTCCCAATAGATGGCTTTCTTCTGCATGTAGCGCAAGCAATAACGAAATATCCGCCAGTCAGCCCCGATACCCCATCACAAATGTACTAGCCCAAGCCTCTTTAAGTCAAGACCTTTCGGATTGAAGCTGCGAGAGTCGCGTCTCGCGTGGCGATCCCCGCGAAGAAAACGTTCTCGAACATGGAGACGCTGAAGCAACGGCAGGTGCTGATGAGCAGGAACGGGACGGTGGACGCTGCAGTGTAGCGGAAGGTCGTTACGGTGGCTTCGATCGTTTCTGGCTCCAGGAAGAGGGAGCTGATCCATTCCACGGGCAGTAGCAGCAGATGCAGCACGGCTGACAGCACGAGAGACATAACCAGCAGTATCTTCATGACGCTGTCAAATTGGCAAGTCATATGCAATGAGGGCGCAGAGTCAAAGGAGAGAGAATGAATTCAAATCTTCCTACCGCCAGAATTCATTGCGGAGTTGCGGGTCGGAGAGGGCTCGAAATGTGCCGGTGGCTTCAAACAGCAGACAGTGACAGTTAGAGAGAGCAGTAAAGAGCGAGATAGAGAGCACGCACCTGCGGCTACTGCCCCATAGAGGAAGCGTTCGCTACGCGCGCGCAGCTCCGTCGGCGGCATCTTCTTCACTCGATAATGGGATCTCCGAATCTGAGACAAAAAGTGACAAGCCAAACTACCCATTAAATTATCATACCCAATTAATTGACCCATTTAGCTCGTAGAGATAGATGTGAATCCAACAGATGATGGTTCTGGTCGACGCCCTCGCCTCTGCATGGTCCCACCAGCCTTTTCCTGCGGACTCTTTTCATCCTGGAAGTCTCCAATTGAAATGTCTGTGTCTCTCGGGGACGGAGGCCTCGCCCTCGGTCGCTTCCTCTCGCTCTGGGACTTTGCGTTGGTGTCGTCGTCTCCTTCATCGTCTCTCTATCTGGCGTGCGTTCTTCTGTTGCTGTCCGTTGGCTGTTGCGTCTGCCTGGAGATCTCTATCTAAACGCCTTCACAGCTCTCACGCTGCCGCTTGTGGCGCTCCGAGCGATTCTCGTTGGGTCGCAATTGGCTCAGGAAGCTGCGGACCTCAAGACATTGCAGAGCCATTGGCTGCGAGTCAGCGGCATCGCTTTACTGGGTTTCGCAGTCGCTTCTCTACTCGCCAGCGCTCTCGGTGCGTCTGTTGTGGTGACACTGCGGGGGATCATCCCCCAAACTGAGGTTCTTGCTCAAGCTTGAGTCTCTCTTCCGGCGCAACTGTGGCGTTTTCGTGCCCCAGTGACGTCATCACGGGATGGATCGCTCTGCAAAGCGACGGCACACTCAGGTGCTCGCAGAATGCCACCACTTTCGTATTGGACGATGTGGCGCGTACGTTTGTAGTGGAGTCAGGGGCTAGAGCTTTGAGTGTTACAGAACAGTTGATGAGCGTGGCGGAGAGCGTTTTTCCGGCTAGTCTGCCGGGTGCGTTTCTAAATGGAGATATTATGAGTCTTGTGGTGGGAGGACTTGCGCTCGGAGTGGCACTGGTGCGGTTCGCTTCAATGGTCAGCTCGGACGAACCGAGCCATGAAAACGACCAAGATGCGCGACATCAAGATGAAGAGAGCGAACACCAAGAAAAACCGGATCGATCTTGTTGCAACTGGTCGTTCACGCTGAAGCGGTGGTGTGCTCTGTGCTCAGTTGGGTGCAAAAGTATACACTGGTCGGTGCAGGATTTGGGGCGTGCAGTGTACTGCTGCGTTCATCGCCACATGAAGATATTCAAGTGAGCTCTATTGCAGCTACTGCCATGGCGCTAGTGGCAGCTTTGCTCTTAGCGCTGGTACTGGACGTGATAATCATGCTGGCTTTAGCATATCTATTCACCCGGTCCAACCCGTTTGCGTTTCTTAAGCATTTTGTGTCGGCTCAACTCCTGGCGCTAAGCTCGGGGTCGTCACTGGTATCGCTTCCTGCGACGGTTTCTTCCGCCATCGCGAGTAAATGCGTTTCTCCGCCACTAGCATTTGTCATATGTACTGCAAGTACCGTGCTGAACCAGACAGGTACTGCGCTTTACCTCTCAGTCGCCAGCATGTTTGTGCTAACTGCTTCAGCTTCGGGCATGGGCAGCAGAGAATTGGCAAATACGGAATCTACCGGTAATATTGTGGGTATGGTGTTTGCCAACGCATTAATTGCAAGCGTAATTTCACCGTTGCCTGCTGGTGGCAAAATTGCAGCGCTTGCTTCTAGCATTGGAGTCATTTTTGGGATCGCTACTGGACCACGCGCGATATTGCTTGCCTTCCTGGCGGGGTTAGAGTGGATCACCGACCCGCTTGTAGCGTGTTTGAATGTCACGAATGATGCGTTGATGACTTTAGTGATTGCGCACTATGTGGAGAACAACACGCTACATGCACCGACGACTATGGCAGAACCCATTGATTCCGTAGCGCCAACATCAGAGCTGGTACCCGATCGTCACGAGCAGGAATTGGTATCGGTACCTGTGCAAGACATATCCGTACGCACGCGAGCGTTATCAGCCGAAATTGTTCGTGGGCAAACATTGGCGTCGATCAACAGCCAGAATTGGATATAGGTGAACGCAAGCAACGTCGTTAGGCTTCTGGACATTGATGTGAAAATAGCAAGCAGTTTCGAGGACTGAGGTGTGCTCGATTTCACTGAAGCATCTCATCACGTCATTTCTGGAGTTGCTGTGGTAAAAGGCACGGGAAGCTGGCTTTGACTTCTCCTAGACGAGCGCGCTGTATCAGTAGGAATGGATGAGCAGTTCGATGGCTTTTTGGCGCCAAAGCCAGTTAATAGTGCTGCGTTCCGCGCTGCAGCCGCAGGTATTCCAGCGGAATCAATTGAGTCAGCAACAACAAATAGCTCGCTTCCGGACCAGGATGCTGTTGGTAGCATGAACGGAAGTGGACGGGACCGTGAACCGCTGACGATGACGATGAGTCCATCTGCCACTGCTCAGTTTCGAGACCCCATGGGGACCTATGGCCGCAAAAGAATTCCTTGGCCGGGTGCGGTAGCGCACACAAATGTGCCAGTAGATGCGCAAGACGACCTGCTAGTGGATTTGTACTACAATACGCCAAGTCTGTGGCTGACAACTGCTGCAGGCGCCATTGGAGTCGTAGTCGGTGGTATCCTGAACAGGTACTCTATCAACGAGGACGGGCAGCTCTGGATCGGACTCATAGGAACTCTCCTTATCCGCGCATTGGAGTGCCTCACACTGCCGCTTATGTTCACAAGCGTCACGACTTGCTTCGCCAACCTGGTGGTATCGAATAAGACTCGTCCTGTCATGATGCGCTTGGCGATCTATTTCGTGCTTGCTGCACTGTTATCAAGCTGCATGGCACTCGCAGTGGTCTTTTGTTTTGTAAGCTACTTCACAGTCAGGCCTGATGCCCCAGCAGCTACCACGAACTTTCAGTTTATTTTGCGGTGCCCGAATGGCAAGTTGTTTTCTCGAGTAGGCGAGTGCGATGCACAATTTGTGCGCGATGGTCAAGTGCTCACGGCAACGAACGTCACGGGCTTACCAGATGGCTTAGAGCAGTCACTAGCAGCATCAAGTGGCGTTTTCCCTGACTACCAAAGTTTAGCTGCACAAATCGTTGAATTCTTCGGAGACTTTTTACGGAGAACATCACTGAGGCATTTGTGGCGGTGCAGTTCCTGGGTATCACTATATTCAGCATGATCATTGGTGCAACTATCATGAAGGTGTATGATCCATCCAGTGGGGAGCTTAACCACGCTCTGGTGCTCATCCGACAGGTCCACGTGGTGCTTGAAATGATTCTCAATTGGCTTGTGCCGTATATTCCGCTTGGTACGCTGTCTATGATGGCCTTTTCAATAATGACGGGCGAGTTTACCCAGAAGACTATGAGCGACTCGCTGTATTTCACGCTGGCTATGGTTATTGCACTGCTCGTCAACTTCTTTGCCGTGGCCTGCGTTTTCTACATTATCCTTGTACGACGCAACCCGCTCAAGTTTGCATGGTTCCTCATGCCGGGCGTAATCTATATGCTGGCCACCGGGAACTACTTGGCCACGATACCCGTGCTTATGCGAAGCCTGGAGAAATCCCAGCAGGTGTCTCGCACACTTGCGCAGTTCACCATTTGCGTGGGTGTATCGCTTTGCCTCTGCGGTACGGCAATCTTCTTTGTGGTCGCGCCAATTTTCATGGCCTACACTAGCGACCTAGAAGAGGTTATCTCTCCAGGACGGGTCATTGGACTTATCGTTGTAGCAACTGCTAGTTCTATCGGCACACCGCTCGTACCAGGGTCAGCCCTTACGTTCACGTGTACAATTTGGCGGACGTTGTTCACTGACCAGGTGCCAGGATCCTTCGTGTATATTGTGGCAGTGGAATGGATTATGTATCGCCTGCGTCGCACTTACAACATCATTGTGGCCGCCTTCATCGCACGTATTCTTGCTGAGCAGCTGGATGAGACCGTCGAGGATGAGGAAGACCGTGTCTACCTCGACCAGCAACTTGGCATGACGAACGGACCACAACTGTAGTAGGTAACAGCGAATTTGTTGCACTTCAAAACAATTGTTACCGTGTCGATGCTAGTGCTGTCTTACTTCTGGTACTCTTAACTTATGCATTCTTAGCTCGTTTATCTTCTTTGCCTCTTCGCTGTAGCAATTGGAGCTGCCCCACAATAGCCGCGGTGTAGAATGTCGCTGTGGCAAGTACGGAGCAAGCAACGAGTGGGTTCGCCAAGTCCACTGAGGAATGTTTTGAGACACCCAACGCGAACAGATTGTTAATAGCATGCAACGCCAAGCACTCTGTGAGTGATCCAGACACGACAAGCCTCAGTGCCAGGAAAAGACCCACTACCAAAGCCCACACCACTTGGAACGATACGTAACTCGCAGAATACTGCGTTCCGAGATGTCTTGCATTAGCCAAGTGAACTGCAGCAAACAGGAGACTGGAGAGCGCAACACTCCACTTAACTGAGTGCAATCGGTTGAGCGTCACCAATACGAGTGCACCTCTGAAGAACAGTTCCTCTTTGGCTGGTGCCAGTAGCACGTTCTGTAGTATCTCGGCAATGGCCAGCGAGCCGTCACTACGAATCACTGCCGCATGAACATTCCTCCACGACACCAGTCCCTGATCTTCAGGTTGACAGAACTTCAGCAACGCGATGGCAATTGAGTGCAAACCCATCGATAAGATACATGCTATGACGCTTTCCCACCCAAGCGCTCCGAGTCTTTGGACGAACTCACACTTTGACCGTCGAAAAAGCGACTCATACATTCCAGAAATCCCCAGCCGAAAGCAGCAGCTTCACTGATCTGCACAAGAACGTCTTGAGGGATTGAAACCGCGCCAACGAATGCAGCGTGACACACGAGCAGGACATTGCGCACAACAGCTCCAACAACAGAGGCGATCAATAACAACAGGAAGGCACCGCCACTGACCAACGCCAGCTCCATGACCAGCACCACACCGACGATAACAGGCGGTATCTGCGTCGGAACCGGAGGCGCCTCTGCCTCATCCGGCACCTGCAGCGCCATCTGAGTCGCCAAGACGCCGTTAGGGACAGCCGAGAGCCATCTCCACTCCTTCATGTGCTTCTGTTCCTGTGCACAGCCGAGCCAGTGAGCAGCATCAATTGAGACCGTCATACGCAGTGAGTCCGTTCTCGTTCAGCAAGTCGTCGCGGCCGCCGCCTTTATCCGGATCCAACAGCCACGCGCCAAGGTCGAAGAAGCTGTAGGCCATGGCGTAGTGACCTGCAGTGTGTCCATGGCCCTGCATGCATCGACAAGTTTGTGGTTAGAGCCAAGGTTGCGAGACAGAGAGATCGAAGGACTGGACGTACATTTTGGTGGTCGGGGTTGGCGCCTTTGGACAGCAGTAGCTGCGCCACCTTGAGGTGATTGTTCTGCGCGGCCATCAGTAGTGGCGAGTTGCCCTTGTCGTCGCTTTTGTTGATATGGAACGCGCTCTTCTCCAATTGATCGCTGTAGATGGTGCCAGTGCCCGGCGCAAACTGCGTCATAACCGTCAATGGATCGAATCTGCGTTCGGGCAAGTCTTGCAGAGCCTCGCGGAGTTGTTTCACTTTGCCGTGACGCACCAAACTACAGATCTCGTTGAATGGCACTACTACTCTGCCTCCTCCGGCAGGAGGGTCTTTAGGTGCGGGTGAGGGCCCCGCAGTCGAAATTGGTACAGGAATCGGGATTGAGCTCGCTGCACTCGGCGTTGGCTGCTTCACGGGACTATTGTTGGGCACTAGAACTGCCTCGGGAATTACCGGTGCTCCGACTAAGACTCCCGGATTGTCCCCGTAGAGTCGACGTATCTGGTCGCGTTCCCGTACCCGCATTTCCTCTACAGTGGTGATCACCTTCTTGCGGTGCAAGCGGTGCTCCATTCCCAATGTGTGGCGGAGATCGTCATCCGTTAGGTAAAGTAGCAGAGCTCCATCAACTGTGGCGTCAGCAAATGCTCGCTTGTACTGTCCTAAGGCAAGCGTATCCAACCAACGACCAACATCACTCACGCTCCAGGCTGTTATTTGTAGCGGTTGCTGTCCAGGGAAGCTGCCAGGCGGAATGCTAGCTTGGAATGTAGCAGGGCTCATAGATCCAAGTGCAGAGTTCAATGGAGTCTCTGCAGCCGAGTTTTCGGGCCATCGCTGTTGCGAGACAGCGGCAGCACTGTCCAATGTCAAATGGTGAGCTCCGATCTTGCGCATGGCTCGCACCATATTCATACTGCTGAAATATGTCATGGACATGGACATGAAGCCGAACTTCATCATCGTCTCAGTGGACTCCATGAGCGAAGCTGCTTCCTCACGTTGTTGATGTGAATAACCCTGAGAAAGCTGCGGGGCAGGTGAAGCCAATGCGCTGGGCGATGGGCTCAGTGGAGTAGGGCTACCTACTACAGGACTACCTCCAACTGTACGAAATACTGGTGACTTTGTTGACGGCAAAAGCGCTTCTTGCTTCTCCCGAATGCGTGATAGCTCCTTCTGTTGTTCTTCCAGCAGTAGCACAAGCTTTCGCTCTAGGGCTTTGAGCTCTTCCTCTTTTTCAGCCGTTCCTGGTCTACACGTGCAAGGGTCTCCTCGAGCGTGGCAAGCTTCTCACGGCGCTGTGCGATTTGAGCAAGCATCTGGGAGAATTCTCGATCCAAGCGCATTTTTGCTCGCGCAACGCCCATTTTGCTGTCTCATCCAATGTTCGGATGGCACCTCCAGGAGCATTGCTGTCCGCTTCGGCCTGACCCAGTGAAAGTAGCTCGGCTTCAAGTAGGCGTACACCCTCGTCGAACTCGCAAATTTCCTTTACGAGCTTCTCAGCTTCAGCCTCGACATCACTCTTCTCCCGCGCAAGCAGCGCTACATCGCTTTGCAACTTGGTCCCAAACACCTTGTACTCCAGCAGCAATTGCTTGCCAAACGTTAGGCCTTGTGACTGGGTCGTGGAGAAGAGAAATTTTTCGCGTTCTCGACTAAAGCGACGGCGCCCAAGGAGGCCTCGGAACACTTTCTGGATATTCGTTGCTGCGTTACGCCGGTGCCGTTGCCTGAACATCTTCGAACGTGCCACATACCGTCGCATTAAGCGTTGAATTTCGACAGCAGACTCGTATATTCGTCGCAGTCTCCGAACCACATATCGTCTGGCGAGCCAACCGCGTGCAATTCGTTGGATATCAAGTGCCGACAAGTATTCAAGCACACGCTGCTTGTATGAAGTCCGTCCCATCTTTCCGCGCCAGTGACGCTGAAGAAGTCGGACAGCCCAGTCCTCACGTTTAAGTCCTTTGTAGCGCTTACGAGCCATACGAGCTCGCCAGAGACGTTGTAAATGTACAGCGCAGCGCTCACGATGTAGCCGATGTGCTAAAGTCCGTGCGTAGAAGGCTCTAAACGCGCGCTGGATAATCCGGGCCATGGCACCCATGCGCTGAAGTCGTTTCTGATTACGACGCACTCTCCAGCCCATGTACTCCTTCACTTCAGGTATCAGGGGGTAAATTTTACTGCCGGCACCTGGTTGATATACTACGTTTGCACTTATGCGTTCGAATGCAGGAGTACTTGGGTCCCACGTCGTGAGGGCAATCAGCTTCGATCGGTTCGGTGATCCGTGTTGATTGGAATTTGAGTGCAGACCGACAGCGGAGCCCTTGATTCCCGCACTAGAAGCGTCGTGAGCTACTTGTTCAGCAAGTTGTTGCTGGTGAAGTCGCCACTGTGTTCCATCACCAGGATATTGTTGACTAGAGGGAGTTCGAGTCATTTCATCGCTCCCACCGACAGCAGGCGGCACGACATCGTTAACTGTTGTCAGCACACGGTCAATGAACGCATCCTCAAACTTCCGCTCCTGCTTGGTATTCTTCTGGTGATTCTCTTTAACACCATGGTGCACGTGCTCGTCCTCACATCGAGACTTGGTTCGATCGGGTTGCTGTTCAAGCTGTTTCCGACTTGTGCGGTGAGGTGCATCATTGACTTCGTGAAATCCGGTGACAAGCTGCTCAAGAAGTAAAAGAACATCCTGCTTACGCTCTTGCAAAGCCTCGTGACCGCCAGCCAGCCAGATAACACAACTTGGACGTTTGCCACGCTCTGAATTGTGTTGCTGGGACGATTTTCTTCTTCGGTACTGCAGCGCTTTGCCTATCGAATTTACTAGCTCCAAATTTGCCATGGCTAGGATGGTCTCGGCGTGAGATCCAGCTTCCACTAGTGCATTTTGCGTGGAACAGATAGAGATAAGAGGAACTCGCAGGTGCTTGAGATCCGATCGAAGGTCTTGATGTGCGAGAGCTCCAAGTACGAGCGCTTGTCGTCCCTGGAGTGTGATAGGATTTAGCACGGCTGTATAGAGATTGAGCGCCAGCGGTGTAGACACCCGAGCGAGGTACGCTGCTGAGAAGAGAAATCGTGCGTGGAAATAGACTGGAAGGTCTGGCCGTGATTCGGGAGTGCAGGCCAGCACTTTGGCAGTATCGTGCAAGAATTGAGCAAGCTGGGCATCAATATAAGCAAAGCCGTTGAGTAAGATAAGTGAGCGCGTATTGATATCGCGAGGCTTGGCCGAGCAGCAGAAACTGGCAGCAATATTTCCACCATTGCCAATACCGACGAGATGATATGGTTTGACACGCAAAAATCGATCCCCTCCTGAAGCTCCAGTCACGTGGTTTAACAAAGCGCTCAAGCACGCAACGTGAAAAGTATTATTCAGTTTTGTTCCTCTTCTCCATGACGTATACGCTTGTCCAGGATAATTCCACAGTAACGCTTGGACTCGACCACGATAGCGTGTTATCAGGGGCTGCAGGAGAATTTTCAGCCGCTCCCATGTGTCAAAAAGATCGTGAACAACCACCAGATTGAAAAATGCTTCGTTCGAGTCTGTGGCATCGGTATCATTTGCACTCATCCACGAGCCGCCCATTACACAGAACGGGATTGCAGTTTCCGAATCCATCTGAAATACGCCATGCACATAGTCGTCGCGAGCGTCCATATCGGCGAGATTTGGCATAGCCAGTGAATTCGCGGCATCAAGTCGACGCCGACTCTTGTTCTGCCGCACCTGCTGGTCTCGTTTGGTCTTTGTAAGTGCTGTTACCTCCTCTAGTCTTGTGGATGCCGCCGTCATTTCATTAGACGACAAGAGACTTCTACAGCGGAGAGCTGCTTGTAGCGTGTAATGAAGAGATTCGGTGTTCAGCGGTTTGCCGATACAGCCATCCATCCCGCTATCTTTGTAAAGCTGCAAGTCGCTTGACGTGGTTTGTGAACTTACACAGAGAATAACTGTGGCCTTCGTCGCTTTCACTTTGAGTCCACGCTTCAGTTGTGACTGGCGAAGCAATCTCGAGAATTCCAATCCTGTCATATCGTTTTCTGCTAGATTGCGCTCGACAAGAATCACGTCGTAGTCAAACTCCTGCGCAGTTCGTAGCGCCTGCCGACCGTCTGTCATGCTTTCAATTTTAATCTCCAGTGTCGGTGAAGACATCATAAGAATCATTCGATGCAAGTCGTCTGACATCATTGTGTCGAACGAAACCAGCAAAACAGTTGCTAAGCCTTTCAAGACGCAAGTGTCCCCACTAGCTTTGCCTCCAAAGATGTGACCAGCAGCTAGTGGAGTTGCCTCAATAGACTTGCTTGTTCCACGCAAGTATTTATCCATACCCACGAACGTATCGTTACTGCGGAGTAGTTTTTGTTGCTCTTGCTTGGTCTGACGTAGTTTCGTAGCAGATAGATGCGCTGTGGTTGGCTTTGCAGAAACGCTGGGGTTCCCTGTCTTGGCTTCTGTACTCTGCAGGAAAGGCATACTTACAGTTTGTTTGCTGCTACTCTCTAGGTGGCTCTGAATCTCCCCTCCGCTTTGGAAATGTCAGTAGTGCTTCGGACCCAATTCGTATTACTTCCTAGAGATGGCAACAAGGAGGCGTCTTCGGGTTGTCTCGTTTCGAAGTCAGCTGAGCTTTGTGCCACTGCTGAGAGAGTTTGCTTTGTGATCTCGTTGTCCTTACGCAACACAATTTCTTTCTCCTGGCTTTCTGGCCCGATAGGCCCGTCCGATATTATGGCTGCTCGTTTTTGTTGACTCATGTGGTGGCGCTTCCTTTTGCTTTGTTGATGCTTCTGCATGCTGTCACTCCCACCCGCAATCATCTGTCGAGCCAAATCCAACAGCGCGTAGACAGTGTAGCAATCAGAACATACTCTCACCTGGCGGTAGTAGTTGGCTACCCCTTCCATTTCTCCAAACAAACGTGTGCGTGAGCTTTCTCGCAGTCCTTGCGCTTGAGTGCTACTGAGCACATGCGACTGCCGCGCTTTTGTCGGTGAGTTTTGAAGTAATTCTGAGTGCTGTAACACCTTTTGCATGTGTTCATGGTTGCCTTTAGCCAATGCAATGGACTTGTACGTGATGACACGGAGCTCTTCCCCTTGGATCGGTCTACCGTCCACGCTCTTGCTCACTGACTGCGCCATCTCCATAGCCGACACCAGACGATCGACGTTGCTATCTCCCAGTGCTCGTAGCTCCTCCTTAGCGAACAGAAGCGACAGAGCCGTTGCAGCAGCAGCTTGCGGCGGAGGAGCAGCCGCTCGTCTCCTCCCGTTCCGATGCGCAGCCAAAGGATCTGTCTGGTTCAACTGCAGCGCAAAGCCACAGAAGTCTCCACTGCATTTGAACGGCGTCGGAAACGATCGGCCGCGACTTGCAGACTCCGCTTTGATCGCAAGACCTGGAGGTGCCATCAGTACACACTGTCATAGACCAAAACAACCACAGCAGCATGCGAGTTACTTGACGTCGTTTCGTGCGCACAAGTCGGTGATTGGTGGAAAGTGAAGCCATCTCGGTGATTGGCAAGTGATTGGCATCATGGGTGGCCCGCGCCGTCTCAACATGCCGCCGTGCGCCTTCCTGCGTGTGGATGAGACGGGTCCGTTCCTCCGTCGACGTTGCGAATTCCAGTACGATGGCACTGACTTCTGCGGCTTCCAAGCGCAGGACCAGCCTGGTTCCATGCGGACAGTCCAAGAAGTCATTGAGGATGCACTCAGACGCACGACAGGCGAGAGAGAACTGTCACGACTGCGTTTTGCCTCAAGGACGGACACTGGCGTGCACGCTCTGGGTCAGGTCGTGGTCTTCTCCAGCCAGTGCGTCGAGGCAGACCGCGCCTTCCGCGACGCGCTCAACAACCGCTTGCCCGACGACATTTTGTGTCGAACTCTCACCACAATGAACGCGTCTGAGGACGATTTCGACCCGTGCACTGATGCCACACGCAAACGATACATCTACGAGTTGGTATCTGGAGGAATGCGCCCCGTACTGAACCGCAACCAAGTGTGGCACGTCCGCAAACCACTGAATGTGGCGAACATGCAGGCGGCAGTGGAAATGCTGATGGCACCACCAGCGACCAAAGACTTTTCATCTTTCACGCCGCAGAAGGGTGCGGATGATGATAAATGTAATGCCTGCACGGTCTCAATTGAACTGCTCGCCCTCAGGCTGGATGGTGAAGTAGACGTACAATATGAAGAGGACATACCCACGAGGATACAGCTCGTCTTCGAAGGCAACCGATTTAGGTACAAGATGGTGCGTAACTTGGTGGGCACGATCGTGGACGTCGGGCTGGGCAAGTTGATTCCAGACGACATTCCAACGATCTTAGCAGCAAAGAACCGTGGGAAAGCAGGACAGGGTGCACCGCCGCAAGGTCTCACTCTGGCATGGGTCAAGTACGACTGAGCTGTTCTCAACATCAATTTACTTTTCAAGTAATAGACAGTGAATGCATTTATCTGTAGCGACAAGAATGTCTACGTTAGAATTCGTACCACTTTTTGTTGGCGTTTTTCTCGTTGAATGCTTTCATCGTCTGATAAAAGTCCTCGGACGTCTTCTTCATTTGCTCTGTTTTTAACCCCAGCTCACTAAGCTTCTCACCACGCTCCGCAAGGCGCTAGAACAGAAGTAAGCATGCTGTGTTAGTGATAACTTTTTTCGCCTAAAACCCCATTTCGACACATACCTGCTGTGCTTGCATGAGCGTATCTTTCGTCGTAGCTGTTCCGTGCTCGATCTTAGCCACGTCGCTTTCAGAATCTTCTTGTGCAGCGGTGGCGGTGCGATCTCCCATCAGCCGCTTACGCTCGTCCTCTTCGCTGGAGAATTGGAACACTTTATTCAGGTCCGTGGGCTCGTGGGTGACGCTAAGAACTAACTTCTTAAACATCTTGCCGGCATCAGCAATGCCTCGCTTCTTCCCACCTTCACGCGACGAAGGGGTGTAGCCTGCTCGAACGTAATCACTCGTTCAGCGAGATGCAGACGGGTTTTGATACACTTTCGTTCGAGCATGGCATTCTCCACTGTTGTCGGCTCGGCGAATAGCGAGAAACGCTCAATCTCACCAAAACTATTGGCTATCCAAAGCTCTCCGCCGAACGAGATTTCAGCTAAACTTCCGTCCACCAGGCCGCTACGTCCCAGTCCAAAATCAAAGTTGTTGAATTCTGACTCCCATATAAGCTGTAGAGACAACAACGAGAGAACATATACGCGATTGCTTTGGTCAACAACAACGAGGCAGTTTTCGACACCTTCACTAACGGGCACTCGAACGATCGAGGTCACGAGCACGCTCCCTGCAAATTCAAAGCTTGCCAGTGGCTGAGCTGGGATTTCCTTGGGGCCCATTGCCATCTCTGCTGCAGAAGGTACTGTTGCCAGTACGATATGAATCGTTTTGCCACACGTACAAACTAGGAAACGTGGCCGTTCGACGTCTGTGGGGACGCCAGCATTGACTACCAGTTTATCGTTTGATTCCACTTCAATATCTGCCGGTACTGGAATTTCAAGTCCCTCGGCAAAAACAAGTACTTTTTCACGGTCACGAAGCTTCTCGAGTACCTTGCACACCGAATCGAGATTAAGTGAACTCAGTTCAACGCCATTAACAGAGGTGAGAATGTGACCCGTCCGAACTCCCTTAGATTTGATCAAAGCGCCCGTATTGCTTTCTTCAGCAAACCCTTTCACCATTGCATGCCGCTGCACTTCCATGAAGAGGTGAAGCCCGATTGAACCCGAGGGGACCGTAACTTCGATGGTGTTCTTCCATACCGATGTTTCACCTTCAATGAACGCGTCTACAGTCGTAAGTACGACATTTTCACCCGTTGCCGATTTAGATTGCTCCCCATCGACTCCAACACAATCTGCTGCGTATATTCGAAGTCGGCGCTACGTGCACTAGTTTGCTGAGCATTGGTGGTGAAATGGTCATTTTTGCTTGCTTTCTCTGCCTCCACACGTTCTGGTAATTCAGGGCCCACCATGTCTGGGCTTATAGACTTATCATCACGAGCATCGACGACTCTCCGATCTTCGGTCCATTTGCGCCCTGGGATCTTAATGGGACTGCCCTTATCATCTATCATGATGATTGAGGATACACTGGCAGCTTTCTGCAAATCCACTAATGTCTCTCCCATTTTTGTTGCCGATTGCACGTGGTACATTTCTAGTGTTCCGCTGCCGCGTCCAACAAAAACGATTGGTATGACTTCGCGGTGCTGTACCATACTTGTAATTTCTACGTTCCCAGCTAGAGCGTGAGGATTGCTTGGACCGGTGACTGGGGAGTTTTATTTCCACTTCCCTTACCTCCCGGCAAAGACGTAGGAGAGGAACCGCTGCCGGGAATCTCAGTTATCTGCACAAGTTCACTCATCAGCAAAGAATCGATGGATGTGAATTTATCTCCGACTGGTGCAATTTCACAAACCAAAACTTGGAAAGCCTGCGTCTTAAGGTTGACAAGTGAGACCATTCCTGCTCCATCCGCTACAGCTACATATCCGTAGGAAGAAGATAGCGCCAATTTAGAGATAGGGTTGTTGTGCACGTGAACGGAAAATACCTTGTGGAAGCCTGCCATCTCCTCTTGATCTTTGTCATCGTTGGAATCACTAGGCGCGTCATTCATTTCTTCTAATTGATCTGACTTGCTTGTACTGTCGTATGACAATGTTTTCGTGAAAGTCAGTACAACTACCTCCCCGGAGGTGAACCCGACAGCTAAAGTCCGGGAAACGTCACAAAAAGTAAGGCACGTAATGCTCGCGTTGACTGGAGAGGGAGTCATTTGCTGGGAAACGTCTACGACATGGAGCAGTTTAATACCACCGTTGCTCGAATGGTCCGAAGCTATGTGAGTTTCCCAGAAGAGTACATGCCCATTACTGTGACCTGTCAGTAGCAAAGTACCGTTTGGAGCAAGACCATTCTCGTTGTCGAGGACGCCGCTAGGAGCGATGAACCCCTTCAGCGTCGGTTCCAACACGCTGCCACCATTTATGGGCCATTCAAAATCTCCATTGTGCAGACTCATGGAATCGTGTTTATCTTGTTTCCAGGTCGATATCAAGTCGTCTTGCAATTCACTGTCGGACTGAGACAAACTCACAAGCGCAAACGTCGTCAGTGGACTCAATTGTAACAATGGAGGGACGATTGCTGGCTTCGGCAGCCGTTCCAATCTCCACTCCCATTCTTCTTTGTCGCCATCACACAATTTCACAAAGCACGGTAAGCATTGCACACTCACAGTTGGTAAGCACCCATCGAGCGGGTTTCCAGAGAGAACAATCAGCGATAGAGGGGCCATTTTCGAGCAGTAGTCCACTTGATCCTGTGCGGCCACAAACGTTGTGATTTCTGCATGATTTGCCGACTCGATTGCCGTAACCGACCACGTGAGCTGATCTGCTTTGAAAAGATCCACAATGGCATCATCAGATCCGCGCCCGTCGTTCGGTGGGTGAATTAACGTCAATATGCTTGATTCATTGGTGTCAGGACGCCCACCAATAAATACAATGGCGCCAGGCAAATGGGCCAGCCTGGAAGATGGAGGTGCACACACCCACTTGACTTGCTTCACAGGTGTGTTTTTGTCATTCACATTTGAAGACACTGCAGCGTGGCGAAGCAAGCCGTGGGATTTGTCTACACGGAATACTGCAAAGCCACCATGTTTGAAACCTGCGACGAATCTTTTCCCGCTGGAGTGCCACGACAGCGACTGTGGGGAATTGTGAGCGAAAGTTTCTCCTCCATCAGCTGATGCTGATTCAGAAGGCGAGAGCGCAGCTTGAGGAGACGCTGCCTTGTGTGCTTTCCCACTTGTCCAAGTAAACTCTCGCACTACTTTGCGTTTGGCAAAGTCCCACATGAGCACTGCAGGGCAAGTATCATAGGCAATCAAAATCAAGTTGCTGTCTCGAGGGTGAGACGCCATAGCAGTCACTCCTTCCGCGTTGGGAACTGTAAGATCCTGAGGACGGATGACGTACGTGCTAACTCTTCCCGTCTCTTCTTGGATCACGTGAATGTCTCCATCGTCCGTCGCTACGAAGAAGAAAGGGAAATTAGTGTATGCAATGGTCTCCAGAGTCGTAATGACGGTCGTCGTCCAGCTGTCGGGCACCAGAGCGAGCGTGGAGGCCGTGGCCAAGTCGAAGATTCGGATGGAGCTGTCGGTGTACGCCACGACCAGTCGCTGCCTCGCTGTGAACTGCAAGTGAGTGACGCCCAGCACCAGATGCGACGGAGTCTCTGGCGCCTCCAGCAGCACTTCGAGTCCCTCCGCCCCAAAGAGTTTCACGGTCCCAGCAGTCGTCCCCACAGCCAAAAGACCTTGGAGACCGCAGTACGCCAGCGCCTTCGCGTTGCTGGGCACGCCGTGGTGGGCAGAGGCGTGCAGGCCGAACATGGACGGACGGAGAGCCGTGGGGCGAGACAGCAGCGCATCGAGCGCCTGCTGAGACGCGGACGTGGCGCGACTCGCCTTGTTCCCCATGGCGGCGGTTTGCAGAAGTGAGGCCTTCAACGTGGTAAGAAAAGGGATACTTATATGAGACGGAGAAATAGCAGTATCAGTAACCACAGCAAGTGATTTCAATACTTACACGAAGATACAATAAAGATCGTCATTGGTAAATGCACCACCAAGTCTTCTATCTGTCTAATGCACAATGCACCTTTGAGCCAGTCAACTACAGCCTAGTAGCTGGCGCTTCATACGCGTCAATGGCTTCATTGGCCAGTCGATCAGCCGCTGCGTTCTCAGCACGAGCCACATACGAGAATGTCACGTGGCCAAGAGCTGCACTGACGTCCTTGCACTGCTGGTAGAGCGCCCGTAGGTTCGCAGCCTTGACTCGATACTGGCCCTGCATCTGCCGCACAATCAGTTGCGAGTCCATGTGGACGTGGACGCTTGTGGCCTGGTGTTGCTGCGCCAGTCGCAGCGCCAGCAGCAGTCCGTGGTACTCGGCTGCGTTGTTCGTCTCTCGGTCGCCCACGTACAAAGTGCTGCTGGCTATCACCTCTCGGGTGCTCGGGTCCAGCAGCAACGCTCCACAGCCACTGCGGCCTGGATTGCCACGAGACGCGCCGTCTGCATAGGCGAGTACCGTCGTCTGGGGGTTCTTGGCTTGACGTTGGAGCTGCGACGAATACGAATCAGAGGAGAAACGCACCGACTGGGGCTCTAGTCGACGCATTGACAGCCGTCCATGACCAGCTGAGACCTTGCTCACACTGCGCAACATACTGACTGTACGACTCGATGAGATGAGGCCTAAAAAAACCATTAGAAAGTCTCCGAGGTTTTATTACAACAGCATGTTGGTCGGACTGGCGGTGCTGGTGCTGGTGCTGGCAGCCGTGGCGCTGCTGGTCGGCTACGTGGCTCTTACTTGGGAGCACGATGTGGTGCAGAGGTGCGTCAACGCCTTCCTGTCTCTCCTCTTTCTGTCGCTAACCCAACGCTCCATCTCTCAGCTACGCAGCTCTGCCAGCGCCCGCCGATCTCGGCACGAAGGAGTTCCGCTGGCGCTGCTGGCTCTCGCCACTTACGCGTCGGGGCTGGCGCACTTCTGTCCTGCGTAGTGCGTGCCCTCGCATCACACTCCAATGCCCCTTCGCCTTGCTGTCCGCAGACTTCGCCAAGCTCGCCACGTCGCTGAGTCTGCCCAAGTTGGCGCTGGAGCAGCTGCCATTCATGTTCCCTCAAGTGGCGGTGGGGAGTCTCTTCCTGCAGCTACTGGGCAACTCCAACTTCCCTACCAGTGTGCGGGAGATCAGACTCAAGGCCCTGACTGTCGTCCAACTGCGACCGCTCAACATGAGCTTCCCTTTGCAAGATGAAGAGAAGGCGGCTCCGGAGCTTACGGTGCGTGTTGCTCATGGTTTCTAGACTGGTTTAATTGAGTGGTGTAATTCGAATGAGAAATATGACTTTGTCTTTGCTGTCCAGTGTCTGATGGTGCTAACAGAGAAGCGCTTCCTCGAGACAGAGATCGAGTTCACCGTGCAGACGGATCTGCTGGACGACCAAGGCACGGTGTGGCAGTCTGTCACGTGGCTTTCAGTCCCGTTCAAGCAGGATACGCTGTTAGCTCCGCTATCAGTATCTGTTTCAGGACTGGATGAGAGTCTTGTGGCACGCGCCAACGCGGACGTTCGGGAGGAATCTTTCGTGTGCTCCAAGCGCAATCTGACTGAGTTCGAGGAAGTGACTGTTGTGGACGTGACAGGTGCACGCTCTAGCAAGAATGACGCTGTGCCGCTCATGTGGATGCTGGCGCGTGCAATGGGCATGCTGCAACAACAGGAACGTGTGCCGGCGCTGCCACTGATGTGCAACTGCGTGTTTGGAGAGGACGCGACGTCGGTGCCGCTGCAGAAGAAGATCCTGCTGCAGTCGTGGGTCAGCGAGCAAGACTCTCAGGAGCAATCGCAAGTGGTCAAGTTTGATGCCAACGTCGATGGCGTGAATGCGATGACTGGAATCCTTCGCACTGTCGGATGGGTATTCCCTGGCCAAGAGTCTTAATCGAGTGACTGTGCAGCACAATCGTTGCCGGAACTTAAAAGTAGTACATTTTTAAAATGACAAATTGCAGCTTTTTAAAAAACCATTTTAAAGTAAACCAAATGCATGACAAACGTTATGCAGTGGAGATGCCTGAGCTGCAGGAGCAATTGAGGGAGATATTCGCCCAGCGGCAACAGAACGGCCAAACAACAGCCGAGCAGGATGCAACTGCAGCAGCTCAGTGGTGTGGCTGCCTCCACAGTTCCTTCTATGGGGCCAACGCTGCTGTGCGGGGCGTCAATAAATTCCTGGAGCTGGAGACGACGTTGACGCAGCTGTTCTCTCTGTTGAGCTCTCAAAGTTCGAACGCGTTTTGGTCTTTTGCGGCGATTGTGGTGCTGCATTTGGCACAGGAAGAAACGCAGCCACACCAAAGAGAGGCAGATAAAATCATATCAAGCAATGGATTTGAGGTGGCGGATGTGAGGAAGAAGAAGAAGAAAAAGAAGACGCAACCCAATGCTCCCCTGGCGTTTATGGTTGTCAATGCACTGCGGAAACTCGCTGAAGATAACCAGCAAAAGAGAAGCTGCCACAACCAGGGCCAAACAAATGCCACGCTCCGAGCGTTTTGCTTGCAAGGACTTGAAAATCCGACGTTGGTGGTACGGCCAGTAACAGTCCACAAGGATACTTGAGTACAGCTGACAGTCCTTCCTTCGTTTCGTTGCAGGATCAAAAGTTGGTGGTCGAAGTTCTGGACCTTTTGGGATCACGGATGTACAGCCCCAAGCAGTCCAACAGGCAGTGGAGTCCCTACTTGCCTCAAAGAAGTATACGGCATTGATCAAACTCCTCACCATCTTCCGTTCAACGTTGGACTGGTCTTTCCCTTCAACCATCAAAACAATGACGAGATCTAAGGATTGGTCAGCGGCAGAACTCCTCGCGCGAACTTTTGGTGGGCCAGATGATAAAGGTATTTCATGGGATTAATGTCTGTATTCAGCTGATGATTGACATTGTGGTGGTCATTGTGCTGACTTCTATATCTTAATTCTTTAATACCTTGGCTAAACGCGCTTGCCTCTCCAAAGAGCTGGCACGCATATTGGTAGATGAAGCTATTGAAACTCAGGATGTTAAGCGGGTACGATGACCAAGCAAGAGGTTTTATTGTAATTCACAAAACTAAAATGTGATGTTATGGTGTTCTCTAGGCGCATCGCATCGTCTATAATTTCGGTCTGCGAGAAGAGTACCCTGACATTGGTGCGTACAACCATGAGATCTATTTCGTTCCCTACGTTGCTAACTGATGCGTGTTGCAACGTAGACCTGATGTACTGTCACGATGGACTAATGAAACTCATTGAACGGCAGCGCTGGCAAATGGCGCTTTCTTTCGCTGGTAACGATACTTCACTACTAAAGCTACTGCTGCATCATGTGGTTGCCGCTGGCGAAACTCAATGGGCTGCTCGGCTGGGTGACATACTGAAGATCCCTGAAATTGAAGGGTTATGTGCGCAAATGGGCACCCAACGAAGTTCGTCGAGAAGAGGCCGTCTCACGTACTCTGGTAATGCGGCTGCCTTAAACGGCTGGCTATCGTTAGGGTTGGGAGGCGAGGCCATCGTATTTTGTAACACCGAGGAAGCACTTCGAGCTGCAATGGATCATTTCCTTATCAGGAATCCCATTCTAATCGAAGGCACTGGCGACGATGCAGTTGGAGCGAACAACACCAGGTTTTATAACGACCAGATTGTCGGGTTGGACGTGGAGTGGAAACCAATATCGAGCAAAATTGCCGCTACAACGGGTTCGACTACAACAACTGCTGTTGCAAGCATTTTACAAATTGCATCTTCGACGCGCGTGTTCATCGTCGACCTGTTGGCGCTTCACGTAAGACGCATGCGGATTTTTGTGAAGCAACCCTTATAACTTTTTTCGTTTTTGGATGTGTTAACTAGGGCAACGATTTCTTGTTTAACACCTTCCTTCAACGATTGTTCTCTTCCACGTCACTCCTGAAAGTTGGCTTCGGCTTCGATTCAGATCTTAAAGGTGCGATTTGCAAATTTTTGCTGAAGGTCACAACGTACTAACGCGGCAATATATTTTCTCTGTCAACTGTAGTACTACATCAAACGTTCCCAGAGCGACCGTCATTGCTTCGCATTTCACCTTTTCTGGAGGTACATTTGTTCGTTTTCTGTATTCCAATGTTGTAAAAACTACGTCTAACACCGTGTGTTGGCATAGTTGAGCACGGTAGTTTCTAAGCTGCTGAATGTCTCGCTGGGTAACAGTTTGTCGAACGCGACAAGCACAATATTGGGAAGTCCCCTCGAAAAGGTACTTTACAAATGAAGTGTGCGAGTTGTGTTATGATTGACATTGCTAATTTGTTTTATCAAGAAAATGCAAATGTCGAATTGGGATACTCGCCCACTAACGCCAGATCAACTTACGTATGCCGCACTAGACGCCTACTGTCTTGTTCAGATGTCCCAGAAACTGTGAGTACACGGTCTTTTACACAACGCACTGCATTGATGTTGACTTACGAAGATAGTCTACACAGGCGCAGGGGTGAAGATGACGATCTACCAACGTGGCAAGAAACGACTGCACTAATCCATGATCACGTGTACACGTCACCGTTAGACGCCGAGAATACAGCCGATGCTATTGAGATGCGAGAAAAATATTACCAAGACTGGGTAAATGGCGATGCAAGCTATGGTGACGGGGCTGCCGAACTTCTTACGGCTCTGGATATTGAAGAATACTGGGAGAAACGAAAGCTGGCATACCGACTGCAAGACATGGAGTTGCCGAAAAGAGGTGTGGATGATGAAGTTGTGTTGGACACTGCTTTAGAGTTTCTTGATACTCAAGCCGTCAAAAGTTTACTGGAGCCAGCGCGTGGTCATGATCCCAGCTTCAGCGTAGCGGTTAATACCATTTGTTTCTTTGCTGATGGTAAGCACATGCGTACTGCTGCTGACCCTTCGTTCTGACCAATTCATTGTGTGGCATTTGCTCGCAGAGGCACCATGCGTCGCGTGCATTGAAGCAAACTGCAAGTTAGATACAGCTCAACTAGCTACTCTCTGTGGAGTCAGTCGAAGACGAATTAAGTTCGCGACATTCTCCGAGTGCTGCGAGTCTTTTGGATTCGAGCCTGGAACGATCCCTCCATTCGGTCACCGCTCTGGAGAGACGATCCCACCGATCAAAATTTATGCCAACAGTACGCTGCGGCATATACAGTACCTCATCTGTGGCGGCGGTGCTCACGATTCGCTTCTGTGGCTGAGCTCGAAGGCGTACTTTGCGTTGATAGAGGTTGAGGCTGTGGGCGATATCCAGCGTGGATTTTCGGCTATTGAAGCTTCCATCTCAAAGGAAGAAGTGGGCATCTCAGCGAGTGAAACCACTTCGATTGCCTACAAAAACATGGGGTATAATTCGGAGTACAAATTCCTTGCAGACTCGATGGTTGCTCGAGTGGGCAAGTGGCTTCGTACTATTGGGATGGACGTGCTTATATGGGATCCCTATGCAGTACCCAAGAAAAAGGCAAGCCAGGACCACAAGGCAGCGCTATTGGCATTGTCCGTGTGCGAACAGCGAATCCTTCTGACGCGTGACAAAAAGCTGGCTAATCGGCGTGATGCTGGAGCCTGTTTCGTGGTGTCTAGTGATGACCCATTCCAACAATTTCAGGAAATTAAAACGCACTTCGCGCTCAAGCTTGTGAAGGATGAGATGATGTCTCGGTGCTCCCGGTGCAATGCCAAAGGGTTCGACGTCGTCGACCTAGAGTACGTGCGCAGCCAAACGGAAGATGAGGTCCATCCAAACGTGTTGGAGGTCGTGACCGAGTTTTGGGTCTGCCGCGTATGCCACAAGATATATTGGGAGGGCCCCAAGTACGACTCAAACTACGCGAATCTATTGCGGATGTTTGACGAGGAAAGTATCGTCGGCTCGGACTCGGAAGATGCGACTGCACATATCTCACCAGTTTGAAGCGAGTGAGAAAAGCTAATACGTGGCAACTCGTTACAGTTCACGTTCGTATGTACACAGGATAATATGCCTAACCATTCGAGACTGACCAGCAATCACCACTTCTTGCCGGCTAGACCACTGAACCTTCGATGTCGTTCGAGCCGAGTCAAGGCTGTACAGAACACGCTGGACGGCCCTACCTGATGTCGGCATTGGTGTCACGCTTAACCGTGAGCCCTCCATTGGTCTTAAGCACCGACAGAGGATAGCTGACAGCTATCATAGCTGAAGTTTTGGAAGCGAGCATGTCGTTGTCGAAGCCAGCAACGCCATAGGCAAAATGCTGACGGGTCTTTGATGCCGCTGCGGAGCTCTTCAATTGGTCCAGATCGCAGGTGACAATGTCCTCCTAACACACCTCGATGTCTGCAGTCTATATTTCCCTGTTGGTGGAGCCAAGTTCTCTTGCAAGGAAAATGTTTGGCGTGGCAATTGACGCTGCCCTGACCCCAAAGTCACCTTACCGAGCTTTAGGTCGGCTGCACTCTGCATCTCTTCACAGGTTTCATGGTGCCTTCAAAGTTTTCGGACTCACAAAGGAGAACCTTATTCATTTTGACACTTTCCTTCCTACAAAACGCTGAATAGAAACGCTTAATCGGCACGTTCTACTTCAATTGGCTGCACACGGGCAGTAGTAGTGGTGGATGCGAAGATGCTTTCCTTCGGTGGTGAATGATGTTGTCTTGCATCTCCACGTTGGGAACTTGACTTTGTGTTCACGCTTTTTCTTCTCGACAAACTTCACCGATATCCCAGTAATGTGTCCGCCAGGATTGCAATTCATTGAGACTGCTACTCATTCTTTGACCCAGTGCTGGCTTTGGGAACCTTGATAATCAACATTCGTCGAGTTCGCGGGTGACGCATTCTAATTTTTCCCTGGCAGAGCTGGATGTCCACAAAGATTGGAGACTGTACCCCGAAATTCCGTTGATCCTGTGGAAAATGCACAACTATCGTGTTCCCCCAACATTTATTTCCACAACGCCAAGCGATCACCTTTAGTATACCAAGGATGAGTCATTCGTTGCAGCAGCCGGTCGACCGCGCTTGATCTCGATGGTCGCAGTAGCAGCCGTCAAGAGATTCCGTGAGCCCGTGACGAACTCTTAAACCAAGTCTGGATTCCTCTGACAATAAAGTGTTCGCATGATTCTAGACTACATGTAGCATCACGACACGTTCGTTTAATAGGTGGTCATTCTCTTTGGTTGTTTGGTGCTTAGGAGCCTGTAATTCACAAGCAACCGATAGCAAAACCATACCGTAAGGCACGGTGAGACAAAAGAAGCGCTCTTTTCCTTTAAAGCACACCGCTTAGCCTAGTTGATGAGCAAGGTCTCATCGTCATCGTAGCCGAATTCACCTTTATACTGTGCAAACAAACGTTCGATCTCTGCCACGTACTCGGTGTGCACAGCGCGAATCTCCTCCTCCGTGGGGTTTTCGGTCAGCTTAGTGGCGATAGGCTTGCCATAAACTACGCCAAAACGTTTACCCTTGGGCGGTTGCTTTGGCATCCACATGAATTTACCCCAGAAGATGACCATCGGGATCTTGAGCGTCTTACGGAAAAAGTCAATCACGCCCTGAGGAGGATTCCACATACTGCAAAAAGTGACAGCATCAAGTGGTTAGCGAAGAGAGTGATTGCAAGCCAATTTTGAGTACGTACTTGTAGAGCCACTTCTCGCCGAACACGAAGCTCGGTACCAGCTCAGCACCGTGGCGCATGGCCAGTTTGACGAAGCCTAGGCGCTTCTTCAGCACGAGCTCATTGACCTTTGAGTTAGGGTCGGTCTTGAAGATCTCAGGCACACCACCAGGGTACACAACAATGCTGGTGCCGTCATTCAGGACCTTGTCGGCGGTAGAACGCGAGGCATCTACACCACCCAACCACAGACACAGCTCACGTCCCAGCGGCACGTAGAACATCGTTGACGCTCCAAGCGCTGACCGGAATCACAGTAGAACAAGAAGCGATTAGTGTCAACACCAGAAAAATACCACAAAACAGATTGCTCCACCTCTTGTTGGAATGCCCGGAAACACTTTCTCCCAGTTTCCACCGTACGTGGACACACGTGAGAGCACAATGATGCCGTGCGGGTGGAAGCCAAAAATGTATTTCTTGCTGCTGTCGAGTTCTTCCTCACGGATGACCTTGATCCTGCGTTGTAAAAGAGTAAAAAGAATAAACGCAAGGCCGATCAGTCCTCTGCAGTTTACAGTCATCGACACATCCGATGCAAACGTACCCAAGGAACTTGGCGCTCAGTCCCCAAATTCGGCCAGAGCGGAATGCTGGCCAGGGATTTCCCTTGGCAGTTTTCTGGGCGCCACTGAGGAAGGACGGCAGGTAGATGGCTACAAGTGCCACAGGGATGTAGCCATAGCCGATGGAGTAGAGATAGTAGAAGAGCACAAGGAAAGGGACGCCCCAGACGTTGTAGTGGATGGTGACGAAGCTGAAGAGGTCGGTGACGACGTTCTGCAGCCACAACGGGACGCGAGAGTCCTCCGCGAAGTAGCCAGGACACTCGTGGACGAATGGAGCAGCGTCGGCCTTGGTCTTTGGGGGAGGAGCAGCCTCATTGCTGTTGTCTTCGGACTTGAACTCCTGCGCGGTCATGTCTGCGACTTGGCAAATGTGTGACTCAGAGCTCTGCAGTGTTCTACGCAGATTAATTGCGAGTGCCGACTGTGACGAAGCGATTCAAGGCCAACTGATGTCACTGCTTCAGAAAGTGTTGACTCGACATATCAGAAGTGCGCCACATGTGGGTCCGTCCCAGATGCAGATCTGGCACGTTTCTTCTTCCACTCTGCGATGTCGTCGCTTGCTGCAGCGCAGGCCGATGGCTACTACTACCCGTCGGAATGGCGTCCTGAGCATGGATCTCTCAACCAGTTCCACCAGTCGCACCCCTGGGGAAGCGAGCGAAGCATCTGAAGAGTGATGGAGTGTTGGTCGTCCGCTTCGAGATGCCGTTCAACGTCTGGTGCTCGCACTGCGACGTCCACATCGGTCGCGGCGTCCGCTTCAACGCCAGGAAGAAGCACGTGGGCAACTACTTCACGACAACCGTGTGGGAGTTTCGTATGGATTGTGCCAGCTGCAGTGGGGAAATGGTGATCAAGACAGACCCGAAGGAGCGAGGCTACGACCTTGTGAGTGGAGTGAGGAAGAAGATCGAGGGAGAACACAAAGACGAGGCGGAGACACAGACAGAGAGGATCAACGACCCAGAAGTAGCGCTTAAATTGCAGGAAGACCCCTTCTACAGACTGGAGCATGAGAACGAGGACAAACGAGCAGCCAGGAAGCGAGCTAGAGGGATGGAGGCACTAGTGGAACTGCAGGACGCAGAATTCAAGGACGATTATGCGGCTAACTCAGCGTTAAGAGCGCAGTTTCGGAATCAAAAGAAGCAGCGCAAGAGTCGGGAGCAGGAGGCGCAACGACTGGGTCTGTCAATCCCATTGTTGGATGTGCATCCGGCAGACATAATGGCGTCGAAAGCTGTCGTCTTCAAAGACATCCCACAGAAGCGGAGACACTCCAGTCGTTCAAAATTGCATTCTTCTACAACACCCTCAGCAACGAAAATAAGGACCGACTCATTCCAACACTTTGGTGATCCTGTTGGTTCTCAACTGCAGCGCTTGAAGGCAGCCAAGCAAGCTGCTAAAAAGCGAACAGCAACATCGTCGCGGAGGTGAATGATTTAAACTTATTCAATCCAACAATAAAATGCATTAAACCACCATGGCACTACGTGCAAGCAGTTAGTTAAGAGCTGCACACAATCGCGGGACGTCACTACACAGCACGGTGAGCGACTTAAAGGCGCGGTCCTCATCACCCTGCCAAACCTGCAGACACTCATCTGCCGTAACGACCATGTCACTGGAATAATTTGCATCATCGCTGTACGCGCAGTATGCAAGGAGAACACGCACGAGGCTCCTCTTCTCACTGTCACTCGCCGATACTGCGTGTTGATCAACATCGCTTGCAATATCATCAAACTTTTCGTGCTTGCCATTCAGAATATAATCTTCCACGTGCATTGCTGTGTCCGAGATGCTCGACGCGAGCTGTAACAGCCTTTCTCCCTCTAACTGGTTGTCCTCTGCCTGTAAATTTTGTTCTCCTTCCCGCTGATCGCAGTCAGGTTCAGTGTAGAACGCCCAGTCGTCTTCCAGCTTGGGCAGCACTTCATAATCGTCTTCAACATCACTCAACTGGTTTGTACTATCCGTGTCACCAGCATCTTCTTCCATTGACGTCGCTTCCCTCTCCTCCGGCTGCTGGTCTTCACTTTGTTGATTTCCACTCTCCTGCATCTTCTCACTCTTTGTCTCTGGTCTAAAGCTTGGGGTCAGCCGTCGTAAGCTTCTTGTAGGCTTGGGATCGGCTTCAAAGACAGCGTTAAACTCATCGAACACGTCGTCCACATCCTCCGTTGGCTGCAGCTTTTGCTGTTGGGGTTTGGTACTGGCAATGAATTTCTTGGCGATAAACACGAGCGACGCGATGAGAGCAGCCTTGGCTCGAGTGGTGGCAGCTGCAGCCCAGCAGCTCATGACGGCAGCCCCCAGCGCCATCCGAGTCGACAGAGCGCGCAGCAGAGCAGCTTGCTGGGCCGCGCACCTTCGCTGCAATGGCGACCCGCGACGCTGCCGCCCCCGCAGCGCTCCCACCTGCGCCCTGACGATCGTGTAAACAGCCTCGGAGCGGCTGCGAGCCCGACAAACCGACGCCACAAGGAAGTTGCCCATGCTTGACCAGGATTGTCTTCGGGGTCAAATGCTGTTTTTCACGAGTGGAAGCGACTTTCGTGTACCCAGAAATACTCAACTTGAAGAGGCACTTTCGCCAAATTCTGCATTTTGATTGGCTCGATTCATTTGGTCCACACTTTCATGTGGAACAACGGATGGAGCGCAGTCATTTTGACTACCTTCAGGTCGGATGCACCTACCTGGAAGCCAATACCGCTCAGGCGGCTCTCACTTTGCAGAAACAACATCCGAGCAAGCGCCCCCATGACGCGCCGAGGGCCCAAGACCACGACGCACGTGCACCGCGTGCCGGAGACCAAGGCCAAAGGCGGCACGACGGATCTCTTGCTGCATCGCCACCGCCTTTCGCATCGCTCCTCTGGTTTTATGTTGGCTCGCAAGTATCGGTGCGTCTTTAATCTCTTTTTAAGTTTCATCGTCTCTCTCACCTCTCTTGTGTGATATTTTGCAGCAATCCCTGGCCGTCGGAGGCTGACTTCGCACGTGAACTAAGCGCTCGCTTCGCTTCTCAGACTGAGCGCTCTGGAAGCGGCTCGTCTGCAACTGCAGTGGCTTCCACAGGCTCCAACAGCAGCAGCAGCAGTGTGGTGGGACTCAACGGCCCCAAGGGCTACACGAGGGAGGAGCTTATTAACTTTTGGAGGGAACTGTCAGTTGTGGCCAAGAGAAGACTGTTGAGGATCCGGAGAGAAACGTATCTGACGGCGTTGGATCAATTCCTTGTGGGCCAGAACCTCTGCTGTGAGTGCCATGACAACGTCATTGCCGAGTGGGAAGATCACGAGCGCAAACGCTCGGGCAGTCGCTCGCTCCAGGATGTTTTCAGCGTCTTCCCGCCGTTTCTGGACGATGAAGACGATGAGGACGACGATGAGGATGACGAAGATGGCGAAGATGAGGATGACGAACAGGATAATGAGCTGGAAGACGAGTCGGACGAAGACATGATCGCGACAGAAGATATGGTGCTAGAAGAAGAGGAACTGGTGTTTAAATATGAGCTAGAACGAGGAGGAAGACGGAGTGCTGGTGGGAAAGGTGGCATGCTGTCGGACGAGTACCTAGCAGCGATGGAGGTCGGAAAGCGACAGGAGGACGAGCTTCTGCGACTTATTCAGAAGGAGGAACGCTATATCATCATTCGGGAGGACCACACAAACTTTATCATGGATCTCATCCGCTGTGGAGAACAGTTCAGCTATCTGTCACCGTTTCGATCTGGGTTCGACGACGATTATAGTGAGGAAAGCGAAGAGGACGACGACGTGGATGACAGTACATGCCCAGGTGCAAATACATCTCACCTGGCACAGGAATATTTACTGGAAGTTCTAGCGATCAAGTTCAGAGAGCAGGTATACGAGACACATAAGATCTGAGTCAGGAAACCACGTGGAACTAATTGTGCATGTTTGTTTTGATTTCTGCTTTGTTTGTCAAATGACAGCTGGAGGACGCGTATCAAGAGGCACTGCAGCACTCGCTCGCGATTCAGGCGGAGTTGCTTCGTGACGAACTTGCAGACCTCAAGGCAAGTCAGAAACCTGTTACCAGCAAGAAGAAGAAAAGCAAAGAGAAGAAGAAACGCCGCAAAAAGATCAGAAGGAGAAGACAAGCAACGCTCCTGATCGTGAGCCTGTTTCAGTACCACACCAAAAGAACACGGGTAAGAAAGTGGAGCCTTCACTTGCCATTAGTGGAGACTCGGACACGGAGATTCGAGACCCAGAAGAGGACGCAATCGACCGCGAGGTGGAGCAGTTCCGTTTGCTACTGGAGAAGATCAACGCCGAGAGCACATTGCGATCTCGGAAAAAGTTGGTGCTGCCTCCAGGAGCTTTTGCTCATTTAACCACCGTCTCGTAAAGATTGCACTACTTCGGTGCTGGTATTCATTCGCAAGAGAGAGATAAAAATTGTAGCACTGCAATTGGCGCCATTTCCAGCATCTCAATTTGTGACCCCCGCCAAAATGGCTCTTTTCTCTCACCAGATTAATTGACTTGTTTTTGTATGATCCGGCAAGTCTGGTGGCCGTTGCGATCTCAGTCTGCAATTTGAAGTGAAGAGCAAAGACCTCCAAAGGCGACGAACCAGATGCGGACACTGCGCTCTCAGCAGACGAGCGCCGAGGAGACGACGGTGGACGATGTGTGCGTCGTGTGCAGCAACGAGTCGCAGCGCGTGACGGTGGGCTGCTGTTTGTGCGCCAGAGTCTTCCATTTGGGTTGTCTCACGCCTCCATTGCGTCGTCGCCCGCCACTTGCTGACGCCTGGGAGTGCGTCGACTGCAAAGGGAAGGAGAGCACGACCATCAATGGGAAGAAGAGGAAGAGAGCAAAAGACGAAGAGAATCTTCAGCCCAAGAGACGTCGAGTAGCCAATCGATCAACTGGCGCGAAGGAAGAAGAGCAGAACTCACAGACGAAGGAGCCGCCAAAGCGCCAGAATGGGAAGGCGACAATGAAGAAGAAGGCGGAGAAGCGAAAGGCACACGCAGTGAATGGCCGTGGCGTACGTCGCTCTGTGTCACGAAAGCAACAGGTTCAGTTTCGTGGCAGTGGAAGTGACGAGAGCGATGAAGATGATGATGGAGACAGCGACTTTGTAGGCGAAAGCTACTCAGAGGAAGAAAGCTACTCAGAGGAAGCAAATTGGTCGGAGGAAGAAGACATTGTGCCAACAAGAAGACGTTCAGTGAAAGTGACAGCCCCCAGAAAACAGAAGCCCACAGGTCGAGATGTTATGGAAAAGGTGCGACTGAATTTGCCAAAAATTATCGCGCAAGTATCTGCCCAGAGCACTTTCCCCACAAGTGCCTCCAACAATAACACCAATGGAAATGACAGCGATTCCATTGGCATTGTTGCTGAGAGTGAGGAAGAATATATGAGCGAAGAGGAGTATAATGGCCCGAGATACTTCATTGAGTACGCGGCCAATGCCAGAGCAAAGGTAAATCCCTGAGACCGCACTGCCAGTGTTACATAAGTATCTCGGCTGAACTTCTTGCTTTTGGTTTTTGCAGTGCAAGAGCTGTGAACAGAAGCTTCTCACTGGAAAATTGCGCGTGGGCATCCAAATCCGGCATTCGATCTTTGGTCATACCACGTATTATAAAGTGAGTGTTCTCGTGACTCTATGCATCGTACTGCATCTAATCTGTATCTTGATATTAACTTGTGCAGCATTTGGAGTGTACTGCCATCGGCTTAAATGCTGCCGCCGTTAATGATCTTAAGAACGATCGAAATGCTGATGCACGGGTGCATGCAAGCAAAGCTTCTGACCCGATTGAAGGTTTCTCTAGGCTAAAACAGCAGGATCAAAAGCGTGCTCGTGAATACATGAAGGAGAATGACCTGAATGGTGTCATCGATGAACGTCTTGAACTCAGCGACGATCACTTCAACAAGAGATCTCGAATGCCTGAAAGACAGCCATCGAAGCATCTGACAGCAGCACTGCTCCCATATCAGCGAGAAGCGCTGGGATGGATGGTCGGACAAGAAGAGAGTGATTACAAAGGTGGAATTCTTGCTGATGAAATGGGCATGGGGAAGACAATTCAAGCCATATCTCTCATTCTCGAAAACGTCCGCCAGCAAGATGTATCTGCGTCTACAAAAGGTGCGAAGCGTGGGGAGCCTTCGATCATACGCGGCGGAACACTCGTCGTTTGCCCTCTTGTTGCTGTAATGCAATGGAAAAGTGAGATCGAGAGGTTTGTGGAGCATGGACATTTGTCCGTGTACATTCATCATGGACCGAAACGCTTGGATATAGCAGCGAAAATTGCAGCGTATGACGTTGTACTCACCACGTATTCAATCATTGAAAGTGAAATCCGAAAAACGCTTGGTTGGTCGAAGGTAGCATGCAAATACTGTGGTAAGAAATATTTGCCCGATAAGCTGATCTCCCACAACAAGTATTTCTGCGGACCAAACGCAAGAAAGACTGCTCTCCAAGATAAACAGCAAAAGAAGAGACCCAAGAAAAGGCTGCAGGAGAAAGCAGCGAAGAGGAGGACAGCGACGATTTAAAGAAACCCACTCGGAAACCAAAAGGCCGAACTCCATATGCAAAGAAGAAAAATGTTAAGGACAAGGACGACGATAAGAAGAGCCCTGCGCCTCAAAAGACAAAAGGAAAGTCGCCCCTTCATCAAATCCAGTGGACGCGCATCGTTCTAGATGAAGCACATTACATCAAGGACCGCAATTGTAACACCGCGCGTGGGGTGTTCGAGCTGAAATCCGACTACAAGTGGTGTTTATCGGGTAAGTGTTTCTTTGTACAATGCTGTGTTGCGCATTTTACTCAGTTGTGGTTGATTACAGGCACACCTCTTCAAAACCGAATCGGGGAATTATTTTCTTTGGTCCGGTTCCTCCAAGTCAAGTCCTACGCGTATTACCACTGCAATTCTTGCAGCTGCCAGATGCTCGACTACAAGTACGTTACATTAGTTTTTTTACTAATTTGCTTTAGCACCTCACTGTTCGTATCTCTTGTTATCGTTTATCTAGTTTTCCGGACAGAAAGTGTGCTCAGTGTTCTCACCCTGCCATTCAGCACTATTCATACTTCAACAAAAAGTGGTGATCCCTATCCAGGCGTACGGCTACGTTGCCGAGGGTAAGCTTGCGATGCAACGCCTTCAGAACGATGTGCTTCAACACGTACGTTGCGTATTTGACCCAGCAAAACAACACTTTCATAACAATTTTAACTAACGTTGCATACTTGCAGATTCTCTTGCGCCGCACGAAAGAAGGACGCGCAGATGACATATCACTTCCACCTAAACTCGTGCGCATCCGAAAAGACCGTCTGGACGAGCGTGAAAATGACTTCTACGAGGCGATTTACACACAGAGCCAGGCACAATTCAACACATACGTATCATCAGGGACGTTACTGAACAATTATGCTCACATCTTCGACCTCCTGATTCGTCTTCGACAAGCTGTGGACCACCCGTACCTCGTCATCTATTCGAAATCAAATCCGGCTGTGCAGCTTCCGTCGTTAACATCGAAGCTTGTTGAAGAGCAACCTTTTGATGCAGGCGGGGACAGCAGTCTTGATGTCGAGCGACCGTGCACAATCTGCCATGAATACCTAGAGGACGCTGTTTCAGCAAAATGCAGCCACGAGTTCTGTCGGGAGTGCGTGAGGGAGTACATCGAGTCACTTCCAGTTGGTGGAGAAGCAATATGTCCAACATGCTCGAAACCCCTGACGGTGGATCTTTCGCCCCCGATAGAAGCCGATGTGGTGCAAGCCAATATATCTTGCGAGACGTCCGCACTGGTGAGCAACCGGTCACCCAAAGCGGTCAACCTGTCCAGATTTCATCGGAACAGCATTCTCCACCGGATTTCTGATATCCATGCTTTCCAGTCCAGCACGAAGATTGAAGCTCTGATGCAAGAGTTGGAACTCATGCGCATCCGTGACCCGTCAGGAAAAGCAATCATCTTCTCCCAGTTTGTGAACATGCTCGACATAATCCAACATCGACTGGAGCTGGGCGGAATAAAGTGTGTCAAGCTGTCCGGGAATATGAGTATGGCTGTGCGAGACAAGACCATATCTGCTTTCCGCGATGATCCCTCGGTGACTGCATTTTTGATCAGCCTTAAAGCTGGTGGCGTGGCTCTGAACCTCACAGTCGCATCTCAGTAAGTTATCACCCCTGTGTGTCTTGACTGCTATTGTATCGACCTGTCGTCTTACGATTCTCCGTGATTGTGTACAGCATTTTCCTGATGGACCCATGGTGGAATCCTGCCGCTGAGAATCAGGCCATCGATCGCACGCATCGACTGGGCCAGTTCAAACCCATTCAGGCAACTCGTTTCATCATTGCTGGCACGGTTGAAGAACGCATTCTCAAGCTTCAGGAGAAGAAGCGGCTGATCTTCGAAGGAACTGTTGGAGCGAACGTAAGCGCTATCTGTCGTCTAACTGAGGAAGACCTCCGCTTCCTCTTCGCGGCCTAGTACCCTTTTCATAAGACAACATCAATGCTTGTTGTTGTATTTGCGAGTGAGTTATTCAAGCTGCTAAATCAAAGCACATGAAAAGCCAAAAATGCAAAACGAGTACTCAACAAAACAGGAGCTGCGAGGATACCTCGGCTAGTTGGCGTTTTGACGTTGCCTGCACCTCAAAGCGTGTAATCCACTGCACCCGAAGGCATCCCTGCCACATACAAAAACGGCGACGCCAATTGTGGATCGTGCTGCTGATACGAAGAGAGGTAGGGCAGTGGTAGAGCCTGCATGCCGAAATGAAGCCCGTTGGCTGTTGGAAGAGGCGGCATTGCGTGTTGTGGCATCCCCACGACCTGTTGAGGATAAATAGCGAGAGATTGTTGTTGCTGGACATGCTGTAGTTGATGTTGCTCATGAGGCGGCTGCGAGATCATCCGATGAGCTACGAAATTGCCATAGTCGTCCGCACCTAACATCCCTGGGGAGTGGGCGTGGATCGATTGTTTTTTGTGCACAAGCTGCTTAGGTGCTGGAAATGGCTCTGGTTTGCCACGATTCGCACCAGAGCTGCCGAATACCAGTGGACGGTAGGACTCATGTTTTTCCAACAAACTTGAGTTCTGGAAACGCGCGATCATGGCCTGTTTGCCTTGCAGCCGCGCGTACGAGATAGCACATACCTTCTCGCTATTAAAATTTGTCCACTTTTGACCGTCAAATTCTCTATGAAATCCCTCGATGTGAGCGGCCTCGATGAAGTTGATGAAGGCGTATCCCATGTTGCACTTGTTCTTGAAGTCGATGGGTAGGTAGAAGAAGTCGTAGTTGCCGCGGTGATTGCGATTAATCTCCGAGAGCAGCATCTGTTGTGTGTACTTATTCGGAATGTTTCGAATCATCAATGTCGTTCGCATGTCCTCGCCTGACGCAACTCTCTCGATGGACAAGCTAAACTCCCCGTGCCTTGGTCATTCCGTCCACTTATCACCCGTCCCGATGCACCTACCACGGTTGCATTATGCCCTGCAACAGACATCGTGTTGTTGGGTCGAAAAAAGTGTCGTTGTAGCTGCTCCTCATCGGAGCAAACTTAGCTAACATACGCCCACCGCCTCGAAAGTCATAATACTGCTGGCGCTGTTCAGTGGAGGATGGGGGAGCTGGTTGTTCGAGGGTTGCATGTGGCGAGCAGATTGGAATGACGTAAAATCGCCTTTTCGATTGGCGATGGTGCCAATATTGTGGGTAGAGAGTCTGTATCCGTTTGAATACGTTGCTGACTCACCAAAACAACTTGACATTGAGTTGCCAAGGTATGCTGATGACGAGTTACTCCTTGCTCGGGCAGTAGGCCGCGCCCAGATTTGCTGTTCCTCCTGTGGCATTAGAACAGGCGACGCAAGCTTTCCGGCGCCTGGAAATGTGGCAGATCCGGACGAATCCATGGGACTGTTGTTGCTACCATCCAAGAAAGACGTGTTCAACGACGACGCAACGGACGATGTAGGAGATGTTAGCAGCGACGTGCTGCTAGACGAGAAGCTCTTATGGCGCGTCCTCGTCATCCGTGGGTGGGTAGCTGCCGTCCGCTCCAAACAATCCTGGAACAGCTTCAGCTTGGAGACGTCCAGTGTTGGTGGGGTAGTGCGCGCAACGGAGACCGAGACACTGGTATGGAAGGCATGCGGTAGGCCATTGAGAGCAACAGGCAAAGCACGCGAGTCGCTGTACTCGACAATATACTTGGCGACCTGCATGTCGGGCTGTAGCACACTCGCTACTTGACCAAAGTGTGAACAAACCTGACGCAGTTCGGTGGCAGTTACATGTGGTCCTCCTAACGCGAAACGCACGAGCAGCGTGGCTGAGTTAACATCGTCGGGTAACTCATAAGGCAGACAGAAACTGATGGTATCTGCGTCCAAGCACCAATGCTCAACAGCAGCCACGGCGCTCGAGAGCTCAAAGAACGTGCAGAAGAGCAGTCCGCAGGATGCCAATTCCCGACGCGAACTCGCAACATCGCCAAAGTTCTGCTGGCAACAATACACACAGCAGCGTCAATCAAGAGTTGCCGTCAGATGGCGCAACATAAGGCTAGAGTATACATACACTGAGCCCGTCCAGCAGACGTTGCGCGTCTAGTGGGTCCCAGGCACCAGCGCCGTGGCGAATCACCACGTGCCTTGACACAAAGTCCGTCCTGAGGTTCTCCCAGAGCTCTCTCGTCTCCCTCATTTCCCCATGGACTCGCCAGCGTTCCTCTTCTCCGAGGACCGCGTAGTCGGAGAAGCTCCGAGGTCTCCTCTCTGGTTGCTGCTCGTTCGCGTCCTCCGTCCCACCGAGAGCCAGAGCTCGAAGAGACTGGGCGAGAGCGTCGTCAAACCCCCACAAGCCATCGCCACTTTGCTGCGTCTGCGACGTGTGACGGAGCTCTGGCGAGTTGGGGCCAGACCCGGTGGACGGCGCCGACTCGCAGCCTTCGTCTGCACTGCTGACGTCGCGATAGAAGCGGAATCGGCCTGTGGTTAGGTGCAGACTGCTGCGGTGACGAGCCCTCGAGCAGGTCGCGCACAGATCCAAGTGGCAGGCGTTGCAGCGCAAGTCCGCGGCGGCGGTGCTGCACACGTCGCAGAAAACCTCGCGCGAGTGACGGTCACTCTCGCCGTCTTCCTCAGTGTGCGCCACCATGGCAGGACAGAGCTCTGGGTTCAAAGTACGCAGAGCAGCCCAGAAAACGCAGCAGTGGGCGGATCGAGATCTTGGCGCGATGGTCGATGGCGTTGTGTGGTTCGTTCTTCCACCCACCCGCCGCCCGCCACTGGCGGGGGTTACGGCCCACAAGTGACTGGTGCGAACAGCTCGAACGTCTTGGAGTGAGTATGGGTGTTGAAGACAGTGAAAAGGATCGCAGACGGAAACAGCTCTCTCGACTAAGTTTAGCAGAAAAGGCTCGAGCAGATACTTACACGGGAGGGAGTTTGAAGGTGGGATCCCACTCTTTTCGGACAACTCCTCCACTTGAGTGACGTGTCACTAATGATCGAGGCTGATATTACCCCTATGATTTTGCCAGGAACGGTAATCAGCCAATCGCGTGTTCTCATTTGATATCATCCAATCACCGAGGGCCTCTCGTACCACATTTTGCCCACTCACTGCTCATTCCCCATTCTGACGTCAGCTCACCCTTCGCCATGTCGGACTGCTCTGCGCTGTTGCCTCCGTCCTGGACCAAGCACGTCCAGCTCTGGCTGGAGGAAGACATTCCGTCCTTCGACGTCGGAGGTTTCGTGGTGGGCGATTCCCCGGAGACCGCTCTGCTATTGGGCAAGTCCGCCGGCATCTTGGCCGGCGTCCCGTTCTTCTCGCAAGTGTTCGAGTCTTTGGGCTGCAAAGTCGAGTGGCTGCTGCAGGAAGGAGACGAAGTGAAGGTCCACGAGGCTCCGAACGGCAAAGTCCCCGTCGCTAAAGTCACGGGCAGCTGCCGCCAGCTGCTGCTGGGCGAACGCACGGCGCTCAACGTGCTGACGAGAGCCAGCGGCATTGCCACGCAGGCGCGACGCAGTGTGGACGAGGCCAGGGCTCTGGGATGGAAGGGACACGTGGCTGGCACGAGGAAGACCACGCCAGGCTTCCGGTTGGTGGAGAAATACGCGCTGCTGGTGGCTGGGGCCAGCACGCACCGCCACGATCTGTCGCAGATGGTCATGCTCAAGGACAACCACGTGTGGGCGGCTGGAAGCATCACCAAGGCGGTGCACAAGGCCAAGCAAGCGGCAGGATTCTCCATGAAGATTGAGGTCGAATGTCGTCGTCTGGAAGAGGCTCAGGAAGCGGTATGCCTGTTGACTCACTTGAAAACAAGGTGGAGTGAATTGAAAGGACTGGACTGACCCAGTTGCGGTTACTGTTGTTGTATGCAGGCCATAGCAGGAGCAGACATTGTCATGCTGGACAACTTTGAACCTGAACAGCTCAAGGCCACTGCTGCTGAGCTGAAGTCGCAGTTCCCGCATGTGCTCATTGAGGCCAGCGGAGGCATCACGCCCGAGACTCTCGGCCAATATGTTTCGCCTCACGTGGACATCGTTAGCCAGGGCAAGCTTACGCAGGGATACCCATGCTTGGACTTTTCCCTCAAGATTCAGAAAGCCGATGGTGTTCTTGCGCAGTAGGAAAAGTGGTCGATACGGCGTCAAGATCTCGCAGGGCTTCATTCGCAAGCATCATCAAACAACACAAAAGCTAAAAAGACAAGCAAATAGCACCATTGCATTCAACACAAGAATTGGTTAAGTCGCTTAGTCAATTGCTGCACGTGGTTTACAACGTATCTGCGCCTTTGGGTGTCTTCTTGCTGAGCTGTTTGCTCTTCGAGCTGCATGAGACGCACGATCTTCGTGAGCCAGCTACACAGTGGGGCGATACGATCCAAGAAAATGTCCATGGTCTCCGCGTGTGCCTTCGATGCAATATGTGCTCGCCATTCCAGCTCTACAAGTAGTTGGCTGACTAACTCCACTTGAAAAGACCTGCAGAAAAGGTAATACGCGCGGGTTAGTGACCATGCGTGTATTGGTAGAACAAATACACCTTACATCTTGGCTCTTGGTGGAGTAAATCGTCGAAAGATGTACTCGACCGATTCAAGGACGTTTGTCGTGACTGCCATCATTTCACCTTGGGGCATTGATTTAGGAGTCTGGAACACCGTGGCGATGCTTTTAGCAGCCAAAACCACACAAGCCGAACACGTATTGCAGGCTCCACGCTGAATTCAGCGCGATTTCGCCTAAGCCACTCTGCTCCGCTGTGGAGATCGGTCACCGTTAACTCCGATGCTGTCTGTGTAAGTACTGCACTAATGTCGTCTGCTGATAGGGAGCTCGTAAACGAGTAAAACCAGCTGAAGAATCGAGCCGCACTCAGTGTTGTCTGCTGAGTAAAGTCACCGTGCTCGTTAATTTTGCTTCGATATACCGGAAACACGGTTTCTAGTGCTTCATGCAACAAGTGAGGATGTTCCAGTACTCCGATCCACTCGTACTGCCACACTAGGTCAGAATTACTGCGCACAGCTTGAAGCTGCGTTAATGTAGTATCCAAGCCAATAAACATACGTTCACGTTGCGTAGGAGGACAACCGACAACATCTAGCGACACCTGACGCAGCAGTTGGCGGTTGAATAACAGCTTTGCGTCCTCACCCTGCCGAGTACTTCGCGATAAAGCGCTTATCACCTCCATCGTACGGCAAGAACCAAGCAGGTCTACATGGCATTGGCACACTTCTATAAGAGCAACGTAGAGATATGAATATTGACGGCATGGTGTGACTGCATCCAATTGGGAAGATTCGTCAAGTTCAGGCCACCACCCATCAGGCAGCATCATATTGATAGGCTGGAAGGGGTCTCGGTTTGCCTTTAAAATCCACGTCTGCACTTGTGAGCGCCAGCTCGGGAGGTGATTCGACCATACGCTGATCTGATTGCTCGGTGTCAACGAATCCAACAATCGACGCTTTTTCCGCTGCTTTGAATGACCTTCAGCCTGGAACGACGTAGGTCGCCGATCAAATAATCGATGTAGGAAGCCGCGGCCAAAAACCAATTCCTCTGTCCTTCCGGAAAGAGCGGCCTCCACAAACTGAAGGCACTCTTCGTCATTATCCACACTCATAGCACACAAGTCCAGCACCCCTGAGAGTGAATCTCCCTCTTCTGACTGCACTGCCGCAATTAGCGACTGTTGCATCTCCATCTGGATATCAGTATCTCTGCAAGGCGCTGCCACAAACAGTTTGGTCTGCATCTGCATCAGAGACGTTGAGAGCTCTTGAGGTTGCAGAAATTCCGTCCTTGCAGTGTCCAAACCCCACAGCGTTTCTACAGCCCAATCACGAGCTGATTGAAGCGTAGAAAGCGTCGAGTGAGGCATCGAGGAGAGTTCTGGACGATCTGGAAACGATATCATCTGCAGCACTGACAGCAACAACATGAATTAATCTACCGTGATACTGAGTCCATTGCTGTATAAGTTGCTTGGTTTTGTATTTTCCTCACGTACAGATATCGACAAACTCTTGGAGATCGAATCGCTTTGTGTGTGGTGGAGCGAGTTGAAACTCGTCGAACGCCTCAAGTAAAGCACTGGGGAACTGCAGGCGACAGAGCAACACAAGCACAAGAATTGTTGCATCGGGTGACTTGCTAATACAATCGAGACTAGAAACAAAATGAGTACCGACCTCTCCTGTCTCGAGAGAAGCCTCGTACAGCTCTACATGCTGTAGCACTGCAGCTAGCTGCTGCAAGTCCCATGTCTGAGCTCTCTCTCGTTCCATCCGCATTTGTGTCCACCACACAATTATGGCAGTGGAAACAATCAACGGTGCCAGCGTTAGCGCTGCTCTTGCCACGACAGCAGGAGGCTCGTTCAGACTTTAACGTGGCGAAAATTTTGCACCCGCTGACGCGGAGCGACGCCAAGTGGCCTTCTCGCCGGCAGATGCCGATACTAACGCTCTTAAAATGCAGATGCGACTCTGTCGATGGGGAACGCAAGTATCACTTGGTATCTGTCATATCATTCGGCTATCCGGACGGACACTCGGTGCTTCAATGCACCCCTGGTAGTGAATGGACGTCCCTCGTCGCTCTGCGCAAAACATTTGGCAGCCACTTTAGCGTCCAAATGCTGCTGCATCTGCCAGCGACGGCTCCGAACAGCAGGCGCCTCCTATTCGCCAGCAAATGAGATGCGAGGGTAACATGAAGTTTGGAGATCCACACACGCCATGAAGCTGTTTTTGTCGATGCACAGCCGTGATCATTTCTCACGAAAGTGATCCGCTCCGACTCCTCACCCACCAGCACCGCAGGTGCCCGGCGCAGCGCAGGTTGCACTCGAAAGCGATGGTCGCCTCCAGTCTCATTTCCAAATTCACCTCGACACTGGCAGCCCAGACGAAAGTGCGATAACTTGCGTACTCTTCAGCAGCTTAAGTTCCAGCGATTTAAGGAGCAATGAAGATCAGTACCATTCTCTTCCCCGCTGTGCTGATGAGCGTCACCTCCGCAGGAAGCACCACAGCTCTGCAGAAGGACATTGCGCAGAAAGATACACCGGTGACCACAGCATCGACGCCCTCACCCAGCATCACGGTTCAAATGGAGGCTCCGACGCCATACCCCGGCATCGCCACGAAGCAATCGACCGGCGCAACAACGGCAAAGCAGGCCGGCGCCCCAACGCCGGCCCCGACGACAGTATTTAAGGCTACGCCATCGCCGACTTCCACGAGCTCCTGCATTCATGTGTCGGTCGAGGGCGATGCAACGTACTGCATTGAGGGCCCTGTATGCAGTGGATCTAATGCGGTACCTGCTGGTTCGCAATGTCCTGTCAAAGGTGACATTGCGGTTCAAGACTGTATTCAGACGCTTCCTAGCTGGGCGGGTGATAATAGCTGCGTGGCACCTATGGATGCGGTTTGTGCCCGAATCGGGTCAGGTGCGTGGGGTTGTGTCTTCGGCCAGCCAGAAGTCGGTGATTTCCCCACACCTGCCCCAACGACCTCGAATGGTTTTCCACTGCCCACTCCGACGCTAGTCGGTATTACTCCTGCTCCCACGACGCCGACCACCTCGAAGGTCGTTCCGTCACCAACTCCTACCTGGCTTACTATTACGCCTGCTCCGACCACCCCCAAGCTGGAAGCTCCATCCCCTACACCAACATGGATCGATGTTACACCTCCACCAACAACTCCATGCCCGTCTCCAACACCAACATGGGAGATAACGCCCCCTCCACCCATAACACCGTGTCCATCAACGGGAACACCGGCCCCGACGCCGACGCCTTCAGTGCCGTCGACGGAGACGCCGTGCCCCTCGACTGAGACCCCGACGCCGACGCCTTCCGTGCCTTCGACGGCGACGCCTTGCCCCTCGACCGAGACCCCGACGCCGACGCCTTCCGTGCCGTCGACGGAGACGCCTTGCCCCTCGACTGAGACCCCGACGCCGACGCCTTCCGTGCCGTCGACGGAGACGCCTTGCCCCTCGACTGAGACCCCGACGCCGACGCCTTCCGTGCCTTCGACGGAGACGCCTTGCCCCTCGACTGAGACCCCGACGCCGACGCCTTCCGTGCCGTCGACGGCGACGCCGTGCCCTCGACTGAGACCCCGACGCCGACACCTTCCGTGCCGTCGACGGAGACGCCGTGCCCTCGACTGAGACCCCGACGCCGACACCTTCCGTGCCTTCGACGGCGACGCCTTGCCCTCGACTGAGACCCCGACGCCGACACCTTGTGCTACGACTGTAGTGCCCAAGGGTGGTAAGACTGGTATCATTAACCAGAGTAATGAGCAACAGCAGCAGCAGGGCAGCGGTTCATCTACCTCGCAGCAGGTGCGCACATCCAATGCGGCGACGACCGAAGACGCCCAGATCTCCTCGACCCATGGTGCGGGGGCATTGCTGTCATCGTGGCTGGGATCGGAGCGATCCTGGCGATCGCTGGCTTCAGCTTCTACAAGCACCGCCAAAACTCTGCCGACCGAATGTCTCTCCACGTCTATCACGGCCAGGTCGACACTCCTGTGTGAACTCTCATGACGTCAAACTGCAGCACTTCGTTAGGACTTTGAAGGACCAGGTAGCAATATCGTTGACCACTTCAAGTTGAAACCCTGTCAGATTCGATAATGATGCTTCATCTTGGACAGGATTACGAGCTTTCGTAACCATTTTGTTGACAAGAAAATCATTTTCGCTTCCTCCCGAGTTCATTTCATGTTTGCCGCCGCTCGCCGCTCTTCCCCGCTCCTGTCAATGAACGCTTCGACGCGTGCGTCCTCCCGTCTGGCCAGCTCTCTGTCTCCTCTGCTGTCGACAGAGCAAGCGGAGACTCTGGCGAATGACTCGCAGCATCGCGTCAAGTTCCTCGATGCCTCGTGGTACTTGGACAAAAGCCGCGACGCCAAAGGCGAATTCTCGAGAGAGCGACTGCCTGGCGCCCAATTCTTCGACATCGACCAGATTGCTGACGCGACGTCCACTCTTCCGCACATGCTGCCGACCCGTTAGTGACGTTTGATTAATAGCTTTTAACCCACTGCAGTGTGTCATTCAGGGGTCTAACGATGCACTGGATAACTCTATGCAGCGGAAACGTTTGAGCACGCCATGATGTACTTGGGGTGGAAAACGACGACACAGTGATCGTCTACGTAGGCAAAAACTGCTTTAGGTAAAGCGCCAGTGAGGCAGAACAATCACGGCGAGGTGCATTGCAAATGACACACACATTGTGCTGTTTTTGGGACAGCGCGGCACGCTGCTGGTGGACGTTCAAGTACTTCGGACATGAAAATGTCCACATCATGAATGGTGGAATCACCAAGTGGAAGAGTGAGGAGCGCGGAGTGGACTCAAGTGAAACGAAAAGCTGGTGGCCGGAACCTCATACAAGGCCGAGCCCAACGAAGCCCTTGTCATGTCGTGGGAGGACATTCTGGCTAAGATCAGCTCGGACACTCAGATTGTGGATGCTCGAGGTGCCGGCCGCTTCCACGCCAAGGAACCTGTTAGTGACTATTTCTTATCATGCTCTACTCACTCTACAGAGGTTAAAGAATCTGGTTGTGCACGTAGGAGCCCCGCCCTGGAATGCGCAGTGGACACATCCCAGGCTCAGTTAACGTTCCGTTCGGCAAACTTGTGAGCTCGGAAGATTTTTCGGTAAGTTTACTTCAGTACTTGCATGTCTACAGTCTAGATAACTCCGACAGGCCTGACAATTTTACTTTCGTTGTCATCGTTTTCAGCTATTCCGAGACCTACCGGAGATTCGGAGCGCCTTCGCCGAAGCAAGCACGTTTTGAGCTGTCGTTGCAGTCTGAAGACAAACCGATGAAATCTAACGACCCGTATTCTTATGATGATTTTCTAGACGTCAAGACGGATGAAATCAGCCCAGTCATTACGAGGTTCGTGGACAAATGGAACATGTGGATTGAAGCAAGCAAGTTAATCATCACTGTGGTTGTAATGGGTTCAGCTGCGGCTCTGGAGTGACGGCATGTTTGTTGACGTTTGGTCTGCATCTGACTGGCAAGCCTCTGGAGAAGTAAGTGATTTGACTATCTGAACTGTTTTGAAGGAGCTTCTTGGCTAATATCAGTGCCATCTTACGTAGGGCTCCTGTGTACGATGGCTCCTGGTCGGAGTGGGGCATGCGCAGCGACCTACCTATTGAGACGTAAGACTTTTGCAACCAGACAACTGGAAGTGCATACCAAACCGAAGCAAGCGAAAGAGAGAGATGAGAGCATGGTGAATACTTCGAAGTAAATAGTTGAATAACTTGTGTGACGCACCCAAAAAGGATCCCCGAAATCAAGTACTATCGTTCAGTGCAGCCAGTAGCGATGAGTTGTTTACGTGCCGTTACAGTTCAACTAACTGTCAGTTGATGCAACGACAGCTACCTATTGCTAGCTAGCTATCGTCGTGACGTCTCATGGAGACGCTTGGTCTCGCTGTAACCCGAGACCAGTTTAAACCCTTGCCTTCACGCATAGGTTTGCAGAGATCCAGCGCAGACGTAGCGGAGGATGTTGAATGCCGCGTGCTCGTCCCGGCCTGCCGTGTAGGAGCAGTGCGGACACCTGAACACATCGTTGCCTCCGAGCTTAAGATGGAGGCGTTCGCAACGAGCGCACGTCCGACTCGTGTACATCTCAGAGCAGACGACGGAAGTCTTGCCCATGACCTCACACTTGGTGTGAAGGAGCTGGCGGAACTGGAAGTGGTTTAGGCTCAGTATGCTCTTGTTGAACCCGTGATTGCTCGCGCTGCTTCTTTTACCATGTCCTTGGACTGAAAGATCGGGAGCAGGATCACGTCGTAATGCTTGACCAGGTACGAGCACGTCTGGTAGTGAAGCTCCCTCACGCAGTTCTTGAGCTTGGCCGTGCAGCTGAGGAACGTACGCTTGGCTCTCACATACGCTCTATACTGCCATCGCTTGCTCTTCTTCTTGTCCTTGAACTTGGACACCACGCTCTGCGTGTTATTCTGGCGTTTCCGAATCGTGTCCAAGTAGGCCTTGGTGTCTCGTCCAAACTCCAGCACATTGCCCTCGAGATCCATGCCGATCATAAAGGCCTTCGTCCCGGGGTCTAACGCGATGCACCTGCCACGATTGTAGAACGCCGTCGGCTCCACGTACTCCGGTATGGCAACGTACCAAAACCCATTGATGTTCAGGATATCAATTTCGCTTGAGATCTCCACGTTCACGTTCATCTTCACTCGAATATCCTTCAGGTTCGTGATCGACAGGTAGAACCCCGACTTCTCTTCTCGGATCTTAGCTTGCACTCCATCTTCGCTGATTGTGAAGGAGGGAGACTTCTTCTTGCTTGAGAAGCCAATCTTGAACTTCTTGATGTTCCCGTTCTTCAAATTGCTGAGCGCGCTCTTCACGTTTGTTTGGAACGTCCGCAACGTGTTGAATCGCAGGCTCTTCGGCGTGTCATACGCCCACTTCGGCGGCGGACCCATGCCTTCTGGATACTCGAGCGTCTTCCTGGACGTCTTCGTCACGTACAGATCACGAAGGCGGTTCGCGTTGAACTCGTTCGTTTTCCGATGGTGCGCGACCGCTTGGTTGTAGGTCCAGCGACACGTTCCCATGTACTGCTTGAGTGTTTTCCGCTGGCTTCTCGTTGGGAATAGGCGATACTTGCGGGTCCGACGGATCATCAGCTTCTTCTCCGCTAGCAGAGACTTGTTCTCCTGCTTGATCTCCTGAAGAGCCCGTTCGTATTCTTGCTCGTCGTTCTCCGACCATGTCTTCTTCTGTTGGTGTTCCTAGCGCTCCTTGGTCAACGCGTTCTTGCGAACTGCTGCCGCAGTCGTCTCTTGAGCCTGTGTTGACCGTCGAAAGAATGCCTCACGCTTTGCGTCGTGTTTGGGTTGGTCCGCGATCCATCCTCGAGTGTGAGGAAACATGTTCAGATCCGTGAGCGATCGATCGATGTGATGCTGGGGTTCTCGCTTGCGAAGAGCGAACCACGACCGGAAACCGGGGAGATCTGGCAGCTGACCGTGAGACGACAACTCTTGTCTGTACTCTTCACCAAACAAGCCCTCCATCGTTCGTCGACGTTCCTCCGACAGTTTCGCTTGCAGCGGGCGAAACACCGTGATAGGTTCGCAGAGTATGAAGGCTAGAAGTTCTGACAGCGTATTCTGGAGTTCCGGCCGTTTGAGATCTTCTCTCTTGTCCTTGGGAGTGAGAGCGTCGAGGTCTTGCAGGAGATCCGGAAGAGAACGCTCTTGAGGACCTGACGACTGCAAGAGTGCGAGCCATGATACCGACCAGTGGTGAACCTGAAGAAACCCTCGCATCCGTAAGCATACGCGGTCGTCTTCCATGTGGATGAACATGAGAGCCCGAAGCAGACCGAACGCCTCGCGTAGCCGTTGTTTGACTGGAACCCAGGTTCGTAGGGGGCGATCGCGCTCTTCGTCTGGCTCGCTGTCGGTCTCAGGCACGACCTCATCGAGAGGAAGCGTACGCAGAGTTTTGCTGGGACGTAGGCTGGTGAGCCTGGGCGCCACGATCTCTTCCGGCGGACGACCACGCTTGGAAGACTTCATCGCTCGAGGCCAAATCGGATTGTCAAGACTCCAATGCGTTGGTTGTTTTAGTCTTGCGAGAAGGCTTAAAAGTTGTTGGTGAGTGAGTTGTTGGTGGGTGCACCGAACCTGAGAGAAGAATGGAAGCCTAACGCCATGTATTCGACAGAACCTTCGTTATTGCCATCTACTACTAACTGTCGACAACCAACGTTCTTATTAACGCGACAGAGAAGAATAGAATTCGCAGCGGTGTGCAATACCGAACATCAACTAACCGCTTCAACGCAGTGCTTAGATGGAATATCGGCGTCGAACAGCAGGTGAACGCTGATTACCGTCGTCTAATCATTGACCACAGTGGTGCAGAGTGATTGTCAGTAGGAATTATTTTGAAGAATGGCAGACAGCGGAGCAGCTGCCGCTGGTGTGTCGGAGTGCACGGCGTACGTGGCGATGCTTCCTTACGCCTACACCACCAACGACGTCGCGCAGCTCTTCGCTCCGTTCGGCAAGCTGGCGCGTGTTCTGGTGCTTCGAGACAAGCAGACGCGCCGCAGTCGAGGCGTGGCCTTCGTGCAGTTCGCTCGGGCCGAGGACTGCGCTCGGGCAGTGGAGACGATGGACAAGATGCCGCTGGAAGCTCTCACTATTCGATTTTCACCGCATTGCTACAATGGCAAAACCGCCCACCAAAGCACACGTCACTTACACTCCACGAGAAGCAAGTCCTTTGCGAAAAGGCCGATGGAGAGAAACATTGGTCGCACTCTCATCTCGCCGACTGGGTTACGCAAAAGTTCAAGAAGTCCCGCTACATCCTTAGTTAACTAACCTAAATCAGTAACTTTGAGTTTGTGGTAAGACCTGTTCACAAGTCATAAACCCTGCATCTTAATAAGTACCACTCTGCCGAATCAGCGATGCAGGACTACAGATTCCCTAGTGTCCATTTCACCGCACGTATGTCCACATGAAGTGTCACAGATCAGGTACGTGAAGATGGTGGACGCAAAACCATTTCTCATGGATCATGATTGCGGTTCGGCCTGAGTTTACAATCAAACTGACCGCATCGAGATCGAAGTTCACTCTTCAATTTGCTTTCTAGCAACCAACTAAACGTAAATCATGCCACCCTTCCGCGCTGTCCAAGTCCAAAAGTTGTCCAAAGACTTTCGCGCTGCCACTAAGATTGTGAATATTCCTGAGCTGCCATCTGCTGGCCCAAGCAACATCGTCGTCAAGAACCGTTTCCTGGGAATCAATTCGACCGACGTCAACCTCACCAATGGAATGTATCACGACAAGCTTCCTTTCATCGCGGGTGTCGAAGGTGCAGGTATTGTGACCGAAGTCGGTGAAGGTGTCACCGCTGTAAAAAGGGTGACGCCGTCATGTACCAGGCATTCAGTGCATACGCAGAATATACCGAAGTCCCAGTGTCAGCTGCCATCAAAGTGCCGAAGCTGTCGGCGAGCGTCCTTCCGGTAGCGGTGGGTGGAGTGTCGGCTTCAATTTGCTTGGAGTACCTCGGTGAGATGAAGTCGAACGAGACTGTGCTCGTGACTGCGGCCGCCGGTGGCACCGGCCAGTTTGGTGCAGCTCGCCAAGCTCGCAGGAAACCATGTTATCGGCACCACCAGCACCGATGAGAAAGTGGAAGAACTCAAAAGCTCGGTTGTGACCGCGTCATCAATTACAACAAGGAAAACGTGAGTGAAGTGCTCAAGAAAGAGTATTCGAACGGCGTCGACATCGTATTCGAGTCTGTTGGCGGAGAAATGTTCCGAGCCGCAGTCGACAACATTGCCATTCGTGGCCGTATCATCAAAATCGGTTTCATCTCGCGGGTGTTGGAATCGAAAACAAAGGACGATACCCCGCAGCCAGCGCCATTGCTATCGTGGGAAGCTAACGAGAAGATCTTGATGAAGTCGGCCTCAATTCGCGGATTTTTCATGTATCATTTTGAGGAACACGTCCGCGAGCACACGAGGCGATTGTTGAAACTCATTGATGAGGGAAAGCTGCAGCCAGGTGTGGACCCAACAGAGTACAAGGGGTTGGAGTCAATCCCAGACGCTATTGATCGAATGTTTGCTCGAGAAAACATGGGTAAGCTCATTGTCAAGCTTGAGTAAGAGTTACCCATCAATGTACATGGGGTTCATGGGAAGACAAACAATGATAGCATTAAATAGCTTATCTCGCTAAATGATTGCCACCATCACTGAACTACCTAGTGCTTCCTTTTCATCGCCTTGACTTTTTGGCGTGCTTGGCCGAGTTCATGTGGCCATTGTATTTCTTCACGTCCCGAAACGTGAGGCCACAAGCTTTGCAAGCCATTTTGGTCGGCGGAGCACTGGATGTCTTCGTTTTTGCTAGACCCTGATAATTCACAAACAATTAGCGACGCACCTTTAGACCACTACAATCTTTGCAAATGATACCTTTTTGGCGTCGTTGCCGCGTGGGCTTTCACTCTTCGTGGCTGCATCCGCCCTAACACTTTGCTGGCGCGGATCAACTACCTTCAAGCTCTTGTCCAGAGCGAAGATAAAGTAGTGCGCACCAGTCGTGGAAGGTGGTTCACCTCGGAAGGAGGCTGGGTGTGTGCGCTGCGGTTCGTAGCCTGAGTAAATACTCGCATCAAATGGCTCCGTTCTGTATTCAAAAATATTCAATCGTCAGTCAGTGCAGACGAAGAAGATAAAGAAGACTAATTCGTAGCATACCGTTTCAACTTCAGACCACTCGCAGCAGCCTGCTCTTGAATTTGCCAGCGATTGTAGAACAGCGTGTTGCGCAGCGACACTAGCACTTGACCACGCGTGGGATGCAGAAACTTCCGTATCGAGTAGAAGAACTCTCGCAAGAGTTTCTGGTTGTTTACCACGTCTTCTTCTGTTGCACCGCCTAAGTGCGGGAAGTTAAACACGATCGACTGGAACGGCGCCACACCTTCGTCCAGCCAATTCTGCAGCTCCAAGTGTGTAGCATCCACGTCAAAATGAACTTCTGCCTGCAGGAACGGCAGGAATTCCACCCGATTGAGGTTAGTTGGAAACCGATTCAAGATAAGCTTTCTGCTGACTCAATTCACGCACCCCTGCGGTTTCCAATGCGTCGCAGTTCAGTAGTGCATTCGAATACTTTTCCTTGAGGTCCATCTTGGAATCGTAGCAAGTTGCCACGATATTTTTCCCTCCCTAACGGTCAACAAAGAACAAAAATGTGTTAAACTCGTTCGTATTGACCGAAAAACAAACTGCGATCTAAAGGATAAAACTCCTACCAAAAACACCGCCAGAGCAAGCGAGAAGGAAAAATCTCCATCTCCAACCACCAAAATACGTTGCCGGTCACTGAATGGTCCTAAATGCTTCGGATTTGGGTTGGAAGACGTCGTGAGGGAAAACAACGCGTTGGTCTGCGACCTGGCGGCACGAATCTGCTCCGTTGCTGCGTTTGGTTTGTTGCCGCCGTGTTTCTAGCGTTATATTTTTCAGTGTTAGATAAACGTCAACTCCGATAAGATCATGCAACTGCCTCACTTTGTCATTGCGACGGCGCTTCTTCTTGCCGGCAGCCATGATGAGTCCTTGACAAAAGTGTGCAAACCAGTTAAATCTGTACCAAACAGATGGTACAATTGCTGCGGACATGAAGGATAACGACTACGAGTGACGGTATGCAAAGTGCATGCGTTGACAGTCAAGCTAGAATCCATCACTAAACATGACCTTACATTAAAAGACTATCGGATAGCCATTTGTCCTTGTTCAATGGCTGTTTGATATCCACTTGCGGCACTTTTCTTCGAACTCGTCACGCTACAGAGCAGCTAATGGACCGTTCGAGAAACTCTCGGACTGCGGAGCACGGAAGAGCTCGATGGGATGGCGTGTCTCTCCCTTGAGTGCCAGGTCGACGAGGATCTGGCCGATCACTGGCGTCATTTTAGCACCGTGGCCACTGAAGCCAGCCCCCACGACGATTTTCTTGCCCGTGTACGCACGTTGGGGTCCAGCGCGTGGAGGGACAGCAACGAAGTCGAGGATGAAATGTTCCTCTGGAGTCATGGTGTACATGCAGTCGTCCACTTGGTTTGGAGCACTGGAGTCCACGCTCGAGAAGTTCTGCGCCACGAAAGTTTGCAGGTACTGCAGCTCATCAGCAGGTTGGGTGACACCCTGGCGCGTATCCGGGTCGATCGATGGGCCGTCGTGGCGACAGATTTTCACACCTTCGTGAGCATTCATCATGGGTAAACCATAAATCAACGGGTTCCCGTACTTGATAAACACAGGGAACTTGTCAGGGGTGTACAGCTCCTGCTTGCACTTCCAGTACGTCCCGAACGTCGCAATAGGGTCCAAATTGCCTTCGGCCAATCTTGACTCTCCCAGCACCTTGTTCGTCCACGGACCAGCAGTGACGATGCATTGGCGACCTCGAATCGACGTTCCGTCAGCCAAGATGACGATCGCAAGCGACGAACCATCCGCCTGCTGCTCTCCGAACACGTTCTTCACAGGAGAATGCTCACGGATCTCAGCCCCCAATTGTTTGGCCAGTCTGTGCATGATCGCCATTGCAAGCGTGGGGTTCAAGACCCCACCGGTTGGGTTCCACACTGCATGGCTGTCGTCGGCCAGCGAAAACCCAGGGAATCGCCTGTTCACTTGAGCTCCAGTGAGCACTTCAAAAGGCACGTGGTGCTTCGTCAGCGCGTTCTCAAGGTTGCGCAGCTCGTCGTTCCGCTCCGGTGCGAAGTCCAGTGCGCCGGTCGTTTGGATGAGCTCCACGTCGCCCTCTCTCTCGATCTCGCGCCACATTTTCAGCGACGAGAGGCAGAGGTTCGTGTACACGTCCTCGGGGTACGCCACTCGGAAGATGCGACTGGAGCCATGGCTGGACCCTTGTCCGTGCAGCAGTTCGAACTGCTCCAGTAGCAGCACGCGCTTGCCGGCCTTGGCTGCGTAGTAGGCGGCCGAGCTGCCCATGAGACCGGCGCCAACAACCACGACGTCGTAGACCAAAGACGTCATTTCAGCAGGAGGAGAGAAGGTAGGGAGGTGGTCGAGAAGTGCTTCCTTGGAGGCGAATTGGAGAATGACATTTGTCTGCTGCTGCTTCTGGACGCACTCCTAGTCGAGATGCAATTGGTTGGCTTTTGAGTAGATGAGCTCGTTGAAGTTGTTGTCCCTCATCGTGCTGATTACCGTCGTCTAATCATTGACCACAGTGGTGCAGAGTGATTGTCAGTAGGAATTATTTTGAAGAATGGCAGACAGCGGAGCAGCTGCCGCTGGTGTGTCGGAGTGCACGGCGTACGTGGCGATGCTTCCTTACGCCTACACCACCAACGACGTCGCGCAGCTCTTCGCTCCGTTCGGCAAGCTGGCGCGTGTTCTGGTGCTTCGAGACAAGCAGACGCGCCGCAGTCGAGGCGTGGCCTTCGTGCAGTTCGCTCGGGCCGAGGACTGCGCTCGGGCAGTGGAGACGATGGACAAGATGCCGCTGGAAGGGATGACGCTCGCCTGCTCTCTGAGTCGAGACAACGGACGCTCCGGTGAGTTCGCCAAGAAGCGCAAGTTCTCCACGTCCCAGCGCTGCTTCGAGTGCGGCGAGGTGGGTCATGTGTCCTACGACTGCCCTCGCAATGTGTTGGGCGCTCGGGAGCGACCTGCAGCCACGAGCGGCAAGAGCAGCCGCAGGAATCTAAAGAAGAAAAAGAAGAAGTTCGACCCGAGCGAGAGAGCGCACTATTTCAACGACCAAGGAGTTGTGAACATGCTGTACGTACGAAGCTGTGTGTGCATTTCAGTGAGGAATCGTTCTAATTGCTGTGCTTTGCTTGGACTGACGGAACAGAGCGCCTCCTACAGGCTCGGACGACGAAAATCTCTCCATCTCACTACTGGCTTATCCTTCGTCAGCGCCACCGCCTTCGTCCGCGCAACACCCACCCGCATTGTTGTCCGCAGAACTGCCAGCAATTTCAGCTCGCCATCGACCCAAGAGGAGACCAGCCAGCTACTTTAGCGACGAAGATGCGAGCGATGACGAGGAACAAGCGGCGGGGTAGCCGGGCCTTGACTGCTAGAGACTTGTTGTTTTGGTGGGGGCAATAATTTATCAGCTTGCATGAGGCTTCGATGCTTATTTCCGCTGACGTTTGTTGCTGTTCGGGCGCTTGCCACCTCTGCCATTACTATTGCCTCGACGTCCCAGCCCCGTATACTTGAGCATGCGAGACGTCATCTCTTCAGCTGATACTTCCTCCTGAAGCTCCTTCTCCTCCGACGCAGCAAAGCGGAGCGCCCGTGATGCTTCTTTGAATTCGTCCTCCACGCCCTTGTTGAAACCTCCGAAGGAGCGGCGACCAAACAGCAGCGGGAGCGACGGATCAGATACGTCCCGAGTGCAGACGATTTTGTCGCCGTCGACGTCGTTGCCATCGTCCTCAGGAGCTTCTTCCCACGTGTCCTGTCTGTGCTGCTCCTGGACTGCAGCCACGCGTTGCGCCTCCGTCGTCTTCTTTCGCTGCATGAACTGTATCGAGGAATAAAAACGAGCGTCAGCAGAGTACGAACGAGATCAACAGCGACCGGCTACGAACCTTCATAGCCAGCGTCTTCTGGGACAGCACGAACTTTGCCGGAGCCTTGCTCTGATTGCGAGGCGGCAGTCCGTCGCCGCCTTTTACCGGAGCTTCATCTTTGCTGCTGCTCGTGGCTTTTGGCTTCTTGTTCTTCGTCTTATCCTGCGGTCGGTCATTGCCAGGCTTCCACATCGCTCTTGCTTCTGCTACTTGTGAATCGGTCAGCAATGGTTGATGGCTGGTTGCCATTATTGACTATCCGGTAGTCAATCGTAGAATGACTTCCTAGAAACTAGATTTAGTCTGTTAAGTGCGGGCTGACCGGATTTTCGAGCGGTGTAACGGGCATTGACGCCAACTGGACATATAAATACCATATTGAATTGCTCGTGTGGACACCTACGTCGTACATGTAGCGATTGTCTTGACAGACGGCCTTGGTTCTCGTTCTTGAGCAGCAGTGACATCGTTGCCAGAGCGTATTATTCGCCAATGGAATCATATTCTTACTGATTTGAGCCAATCAGTGAAATTCAGAACCTCGTGCTCGTCCTCCACTTTTATTGGCGATAATGTCGACCAATCGCGCCTGGCCCCCTCCAAACTCATAGCAGAGACGTCGGACTACAGTCCGTACTGAAGATCAGGCGGAAGAGAAGCCTTGGCGCCTCGTTTCTCTGTAGGTCCCTCGCGTAACAATCGAAGATGACGGTGGAAGTGGAGGCTTCAGACGCGTCGATGGCGTCCCCCACGAGCTCCAGCGGCACGGGCCCTGAGTCGCTTCGTCTGTCGGAGATCGAGAGCGCGCACTTGTGTCCTGCCGGTCGCATGAAGATGGAGGAGCTCTTCCGTCAGTGGCTCAATGTGGACGGCACCAAGGAGATGATTCAGGGCATGGTGGCGGATCTGAGACAGGGGAAGGAGCTCAATTTGGACGCTTTACTGGCGGCCACAGCGAGCGCCAATGGCAGCGGAGCAGACTCGCCGTCACGTAGTCCTAAGCGGCCTCCGAACTACCAGCAGTTCGGTCTGCTAAGTCCAGGATCAGCAGGGAGTCCCAGTGCTAGGAGACGTCATCAGCACCTAGTGAGTCTCTTTGGAGACGAACTGACTAACGCAGCGGCGGCGGTGACAGCAGCAGCGACTGCAGGGAGTGAAGCTTCTACTGAGGAAGCTCCTGCTACTGTGGAGCCAGCAGCTCCTCCACCATCAGATGACGTGGATATGGCAGCAGAAGAGAGTGAGCAGGGTGCTGGTGCTGATGATGACGCGGATGAGGCGGTGGAGGATACAGGAAAACTGGATGAAGAGCCGACCGAGACTGCGACCGATGCTTCTGCAGCCGATGGTGATGAAAGTATGGAGGAAGCACAGGAACAGGAACAACACGTGGAGGAGCCAGCAGAGAGCGAACCGGACCACCCGATGGCTGGTGAGACGAAAGAGGTTGTGATTCCAACGTTTTACACGCCTGGTGAAGGACGGCGGGGGCGATTGCGTGGTCTGTCTACTGATGCAATGGCTCGCAAGGTTTCAGACATCGAAGCTCGTTTCCATGAATTTTCTGAAGGCATGAAGGTGGAGGACTTTGTGGCGATTACGAAAGATTTGTGCGGCTTCCCGTCATTCTTTAACGCGCCATTCTTTCGAAGAATCCTTTTAACAGAGGGCGGGGATACCACGCCAAAGCCTCCATCCAGTCCAGCAAGTGGCGCGTCTACATCTGGAAGCCCCACCAGCGCCGACACCACACCACCGATGCGCATTACGAAAGACATGTTCCAAAGTTACTGGATGCGCGAAATGGCTCCATGTGACAATGTCGAGCGGTTCTTTCGAGTAGTACGTGTACTTTCAAGTTTCAGTGTAGGAGTGTGGTCTTGTGCTAATGTTTTTTTACTTTTGTGATAACAGGTGAAGCAACCAAAGAACGACTATATAGAGCGAGACGATTTTGCGCCGTTCTTGCATGGTATAGAGAATTTCTTGGTGCAGTTGGTTAACCTAGTAGCCTTTCTCACGTGATTTTGCGCTCCTGTGTGTAGAGTTGCTGAAGTATCACCCCGGATTAGAGTTTCTTGGCGGCACTCCCGAATTCCAGGAGAAATATGGTACATTCCGCAGTATTTTTCTAAATGAAGTCTTAACCAATGGAACTGATGAATTGTCTTGTGGTGGTTTCGTTGACAGCCTTGACGGTGGTGGTGCGGATATTTTACTCAGTAGATAGAGACAGCAGCGGCCGAATCACTTTACGGAAGCTGCGGCGCAGCAATCTTATCAGCGCCTTCAATACTGTGGACGAGGAGGAAGACATCAACAAGGTACAAATAATACGCTTTTACACCTTATGTGCACAAGCTCACAATTGATGTTTGGTGCAGGTGAATTCGTACTTCTCATATGAACATTTCTACGTACTGTACTGCAAATTTTGGGAGCTGGATACGGACCACGATTTCCTCTTGAGTCCTGATGACCTCGTGCGTTATGGTGGTCACTCTCTTACACGTATCATTGTGGACCGTATCTTCGAGCGTGGCCGCCGCCCATTTGCACGGGTGCAGACGCTGTCTGCCGAGGATAAGAAAAGATGAGCTACGAGGATTTCATTTGTAAGTGGTGTTAACAGCCTTCTATCCGCTCGGTTGCCGACTAAGTTGTGCCTCTCGTGTTGTCATGCTAGACTTTATGCTATCGGAGGAGGACAAAAGCAATCCCGTGAGTCTGCGGTATTGGTTCGAATTGATTGACACGAATGAAGACGGCGTACTTCGTGCCGACGAAATGCGCGTGTTCTACCGGCATCAGATCCATCGCATGGAGTGCCTTGGTCACGAGGTGGTGCCATTCGAAGATATTTTGTGCCAGATGTCGGACTTGCTTCATCCGGAGAAAGAGGGCGAGTTCTACCACAAGGATTTTATCCGCCCGGACAAAATCCGCGTTTCAGGGGTGTTCTTTAATGTGCTCTTCAACCTCAGCAAATTCATCGAGTTCGAGCAACGTGACCCGTTCCTGCTGCGCCAACAACTCGCCGAGCCAGAGCTTACGTACGTCTCCTCTACTTCGGATTTGTCGTGTTTCGTCGCTAACCGTAGATGGCATGTGATCCTTGGCCTTGCAGTGATTGGGACCGCTACGCTCGTGCCGAGTATGCTCGATTGGCTATGGAGGAAGAGAGTCGTGACGAAGACACAGCCATGGATATTGACACAATGGACGGCTGGTATGTGTCTGATGAACAAGAAGAAGATCAAAGCGAGGGCAACAGCTCAACAGCAGAAGGCGCTGCCGGTGGCAACTCTGAAGGTCGAACGGTGGAGGCTCCTTTTAAACCTTTTTCTTTCCCTCCTTCCAACGAGGTAGACAACACACTTTCATTTTCCCTTAGAAGACGACGGCAAACTCGGCCGATACAGAAGGAAGACTAGCGAGAGATCAATTAGCGTCAAAGAGTAATTTGAGCAGGCACCAAATGCATGTTCATCGCATGGGTTTAATAGATCCTACAACTGTAATACTTGACAGTTCTAGTTAGCTTTTCACTTGCTCTTAGCTGCTGCCTCCTGCGCCCTCTGCAGTGCATTGACTCGGTCGTTGCACTGCTTGAGCTTCTTGACCTGCTCCTGGCACTTTCTCCAGTCGCGATCGTAGTCCGCCAGACAATCCTCCAGTTTGTAGTAGTCGTCGTGGCAGCGGTTGCGCTCGATCAGCTCGTCCACGTCCAGGTCCTCACCAAAGTCGCTCTTGCTGCCTGCATGCAGCCCCGCAATAGGAACGGGAGCCTTCGGAATGCCACTCATAGTTAAGAGGTCGAGATTGCAAGTGATAATGCAAATCGATGCGAACTTAAGGACCGACCGAACGTAAGACTAAGTATCAATGATGGATAACTGCGTTGATAGCTAAAATCACGGCATGTGTGTGTGCTTGCAATCAACTCAGTTATTCTTCACACAAATCTCGGTGGCGATACAGCTACTGTCGTTGCCTTATTTAATACAAGAACATGGAAGAGAATCTCCGTTGCAGTGCGGAAGCAAGGGAGAGCATTAGCTCAGGTTTGCGATGTTGTTGATTCAGTATGTTGGCTGGTCAGCCGACGCAGCTCGCCCTGCGAGTCGCCATCACTAGAGCCGACTGAAAAGTGATACTGTTAGTTTTTCATCGTTCGTCATACAGCGCGAGACGCAAGCGCTTGATTACATTGGGATTAGTGACGTCGGTCGGACCTTCCGTCCCGCAACATGGCTACGTCGCTCGTCAACAGACGCAGCATCGACTAGAGCGAGCTCCAAGTCTGCGCTGCAGTGTATCGGTACGGGCGCGTGCGATGTATTAGAGGCTTCGAAATGAACTCTTACCGCCACGCAAGATTAAAGTCGCAACCTAGCGTGTACTGCGTGTACTGTAGCTGCACCGGAGAACCATAAGCCACCGGTCCAAGAATTTGTCGATGAAGCGATTGCCGTTGCGAACGGAGTCGTGTCGAGGTACGATAGCTCGAAAGACATTGAAGCAGGGGCGACAAGGTATACGCACAGGGTTCGCGGCCGTAATCAGGATTGTAGTCAGTCGAGCGTCATGGTCGCCTTTGCTACGGTGGGAAGGCGGTTCATGGAGAAGTACACCATCGAGCAAAGCGGTTGTCACTACAGTACTTCGAAGTAGCTGGATATCGCCGTCTTGTGTGGGCAGAGAAGAAGTGTGCCGCATTCATCCTCCTCAGCTCGACGAAGCAGCTTGATGTTCCACAAGTGAAGCCGACGCTCGCAGCGACAAACGAGAAAGGCAGTCGCGTGGAGCTGGCGTCACTGATCGTGGCGAGTTGCTGCATGGTCGGCCAAATCCCGATGGCACCAGAACACTGTCCGACCCGGACGAATTTATGCCGCGTACCCTTCAAAACTGCCCGGCGGTAATAGCGGGCGACACATTAGCCCTCCACGCTAGCAGGTTCTGCAATGTACGAATTGTTTTCTCTTGCAAGACGGGAAATGACAGAATTCTTCCTCGGCGTTGGCACTGAGCGGCCGCTGAAGATATCGTGCTCTCTTTGCCAGCTGTCGTTACGGTGGAGTGTTTTCGAAAACAGATCATCAGCAAATCGCAGCAAGAGCGCGAACAGAAGCCGGTCTCACTTGCAGAAACGGTTTGCGACTTGCGTCCAGCCGACTCGGCTCTGTCTGTCGTCTTGTCTCTATTGCCCATCTGCTGGTTGTTTGCGTTCTTGGTGCAGCTACAGCGTGACGCCCTGAGTTGCGGGAGCGGTCCACACGCTGCGAGCAGAGAGGAGACGGCACGTTTGGGCTGGCGCCTCCTTCGCGTTTACACTATTGAAAACGGCTTGTGCACGCCAAGTCCGGCAATCAGTTGCTTGGTCCTTTCAAGCGTAACACAAGTGTCGGTCGGTTGACGCCCCGCTCCATCGCTTCAACACCAGGCGGAAAGTCCTGCGCTACCGTCAACTTCACTCCTTCCACTCAATGTTCGCGAATAAGACTCGCGTGTACGTGGGAGATGAGGAACGTCGTCGCAAGCAGCGAGACCTCAAGCGGAGGTATCGCGAACGTCGTAAAGTAAGTTTTCAGTCGGTTAGGAATGGCAATCGCAGACTGTGAAGGCTGATGGTTTGTTTTGTCCTGGGAGCAGCTCGATGTGCAGGCCATGCAGCAACAGGTTGAGCAATTGGAACTGAGATACGATGAGCTACTGGCAGCGCAACAACACACTGCTGTGTCTTCTCGACGACCGCCGTCGCTACTGGAGCAGCGATACGCCGAGGCCACTAATGAACTCAATTCTTTACGACGACAGATTGCTGTCACGAAGCAGAAGTTGGCAGAATTCGACGGCTTTGCGTCGTCGTTGGAGGTCTATTTAACTGACTTTGACGCGCCGTCCGCTATCTCTGCAGCATCACTGGCCTCTGGCGGTGCCAAGAGCTCGTTGCTCATGGCACCGTCCCTCCCTGGACCTTCACTTGAGCAGCATCCACGACTGACCGAGCGTGAATGCCAGGAGATGATCAAAGAATGCTATCACGAAATCTTTGACCGACGATTCCGAGGCCAGTGTTTAAGCTCGGGCATGCACATGCTGGGCTGGGAGGACCAAATGTTTCTCGACGGCACGACGCTGCAGTTCTCCATGACAAAGCGCTTGACCGGCATGTCAGCCACCACACTCATGCAGAAGACGTGGGATATTGTGACTACGGAGCAGCACATGCGTACGATCCAGTACTCAACTCTCGGCATCAAGGTACTTCACAAAATCAACGATGATACACTCGTGCTGCAACGCTGCGTGCACCACCCGCAGCTCAAAACTGTCAATTGGAGCAATATGGTCATGTTCCGCCTCCGCAGTCCGCGCGGATACGTGGTTGCCTACCAGACTATCAACCATCCAGCCTATGCTGAAGGGTACACGGACTACTTTACGGGCCATGAAGATATCGTGGCTGCGGACTTGCAACCCAAGTTTTCGCGTGTTAACACGCTGCAGTGGTTCCTGTTTGAGGAAGATGACAACCTGGACTTCGACATGGACAGCGGAGAGTCGGACCTTGAGCTTCTAGGCTCCAGTGATGGCGAAGACTCTAACATCAAAATTGAGAAAGGAACCCTCGGAAGAGGGAGGAGGGGTCTTACTTCTTCATCGGCTCTAGAAACCGGTTCTCAACGCGGGGGTGGAGGTGTGAAAGTGACCATAGCCGGCAAAGTGGACAATCGAGATTCATCCTACGCACGGTATTACATGTTTGAGGTGCTCTCATATATTATTCGCTGGGAAAACGCGGTAGGTTGCGCGCGTCTCACATTTTGAAATGCCTCGAAGTGATTTTGACGTCGTGGCAAACTACATGTAACTTTTTAAAGTCTTAAATGAAGTAAACTCGTATGGCGGTGTGTGATTTCGATTACTACTTTGTAGTAGCACTTGTCTTGGTAAATTCCCTAAGCTACAAATTCTGTAAAGGTTGAAAATGGATCGGTTGCTTAGAAATTGAGGAGAGCTCAGCGGAGACCAAAGCCTTCGGCCTGATTGATTGCCAACAAGAGACGCTCCTTGAGCTTTTCGCGGCTGCTGTACTCGGGCAGCAGGAGGTGGTTGAAGCTGACAGCAAAAGCACGCAAAGTATCACACGATCAGCTCAAAATCTGGGCAAAATGCAGGATCATGACCATCTCACCAAGTGTGCGCTGTAGGCAAACGGTCCGAGTCCGGTCCGTTGCGCGAAATGACGAACACCAGGTTCGAAAGGCCACGGATGGGCACACGGTCACTGCCCGTTGCAAACCGCAGCAGCTTCTTTTTGTCCTCAAGTGGTAATGCATGCACGATGACCCAAAAATCCCTTAAAAGCACATTGCAACAGCATCCATGATAAGCAGAACACCATAATACTAAACTGAACGAAAACGTACCGAATGCAATTGCTGTCTTCTGTGAATCCGTCTTCATAGTGTGTAGCCTCTTCGAGCGCATCGAAGTCCAGGTCGCTGCTTCCACATACGAGCAGTTGCAACTCCTCCCATCGGAACATACTAAGCACCTCGCGATTGCAAACCTGATGGAAGCCATGGTGGAAGGCCGAGTACTGTCGAGCTACCGAGGTGTTCAGCACGTAATCTACGTATAGTGCCACATACTCCTCTCGGTTTTCATTTGTCACTGGGGTTGAGCTGCCTCCAGGCTTCAGCTCTACCGTTTTTACCTCGCCAAAAACTTCGTACGAGTACTCAAAGTTGCGCTGGTAAACCTCCTCTATGTTACCCTGAAAATTCAGCATTTGCCGCAAACCGCGGCCAAGCTCGGGTAATGCGACCTCAAGATCCCCCAGTCCCAAGGAGCAACCCATAATCTTTTTGTACACGATATGAGGAAAGCTCACGTCCAGGATGACGGAATTGTAGATGGCCAGACCCAACAACGTGCCAATTAGCTCGTACTCCATCGTGGCTTCAAGAGAATCGCTGTTGAACCATAGAGTGCGCGTCTCCTCATCATACGTGAACATACCATAGGCCGGGTCCAGTAGCTGTCGGATGAGAATCTGAAAGAATTCTTTCTGCACACCGCCTTCGTCAATGCCTTCCTCACCAACAAATTTCACCTTGAGTGGCTTCTTCAGTGTCTCAGAAGATGACGACAAGTGCACCAACTGTTGCATTGCATCCTCAACAATGTTTTCTCGACGAACCTTCAGAATCAAGTACGGGGATGGTGCAGTATCCAGCAGCATCATTGAGCGGGATAGAACAGCGTCTTGTGCACGCGCACGCTGCTCCAGATCGGAATCAATCTGTAAGACCTTGCTTTTGAAGCAGCATCCAAAACAAATGGGAAGTCACAAAATGACATTTCTGATAGCATGCGCTCTGGCATTGGCTTAGCATCTTGTTTCAGCTCTTCCTGTTGGCGCTGCTGATCTTCATGCCTACGCTCATCGGCGTTACCATTGTCTTCCTGACGGAGACGTCGCTGCTCGTGGTGTTCCATTCGTCGAGCACTTCGTGCCGCGGCACGGCGTTTCTTCCAAAAATGATAGAGCGAGAATAATCCTGCACAATATCAACCTCGGAGTTCACCGCATCATTATAAAACTCATCGTACGTGGCAAATGGCTCGGTGCCATTTACACGTTCTCGATTCACAACGTGGAGCTCTGCCAGCACGCCGCACGCTGCGTACACAAGGTCCATTTTGCGAGAGCCATAGAGACAAACTGTGATAGCTTGCTGGAGGATGTCTAAAAGTCGATGAAGCTCGTCGACTGAGAAAAACTTCATCCATTGTGCACGTACAAGTGCCTTCGCATCCTCCGACAAGTAGTAAAATAATCTGCAGAGCCCACCCACAACATTCAAATAATCTGGATCAAACATCGCCGGGTGCTCGAACAGAACCAGAAAGAAGCGCAAAAACCGCGGTGAGTGCCAGGTCGAACAGACGTTCCAGGGTTGCGTCGCCAGCATTTCCAGCGCGTTTCGGAATGTATTCTGCAACGCTTCCTGATCACTCCCAGCCATTGCTGCATCCAACAGCGTGAATACTCGTCCCACTTGGTCGCGGTCAATACACCACCACTTAGCTTTAGCGTCATCCTGCTCTGCAATATCTCGGACGAAGGCAGCACTCAGTACATCCGGGTCTGAGAATATCTGGTACACTAGTCGCTTCACAACGCGGTAGTCCTGAGACTCCGTTGCCAAATTCAGAGCGTCTTCCAGTTGAGTGCCCATAGGAGAGACTGCAGTCACATTCTGCGCGCTGCCGTTGCCATTTGAAGCACCGGTGGGCACTTTACTTCCTGTTGTAGGTGCAGTTGTGTGCGAGTGCGCAGTCGTAGCAGTAGAAGCTGCAGCAGGAGAGATGCAGGTGGCGGCCAACTCGTTCGCTACAGCAGCAGTGGACGCAGGCTTCAGTGTCTCCATCTCAATGTCTCCACTGTACTCTCTCTCTTGGTCGTCTCCTCCTGCCTCCTCCATCTTGATGTCTTCGTGCTGCTGCTCCGCAGTCTCCGCCGCTTTGTTTTCAGTTGTCTGCTGCATCTCCAGCAGTGCACGAGCCACTGCGTCGTTAGGCTCCAGTCCTTGGGACAGATAGCGAGCATACGCTGTGCGGAAGAGCTCCTGGTACTGCTCCGCACTCACAGGACCGCCGTTCTCCATCGTCTGCCCTTCCTTCTTCTTGAGCTCTTTTGGCAAATGAGGTTCCGATCTTTGAAGTGCATCAAATAGCCAATGGAATCAGCGCATTTAGGTCATTCGTGATTGGATAAAATACATTTGTGGATAGAAGACACTACCATTTGATTAGCCAAAATAAAATCACTTGACATTTGTATGTCTTAAGTTCCTGCTCTTCCACACTTCGCATTGCACTCTACGCCACGTACGTAGGAAGGAGGCCGATCACCAAGATGGACGCCAAGATGCAGGCCTGGCGCAAGCGGATGCCCACGAAGCGGCAGCTCACGTCGACCATCAACCAGTTGGTACAGCAGAAGTCTGTGGCGGTGCTGTACACGCCCACGGAGCAGGAGCGGATCAAGCAGATGACGGAGATGATCACGCAAGCCACGTCCGACTACGAGGCGGACGAGGACTGGGACCGCATCCTTCGGGTCGTGGACGCCCTCAGCAACGTCGTGAACCGATCTGTGTACGCTTCTGATTGGCTGTGGGTTGATGGATCTGGTTGACGTGGCCGTTGTTTGTGCAGACTGAAGGAGTCGATTCGCTCTCTGCGTCTGCGACTTGGAGATCCGTCGTCTCGCGTCGTCATCTTGGCGCTGACTCTCACAGAGGCCATAGTGAAGAACTGTGGGGATTTGGTGCATCAAGAGATTGCGACGGAGGCGTTTATGGGGAGATGGAGGAGCTCTACAGAGTGAGCGGCAATTTCATTTTAGATTGGAAGTGAAGTTCAGATACTGATGGTGATTCTTCTGTGCAGACGCATGCAAACAAGCGTGGGAGGGAAAGTATGGAGATCGCCAGTCGAGTGCTGGATATGGTGCAGGCGTGGGGAGAGGCATTTCTGCCATTTCGGGTGAGCTTCGGTGAAAATGATGTTGACGTTGGTAGGATCGGGTTTTCAAAGCTGACTTTTGAACTGTGCGCATTTGATGCAGCACGAGTTCCCATTGTTTGTGGACACGTACCACAATATGCGCAAGAAGGGCATCAAGTTCCCGGAGCAATACGACGAGTCCAAGGTGCCGGTGCTTACGCCACATCCTGACGGGCCGCTAGGAGACAGGAGCGCTGCAGCCGGTGCCCGGTCATCGAACCAAACGCGCAGCACGAGGTCAATCGACACCTCGTCGTATTCCAACACCAGGAGCGAGTTGGGTGGCCTTTCGACTCGCGATCTGTGCCATGTAGCAACGAACGTGGCGGAGATGTTTGAAGACATGTTGTTCGAGGCGCAGAAAGACGCGTCAGCACTTGATAATCATGGAGTGATGGACGAGTTAGCTGTCGAAGTACGAGAAATTGTGCACAGACTGGAAGGTGCTATTCCGATTGCCGTTGCGGAAGGTGACGAGGTGCGTAGAGGTCTACATAACGCTGTCGCACGGGTAGGTATGACCAGACTGACACCTGTAGTTGATGGTTTGATGGACTAGAACCTTGAGAAGTATCTTTCAGTAAACGACGAGCTCCACGCAGCGCTCGGAAAATACGATGCTTTGCAATCCAGCAACCAAACAACAGAAGATGCTAGCAAGATTGTCAAGGAGACCAATGTTTCTGAAGACATCGATCTGGTTGACCCGTTTGGGCTGAAGGGTGACATGCTTCCAGATAACCAGGAGTCAAACGACGACGACCCGTTCGCAGATTTTGTTAGATCGCGCACGGAACCCAAGAAGAAAAGTGATAACGAGAAGTCGATCCTGGATGTGCCTCAAGGTGACACCAAGGTTTCTCGTACGGAATCACCACAGCAAGAATATGAGGAAGATGACCCTTTTGCTAGCTTTGTGCAGCAAAGGGCAACCAAGGGGCTTGGGAACAGCGGTCACAATGCGCAGACTGAAACGAAGCCTTCTGCTTCCTCACCGACGAATTTAATCGACCTGTGGGATGGTGAGACTGGTAAAAAAGTTTCTGGTTACTGGTATGTTTTGACGCTAATCATTGTCTGCACATTGGTAGACGCACCAACTTCAACTCCAGTGCAGCCAACCTCGAAGTCTGAATTTTGGCTGGAAAACGATATATTGAGCAGCTCCAACCAGCCTGTTGCCTTTGTGCCGTCCACTGCATCAACATCACCTGCTCGTGATATCTGGAATGGTAAATGTGCTTCATCATGTGCAGTAATTTGATGTAACACTGATGGAGTTTTTTGTTTTTGTTTCGCAGGTGCTAATACCTCCACTTCGATTACTTCCAATGCATCGTTGCCTGACCCCTTGCCACCACAAACAAAAATGTCGAGGCTCGTCCAAGCGATCCTTTTGATATGCTGGACTTTACATCAAAGGTACGGACTGCTTTCTTACATTGTTTTTCTCTCTCTTCTTACATTGTTTCAATTCTAGGCATCTATTTCGTCAACTGCCCCAGCAAACCCTTTTGACCCTGTTCAACCTGCCCCTCAACCTCAACAACCACCACAGCGGGCATCGTTCAACCCTTTCGATTTCTAGATGCATGATTCTCGTTCCTGCAAATTCGGTCTTAATGATAATCACAAATGTATATGGACATACCTCACGCGAATACAATGGATGCAGAAAATCAATACGGTTCATATTCATTCTTGTTGAGTGCAACGGGCCTACATATCCATGCTTGATCGAATGGCAGGACAGTCATTACACCTAGGCAGTGATTGATGTCCTCAGCCTCTCTACATCATCTTGTTCTTGGCCGCTGTAGCCTGATCTTGAACCTTATCCTTCATATCAACGGCCTTGTCCTTAGCTGCGTCACCCCATTGTTGGGTAGTCTCCTTCACATCATTAGCCTTCTTCTGTGCCGCGTCCTTCGTATCGCCAGCCTTGTCTTGTGCCGTCTTTTGCATCTCGCCAGCCTTATCTTTTGCCTGATCAGCCGTACCTTGAGCCGACTTCTGCATCTCGCCAGCCTTATCCTTCGCCTGATCAGCTTTTTCGTTAGCAAATTCCTTGCCTTCGCTGGCCTTCTGGGAGCCCTGATCGCGAGCTTGGATGGCAGCGTCAGCCGCCTCGTCCTTCTTCTGACCAGCCTTGGAAGCCACCGAGTCTGCCGTAGATCCGACCTTATCGGCCGCCTCCGATCCTTGCGCAGCGTACTTGGCGTTCTGCAGCGACTCCGAGACGTAGTTCACCCCTCCGGAGACCTGGTTCACAGCCGCTGCTCCAACTCCGCCGAGCTTGTTATCGACCGCTGCAGCCGTGGCACTCACCCCCAGGCGTTCGTCCAATTCGCCAACCTTCTTCCCCACAGCTCCCGTCATGTCGCTCAAGCCCAGCGTCTCGTCGCATCTCTCGGCCACACGCACAACGTTGCCCACAGCCACCTGGGCGCCGTTCTGAATCTTGGTTCCAACGTCGGACATCTTGATCGTAGTGTTTTCTTGAATGGTTTGTTGCTTTTGGAGTAAATTGCAAAGTGAGGCAGTGAAGCTGCACGGCGAGCCATCCAGCCGTTCGACAATTCTCTCGCCGCTTTCTCTTCTCAATGTCCGAGCCGCTTCCCATTTCCATTGTCACTGGTGCTTAAATGCATGTCGACGTTTTGACCGTTGTGCCATCCTGGACGCAAATCTAAGCTAAGTCTTTGGCAGGTGTTCCTTCCTGTAATGGAGATTCCCAGGAAAAGGTCTTCTGTCGGGCGAAAAATATTTTGTCGTACCAGCACATTTTTTTCTCAGCGACGCTTTAGCGACGGCAGCCATCACATTCAAAATCACAACAACAGAATTTGACGCCATTTACTTATTTATGCAGGTGTTGTATCTCATCATTCACTACGAAAGAGGTTGTCGCAACTGTATCCGCACTTATTCATAGAGGTTCTTTTCTCGCATCATCTACTATGAAAGTTGAAGATGGCTGCTGAAGCTTTTTCGTGGCTGTCATTGGCATTCATGGCGACGCGACCAGCAACTTGGGGACGCACGACCATGCTGTCATTTCCAAACTTGACATCAAGCGCACAACTCAACCGTACTCAACTCAAAACCATGGCTAACTCGACGACGCCCACTACTTCTAGCAGCACCACTGAACAAGAATACACCAAGCTGCAGGAGCAACTGAAGCAGGGCGCCGACAACGCCGCCAGCTACCTCGACTCGCTCAAGAGCAAGTTCTCCGACTACGACAACTCGCACAAGGGGTCCTCAGGCGAGACGATCTCGTCCTACTTCAGGGCTGGAATGGATCGAGCGAACTCATCCGTGGATCACCTCAAGAAGGTCGCGGAGGGTTTCAGGGCAGACGCCAACAGCAAGTCGGACGAATTCGTCTCGTCGGCAAAGAGCTCGATGGAGCAAGCGCGCTCGGCTCTCGACGACTTGGGCAAGTCGGCGCAGGCCTACGATGAGAAGGCTCGCAACTCCATCAACTCGAATGTGCACAGCGCCAAGCAGAGCGGGTCGTCGACGATGTCTTCCTTGCAAGACTCCATCGCTTCGATGGTGAATAGCACCCGGGACGCGACGTTCAAGGGCTTCGATGCCCTACAGAACCAGATCAATGCTGCTCAGAAGGCATTTGCCGACCAGGCCTCGTCAGCTCGGGATGCAGCGTCAAACGCTGCTCAAGGGGTCTCGAACAAGGCATCGGATGTAGCTGACAAGACCAAGCCAGCAAACAGTGAACCGACGCTGATGGAGCGCGCTTCAGGGGCGGTGTCTTCGTCGATAGACTATGTTTCTGGCATGTTTCAAGGCTCCAACGAGGGTTCATCCAGCAAGACCACCACTTCGTAAGCAGGGTCGAATCCTGGCGTGCCTTCCTTTGTTCCGTTAGCTAGCCTATGATCAGCTTCAGAAGTGATTCGTTCAGTTAGCAATATGGAACATACTTTACTGAGAGTAAGACCAAATAACCATCACGATTCATTCTTCCTTTTTAATCAAGAACTCTTTAGCTAATAGTTCTTACTCGCAGTATAGACAACAGCAAGGAACGTGCACAGTGGTGGATATCATTGGACGATAGAATCCACTACCAACCCCCTTCGCATAGCTCGCCATTTAACCGTTAACCGAGGAACCCAACAGAATACTAGAACGTAGTCATTGAACGTCAAGCCTACCACAAAATGAGACGAGAGCGCCGCAGAAAAATCTACAAACGACACGAGTCCTTTTCATCCCGAGCTCATTGTGCGATTTCCTCCTTGATCAGCAATATCTCGGTGCCAACTAAGCACTACAACACAATGGCTGACTTGCAAAGCAAGATGAGCGCCCACCAAAACGATATCGACAACGCAAAAGCTCAAATTGAAGAGAGCACCCAAAAGGCTGACACGTATCTGACTGAGGTGAGTTGACGCGGTTGACGCTATTGCTACCGGTCGATGTTTAGCTTGCCTCATAAAACCCCTTGTTTCTTTGCCATGTAGCTGACGAAGCGAGTGGAAGAGTACCAGAAGAAAAACGCAAACTTCGAGCCTGCAGGCGAGTACCTGAAGTCAGGCCTGGATGCTGCTCGCTCGGCAACTCAGAAGCTGAAGACTCAAGGCCAGGATCTCTCTGAGCAATCGGTTCCTGTGGCTGTCGACGGGATGGAGAGTGTGCGCAATGCCCTCGACGATCTTCAGAAGCAGGCCGTGACGTATGATGAAAAGTATGCTCAATCGCGCGGTCAGCACGCCGTTGAATCCGTGCAAGAAATGGTGAACTCCGGTCGCCAACATGCGACCGAGGGGTTGGAAATTGCAAACGAGCAGCTGATGAAATTGCGAGACGCCATCGCAAACATGGCCGGCCAGGTATCCCATGGCGCCCAAGTGGCCGTGGGAGAAGCCGTGCGTGTAGCTGAGAAGGGCGACGAAAAGTTGGGCGTGAGCGATAAGGCCGGCGGTGTCGTGCAAAAAGTCCGCGACTTGGATGCACGGTTGGGCGTCACGGCTACAGTCGCCAAGGTGGACACCAAGGTGACAGGCGGAATCGGTTGCAAGGTGGCGGCGACGACTGTGGACATTGTCTCTGAGAGTGTGAACTACATCTCGGCGACGCTACAAAATGCAAAAATGGCAGCGCAGCAGTCGGGTACGGCTCAAAACGTCGAAGCGAAGGCAGCAAGTGCCGCTAGCAGTGCCACTGAAAAGAAGGATGAGGTCGTCGAGACTTTGGTGGAAGTATACGACGAGGGCGAGGAAAAGGTCAATGAGGGGAAGGAAATCGTCAAAGAGAAGGCTGGCGAAACAAAGGAAGCTGCGAAGGACAAGGCTGGATCGGCAAAGGAGTCGGCTGCGCAAACGGCCGATGCTGCGAAGGACAAGGCTGGATCGGCAAAGGAGTCAGCTCAGGAAACGGCAGGTGCTGCGAAGGACAAGGCAGGTGCTGCGAAGGACAAGGCAGGTGATATGAAGGAACGCACTAAGGAGACGGCGGGTGATGTGAAGGACGAAGCGGAGTTAAAGGCAGGTGAGTCGCAGCAAAAGTCTCAAGGATTCATCGATCAGGCCAAGTCTAAGGCAGGTGAGTTCAAGGATAAGGCTGCAGAGCAGATTGGTGGGACAAAGGACAAAGTTACGGGAGTGGGGACGTCGATGGAGGCGCAAATGATGAAGGTGAAGGAACCGACAATGACTCAGAAGGAGACGAACTCGGAAAAAGCGCTGGAAGGTATGAAGCAAACTCAAGCGAAGCCGTCTGAAGCAGCTAAAACGGCGGTGAAGAAGAATTCCGCCAAGGCGAACAAATGAAGCGAGGCAAAAGCTGACCGGAGAAAACTTCTGGGTGGTGCGACGATCGGATCGATCACTCTCACGTCAGTGACAATGCATATTTAGGTAGCTTTCGCGAGCAGTTTATTCAACTTTTGCTGGTCAATACATGTGTGCTTAGCACAATCGATCTGTGTTGGTGGTAGTTAGGTAGGCAATAGGGGGATTGCTCTGCAAATAGCATCGGTTAGTGCATGCTCCTATATATGTCTCTTTCCTTGGGATACTGCTTGGCCAAGATGTGGAGGAGTTGAGCTGGCGAAAATAAACTTCGTTAGTGCTGCTTCCTTGCTGCCCCACTCCTGCTTCTCCGTCGGTTGCTGCACCTTCAACAGATAACACATCGTCGCTATTCAGCCGACCTTCTTGTAGTCTATTTGAATAGGAATCAATTCACCACAATGGCGAAGAAGGGCGGCAACGAAATTCAGACGCTCGTCAAAGTGTTGGAAAAGGGTCACAAGGACAAACGTGACATTGTGATCGACGATATCATCTCGAACCCCATTTCCTGCGGCTATCTTCTTGATTTTTGTCAGAAAGGAGTACGTCCGTCAGTCACGGAATTATTGTGGTTGATTTTCAAACTGACGGGAGAAATTCTTGTGTAGTATTGTGCAGAGAACTTGAATTTCTTCATGGCAGTCGACAAGTTTAAGGATGAATGTGGTCTATTGGACTTCCGTGATCCGGAGTCGGTGCAATCGTGTAAGGAGATGGCGGACCAAATTTGGGCCGACTTCCTGTCGCTCAACTCGCCCAACGAGGTGAGTCTGCCTTCCGATGACCGCGAACAGACCCAGGAGCGCATGAAGAGACCCGGTGAGTTTCGTGCCAAACTCTTCGACGTCGCCATGCAGGATGCCATCAAGACGTTGCAAAAAGACACGCTTCCACGATTTCTCAAGGCGCCCCAGTACACTGAGATGGATATAAAGGTCACTGCTGTGCATGAGTTGATCGTCAAAAAGCAGCTCGACTCGGATAGTTCGTACCAGATCGAAATACCCACAGCCACAACGCTCACAGACGAGAAGATCGCCAAGGGAATTTCTCACTAGACGACATTCTTGGTGACAAAATTCTCTTTCGAGAAATGCTTGACTACCTTGAGAAAAGTACGGTGCGGTGCATTTACTTTCGATCAATAGCTCAAGAAGCTAATGTGTTTTGCTTCCTATTCTCTGCAGAATTCAAGGCAGAGAACCTCAAATGTGCACGGCAGATCTGGCGGTTCGAAGAGATGGCTCTCGCGATGAAGGCCGACGACCTGAAGGATTTCGCGTGGAATCTGTACCTGTACTTCATCGCTCCAAGCTCACCTTATGAGGTATCGTGCACAAACCTGGACCGCAAGGCTGTACAGCTTCGTCTAGGCTGCCCTATCAAGACGATGTTTGAGCCCATCAAGGAGAACACGATGCTCGTGTTGAAGCAGGACCACAAGGCGTTCCTCCAACAGCTGCAGTCCAAGACGCTGAAGGACAAATTGAAGGCTGAGAAGACTGGCAACTCACCTGAAAAGAAGGGCTTCCTGTCCAAGATTAAACTATTCTAGTTAAACCAGACGCATGACAGAGAGTCGATGGTGCTAACCGATAGAGCACACACTCACCAAAAGATCATTTGCACACAAGCCCATACCGTTTGATTCCTTCCTCTGCTTCTCCGCCCTTGAAGTTCCACGGAAGTCTACAACAAAAGAAAATAAAGGCCTCTAAATTACAGACTCTGCCACTTATTTCTCACTGCCTCTGGGCCGCACTGGCCATGAGTTTGTACTCGTCCAGAGCCACCGCTGCCATCTCCATCTCCACGTCTTCCAACAGAGCGCTTACATGGGCGTCATCGACCGCCATTCCTTCCTCCTCTTGTGCGCTGTAGAAGGTGTTGGTCACTCCGGTCCCATCGTCCTCTTCCTCGTCCTCTTCCTCCTCCTCCTCGTCCAAATCCTCGTCCAATTCCGCGACTGTGCGCACCACTGGGCCGCTGTTTAGCGCCTCCTGCGTCACGTCCACAGCTGCCACGATCTCCTCCTCGTCGTCGTCGTACACAAAGCGCGTGTGCTTCCCTTGAAACACTGGCAGTCCCTTGGCCACGTTCTCTTCGTCCTGGAAAAACTCGGAGCGAGCGCCGAGCTCTGGCTGGGCGCGCACTGCGGCGTTCAGACGCTCCACCTCCTGCGTCGTGAACTCTGTGGCTTGGCGCTCGAACTCGGCGGCCGAAATCTGCTGCGCGAAGGGCGTCGAGGCGTCGTCCATGGCGTGGTCCGAGTCCATCGTTGCGTCCTTTAGTGACGACTGGTAGCGACAAAACTCTCAGTTATGTCCGCAGTAAAAACTCTTCTGTTATGTCCGCACGAAATTGTCCTGATCTCTTCCGTTAAGTCCGCAGTAATAGTCTCCACCAATCGTTGGTCAAAATTCAACCGCAATACGATGGCGGATCGACGCGGGAGCAGCATTGCGGCGGCTGTGGACGCCGCTATCGAGCGCGTTGTGGACGACTTCGAGAGCAACGACCTGGCGCTGCGTCTGGACGTCCTCCGGGCGCTGAGTGCGCAGTCTCAGCTGGCGTTCGAGACGACGCGCGTGCGGCAGCGACTGCGTCAACACCCCGTGGCGATGGATCTCATCGGTGGCGTCACTTCGCAGTCGCCAGTGTACGAACAACTGGCGGAGCGCCTGACGGTGGACAGCAGCAGCTGCGACTACGACTCAAAGCGCAATGTGGTGATGAAGACGAGCGTCCGCTGGACGTTGAAGCCCAAGGAGAAGAAGAGCAAGAAACGCAAGAAAGTGGCGGCGTCTGCGGCCTCTGAGGCGATGGTTACGAGCTACAGATACGAGAGAGTGAGAGCACAGAAGGACAAGGAAGAAGGAGACGAGACGCTGCTCAAGTTCACTGTTGTGGTGGCGTTTGGAGACGACACGAAGCCCAAGGAGCTCGTGCACTTTGAGTTGGCCTGTGACCATTTGTACCCCAAGAGTTACTATGAGGAGATGCAGCAGCTGCCGTCGGATGAAGAAGAAGAGGATGAGGAGAGAAATGCTGATGAAAGTGACAAGAAGAGCGAGAAGGAAGAAGAATCTTCGGGCAATAAGGATGCGGACGAAGGCAAGGATGAGTCTTTTGGAGAGGAGTTGCGCGCCTTCCGTTTTGATAATGAGGTACTGGCAGATATTGGCGCATGGATGGGAGCTGGAGAGGAGGAACTGGACCCTGTGGACGTGGTGGGGTTCTTCATGGCGCTGCCGGTGCATGAGGACGAGTGGCTCGTGGACGAACGTGTGTGCGAGATTCTGTTCCAAGGTGGACTGGGCGGAGATAGCAGCGATGAGGAAGATAGTGAGAGTGGTGGAAACGAAGAAGATGGCGATGCGTCGGACGAGCCTGTAAACGAAGGGGAGAGCGACGACGACTGAGCATTAATATGCCTGGAGATACGAATATATCTAGACCACTGTGATTGACAGAGAACTGGTGCTAGTATGCGGAATTGTGAGCTATCTCTCGTCATCCGGGGTGGCAGTTGTTTGCTCGGTGGCGATGCTATTTTCACGTTTGCTAGGTCTCGTGGGAGCCGTTTTCCCTTAATCCCAGACATCTTGAGGTGTGGTGGCATGTCAAAGTTAGTTCACCAGATTGTATTGTCTTTATAGCCCAGGTTGTTGAAGGTGGAAATGGTGACGCAGAAACAACAACGATCGTATGTATTGGATTCAAGCAAGCAGAGTTATGTGCGGCCCACTACTCTAACGACAGACGATTGCGTTGACGATCTGTACGAGAACAACGCCTTCGGTGATGACGACCAAATGCTCGAGATCACAACCACCTCTCGAAAGGAACGCAAGGTGGAAGCAGGCTCTATGGAGCCCCAAAACGCAAAGAATGCGAATAACAGCGGAAACAAAGTGCAATTCGACGTGTGGGTGGCACGAAAAGATAAATACGAGCGAATGGCACGCGCACTGGCGCAATTGGACTCGGCTCGGGCAGCAGACAGCGAGTCGTGGCTGGAAGTGGCGGTTGCATTAGCGGCTACAGACTGTCAACTCAAGACAGGCAAGATATCGGAGTGTGACTGCCCGGGCGTATGCCGTGAGCCCAAACATTCCGTAGTGAGGCAGCGGACGCGATGCCAGTGCCCAGCTCGCAAATGCTCGCTTTGTAGACGCTGTGTGGGCACGAGCTCAGGTTCAATCTCTTCGAAGATGGTAGAGACACTGGGCCCTTACCAGAAAGCTACAAGCGAGACCTCAGGCAGCGCAAAGGGGATGCTAGATCTTGCCGGCATACTGGTTCGTACTGGTGAGGGTCAGAATTTGACAATAAAGGATGGTACTAGCATCCGCGTCACAACAGCAGCCTTCCGCATGGCGCAGGCTGTACTAGCACTCTGTAGCGTATTAGAGTCACCGGATGGCGTGAAGCTACAACGACCGTGCTCGTGTCCTGTGCGTTCGCTTGGAGATTTATGGGTCAAATGGACTACGAAGAATCATACTTTCTCGCGCGTACCGCTCTCTGAGGACGAGGCGCGGCAATTTTCTGCAGGCACTCGACAAATGATGGAGCAAGAGAAAAATGAAGACGGCGATACGGCTTACTACATGACGCTGAAGTGGCATACGGCAGCTAAACCACAGAAAGGTGACACGGCCAAGATCGCGGCACGTCGAATGCTCACGCCGGATCAAAAGAAGCAAAACGTGGTATGTGTACTCGGATGCTATATCATCTCGATTAATACTTGGCATTTAATGGCCCATTCGTATTACAGTTCTTTCTAGGCTTGTGCAAGAAATATTGGCAGAAAGCACAACTTCGCGTGGCCGAGCATCTCCAGAAAACGCTGACGGCAGCTGCTGGTAAAGACACTACCAAGAGCACAGCTGAATTGGAGATGCAGGCTCTAAACCGCCTAGGAGTGCGTCGTATGCTGCAGTGGCTGGAGGCCGACGCTGAGGCTGTGGAAAATGCTCGTCAAGATGAAGCTCGAGAAAAGGCTGAAGGTGGAATTGTAGCTCATAACGCCTGGGTTCGTCGCAAGGACCGCTTACGTATCCGCATGCCACTATCCGATCCAAGCGATGGTGTGAAGTCTGCAAGAGAAGGCCCACCACCTCGATTTGACTTTTCGTTGGGATCTGGTGTTGTGCGGCATCGGCAGCCTTGTCGGCCGCCAAGCTCTACAGCCGAGCTCATGCGCAACAGCGGATTGAAATACGTACATGCCATGAGTGAAGGATTCCAGGGCCGTGGTGGTGATTTGGAGAAGAGCCGTCAGCTTCTTGTTCAAAAGGGTCACGTGCTACGTGACAATTTTGACCAGGATGACAGAGGTGATGAAGATGAAGATTCTGACTCTCGACCGTTCTCGAAAGACCGCTATCTCTTTGAGCGCCGAAACAACCCAGCACTGCGAGGAAAACTTGAAGGCGACCGCCGTCGACGAGAACAGAGTCGTGAGAACTACGCAGCCTGGGTGGCGCACAAGGCGTTGCGAGATAAAGCAGTTAAATATTTGGAACACCTTCCACCGCCACAGGAGGGTGAGCAGACGGATCTCGTTATTAGTAAAGACGACGTTGAAGACGACGAGGACTATGAGGACTTTGGTCAGGGAACTGGTGCTACACCGGCGGCTGTGCGTTGGGAAGAAGTGGGAAAAGCTCTCAAAGCTGTGGATCGAACGCTGCTCGACGCTTGGGTGCGCTGGAGCCGCGGATTTCGCGGTGCTGGGCGATGCCGCGCGCTTTGGGAAAGCTTCGCGCCTGTGAGTTGCGATGTACACTGTGCGTCCTCGCCATTGCGGGATGTATTCCTGAAACTCTTTCATCGACCGTCTGGTGTGAATTACCGTCAAGCTTGTGTAGATTTCTGTATTAGAAGGCACACCCAGGCGCTCGCACGAGGTGATGCCATAGATGAGAATGGTGAAGAACTCGACGAGGAACTGGAGGAAGCGAAGTTACTTGCTCGCTATGGGTTAGTGACAAGCCGTGAATTGTCAACACTTCTTCGTGGGCTTGGTCTCGTATTACAGCCTGAAGAAACACAACGACTGGTTGAGTTTTTGCGGACCCAGAGGAAGCCATCGATGAGACACGTACAGTGCGGATAAAACTTGACGCTTTCTTAAGTGTGGTTGGTGACGAGCGGCGTGCGTTGTGCCGCGGAGACACGGAGCAACTGCTGAGCAAGGTGTGCATGTGGGAGACAGTTTGCCATGAATGCGGGATGCTGAATGCCTTTCAGTTGGTACTGGGCACCGAAGGTTCCAGTCGTCGGCGCCGTGCTGAATTACCAGGACACGTACGTAGACGAGAGCAAAGTGGTGGCAGGTTTACGTGCTGCCCTGAAAGTGATATGACTGCCGTACGCCGCATGGCTCCTCGCTGCTGCGCATTCGCCCAGTGGGATGATACACAGGCTGCGCCATTCCTGAAGAAATTGGAGCTATGGTCCGCAGTTCCTCGAGAACAGCACGTACTACGTGAACTTGTGACTTCAGGGCAACCACCGAGCGCCCCCATTCTAGAGCGAGACGATGGAGATGACACGCTTGATATGACTACAGTGTTGCGTCTGCGCTGGAGAATACCTGAGAATGGTAAGGGTGGAGCACCAGCCTTCTATCAACTCGAAACAGCAGGTGCTGAGGGATCGGCAAGCTTTCGCGTCAGCTCTTACCACGAAATTTGCCGTGATCCGAAGGATTTTTCCGACAACGATGGTGTCCCTCGTGGCTCGTTCACGGTGACGGGATTGACACCTAATACGAAGTATGTTTTCCGTGTTCGAGCACTCAACGGATTCGGTGCGGGTGCCTACACATTTTCGTACTTCACAACCTCTCCAGCCAGGCCAGCTGAGCCGCTGGCAATCGTTGTAGGCTCACACAGTGTGAAATTGGCGTGGGAGACTTCCTCGTACTACACACGGCGCCTACGCGAGCTGGAAGAAGTATTCCGTGAGGCTGATGCAGACGGCAACGGTCGTATTTCGCGCGACGAGTTCATGGAGGAAATTGAGCGTCGTAAACCTAAACTCGTCGCTTTCCTCCAACAGACGACCGCCGCATCAAACACTACAGACAAAGGTGCTGCAGTAGAGGCGCCACCATTGAGTGTCTTTGACGCCATTGAGACTGACGATAACGAAAGCATAACTTGGGAAGAGTTTCTGCGTTTCTTCCACGGTGTGTTAGAGCTATCGGAGACGGCTTCACAAAGTTCTCGTCAGTCAAAAGCCTCTTCAAGGTCATCGCGAAGTTCACGACAACCACTGAACAATTCAGCTTCGTCGCGATCACTTAATAAAGCGACCAAGCGAGTTGTCAAATCTGGTACCCCACGAGCATCATGTCGGTATATTCTCAAGCAGTGCTCGAACGAATCTGCAGGAGAATATATCGAAATATACCGCGGCACTGCGTCTCGATTCGAAGTGCTAGGTCTTCACAGTGGCAGCACATATCAGTTCCGTGTTCAAGCCATAAATACAGAGGGTAGAGCAAGCCTGCACAGTGAAGCAGTGGTGGTGAACACGCTCCTGCCTACGCCTGCACCTCCAGTTCTTAATTCGATGGCGTCCGAGCCGGCCGTGCAAAGTGGTGCAATACACCTGCGATGGACAGTAGCCAATGCCCGTCCTACACTTTCGTCCGCAGCTTTGCAAGCTCCCAACGGTGCTAACCATAACGTGTCTCGATTGCTGAAAGAATGGGCCCAAGAAACGAGTTTAGATGATGGTGGCGTAGACTTCAAAGCGCGGTTCGACCGCTACGACGTGGACGGCAGCGGGTATCTTGAGCTACCGGAATTTCAAACGCTACTGGCCGAATTAGGCGTACCACCAACCCCTGAACGCCTTGCTGCCTATCTGGCAGAGTTCGATATCGATTCTGATGGCAAGATATCGTTTCCTGAGTTTGCGCGCTGGTGGACACGGCCTGATGTGCATTATGTGTTGAAGCGCGACAATGGCTTGAGGGATGGACAAGATGGTATAGAACCTGGATGTATCCGAGCTGATGAAATGCGCATTGTGTGCTACCGCGGTAGCGAGGCTGTGACGGTTGTAACTGGTTTGGAACCTAACATGCGCCATCACTTCCGTCTTCGACTCATTGGAGCCCATGCATCGAGTGCACTAAGTGAGGCACTTGTAGTTTGCACGGCCCCCAGTGCTCCCACGTGCATCGGAAGAATCGAGGTTGGCCATGATAACGCTCTGGTCCGCTGGCATCCCGGGTATGGTGGTGCGGCACGATACGTGGTGGAGTGCAAGCGTATCGAGACACTGACTCCGAGGGCCAATAACCCGATTGAAGGTCCCAGCGAATGGCGCCGTGCGTACGATGGCCGCGAGCCCCTGGCCTGCATTCGCGACCTACAGCCTGACACGGTTTATCGCTTTCGTGTGTTCGCGCTTAACAGTGACGGGTTCGCAAGCGCTCAGTCAACTGTCTCTCAGCTATGCACCACAAGCAAAGAGGAAGCACAACGCCGTGCTCGATTGGCTAAACGCCCGCAGGTGCTGCTGAGTACTTCACAATCGAATGTGGACCCGAGGAGGGAGATTTGGTTTTAGGCGACACGGTGCTCTTTTGCGAACGACTTATGCGCCGCAATACAGACGTTGATCGGGCGTACGGAAACAATTCGAGCTTGGCTCAGGCTTCAGTATACTCGGTGACTAGCTCCACAGGTGGTTCGGAGGCTGTTGGCGAGCGCACCGTCGCCGCAAAGATCGTTGGAATTTCCCAGCACCCGCGTCAAGGCAATGTGCTAGCACTTACGGTGGTATGGAGCACCGTGCAGCTTTACAACGTCGAAGCAGCGGCAACGGCCTCAAGGCACAGCGGAACGAGTGTCAGTGGGAAAACGAATGGCATCAGTTCATACGTCAAGCCGAGAGTTAGCGGCTACCTCTGGGGGCTACACTCTTGCTACTGACCTCAAAATATCTCGGCCTGAAAGGAATCTGTATCGCTTTGACACATTTCGGGCTGAGTGGGAAGACGAATCTGCACGATACCCAAGCACATGGGATAGGTAGGCAGGCACAAGACTAATAAAAACGAGAGATGACATAAAACAAAATTGCGACCCACGTCGGTGGCGCGCTGTCTACTTTGCGATTTGAATGTCACGAATTAGCTCGCACAGCTCGTCATCAACGTATTGCGGAGCATTTTGGGCCTTACCGCGCCGGCGTCCGTGCTCAAGTAATTTCTGCAACAGTATCTTCGCGTCAGGCTCCTTCGAGTCGGCCTTACGAATGAAAATGACACTGTTGACGTCTTGTTCGCTTGGCTTAAGCGATAGCACCGCGCATGAGCCGGGGAATGCTCGCTGCAATCGCACAATGATATCCTTATACAAGGTGCTATCGCGGCACGACACATTGATAAGAAGCACGCCACGAGAAGCAAGTAGTTTGTGCACATGTGCCAGGAACGTGCTTTCCACAAAGCTGACAGGCGGGCAGCTCATGCCTACGTCGCGTTGCTTCGCATCCACGTCGACAATAATGGAGTCGAAGCTTGGCCGATCTGGTACTTCAGACTGCTGTGCCACGTATTCAAGTGCGTCGGCTACCACAACACGCATGCGGTCATCCTGGCGGAATCCAAAATACTGCTCAGCCACCGTCACAATGGACGGATCGAGCTCACATGCCGTCACATCCATTCCAGACACGTTATCATGTAGGTATTGGGCAAGACAACCGCCGCCGAGACCCAGCACCAGAGTGCGATGCAGCGCATCTGGAGTTGTTCTGGATGACAACGAAGCCGCATGCAGCGATGCTACCATACCCTTATGGTACTCGAAGGCCAGGTACGACGTATCCACTCCTGCCTGTTTAGCCTGTGCTTTTTCTTCTTCTTCTGTGCCTTCTTCTTGTTATTTTTCTTCTTCTTAGCAGCCGCTGCTGCGTCCTCAGGTGTTAGCGAGTTGTCCACCGCAGTGCTACTAGGGGTTGCAGCTGTAGAAGCCGAAAGAGTTGGAGACGTGCTGCTCACCAGCAGCTTCACCTCACTCTGAATAACATTGGTGTTGCTGAGGAAAACGAGACGACGGAGTTTCTCGTTGTCCTCCTGCACCTCCTCTACGAAGAAAGCTCCGCTAAGCGCTGATGTGCCCTGATGTACAATGTTTCGCGCGCCTAGCCCCTCCTCCACTGTCAAGTAAGGGATTTGCTCATCAGCGCCTAGCGTGTCCGGCGCCAACTCCATGACTTTGGCATTCAGTTCCTCTTGAACTTTCGCGGTGCTCTCAAACGCGTGGCCTCCACGGCCCAGTGCGACAAGAATGAGACGGCTGAATCCCGCCCCCGCGGCAAGCTCATTAGCTCCTTCCTCAGTTGAAAACATCCACTCATGCTCGCGACCCTGTGGAATCAGGAACACCGCACAGCTGCCGTTCGGTCCGCGCAGACTCGAATCCACTAGGCGTAGTGTAAATCTAGGGTTTACTTGTCCGTCCGCATTTCCATTCTGACCTACACCCTTTGTAGCGTCATTCTCATCATTGGCGATGAGCTCCACGATTTCCTGTCGTCCCACCTTGAGTTGACGCAGAGCTGCTTGGGTCATGGCAAACCACTGCGTCGCCTCCACCTCGTGCGTGAGCCACCGCTGTCGTGCTTCTCCAGCGTCACTCACAAACTGTTTGTTATTGTACTGCGCCTTCCTGGCTGCTTTAGGGTTCCCCTTCGCACACTTGAGTGCGGCTGTCAAGAACGGAGCGAACGGCTTGCGCGCCTCCCTTGGGAGCTCCTGCACGCCCACCGCCCAGTGCGTCCTGTCCGCTTCAGCTTCTTCGTTGTCCCCGACACTGAAGAAACGCAAGAGATGCGACAGAATGAAATCCTGTGCCATCGTGACGCAGCAGTAGCGTCCTCCTGGAGCGAGCACTCGTCGCACTTCCTGTAGCATTCTTGTCGCGTCCTTCTTGATCTCCAGAGTGTCCTCCGCCATCAGAGCGTCCAGCGCGCCTTTGTCCAGCACCAGATCGAAACTTCCGTCCTCCAGCGTCTTCATGTCCGTCATGTCCATCACTTCCCACCGCAGCGTCGGGTGTTTACGCCGCATCTCATCGATCACGCGCTCGCTGAAGTCTACGCTCAAGAGATCCGAGAAGCCGTCGGCCGCCAGGTCCCCACTGAGCGCAGAGTTGCCGCAACCGACCACCAGCACGCGCACTTTGGCCTTAAGGCGCTGCACGAGAGACGCCGCGCCATCGGGCAGACCCAGAAGAGCAGCCAGAGGCTGACGCAGAGACGCGTAGTCGCCGTACCACTCGAAGGCCTTCTCGCCTCGCTTCTGGAAGAACTCGTCCCAGTATTCCTGCTTGCGGAAGTCCTCGGCCTTGCGCGGCAGCAGCTCGTGACCCATTTCGGCTTCAAATTGGCTCAATGACCAATGGCTGAGAGGGTCAAATAGAAAGCGTACTTGAGCTGCTCGTTTAAGTACATAATGTAGCCATTTTAAGAGAGAAGGACACTTCAGTAACTTGAGTGAGTCGCGGCTGTGAGCGATCTTCTATAGTCGCATCCAATGGTAACGTTAATGTGTCAGCTCAAATGCTGTCTGTCTATTGTTGCTCAATAGTTCTACTGTAGCTCATGGGAAAAACTCTAGGCTGACGCTGGAAGCGCGTTGGACATCTGCTCACGAGCGATAGCGAAGACGGCAACAAGCGAAGAAAGCTGGAGCTCCTCCGTGGTGCCGTTGGCAAGCCGGTGCTCGAGTTTCGCCAGCTCGTCGTATAAATACATGCGGCACCGCGGCGGCAGTTCCAGCTCCGTGGTGTAGCGATACACATCCTGCAGGATATCGCTCGTAGCGTAGCCCTTGAGCTTCTGCATCTCGGCACATTTGCGCACGGCAATCGGAAAACTCTCGTTGAAGAGCCACTGCGTGATTGACTCGATGTCCTTAGGCAGTGGGTTGCCCGTGCACAGGTACACGTTCGCCTCGTTCACGACATCGTGCGCCATTGATGTAGCTTGGAGGATGTTGAGAATGCGACGCATGTCGCCTTGGCCGAGCCGCAAGATGGCCTTGAAGCCGTCGTCCGTCATATTTAGCCTGCAGCGAAAAATGCCCCATCAATTAAGCTGGAACAGCCTAGAACATGCACTACACACTTCACGTACTTTTCCAGCTCAGCAATGTGCTGGACTCGACCCTTCACCTGGTTTTCATTCAGCGGGGCAAAGCGGAAGCGCGTGCATCGTGATTGCAGTGCCGGAATGATCTTGCTGACGTAGTTGCAAATCAAGCAGAAGCGCGCGTTCTTCGTGTACTTCTCGATCACTGGGCAGAGGCGTACATGTTAGAATTAATTACACAGGTTGCTGCACTGCTCAATCATACCTCGACGAAGAGAAAACTGGGCATCGTTTGTCATGGAGTCTGCTTCGTCCAGGATGATGAGCTTCACTCCCTGACTGCAAGAAATAATCCACAGCAATAAGCGGTCAGTCTTCAAAACAAAACTCTGTAGTGGTGTCTACGCCCTACACACCTGAACAGCTTCTTGGTGCCTGCAAACTCCTTGATCTGGTTGCGCACCACGTCGATACCGCGGTCATCCGACGCATTCAACTGTCAGGCATGAGGCACACATCAGTACTGTTGCAGCAGCCGTATCTTGTTGTGTGTCTGGACGAACCTCGAGCACCATAGAGCCATAGTTCTTGCCGTAGAGACGTCGGGCCGCCGCGATGATCATCGACGTCTTGCCAGTGCCTGGAGGTCCGTAGAACAGAAGATGCGGCAGCTTCTGCGCGTCGATGAGGCGGTTGAGCGTCGAGATGATCTCCTGGTGGGCGATGAGGTCGTCCAGACTCGACGGTCGGTACTTCTCGACCCACGGCCACGACTCTGTCGACCGATTGCGGGACGAAATGCCTTCGAACCTGCAGGTAAAGAGAGGAGGGGGCTGTTAGAGACGCAGTGGAGTACAGGAGGGACAGCGACGTACGAAGGCGCGTCTTCCGCAGTCTTCATCTCCACGTCCGCCATCGCTTACGGCCGATCTAAAGCGTTTGTGTTTGGCGCCACTTTCATGCCGCTTCTTCATTGGTGGAAATAAATTCATCCAATCGTTGACGAAGCGTTAGTTTTATTCTGATCCTAGGAGGAGAACTGTGATCATGGCGACGGACTCGCAGGAGATCGAGAAGTTGCAGGAGCAGATCCACAAGGGGACGGAGGAGACCAAGACGTACCTCGCTTCGGTAAGGAAGTCTCGGCTGTGTCTGCAACGCCATTGCCTGTGGACTGACTGAGTTGCTGCAGCTCAAGGCCAAACTGGCCGAGTACGACGCCCAGTACAGTGTCTCCGAAACGGCCACTTCCTACCTGCAGGCAGCGGTCGACCGAACGCACAAATCTGTGGACGAGCTGAAGGAGCTGGGGAGACGCTGAAGGAAAAGTCCAAGAGCACGTCGGCCCCTGTGGTGGACGTGGCCAAAGCCTCGTTCGCTAAAGTGCAGGCGGCTCTGGATGGGCTGAAGGAGCGGGGAAGATCGTACGACCAGACGTTCAGAGTACGTAGCATAGAAGTTTAGAGAGTCTTGTGGGGAGGATTTTTACTGATGGCATTGATGATTCAGTCGAGCGTGACCAGCTCGGTGGACTCTGTGAAGGGCGGCGTGTCGTCCGCCACCACCACCGTGTCGACCTCCATTGAGCAAATTGTGGTGGCTACTCGTGAGCGCAGCAGCTCGAGCTTTGAACAGCTAAAGGAGACGCTCTTTAGTGCCGGCTACGGCGCGTATGTGGCTGCTGGCGGCGTCGTATCCAAGGCAGAAGAGCTGGACGGTCGGTATGGTGTGGTGGGCACGGTGTCTGGCGTGGTGGGCGCCGTGGCAGGCAAGGTGTCGGACATTGATCGCGCTCTGGGCGTGTCTGCTGCCGCAATGAAAGTGGACGAGAAGGTGACGGGAGGCATCGGCACTGACCTCGTGAATCGAGGCGTAGGACTTGTCAACAGCTCGGTTGAGTACGTTACAGGCGCTCTCCAGCAAGCGAAAGTGACGGCTGCTGAAGAAGCGGGTGGCAGTGCCAAGGAGAAGGCACCAAAGACGATTGAGGACGCGACGGAGTTTACCAAGACGACTGAGAAGGAATTGTAAGCTGCAGCGTTTGGCTCACTTTTCTCGCTGGCACTTGCCTTTGTTTTAAATATATAGGCTTGCTTTGACAAAGGACTGAGATTGGACACTTCCGCTGAAGGACATGCAACCGCCGCCCTATAAATGGGAGCTCGGGAGTTGTCGCTTAGACCTGGCTAGTGTCCCTCGTATACAGATAGCAGCTGGCGCGCGCATCGCCCTGGTCGTTGGGGCGAGCGACGAAATACACCGAGATTACACGGGATCGAAGGGGCCGGTCGCCCTTGCGCATGTGCCTACGGCTCCATCCTTTTCTTGGCTTCCTGAACCGAGGAAGAGCAGGAGCAGAGCCTCCAGCATCGTCCCGCTATCGCCAGAAAGAATGGTGACCAAGCCGCACAAATGGAAGGCGCCCGTGCCCCGCCAACTCTGGAAGCGATTCTCCAAACGCTTGAGACGCTCTGTGAAGCGACGAATGAAAGGTGAAAGCCGACGTCAGTGGATAGAGAGAAATCTGCACGACTCGGAGGTCGGGATTATGCTCGACATCGTGCAATGCATTTTAAGGTGAGGCGATTCTCCGTTGTGGGGTATGTCACATTTACATGTATTGACACCCTGCCTTATATGTCATGCAGTTTTGTGATGGTAATCTTCATCATGAAGATGAATTGGAACCACCCTGACACGAAATTCACAACTGAATATCTCGTGATTGACACTATAAATCTCCTAGCGACATTGCTTAACCTTGGGATCAGGTGCGACTGTAATCCGATATCGCAGTTGTATTCCTGGGTCTGAATGTAAACGTATTGCTTCGTAATACTAGGTTCTACTCTGCAAGCAACCGAAGGAGTTTCTTGCTGCACTGGCTGTCAGTAGTAGAGATCATTTGTGTAATTCCACTCCTCGTGGAATTCACGACAGGGACAACAAGTACGGAGCCGAGTACCCACGCATTCCGCTTATTGATGATGCTACGAGTAATGCGGCTGCTGCAGTTTTATCGATTGCTGCGCCTCGCCAAGACAGCTAAATTTCGGCAGGGTGCGCTGATCGGCCTCACTACGATATGTATCATCATGTGTGCGGCGATGTTCATGCAGGTAAAAGGCCCCAATCCAATCGTGGATGTAGCTGGAGATGATGTCTCATTCAAGCTGTTCTGTCTAGACAATTGAATACTGCGATCCAACGTACGAGGGATCACTAGCCGAGGAGCAAAATTGTCAGGACCTGACGTTCCTTGACGCAATATATTTCGTGTGTATAACGATTGGAACAGTCGGGTATGGACCTAAAGCTTGTACAAGCAATATTTTTTTACCTGTTGCTAATCAATGTCAACATTGTGCAACAGGTTTGGTGACGTTGCACCGAAATCGAATTTAGGCAAGGCTTTTGATGTCGCGTTAATATTCTTTGCTGGAGCGTTAATCCCCATTCAGATCAGTGGGTATTCATACATCCTCAGTCGAGAGGTACGTATTCAACGAACTGTTTTGTTATAGTGTTGTTGCTTACACAACCTTCGTTATTTTTTGTCATGCAGACAGCTTTTGACAAGAAGTATGAGCCCGAGAAAAGTACGCACCACGTACTTCTGTGCGGTGAAGTGGAGAATGGGGCCTTGCTCTTCTTCCTGTACAACTGGTTACATAAAGATGAAGAGCTTCGCACACGCCGAAAGGTGGTAATTCTCGCACCCAACTTACCCTCCAATGATTTAAGGCGAGTGTTACTCCATCCCGATTACGAGCAAAGAGTGATCTACCTCCAAGGCTCTGCCATGGTTGCCGCTGACCTTCAGCGGGCTGGAGCTCCAACTTCAAAATGTTGCTTCGTCATGGTTAAGAAGCACAGTGAATCGCTCGATCAAAATGACACAGCGGCCAATCTCATCACCTGTTCTGTGCGGAAGAACAACCGGCACGGTATTGAAGCATCCTATCGTCATCTCCAGTAAGATAGTTTCTGACTTATTCTGTTTCGCCCAGCACCCCTCCATGTCCAAGTTTCCAAGTACGACAACACCCGGCATATAAACATATCAGGAGCTACTGCTGTTATCTGTCTGCAGCAGCTCAAGCTAGCATTTTTGGTAAGTGCATGTGGATTAGAGGGTTCAACCCTTTCCTTGGAAATCTCGTCCACAAGTTTAATTCGACTGAGGAGTGCAGGTATGGGCGTCGAATTTGCTATCATGTTGCTGCCCAAAGACTTATCCCTTTGCCTTATCGACTTGTGCTTAGGGGTATTGGCTATCAGATTATTTAGTGGGGTGCACCAACAAGATTTATGAGGCTTCCGTCCCGCCGTTTCTTACCAGCATGGCATCGTATCGCGCTCTAGCCGTACTATTATATCGCGAGTTTGCCGTCCCAGTTGTCGGTTTGCGGACCATTGAAGACACGACTACTGTGTACCCGATTGATGAAGAGCTCTCAGACGGAAATTTTCTCAGTGTGTTCTTCATCGGTCGAGATATTGACATCGCGTCCAAAATTGAGAAATTGACTCCTGCCGTGTTCGCTCGCCACCCCGATATTGCGCCGGCGTCCATGGGTGTCGCTGGTAACCGCAATATGCGAACAGTGGCTACTCTATTGTCCGCTGCGATAGATCACAAGATGGCCTTCCCCGCCGAATGTCGGTAGGCTTTGGGCGCCGCACCAGCACCACTCCTGTGAAACCCGTCATGAAACAAAACCTGAAGCCATTGGCGTCCTCAAAAAGCTTTCATATGAGCATGTTCTCTGCCCGTACGCTGGACAAAATAACGCCTGTGGATAAAGAGGAAGATGAAGAGAGCGAACCTATGGTCGCTGAAGACAGAAGCCTGAAACCCACTGCTGATGATCACCGCGTAGATGCACGACGTTACTCGTTAATGCATGTGGACTCGACTCGCTTCTCGGCAGACCAGAATTATTCCTTAGGGAACCCAGCACTAGGTGAAACAGTGGCGAAACATCCACCCAAACCTGTCATACCGGTCATCGCACTGACTCCTGCTGAACTAGTGAAAAAGGCAACAACACCGCGTGCCCGTACGTATAAAGATCCTATCATAAAGCCCTTGTCAGCTCGTAACCACTCGCAGATGAGTGCAAGGGAACGGAGTGCGAGGGATCGCAGCGTTAGAGATCGCAGTGTCCGAGAATCCTCATGCCAGCACCGATCAAGCGGCCCCATTCCAGATGAGCAAGAGCAGGCTGTAACACTTACGCCTGACGACACGACAGATTCAGCCATCCAAGAAGATCAAACGCCGGTGGTGGAACAACATACATTATCGAACGATAGCGGCCCACTAGTCAGCGACATCATGTCAGCACCGCAGCAGCACCAATCCACCACACAAGAAGAAGATTACTACCAGCCACTCAACTGGGAGCCTTTGCCCGGACTTACGCGACCGTCAGTATCAACAGGTGGGAGTCTGCGTTCAACGGTAGCAGGAAGTGGAAGTTTGCGGGCGTCGGTAGCAGGAAGTGGTAATCTGCGCTCTCGCATCCGCCACCTGTCCTTGTGTTTTCGACGTGAGCCGCCTCCACCTGAACTGAACGGGCATTTTGTTATCTGCGGCACACCTAGCAATTATGCTGACTTTTTGGCCAACTTATCTGACCTTGGTGAAACAGCTCCTGCCTTAGTGTTCGTCACTCCACGCAGTTTAACGGAGAAAGACCTTCTGGCTCACCAACAGCACCAAAAAATGTACTTCGTGCGTGGCTCACCACTCAGTATGCACGTCTTCCACACAGCCAGGATGTTTTACGCTCGTAGCATTTTGATCATGTCGTACTGCGGGGTCGAGGTTGATGGTGGTCAGGATACCGAGGTCGCCACGGATGAAAATATGGCTGATGTCGACGCGATCACTACGCATCGCTTCATCAGCGAGGCTCTGCAAAATGAGCTGTCCCACATGCAACTAAATGGCGTCAAGGAGAAGAGGGAGATACCTTTTATAGTTGCTGAGATGATTCGCCCGAGCAATGTCAAGTTTCTCATCGATCGGAGTGGCTCCTTGTTCGATGAGAAGGCAGCAGAGAGCGAGCCACGTCGGCGTGATCTGCTGAAAGATGTCAAGTTCCTCGATAACTCATTCTTCAGTCCGCTGTACACGTCGGGGCATATCTACTTCTCCAATATCATGGACTCGCTCATGGGGTCATGCTCAAACCAGCAGCTGATGATCGAGATGGTGACTCAGCTTATCATTAGCGGAAACATGAGCATGAATATGCCAAATCGAGTCCAGAGGTCGCGACATCGGCTATCCCAAATTCCAGCGCCAGAGCGCTACTACTTCCGTCCCTATGCGCTACTTGTCGAGGGATTGTTGCATAACGAGGTAAGTTTTAGCATGCGTAAGGTGTCGCAAGACATCGATTCTCACCTACCTGTTATTATGTTGGCAGGATATTATGACCTTGGGCATTTTCCGTAGTGCTAGCACACGTACGGCACCCCAGTATGTGCTCACAAATCCTCCAGGTGATGAGCTTGTCACTCCACAAGATTTGCTATTTGTTATCAAATGACATGCAGACGTTCTGGCAATCCAGATTTTCCAGATCATTATCCGATCACGTAGCACGTCGAATAGGTTTGATGATTCGACCAGAACTCTCGCGTTACGCTTCATATGGAGTGGATATAGCGCAAAATTGCTGCCGATCTACTGCAATGAGTGCGTCACCTGACGGCGCCCACTGGAGACCAAATGCTTGAAAAGACTCTGTGGAGGGAAATGGTGCAAGAAAAACCTGTTAGCACACTAAAGATGAGGACGGAGACGGAGGGCTGTATACCGATGGGGATATCGATCCACGAAATACCATTCGTGGACCAGAGATGAACGCGATTTTCGCCCGAAGTGATTGCGAGGCGAGTGTTCACCGGGTCCCATCGCATGCTACGAACGGACTCAAGCAGTGATACGACTGAGTGCAACGTGAGCGTCTCCGTGCGCCAGATCCACACATTGTACGGCATTAGGTCGCTTTTTGTAGCAAGAAATGCGGAGTCAGCACTCCACATAACGCGACTGATACCAAACTTAGGGTTTTCTGTCCTGCAGGATTATGATGATGGTTATCGTTAGCATTACCTCATCGTGAGTATTTGGTGAGGAATTGCACGTACAAAGGATCAGAGGCGGTAGTCCGGACGGAAAACGGGGGATCACGAGTCACAAAGCAGATCTCTGGGCTCTTCTTGCCGCCTGCCGCCTGTGCTGCTGCAGAAGCGGCTTGCAGCGAATTGGAAAGTAGCGAAGGGTTTCGCTGTGCAACCGCAACTCGCTTGCCTTGTGGCCTCTCCATAATCTGTCCATCGGCATAACTTTCTTCGAACTCAACCTGTTCAGCTGTTAGACAGACGATATCAACTTCACCCAAGAAACTTAAAGCGCCACACTTACCGCTGACAGGTTCGTATGGGAGCGGGTGACAGCGACAGCCTCGTGGTTAAAGTCTACAATGGGCTTCCAATTGGTGTGGCTCAACACACGCATATGCTCATCGTAGCTTCCAAGCGCAAGGAACTGTCCAGATGAAGACCATGCCATCACCCTTAAGCCCAGCGCATTCTCGTAAGCCTGTAAGCTTATGGTAAGCGATCAATTTTAAGACCGATAAAGAGTTTGCGCATATACCTGATACTTGGCCAACAGCGTGCCGTCAGGTGAATACATCAGAACGCGGTACTCGAGGTGAATATCCCGCACAGCAATAGTCCTGCAGTAGGCGCACGGGGTCAGCTCTGTTCTCTTGGCCATTTTATTCAGCACGTACGCGTCGTCCGGGGACCACATGATCTCGACACAATCGTAGCTGTCAATAGAGAAGTGAGTAGTGAGTTCCCACGTCTCGCAGCTGTAAATTCCGATGAAATCCTGTCACCATCGACGAGTGTCAATCCTCGTCAAACCAATCCATCAGACCAAAGCTTTTGAGACCTTGCACTCGTGACGCTCTGCAACTGCCAGAAAGTCTCCATTGGCAGAGAACGTCAAGCCTTCGCCCGCCAGTTTGGGGCTGCGGATACTGCAGCGAGCTGTGGGGTCCTCCAGTGACCACACAGTGGCGTGCAGCTGAAAGTCCGAGACCGTGAGCACGTGGCGCGAGTCGGGGGTCCACTTGACGAACACCAGGCCGGCCACGCCCTCCGTGATTTTGCAGGTCCAGGACGCGTCCTGCGCCGACCAGATCTGCACCACCGCGCGCTTATAGCAGGCCGTGGCCACCAGTTGCGAGTCGTCGGACCAAGTCACGGCTTGGATCACGTCCAGCGCAGAGTATCGCTGCACAATCTGCAGCGACTGAGCGTCGCGGATCGCCAAGCGATTGCCACTGGCCGCTGCAAAGTACCGACCGCACGGAGACCAACGCACGAGGCCGTGGGTGACGCGCATGGCGGTCGACACCTCCATCTGCATCGCTCCCAACGTGAGTCAATTCAAATCGGAAAAGCAAAACTTGATGTTTGTATGAAGTGCAAATAGTGAATTGGTCTATCAACGACGAAGATGACCATAAAGTCTGAGGTGGTGGCCACGAATTAACTTGGTACGTTCTAGTCGACTGTCCGATCACTCTGGGAGATGGTGTTGGTCGTGCCGGTCTCCAGTGCTACGTTTCCTAGGGACGGGTCGGTAGACGACACTGCCATCAGCGCTTGGCTTGGACTCGGAGCTCATTGAAGGAGTATACTTGGGCCCTTCCCAGCAGATTTTGCTGCAGCCGTCGCAGATCCAGAACTTGGTGACGGAGCTGGGGACTTTTTACGGACGCGATCCGACACTTCTTGCGAGCCAAAGGAGCGTCGATAGGAGAGAAAGTGGCCGAGTTAACAGCGGGCGCACCGTGAGGACCGCGTGTCCATCCGTTCGAGCAGTCCGAACTGCACTTTCACTTCCCGGAACTGCTTGTAGCACTCATGGTCTGACAGAACGAAGCAAGCGCCGGCGTCACGGCGACTTGGGAGGTGCGTGTCTCGAGTCAGCACGATTCGGTCTTCTTTCGCTGCGTACGCTAACATAGCGCTTTCGGGTCTTGGATTCGCGTGGAACGGACATCGTCAGGTTCCAATTGACCACGTCGACTCCAATCGTGCGCAACCAGCGCCCCAACTGAGTCACCATCGAGCGGCTAAAAATTTGTATTCCATGACTTGTGGGCCATCTTTAGCAGCTTCGGTTCGTGTCACATTGCAGTGGCCTCTCTCGGGTTCAACAGCAGTAGATCCCAGAGAGCTCGAATCGCGTTTGATGGATATATCGTCAATCAACTTGAACTCCACCAAACCGAAAAGAGCTTCAGACTTCACCCGAAGCACCTCGTCATGCGACCCGCACCCAGCTACAAGGTATTGCGCCTTTCGCAAGGATGCGTCCGCATAAGCGTCGATTGTGTGCGACGCCGAGCCCTGTGAACCATGGCCGAAGGGCGCCACTGTACCTGGTGCGAAACCAAACACCTCACGGCAGTGGCCAGACGAACTTTACGGCGTCCGACGCCGCAAACCCCCACCTAATTGTGCCATGTCGAGCTTGCAGCTGGCATCAATGCACACAACACTGGGGATCTATCACTTCAAGTCGTTAGTAAAGCTTCACGTGAATACAACCCGTGCTCTCCTTACCGTCAGCAAAGATGCAAATGCTATTCAAGGCAATGAAGTTGCGAGGCGAGGCCAAGGCCACGGGCTCTTCTATCAGCACTTTGATTTGGTCCATTGGCAAGAACGTTAACGTTGCGTCAGCAAGCCTTGTTCCTGCAATCATCTTTCGCACTTCCCAAATGCGTACAATATCCTGTGGCGTCAATAGACATTGAACATGACCCTCCGCAGCACAGTTCAGCAGCCACTTCTTCTGGTAATCATGCCGCTGAGAAATCGCTTTCGATGTTTCCGCTTCCGTGGGAAGAGTTGAGCAAGATAGATCCCCGATTTGCTTACAGACTTCCAGCCAACGAGGTAGTCTGTCTTCACTTTGACGTTGACTGCAAAGATAATCATCGGAAGCGCGTCAGGAAATGGGAAGCCCAAGGCCAAATACTTGATGTACAGTTTATCGACAACTTTGACGAGGCAGAAGGCATCCAATGCCGCATACACAAGCTGATCGGCCGATAGAGGCCGCTGTACCCAGTCACTAAGCTGCATTCTCTGAATTATTAAAGCCCAGGTTGGCTGGTTATCAAGAATTGGCATCACCTTATTCCCATACCTTGTCTAATGGTTTGCCCAGAATGTGATATACGATTGTGCCAAGCTAGTGCCCATTGGATCACCTGATTTCAGGGTCAATGCATTTAGCTGCAAGCAAGTCAGTCTGCGCTGTAAACTAAAGCAAAGTTGTAGCAAACAAAACAAAAAACTACGTCCAGAAATGGCGTAACAGTCCTAAATGCTTGACGCTCTGGGAACGTTTGGCTCAATACTAAATAGAAAGTTAGAACACAAAGCAGCTTGTCGATAAAATGGGCTAATGATGCACAAGCTCGTTTGCTGTCTACGTAGTGAACGCCTACCTTTCAGGTCAGACGCAAAGCTAAAGCCTGTCTTCAATATCTGTGACGACGTCAGCAACTTGACAAGAAAACTGTCAAACAAATAGTCATTCTCCTGCAAATGAAGGTTAGAAAACCAACGGAAGTGAGTCGAGTAAAAATAAAAGCAAATTCGATCGTCAACACACTTACATGTAGTGCCAATAGATCAACTATGAACACTAGAGTCCCTGAAGCAATCTGCAAAATGCTTGCTACTGCTGTCCTCGATTTTACGGGCTTCCATTCGACATCCAAGCTCACGATTTGGTTGGCATCGACTATATTTCGACCACCACCACAGTTACTTAAATCGAACAAATGCTCCATTGCCTGCCGTATCGCGTCCTCCGAATTAAAAAAACAATATCGTCGTCAACCAATGGTAGTATTAAGAACTCTCTGTCATTTCGCGGACGTTGGAATGACTCTGACGCCGGTGAGATCTCCATTTGACTCTCAAGGATCTTTGAGATATCGAGGTTTAAACCTGTTGCCTCCATCTTCTTAAAGAGTTGGGTAGCCTGGCCTAGCTCACCAGCTGCAGCCATATGTTCCAAGAGCACTTGTTGAAGTGTGGTGTCATGACCAACAAACGTAAGGGCGAGCTGCCAGCGCTGGCCTTCAATTAGGCGCATCAGACCGTCACGACTGTACAAGGCATCTATCATACACGCAACTTTGGACACTAGAGACAGACTACCATCAACAGAGAGTGTACCGATGTTGTCGCCGGATTACGCCTGAGATCAAGCTGTGGTCACAACGGAACGCGAACAATGACCTGGAGCTCAGAGCCAATAATGAAGGCGCTTCTGGCGAGGCACACGGTCCCGAGCCTATGGACGGCGGAAGCTCCATGGCGTGGTGTTTGGTTGGCTTTGGTGCACGCAGCACGAGGCCCCAGTGGGCAAAGGCACGTGTTCTACAACTGCATGAACGCGAGGATGCTGTGGTGCACAAGGGAGCTGTTAGTTCAGGCTTGCTCGCGAATTTACATGTTTTACTCTGCTCATTAATAAACTTTCCTTCTAAGGATCACCCCGGGTTTCGCGACAGATGTCCGGATATTCCTTCTGGGGCGTAAAATTTGACACGATTCGATGCGCCTGCATGGAAAAAAGACATCGCGTTAAACTATACGAAACAATGTCGCACTCACACGCCGTGATCATACACGCTTGAAGTCCCGAAGGTTGATAGTTTCGTCGATTAGAAGTTTTGTAAGAACTGCATCCAGACCCCAAATCGTCAGGTTGCTCGCTTAGTGAGCGACACTAATAAGGTATACAAGCCGCTCAATCCTACCTGTTTCGGCTTCGCTCTCGTATATTCGAACCAGTTGCTCTGCTGAAGTCCAATCTTTCGCTCGTACCATTCTCGTGGCAATATCCCCGAAAGGCCAGTCCATGTCAGTGAACGTGCGGCAGAGCTTGATCAACACTGTAGTGTAGCTGCCATGTCAACGTCTGTCATCTTCTGCAAGACCAATCGATGTCTTCCTCGTCGGACGGCGTCGACATCGAAGTCCGTAACCTGTTGACGCGTGACTCGTAAACTCCAAGCCAGCAAGTCAAAACGAGCCACGGAGCAGTGCATCACATATCGAACTACATGAAAGAGTGCAACCCATCAGGCCTGGGCTACACGAGGATTCAGATACGATCATACATCATACAGCAGTTAGTTGTAGGAATGCCCAGTCTTAAGAAGCTCACTCTGCAATTTACCTGCTTTGCCACAAGACTACCCAGTACCTCCGCTTCCCGTCCTCTTTGTCCGCTTCACGTCCTCTTCGTCCGCTTCTTCGTTCTTCGCTTCTGCTTTCCGTCATTGCTCCCAGTTCTACGCTCTTCGTAGTCCAATTCTACAAACACTGCATGGTTTTTTGTCTCGAGTAGTCGGTCCAGCGCACCACGCACGAGACGCAGGTCGATATCAACGATCTGGAAAACGTCCAAGAGCTCCACTAACAGCTTTCGATCCTGTCACAAGAATGAAACCTAGACGACATTAGTACGAGTGCAATGAGAATGAGAAGTAGAACTAAAGCTAGTGCGTACAATATCTGCCTCGTTGTTTAAGCCTCGGGTGCAGAACTCCCGTGAGTTTTTGTGTCTCCGTTGTTGCCGGCACTCCTCCGTCTGTTTGCTGCTTCCCTTCCACTGGTGAGTTGCTTCAATGCATTCAGAACGACGAACGCTAATGGTGCATTGGGTTGACACTTTCTAGGCTTTTTCTCGTCAGTCGTGGTGGATTCATCGACTTGAGGTGAGTCAAAGGTTGGAACTTGGGCCGGAATCAGCACCACGCGGACCACGAAATCCCAAAAGCTCTGAAGGTTTTCGTCGAGGCCGAAGCGCCTGAAAATCTCCGTCAGCGTCGATTCCAGAGCGAGAAATTTGTTGCTGCCTCGAGTGGATTTGGCGCTGTAGAAAGCGACGTGGATACGTCGTGCCCGTTGGTCCGCAGCAGCATCTTGGCCGTCGGACCACCGTGAAGAAAGATGTTTACCAGCTCTGGTGCAAGCATTATCAGCAGAAGGGATTGCGCACTTTTGCAAAAACCCATGTTCAGTTTTGTACCCACTTTGATGCTCGACCAATCAAATTCGTCATTGAATGCAGCGTAACATGGTTGGGACGGATTAAAGACTTTGTTGGCCGGGCTGGGCAGCTCGCATCTGTCGGAGCTGAACCACATGATAAATAATTTACTTTACGGCACGATAATTGCCTGAACAATAGTAATCCATGCACCTACCACACGCTGTGCCGCGCCCTTCACCACGCTGCTGTCGCCCCTCACAGTATCCACGGACTCCACACACCTTCTCGCCGATGCACGGGAGCCTCACACTTGCAGCGTCATTGCGGAGCAGCCACGCCGCGCTCACCACTTCCGAGCGGCTGTCACAAGCGTGCGCCGTTGGCTTGCTCCGAGTACGCCGTGAAACACCCGCAAACCGTACCTTGCTAGTCACACGCCTGCCGTTGGCCGGGAGATACGGGACCCGATCCAGCATGCGTCTTCGACTGCTCACGCACATGTAAGCGGCCACTCGCTATGCTGCAGGTGTGCGTCGAGACTGGCCAGCTCCAGAAAAGACAGTCGGCCGGTGTGCGAGCGGAAAACGAGCACATGCAGGGTTGTCGGATGCATGGGGGCAACAAAAGAGCTTCCCGTCCGGGAATTGAACCCGGTCACCCGCGTGACAGGCGGGTATACTAACCACTATACTAACGAGAATCCGTGTCCTAACAACACGCAATCACACCCACGAACATTCACCTCTCCGACACACCAAACCACGCCAAGCCACGCCCGTCGCACCCCACACGCACCTACCACACGCTGTGCCGCGCCCTTCACCACGCTGCTGTCGCCCCTCACAGTATCCACGGACTCCACACACCTTCTCGCCGATGCACGGGAGCCTCACACTTGCAGCGTCATTGCGGAGCAGCCACGCCGCGCTCACCACTTCCGAGCGGCTGTCACAAGCGTGCGCCGTTGGCTTGCTCCGAGTACGCCGTGAAACACCCGCAAACCGTACCTTGCTAGTCACACGCCTGCCGTTGGCCGGGAGATACGGGACCCGATCCAGCATGCGTCTTCGACTGCTCACGCACATGTAAGCGGCCACTCGCTATGCTGCAGGTGTGCGTCGAGACTGGCCAGCTCCAGAAAGACAGTCGGCCGGTGTGCGAGCGGAAAACGAGCACATGCAGGGTTGTCGGATGCATGGGGGCAACAAAAGAGCTTCCCGTCCGGGAATTGAACCCGGTCACCCGCGTGACAGGCGGGTATACTAACCACTATACTAACGAGAATCCGTGTCCTAACAACACGCAATCACGCCCACGAACATTCACCTCACCGACACACCAAACCACGCCAAGCCACGCCCGTCGCACCCCACACGCACCTACCACACGCTGTGCCGCGCCCTTCACCACGCTGCTGTCGCCCCTCACAGTATCCACGGACTCCACACACCTTCTCGCCGATGCACGGGAGCCTCACACTTGCAGCGTCATTGCGGAGCAGCCACGCCGCGCTCACCACTTCCGAGCGGCTGTCACAAGCGTGCGCCGTTGGCTTGCTCCGAGTACGCCGTGAAACACCCGCAAACCGTACCTTGCTAGTCACACGCCTGCCGTTGGCCGGGAGATACGGGACCCGATCCAGCATGCGTCTTCGACTGCTCACGCACATGTAAGCGGCCACTCGCTATGCTGCAGGTGTGCGTCGAGACTGGCCAGCTCCAGAAAGACAGTCGGCCGGTGTGCGAGCGGAAAACGAGCACATGCAGGGTTGTCGGATGCATGGGGGCAACAAAAGAGCCCCGTCCGGGAATTGAACCCGGTCACCCGCGTGACAGGCGGGTATACTAACCACTATACTAACGAGAATCCGTGTCCTAACAACACGCAATCACACCCACGAACATTCACCTCTCCGACACACCAAACCACGCCAAGCCACGCCCGTCGCACCCCACACGCACCTACCACACGCTGTGCCGCGCCCTTCACCACGCTGCTGTCGCCCTCACAGTATCCACGGACTCCACACACCTTCTCGCCGATGCACGGGAGCCTCACACTTGCAGCGTCATTGCGGAGCAGCCACGCCGCGCTCACCACTTCCGAGCGGCTGTCACAAGCGTGCGCCGTTGGCTTGCTCCGAGTACGCCGTGAAACACCCGCAAACCGTACCTTGCTAGTCACACGCCTGCCGTTGGCCGGGAGATACGGGACCCGATCCAGCATGCGTCTTCGACTGCTCACGCACATGTAAGCGGCCACTCGCTATGCTGCAGGTGTGCGTCGAGACTGGCCAGCTCCAGAAAAGACAGTCGGCCGGTGTGCGAGCGGAAAACGAGCACATGCAGGGTTGTCGGATGCATGGGGGCAACAAAAAGAGCTTTCCTGTCCGGGAATTGAACCCGGTCACCCGCGTGACAGGCGGGTATACTAACCACTATACTAACGAGAATCCGTGTCCTAACAACACGCAATCACGCCCACGAACATTCACCTCTCCGACACACCAAACCACGCCAAGCCACGCCCGTCGCACCCCACACGCACCTACCACACGCTGTGCCGCGCCCTTCACCACGCTGCTGTCGCCCCTCACAGTATCCACGGACTCCACACACCTTCTCGCCGATGCACGGGAGCCTCACACTTGCAGCGTCATTGCGGAGCAGCCACGCCGCGCTCACCACTTCCGAGCGGCTGTCACAAGCGTGCGCCGTTGGTTTGCTCCGAGTACGCCGTGAAACACCCGCAAACCGTACCTTGCTAGTCACACGCCTGCCGTTGGCCGGGAGATACGGGACCCGATCCAGCATGCGTCTTCGACTGCTCACGCACATGTAAGCGGCCACTCGCTATGCTGCAGGTGTGCGTCGAGACTGGCCAGCTCCAGAAAAGACAGTCGGCCGGTGTGCGAGCGGAAAACGAGCACATGCAGGGTTGTCGGATGCATGGGGGCAACAAAAGAGCTTCCCGTCCGGGAATTGAACCCGGTCACCCGCGTGACAGGCGGGTATACTAACCACTATACTAACGAGAATCCGTGTCCTAACAACACGCAATCACGCCCACGAACATTCACCTCTCCGACACACCAAACCACGCCAAGCCACGCCCGTCGCACCCCACACGCACCTACCACACGCTGTGCCGCGCCCTTCACCACGCTGCTGTCGCCCCTCACAGTATCCACGGACTCCACACACCTTCTCGCCGATGCACGGGAGCCTCACACTTGCAGCGTCATTGCGGAGCAGCCACGCCGCGCTCACCACCCGAGCGGCTGTCACAAGCGTGCGCCGTTGGCTTGCTCCGAGTACGCCGTGAAACACCCGCAAACCGTACCTTGCTAGTCACACGCCTGCCGTTGGCCGGGAGATACGGGACCCGATCCAGCATGCGTCTTCGACTGCTCACGCACATGTAAGCGGCCACTCGCTATGCTGCAGGTGTGCGTCGAGACTGGCCAGCTCCAGAAAAGACAGTCGGCCGGTGTGCGAGCGGAAAACGAGCACATGCAGGGTTGTCGGATGCATGGGGGCAACAAAAGAGCTTCCCGTCCGGGAATTGAACCCGGGTCACCCGCGTGACAGGCGGGTATACTAACCACTATACTAACGAGAATCCGTGTCCTAACAACACGCAATCACGCCCACGAACATTCACCTCTCCGACACACCAAACCACGCCAAGCCACGCCCGTCGCACCCCACACGCACCTACCACACGCTGTGCCGCGCCCTTCACCACGCTGCTGTCGCCCCTCACAGTATCCACGGACTCCACACACCTTCTCGCCGATGCACGGGAGCCTCACACTTGCAGCGTCATTGCGGAGCAGCCACGCCGCGCTCACCACTTCCGAGCGGCTGTCACAAGCGTGCGCCGTTGGCTTGCTCCGAGTACGCCGTGAAACACCCGCAAACCGTACCTTGCTAGTCACACGCCTGCCGTTGGCCGGGAGATACGGGACCCGATCCAGCATGCGTCTTCGACTGCTCACGCACATGTAAGCGGCCACTCGCTATGCTGCAGGTGTGCGTCGAGACTGGCCAGCTCCAGAAAAGACAGTCGGCCGGTGTGCGAGCGGAAAACGAGCACATGCAGGGTTGTCGGATGCATGGGGGCAACAAAAGAGCTTCCCGTCCGGGAATTGAACCCGGTCACCCGCGTGACAGGCGGGTATACTAACCACTATACTAACGAGAATCCGTGTCCTAACAACACGCAATCACGCCCACGAACATTCACCTCTCCGACACACCAAACCACGCCAAGCCACGCCCGTCGCACCCCACACGCACCTACCACACGCTGTGCCGCGCCCTTCACCACGCTGCTGTCGCCCCTCACAGTATCCACGGACTCCACACACCTTCTCGCCGATGCACGGGAGCCTCACACTTGCAGCGTCATTGCGGAGCAGCCACGCCGCGCTCACCACTTCCGAGCGGCTGTCACAAGCGTGCGCCGTTGGCTTGCTCCGAGTACGCCGTGAAACACCCGCAAACCGTACCTTGCTAGTCACACGCCTGCCGTTGGCCGGGAGATACGGGACCCGATCCAGCATGCGTCTTCGACTGCTCACGCACATGTAAGCGGCCACTCGCTATGCTGCAGGTGTGCGTCGAGACTGGCCAGCTCCAGAAAAGACAGTCGGCCGGTGTGCGAGCGGAAAACGAGCACATGCAGGGTTGTCGGATGCATGGGGGCAACAAAAGAGCTTCCCGTCCGGGAATTGAACCCGGGTCACCCGCGTGACAGGCGGGTATACTAACCACTATACTAACGAGAATCCGTGTCCTAACAACACGCAATCACGCCCACGAACATTCACCTCTCCGACACACCAAACCACGCCAAGCCACGCCCGTCGCACCCCACACGCACCTACCACACGCTGTGCCGCGCCCTTCACCACGCTGCTGTCGCCCCTCACAGTATCCACGGACTCCACACACCTTCTCGCCGATGCACGGGAGCCTCACACTTGCAGCGTCATTGCGGAGCAGCCACGCCGCGCTCACCACTTCCGAGCGGCTGTCACAGCGTGCGCCGTTGGCTTGCTCCGAGTACGCCGTGAAACACCCGCAAACCGTACCTTGCTAGTCACACGCCTGCCGTTGGCCGGGAGATACGGGACCCGATCCAGCATGCGTCTTCGACTGCTCACGCACATGTAAGCGGCCACTCGCTATGCTGCAGGTGTGCGTCGAGACTGGCCAGCTCCAGAAAAGACAGTCGGCCGGTGTGCGAGCGGAAAACGAGCACATGCAGGGTTGTCGGATGCATGGGGGCAACAAAAGAGCTTCCCGTCCGGGAATTGAACCTGGGTCACCCGCGTGACAGGCGGGTATACTAACCACTATACTAACGAGAATCCGTGTCCTAACAACACGCAATCACGCCCACGAACATTCACCTCTCCGACACACCAAACCACGCCAAGCCACGCCCGTCGCACCCCACACGCACCTACCACACGCTGTGCCGCGCCCTTCACCACGCTGCTGTCGCCCCTCACAGTATCCACGGACTCCACACACCTTCTCGCCGATGCACGGGAGCCTCACACTTGCAGCGTCATTGCGGAGCAGCCACGCCGCGCTCACCACTTCCGAGCGGCTGTCACAAGCGTGCGCCGTTGGCTTGCTCCGAGTACGCCGTGAAACACCCGCAAACCGTACCTTGCTAGTCACACGCCTGCCGTTGGCCGGGAGATACGGGACCCGATCCAGCATGCGTCTTCGACTGCTCACGCACATGTAAGCGGCCACTCGCTATGCTGCAGGTGTGCGTCGAGACTGGCCAGCTCCAGAAAAGACAGTCGGCCGGTGTGCGAGCGGAAAACGAGCACATGCAGGGTTGTCGGATGCATGGGGGCAACAAAAGAGCTTCCCGTCCGGGAATTGAACCCGGGTCACCCGCGTGACAGGCGGGTATACTAACCACTATACTAACGAGAATCCGTGTCCTAACAACACGCAATCACGCCCACGAACATTCACCTCTCCGACACACCAAACCACGCCAAGCCACGCCCGTCGCACCCCACACGCACCTACCACACGCTGTGCCGCGCCCTTCACCACGCTGCTGTCGCCCCTCACAGTATCCACGGACTCCACACACCTTCTCGCCGATGCACGGGAGCCTCACACTTGCAGCGTCATTGCGGAGCAGCCACGCCGCGCTCACCACTTCCGAGCGGCTGTCACAAGCGTGCGCCGTTGGCTTGCTCCGAGTACGCCGTGAAACACCCGCAAACCGTACCTTGCTAGTCACACGCCTGCCGTTGGCCGGGAGATACGGGACCCGATCCAGCATGCGTCTTCGACTGCTCACGCACATGTAAGCGGCCACTCGCTATGCTGCAGGTGTGCGTCGAGACTGGCCAGCTCCAGAAAAGACAGTCGGCCGGTGTGCGAGCGGAAAACGAGCACATGCAGGGTTGTCGGATGCATGGGGGCAACAAAAGAGCTTCCCGTCCGGGAATTGAACCCGGGTCACCCGCGTGACAGGCGGGTATACTAACCACTATACTAACGAGAATCCGTGTCCTAACAACACGCAATCACGCCCACGAACATTCACCTCTCCGACACACCAAACCACGCCAAGCCACGCCCGTCGCACCCCACACGCACCTACCACACGCTGTGCCGCGCCCTTCACCACGCTGCTGTCGCCCCTCACAGTATCCACGGACTCCACACACCTTCTCGCCGATGCACGGGAGCCTCACACTTGCAGCGTCATTGCGGAGCAGCCACGCCGCGCTCACCACTTCCGAGCGGCTGTCACAAGCGTGCGCCGTTGGCTTGCTCCGAGTACGCCGTGAAACACCCGCAAACCGTACCTTGCTAGTCACACGCCTGCCGTTGGCCGGGAGATACGGGACCCGATCCAGCATGCGTCTTCGACTGCTCACGCACATGTAAGCGGCCACTCGCTATGCTGCAGGTGTGCGTCGAGACTGGCCAGCTCCAGAAAAGACAGTCGGCCGGTGTGCGAGCGGAAAACGAGCACATGCAGGGTTGTCGGATGCATGGGGGCAACAAAAGAGCTTCCCGTCCGGGAATTGAACCCGGTCACCCGCGTGACAGGCGGGTATACTAACCACTATACTAACGAGAATCCGTGTCCTAACAACACGCAATCACGCCCACGAACATTCACCTCTCCGACACACCAAACCACGCCAAGCCACGCCCGTCGCACCCCACACGCACCTACCACACGCTGTGCCGCGCCCTTCACCACGCTGCTGTCGCCCCTCACAGTATCCACGGACTCCACACACCTTCTCGCCGATGCACGGGAGCCTCACACTTGCAGCGTCATTGCGGAGCAGCCACGCCGCGCTCACCACTTCCGAGCGGCTGTCACAAGCGTGCGCCGTTGGCTTGCTCCGAGTACGCCGTGAAACACCCGCAAACCGTACCTTGCTAGTCACACGCCTGCCGTTGGCCGGGAGATACGGGACCCGATCCAGCATGCGTCTTCGACTGCTCACGCACATGTAAGCGGCCACTCGCTATGCTGCAGGTGTGCGTCGAGACTGGCCAGCTCCAGAAAAGACAGTCGGCCGGTGTGCGAGCGGAAAACGAGCACATGCAGGGTTGTCGGATGCATGGGGGCAACAAAAGAGCTTCCCGTCCGGGAATTGAACCCGGGTCACCCGCGTGACAGGCGGGTATACTAACCACTATACTAACGAGAATCCGTGTCCTAACAACACGCAATCACGCCCACGAACATTCACCTCTCCGACACACCAAACCACGCCAAGCCACGCCCGTCGCACCCCACACGCACCTACCACACGCTGTGCCGCGCCCTTCACCACGCTGCTGTCGCCCCTCACAGTATCCACGGACTCCACACACCTTCTCGCCGATGCACGGGAGCCTCACACTTGCAGCGTCATTGCGGATCAGCCACGCCGCGCTCACCACTTCCGAGCGGCTGTCACAAGCGTGCGCCGTTGGCTTGCTCCGAGTACGCCGTGAAACACCCGCAAACCGTACCTTGCTAGTCACACGCCTGCCGTTGGCCGGGAGATACGGGACCCGATCCAGCATGCGTCTTCGACTGCTCACGCACATGTAAGCGGCCACTCGCTATGCTGCAGGTGTGCGTCGAGACTGGCCAGCTCCAGAAAAGACAGTCGGCCGGTGTGCGAGCGGAAAACGAGCACATGCAGGGTTGTCGGATGCATGGGGGCAACAAAAGAGCTTCCCGTCCGGGAATTGAACCCGGGTCACCCGCGTGACAGGCGGGTATACTAACCACTATACTAACGAGAATCCGTGTCCTAACAACACGCAATCACGCCCACGAACATTCACCTCTCCGACACACCAAACCACGCCAAGCCACGCCCGTCGCACCCCACACGCACCTACCACACGCTGTGCCGCGCCCTTCACCACGCTGCTGTCGCCCCTCACAGTATCCACGGACTCCACACACCTTCTCGCCGATGCACGGGAGCCTCACACTTGCAGCGTCATTGCGGAGCAGCCACGCCGCGCTCACCACTTCCGAGCGGCTGTCACAAGCGTGCGCCGTTGGCTTGCTCCGAGTACGCCGTGAAACACCCGCAAACCGTACCTTGCTAGTCACACGCCTGCCGTTGGCCGGGAGATACGGGACCCGATCCAGCATGCGTCTTCGACTGCTCACGCACATGTAAGCGGCCACTCGCTATGCTGCAGGTGTGCGTCGAGACTGGCCAGCTCCAGAAAAGACAGTCGGCCGGTGTGCGAGCGGAAAACGAGCACATGCAGGGTTGTCGGATGCATGGGGGCAACAAAAGAGCTTCCCGTCCGGGAATTGAACCCGGGTCACCCGCGTGACAGGCGGGTATACTAACCACTATACTAACGAGAATCCGTGTCCTAACAACACGCAATCACGCCCACGAACATTCACCTCTCCGACACACCAAACCACGCCAAGCCACGCCCGTCGCACCCCACACGCACCTACCACACGCTGTGCCGCGCCCTTCACCACGCTGCTGTCGCCCCTCACAGTATCCACGGACTCCACACACCTTCTCGCCGATGCACGGGAGCCTCACACTTGCAGCGTCATTGCGGAGCAGCCACGCCGCGCTCACCACTTCCGAGCGGCTGTCACAAGCGTGCGCCGTTGGCTTGCTCCGAGTACGCCGTGAAACACCCGCAAACCGTACCTTGCTAGTCACACGCCTGCCGTTGGCCGGGAGATACGGGACCCGATCCAGCATGCGTCTTCGACTGCTCACGCACATGTAAGCGGCCACTCGCTATGCTGCAGGTGTGCGTCGAGACTGGCCAGCTCCAGAAAAGACAGTCGGCCGGTGTGCGAGCGGAAAACGAGCACATGCAGGGTTGTCGGATGCATGGGGGCAACAAAAGAGCTTCCGTCCGGGAATTGAACCCGGGTCACCCGCGTGACAGGCGGGTATACTAACCACTATACTAACGAGAATCCGTGTCCTAACAACACGCAATCACGCCCACGAACATTCACCTCTCCGACACACCAAACCACGCCAAGCCACGCCCGTCGCACCCCACACGCACCTACCACACGCTGTGCCGCGCCCTTCACCACGCTGCTGTCGCCCCTCACAGTATCCACGGACTCCACACACCTTCTCGCCGATGCACGGGAGCCTCACACTTGCAGCGTCATTGCGGAGCAGCCACGCCGCGCTCACCACTTCCGAGCGGCTGTCACAAGCGTGCGCCGTTGGCTTGCTCCGAGTACGCCGTGAAACACCCGCAAACCGTACCTTGCTAGTCACACGCCTGCCGTTGGCCGGGAGATACGGGACCCGATCCAGCATGCGTCTTCGACTGCTCACGCACATGTAAGCGGCCACTCGCTATGCTGCAGGTGTGCGTCGAGACTGGCCAGCTCCAGAAAAGACAGTCGGCCGGTGTGCGAGCGGAAAACGAGCACATGCAGGGTTGTCGGATGCATGGGGGCAACAAAAGAGCTTCCCGTCCGGGAATTGAACCTGGGTCACCCGCGTGACAGGCGGGTATACTAACCACTATACTAACGAGAATCCGTGTCCTAACAACACGCAATCACGCCCACGAACATTCACCTCTCCGACACACCAAACCACGCCAAGCCACGCCCGTCGCACCCCACACGCACCTACCACACGCTGTGCCGCGCCCTTCACCACGCTGCTGTCGCCCCTCACAGTATCCACGGACTCCACACACCTTCTCGCCGATGCACGGGAGCCTCACACTTGCAGCGTCATTGCGGAGCAGCCACGCCGCGCTCACCACTTCCGAGCGGCTGTCACAAGCGTGCGCCGTTGGCTTGCTCCGAGTACGCCGTGAAACACCCGCAAACCGTACCTTGCTAGTCACACGCCTGCCGTTGGCCGGGAGATACGGGACCCGATCCAGCATGCGTCTTCGACTGCTCACGCACATGTAAGCGGCCACTCGCTATGCTGCAGGTGTGCGTCGAGACTGGCCAGCTCCAGAAAAGACAGTCGGCCGGTGTGCGAGCGGAAAACGAGCACATGCAGGGTTGTCGGATGCATGGGGGCAACAAAAAGAGCTTCCCGTCCGGGAATTGAACCCGGGTCACCCGCGTGACAGGCGGGTATACTAACCACTATACTAACGAGAATCCGTGTCCTAACAACACGCAATCACGCCCACGAACATTCACCTCTCCGACACACCAAACCACGCCAAGCCACGCCCGTCGCACCCCACACGCACCTACCACACGCTGTGCCGCGCCCTTCACCACGCTGCTGTCGCCCCTCACAGTATCCACGGACTCCACACACCTTCTCGCCGATGCACGGGAGCCTCACACTTGCAGCGTCATTGCGGAGCAGCCACGCCGCGCTCACCACTTCCGAGCGGCTGTCACAAGCGTGCGCCGCTGGTTTGCTCCGAGTACGCCGTGAAACACCCGCAAACCGTACCTTGCTAGTCACACGCCTGCCGTTGGCCGAGATACGGGACCCGATCCAGCATGCGTCTTCGACTGCTCACGCACATGTAAGCGGCCACTCGCTATGCTGCAGGTGTGCGTCGAGACTGGCCAGCTCCAGAAAAGACAGTCGGCCGGTGTGCGAGCGGAAAACGAGCACATGCAGGGTTGTCGGATGCATGGGGGCAACAAAAAGAGCTTCCCGTCCGGGAATTGAACCTGGGTCACCCGCGTGACAGGCGGGTATACTAACCACTATACTAACGAGAATCCGTGTCCTAACAACACGCAATCACGCCCACGAACATTCACCTCTCCGACACACCAAACCACGCCAAGCCACGCCCGTCGCACCCCACACGCACCTACCACACGCTGTGCCGCGCCCTTCACCACGCTGCTGTCGCCCCTCACAGTATCCACGGACTCCACACACCTTCTCGCCGATGCACGGGAGCCTCACACTTGCAGCGTCATTGCGGAGCAGCCACGCCGCGCTCACCACTTCCGAGCGGCTGTCACAAGCGTGCGCCGTTGGCTTGCTCCGAGTACGCCGTGAAACACCCGCAAACCGTACCTTGCTAGTCACACGCCTGCCGTTGGCCGGGAGATACGGGACCCGATCCAGCATGCGTCTTCGACTGCTCACGCACATGTAAGCGGCCACTCGCTATGCTGCAGGTGTGCGTCGAGACTGGCCAGCTCCAGAAAAGACAGTCGGCCGGTGTGCGAGCGGAAAACGAGCACATGCAGGGTTGTCGGATGCATGGGGGCAACAAAAGAGCTTCCCGTCCGGGAATTGAACCCGGGTCACCCGCGTGACAGGCGGGTATACTAACCACTATACTAACGAGAATCCGTGTCCTAACAACACGCAATCACACCCACGAACATTCACCTCTCCGACACACCAAACCACGCCAAGCCACGCCCGTCGCACCCCACACGCACCTACCACACGCTGTGCCGCGCCCTTCACCACGCTGCTGTCGCCCCTCACAGTATCCACGGACTCCACACACCTTCTCGCCGATGCACGGGAGCCTCACACTTGCAGCGTCATTGCGGAGCAGCCACGCCGCGCTCACCACTTCCGAGCGGCTGTCACAAGCGTGCGCCGTTGGCTTGCTCCGAGTACGCCGTGAAACACCCGCAAACCGTACCTTGCTAGTCACACGCCTGCCGTTGGCCGGGAGATACGGGACCCGATCCAGCATGCGTCTTCGACTGCTCACGCACATGTAAGCGGCCACTCGCTATGCTGCAGGTGTGCGTCGAGACTGGCCAGCTCCAGAAAAGACAGTCGGCCGGTGTGCGAGCGGAAAACGAGCACATGCAGGGTTGTCGGATGCATGGGGGCAACAAAAGAGCTTCCCGTCCGGGAATTGAACCCGGGTCACCCGCGTGACAGGCGGGTATACTAACCACTATACTAACGAGAATCCGTGTCCTAACAACACGCAATCACGCCCACGAACATTCACCTCTCCGACACACCAAACCACGCCAAGCCACGCCCGTCGCACCCCACACGCACCTACCACACGCTGTGCCGCGCCCTTCACCACGCTGCTGTCGCCCCTCACAGTATCCACGGACTCCACACACCTTCTCGCCGATGCACGGGAGCCTCACACTTGCAGCGTCATTGCGGAGCAGCCACGCCGCGCTCACCACTTCCGAGCGGCTGTCACAAGCGTGCGCCGTTGGCTTGCTCCGAGTACGCCGTGAAACACCCGCAAACCGTACCTTGCTAGTCACACGCCTGCCGTTGGCCGGGAGATACGGGACCCGATCCAGCATGCGTCTTCGACTGCTCACGCACATGTAAGCGGCCACTCGCTATGCTGCAGGTGTGCGTCGAGACTGGCCAGCTCCAGAAAAGACAGTCGGCCGGTGTGCGAGCGGAAAACGAGCACATGCAGGGTTGTCGGATGCATGGGGGCAACAAAAGAGCTTCCCGTCCGGGAATTGAACCCGGTCACCCGCGTGACAGGCGGGTATACTAACCACTATACTAACGAGAATCCGTGTCCTAACAACACGCAATCACACCCACGAACATTCACCTCTCCGACACACCAAACCACGCCAAGCCACGCCCGTCGCACCCCACACGCACCTACCACACGCTGTGCCGCGCCCTTCACCACGCTGCTGTCGCCCCTCACAGTATCCACGGACTCCACACACCTTCTCGCCGATGCACGGAGCCTCACACTTGCAGCGTCATTGCGGAGCAGCCACGCCGCGCTCACCACTTCCGAGCGGCTGTCACAAGCGTGCGCCGTTGGCTTGCTCCGAGTACGCCGTGAAACACCCGCAAACCGTACCTTGCTAGTCACACGCCTGCCGTTGGCCGGGAGATACGGGACCCGATCCAGCATGCGTCTTCGACTGCTCACGCACATGTAAGCGGCCACTCGCTATGCTGCAGGTGTGCGTCGAGACTGGCCAGCTCCAGAAAAGACAGTCGGCCGGTGTGCGAGCGGAAAACGAGCACATGCAGGGTTGTCGGATGCATGGGGGCAACAAAAGAGCTTCCCGTCCGGGAATTGAACCCGGTCACCCGCGTGACAGGCGGGTATACTAACCACTATACTAACGAGAATCCGTGTCCTAACAACACGCAATCACGCCCACGAACATTCACCTCTCCGACACACCAAACCACGCCAAGCCACGCCCGTCGCACCCCACACGCACCTACCACACGCTGTGCCGCGCCCTTCACCACGCTGCTGTCGCCCCTCACAGTATCCACGGACTCCACACACCTTCTCGCCGATGCACGGGAGCCTCACACTTGCAGCGTCATTGCGGAGCAGCCACGCCGCGCTCACCACTTCCGAGCGGCTGTCACAAGCGTGCGCCGTTGGCTTGCTCCGAGTACGCCGTGAAACACCCGCAAACCGTACCTTGCTAGTCACACGCCTGCCGTTGGCCGGGAGATACGGGACCCGATCCAGCATGCGTCTTCGACTGCTCACGCACATGTAAGCGGCCACTCGCTATGCTGCAGGTGTGCGTCGAGACTGGCCAGCTCCAGAAAAGACAGTCGGCCGGTGTGCGAGCGGAAAACGAGCACATGCAGGGTTGTCGGATGCATGGGGGCAACAAAAGAGCTTCCCGTCCGGGAATTGAACCCGGGTCACCCGCGTGACAGGCGGGTATACTAACCACTATACTAACGAGAATCCGTGTCCTAACAACACGCAATCACGCCCACGAACATTCACCTCTCCGACACACCAAACCACGCCAAGCCACGCCCGTCGCACCCCACACGCACCTACCACACGCTGTGCCGCGCCCTTCACCACGCTGCTGTCGCCCCTCACAGTATCCACGGACTCCACACACCTTCTCGCCGATGCACGGGAGCCTCACACTTGCAGCGTCATTGCGGAGCAGCCACGCCGCGCTCACCACTTCCGAGCGGCTGTCACAAGCGTGCGCCGTTGGCTTGCTCCGAGTACGCCGTGAAACACCCGCAAACCGTACCTTGCTAGTCACACGCCTGCCGTTGGCCGGGAGATACGGGACCCGATCCAGCATGCGTCTTCGACTGCTCACGCACATGTAAGCGGCCACTCGCTATGCTGCAGGTGTGCGTCGAGACTGGCCAGCTCCAGAAAAGACAGTCGGCCGGTGTGCGAGCGGAAAACGAGCACATGCAGGGTTGTCGGATGCATGGGGGCAACAAAAGAGCTTCCCGTCCGGGAATTGAACACTGATCTTTGTTTTCGGATTGGTGGATATGATAGTGATTAACGCTGTCATTATCCACCGAATTCATCTGAATGCTTGGTGAAAAACCTCCTGAACACTACAAGTTCCTGCAGATACTTCATGAACAGTTATTGTCTGTGGAATAGGCGAGATCGATGTCGCAACAAAGGTAGAAGACAGGACAGTTGCGTCCCTCAAACTCCGTCAGCTCGAAATGCTGACGATGGAAATCATTTCCTGGCGGGGTGGCCAACACGAAGAAAAATAATTTGCCAGACAAAGTTAAAACCGCGAGCATAAAGATCGTTCGCCCGTGCGGGTCAAACCACGAAGCTACCAACCATATGGTATTGCCCTGGGTGACATTTGTGGATACCATACCGTATTTGAGACGGCCTCAAACAGAAAGATACTAATGCGCCATTTAGTGTTATGGAGATAATCGAGTATAAAGTCAGGCCTGTATTATTCGTACTTATTTGAAGTTTCGAGAAAACGAGTGTTTTGTGTTTGAAAATCCAGAAGGGCACTAAAGTGAAAACTTCCCCAGACAAGAAGACCGTTGACATGCAAACGCAGCAACTTGTAGACGCGCACGTAGAGGATGCGCCATCGACTGCCGCTTCACCTGCTTCTGACCCTCGGCCCCCTACTCTCCAAGCCGCTATGCTAGCTGCATCCGCTCCCTCATCGACGGCTCGGATCTCAGCTGACGCGGCTCCTGCTATACCTTCTCCGCGCTCTAATACTGAATATAGATGTTTGAGTGAGTCTGAGGAGCCGGACGACGACTGCGACGAAGACTGGAGTAAAGAAGAGGCTGCCGAAGATGATGCGATGCTGACTGCAGACAGTGGAGGCAGTGATGTAGACCAAGGTGGAGCTGAGAACATTAGTATCAATTTGATTGAGGTGCCTCTACAGCAAGAAGTTGTGGGTCTGATACACGCGGATGAGTGCAAGCGGCAGTGCCTTCAGGGAAGGCGGGTGAAATTGAGCAGCTGCTGTGCTCGCTATCTCAAATGTCCAAGTCAGAGCATTTGACGTGTATCTACACTTTGCTCGGCGTGCTCATGCAGACCGACACTAGTGCCAGACGGCGTGAACAAGGTGTCCGTGAAAAATTTCACTTCTTTCGGCCATTTGTTGGTCGTGTCTGCCGTCCGTCTTTCGCGGCATGCCTATGCACAAGTCAGCTCACGATCCAGCGCTATAAAACGTGGGTGAGGGATGGCAACATCGCCGCTAAGGCACACGGTAACACGTTAAACAAAAATACATCTGCCGTGGACCTGGTGTGGCTTGTGAAATGGTTTCGTGAGTTTGCAGAAGAAGCTGGTGACGTCGTCCCAGTTCGAGTGCGGCTACAGAAGACCGTAGATGGCAAGATCAAAAATACTACAGTCGTGAGAACTACATCATGCTGACGGCGATGTTTACTTGGGACGCAGTGTATGACGAGATGCATGTGGACGTGGATGAAATTCGCTTACGTGTTCGAGAGCCTGAAAGATCGACCATGCGCAAATTGTTAGCGGTTCATTGCCCGAACATTTGTATCCGTTCGCCACGGTCGAATGTGTGCGACGTGTGCTCTATATATCGGTCACGAATGCGATCAGGGCCTACCGCCGAGCAGATGGACGCAGTACACGTGTTTGGAATTTACAACGAAAATGAAGGACTGCAAATTAACTACGTATACGACGAGACAATCAGCGGCAAAGGTAGTGACCAAATCAACTCGATGCTACACCACTATATTCGCACCGTCATCATGCCTGCTGGCAAAAAAAAGTTGATTGTCTATGCAGATAACTGTTCGGGCCAGAACAAAAACAACTTGGTGATCAAGTTTTTTTTTACACAAGTTCAAATGGGAGTTTTCGAGCGGGTCGACTACAAATTTTTATTAAAGGGCACACCAAGAATTCTTGTGACCGAGGCTTTGGACACATCCGGAAGTACATGGCCCGCCAAGACTGTTGGACAATTGACCACGTGGTCACAGCGGTGAAGGATGCGGCAGCGTCCAATAGAACAGTACATGTATCACGCGACGACGGTTTTTTTAAAAGGGTACAAAGCGGTCGTATCAGAACTCTACAAGAATCTAAAAGGCTTGCTGCAGTATCAGATGTTCGCCATGGAAGCATGTAAACCGGGAGTGGTGTAAAAGGATCCATGCAGCGAGTCGATCGACAAAGATTTACGACGGAAGGTTGATGGTCAGCTGACGGAGTCCACTAAATGTAACCGCATGTTCACGCACCTGCTCGAAGAGCTACCGTTTCCGCCAATTAATGCTGAGAAGGTTGAGCAGATGCACAGAACAGTGCTTCCGAACGTTCCGGGAGAGTTTCGGTCGAACGCTGTATATGCCGCGCCGTCTCAAGCCCAATGAGAGATGGCCAAATCTGCTAAGCAGGCTCGTCGTGAGCACCGTGCGGCAATGGCAGTTGCTGCCAAAGTGAATCAGGACCAACGCTAATGAAACAGCGCATAATCCAGTGCTTGGAATTCTCTAATTGAAGAGAAGAAGCGTGAAGAGCTGCATGTAAGTTCATATACGTCAGGCTAATCATTTTGATACTTATTTCCACGTGTTACTTCAACATGATCCTTATCTCCTCGCTATGTCAATATTCTGAGATAACGATCAGAAGTGCAATTTTAGAGGTGTTGCAAGCGGAATTAACTAAATTTGATGCCACTATCGGATTCGCCGCCCAATTTTACCCTTGAATAGCAAAAAATAATCGCAATTTGTTTTGGAGGCACATTTTTTGGAGGGCGTAACTTCCGTTCTACAAGGTCCTCGAGGACGTTCAGGGTGTCAAAGTGAAGCTGATATGTTCCTCTTTGCCACAGTGCGCTCAAAGCGTGAAACGTACTTAGGTTCATTAGTATCTTTTGTTTGAGGCCGTCTCATTTTTCGGATCGAGTGAGACATACATTATTGGTCATTATAGGTTTTTATTGAGAACGTCAGACTGTCATCCGTCCCACTATCCGTCATGCCCCGCGTGCCTAAGAACAAGAACAAGGGTAAATACAAGGTGCGTTCCGAGCACTAAGAATGTTGTGTTTCGCTTGACTAACTTATATCGTAGGGGCTTGTGCAGTTGAGGGCGAGCGTGCGGTTGCCGCGGCCGAACGGCTACAAGTCGGCCGTGCAACAATCTATCGCTGGCATAAGACTCAGTCCTAACTACAAGCCGCCTCCACTTCCACCTCCAACAAATATTTTGAACCTTCTCTCTCTTCCGAAAAGCAGTATATGCGCTTCCCAGAGGATATACTGCTTTTTGGAAGAGAATTTCCGTAGAGACCATATTAGGGGGCCTTTAAAAGGCTGGTCATATTCCTATCGGGCCACGAGATGCTTCCGGCAGGTTCAGGACACATGTACTTCCACCGCCAGACAATGCAGTTCCACCTGACTAGCTAGCTGCATAAAACTATTCTAATGCATATTTTACTATACAGGATTTTAATATAGAAGTAGGGGTGTCACCCCTAGGATTTGTCTGTCTCATTCAATCCGGTTGTCTCACTCGATCCGACAAATACGGTAGCTGACGGTCAAAATGATTTTCCGTCCTGGCTATTTAAGCCCATACTTTACGTATATTGCCGATCACAGAAGTTTAGTTGTGAGCTTACAATCGCTTGTGTAAATACTGTGACAGATGGCTCTCTGAAATGTCCGTGTGTAGCACTCCACAAAAGCACTACCTATTCTAGATTTGTGCATATATTTATAAGATAAATGATAATTGATAGGCGTCGACAAACTTAAGGGAATACCAAAGGAGCTAAGCGACTTAGTGCACCGCGATGTCTACGATCAGCACTCATCCGAAATGCAGAAGAGTCCAGCAAACTCCTTACAGTAGTACTGCACCGGTGGCAGGTGGACCCAACCTTGTAGTCATTTCATGCGTACGTTTCGCGTTGTGGCTATTTGTTGTTGCTTCAACCGCTGGCACTGCTATCAATCATCAGCTGGACTTTTGATAACTAACAACACGGTTGGGTTTTCAATCGGGCGTTAAAGCGGGATTTTTCGCCATCATTGGCTGCTCAAGATGGAAGAGCTGATAAAGTAGCTAGCTGCATGCTACTAGCAATCTTCCATCGACGTGCGCCTATTCTCGACAAAACCCAATCCGTCAAAAGAGCTGTTGGCTAGTCAAATGTTTTTGTTTTAAGTGGCTAAATAGTTACTCCCAGGACTGTCGACTGTGCTCTGAATTGAACTGGATGTAGTCTTCGTTTTTTTAAGACTGGCCAGATATATTTAAACATACTCTGGTGAGAAAACCCACCGTCGGGGCTCTTTTGTACTGTTCATATGTAGTAAAAATTAGTTGGACGATTGATGGAGTCGAGCTTAAAATAGTTGGTCTGTACTTAGGGCAAGTTCGTGTGAAAACACTTTCAGTAGCAGCAGCGTGGACGCGCTAGTGGGCGAAAATAGAGGAGATCAAAGGGAACGTTGTGAACAAGAAGTCCAAGCAGGTGTACGTCTACGGTATTCTAAAGTTTATCCTGTGGCTGCACAACAATAAGTCTGACGTGCTCGAAGCTCAGCTCAGCAACCGCCTATTTGACATCTGTGGCACATAGGATACAAGGGCTCTGACGAGAAAAACCTTATTGTAAACGCTTTATGAAAGAAAATCCAAGCGAACCACCTATATATCTTTTGAGAATTACACCAGAGGACTTAGAGTGTTATCTTATGTCTCTGTGAAAGAAGGACGGAAAACTCCCAGACAAGTCAGTGCACAGCTCAATGAGATCGAGTTTATTTCATTTGTACCGCATCTACAACGTGAAAATGCCTGCAGAGTTGACTATGATATTAGGGCTTTTTCGAAGGTTTAAAACGCACAGTGGTCCGCCGGAAACAACAGGGTGGTGAAGTTTTAACGGATGGAAAGATGAAATTCCAGTTTTCGTTCTACCAGGCTCTGTGTAAGGCGATGGGAGACCAGATCAAGCAAAAGTTTTTTCTAGTAATTTCACGGAACTTAATGTATCGTGCTAGAAATTCTGCTTCAACTCGATACGAACATCTTAAATGAGACGATGATGCACTTGTCATTTGGTTTGGAAACATGAAGAACGATAAGAGGGAGAACGACAGCGTGATCCTCGGCACGTGTACGCTAATCCTAGAGAGCCTGGAGAGTTGCTGGGTCGTTCGGGTGCTAACCGTGTTTCGTTTTGTGAAACAGGACGTTACTGGCGGTGTGTGTACGTACGAAATCTCGAGCGGCAACTTCCGTCCTGACGAGCTTATCTGCATCAAAAGCTAAAGTGTTCATGCACATGGACACAGTGCTGAGCGACGCGACGCGCTGTAGTAACATGTTAGGCCGCTGCACACACTCGTTATTGACTGCTGGCTTGTGCACCTCAGCTAAAGTACGTTACCACAAATTATTGTGTGTAGTATCCAACTTTTTCGGTTGTATTGTTTCAATATACACGCACAAGCTCGATTTGTATCTGATCAACTTTCGAAATAGGTGGATTTGCCATCGAATGGCTATCCAACTTCCATCCATCTTCTATCCAACTCATTCAGGAGAATCTAAAATCAAGAATTAAAACAGAGTAAGTACAAGCAAAACTATCACTACTGTAAGTCCACTACCACTTCATCTCTTTTTTTGCACTGCCATGTGTGAAGTTAGATAAACTATGGTCGTATCATCTCCGAACACACTTGTCTCAACAAAATGACTCTTGAACGGATTATGCAGGACATTGTCAGGACATAAAATTTAGCCAATAGAACGATGAATACGTTTAACTTTTGACCTATGCAATTCGGCTACAGTTGCCGCCTTGCGGCCTTATCAGCAAGTCGGTGCAGACGCACTATGGACACCCAGCTTAGTTGCCCTCTGCGTCGCTTCCTAGCGTGTTTAGTGCTGAGAGGCACCTCGACAGCAGGCAAACACGCGGTGTAGACTCTTACAGCTTCTTCTACCGACTGTCTTGGTCGCAGTAAGTTTCTTGCTGTAGCGAACGCCTCAATTTTCTTCATAAGGTATCGGACGTCACTAAGTCGCTTTTGGCTGTTTCGGTTTGGCAGGTCAGCAGTTTCAAGCAGATGCAGAGGCAGCACCTGCTTTTCAGCGTTCCCGCACCGCCACAGCGTCCACAAGTAAGCAACCGAGCACTTAGGGAGAGCAAAATCGGGAGGGACTCTGCGAAACCTTCCAGCCCAACAGAAGTTAGGCATCACTGTACGTTCATCGGAAGCTGCTGGATTCATCGTGTCTGGAGGAGCTGATGCGTTGTGCTGGTTGCTTAAGTCATGAACGCCTACTTCGGCAAGACAAACACATAGCGCTTCATGCAAGCCGTCGTACGTGACTGTGGGCGCCCCAATTGCGCGATCCTCAAGCTCGTGCACGATGTCCTTCACAATATCGTGGCGTGCTTCTTCGATCTTTTCTATGGTTGACAGCGTTCTGTTTTGCAGTTCATTCATCTGGCCTAGTATGGATACATGTGGAGGAACTCCTGTTGCCTTCAACTTGGTGTCAGGCGTGCTAAATCCGCAACGCACACGCTCCGATAAATGTTGAAGCAAATCGGCATCTTGAAATAGCGCTGTTTCGAAGATGGGATGCTGAGACCGGAGGTGCATTCGTAGGTATGGTATATGGTATACCAGTGATGCGAGACAGAATTCTCCAACAAACACTAAATGCTCTGGTACTCCTAGAAATATCGTCGAGACTCCACGTTGAACCCACTCGTCTTGCTGCTAAAAGTGAGGCGGCAAAATGGCAAACTCATGACTACTAGATGGAAGACCTGCAACCGTTCTTCCCACATGCATATCTCCTGCAGCTTCATATCGGAGATAGGTATTTTGCACACCACCAAGAGACCATCCCGCACGTAAATGCACCGCCGTAGATGACAGGCAAGCTGTAGTGCCAGAAGCACAAAATGTTGCAGCACCCTTGCGCATCGAGTGTGTCCCAAGATCGCTGGGGTTGACACCTCGTCTCTTTAACTCTACAGAAATCTCGTCATCAATTAACAAACGTTGTAGGCTTTTCCGAAAGCGATCGTACTGATCCGATCCTGGAAACAGGCGATTATCCTCATCAAACGTAGTTGTTGCCCAGTAAATTGCCAATGCCAAGATAGGACAAATAGCTGGCTGCAGAGGGTTGGCGTACACGTGACGCGGGTCGCGTGGTCGATCTCCACTCTGGTCGTTTTTCATGTGTGCAAAGTAAACTCTCAGTGAATCACCACGCCATTCCATGTGTGAATGCCGGATACCAAATGCGTTCGCAGAGCGACACATAAGATTCCATGATGTAATCAAATACATCCGGGCAAAAATTGCATCACTACCTGGTAGTGCCATCAAATGTGTGGATAAAAACTCATAAAGTTCGAGCGAAAGAGGATCTTTCCCCACCTTAACTTGCTCCTCGCCACGAGCTTGACTGGTTGCAAGCTTGCGCTTCAAACCCTTAAAGAACTGCTTCAACTCATTCTCCGTGACAGGCCCCATTTGACGTCCGTAGTCCCTGTAGAGATTGAAAAAGCCGGCGCAATGGGTGTTGAGGGCAGAGTAGCTTAGCGTTGATCCGTCAGTTTTTCTAAGAGTGAGCAACCAGGTCTCAAATACCTCTGCATCCAGGCGGTGGAAATCAAGCGGTGGGTCATCGTGTTTCCTGGTGAGGAGTGGCTTCACACGTCGTCGAAGCTGCTTCTCTGAAAAGCCTCTCGCATCGCCCACTTTTTCTGCAAACGAGTCTCGTATCAAATGACGATGGTTCAGATAAACCCACGAAATGAAGCGACAGTAGGAGTTGATGTAGGCAGCTCGTGAGCTTGGGCTAACAGTGTTATCACGGATCTGTTTTGCCTGTCGCCTTAATTCGGCCAGGTTGTCTTGGTGTGTGCTTTCCATCTTGCGAAATGAATTGATTCATCCAGGACAGATTGTCCTGCAAAAGCACGGAAAAATCAGGTTTTTGCAGCGTCCAGCAATAATACTAGTTTTTGTATGCCCAAATCAGTTCGAGCGATTTCGGTTTGGAAAATGCAGGACGTTCTGTCCTGTACTATGAAGCAGATAGCAACCTGCTGTCCTGCAAAATCTGGAGAATGAGGATTAGCAAAATGAGCTGCACTTGCCAAATGAGACGTCGATTCTTGCAAATATTGCACGTGCCCTAAACGAAATGAATCAGACCATGCCACCATGTCCAACACGACCCTACCGTCTACCTTCAACCTGGAGCAGACAATCTTGCTCTACATCACTGTCGCCTGAAATGTAGCCGCTTAGCAACTCACATCCTCTGCGTCGTCGTCCTCGATACCTGCCTTGACGTTGGACTGTATGTTCATGTCGATATCAAGCTCGCGGATCTTTGAGCAGTTCGAGGAGAGCGAAAAGGGCTAACCCTTTCACTACCAGAGATTATTTGCAGGTCCGCTCGGGACCTCTAATCCGACCAATGAGATAGCGATATCGACAATAAATCGACCTATCCACACACCCCTCCTGAAAACGTGGAGCTCTCATTTGCCTGTCGTGTTGCCTGCATCAAATTTGAAATTTCGACGGCAATGGTCGCCAGGGATCTCCCTTCTAGGGCATGTGTCTACTGCGGCGACGCGCCGTGCGAATGGGATAGCTACAGGAAGGACACCATCGGCAGCAGACTACGAATGTAGGCGGCTGGGTGCAAGATGCGCGCCACATCAAGAAGGCGCTACGTCAGCTCTACTTCTACAAGAAGCACGGGTCACTGTCGAAGAAGACGCTGATCGAACATCCTCTGTGCGTTGCAAAGGAAGTAGAGCGCTTGGATGAGACAATCAAGTACTTTTACTAGTGTGGCAATTCAAGCTGACTAGATATGTTATCGTTTTGTTTTTCTTCAGGCGTGTTTGTTTGGCGTCGTTGTTTTCCATACGTGAACGCTGTACCGCGGCCAAAGCCTCCGCCACGCGCCTCTTAATTTCTCGCAGCGTCACGCGTGAAGCTTGTGACCCTCCTACCTTTTGTACGAGGCATACGAATTTATGAGTGCTAAATCAATAGACCAAGCTAGAATACTCATTAATAGTCGTTTCTCGTTTCGTCGTATCGGGTTTGTACTTCTCAGCTGATCCACCCTGTCCACCCATTCATAAAGCGGTTGTATGCCACTATCACCGCAGGCACTTGAAAGTTTTCCGGTGCAGGACTTGCTCTCCTGTTCACCGACACAACGGTACAAGTTCGCGACACAGCCTAATTGTCTCCGGATTATCTCCACTTAGAACGCGCTGCGTTAAAGTGCCTGCAAGTTCGTTAGTGTAAAATACAGCCAGCGTGTCACAAAACACGACATAGCCAGCATATTCGGCTATTGTCATCGCCGGCACGAACGTTGTTAGCTGCTGCTGCGGCACTTGCTTATGGGATCGCTTGTGAGCTTTCTGCTGCTTAACCCACTCTGTGGGTACATCGATAACCGCGACAAGTTTTCAGAATCCTCGAGCAGCTAAAATTATTCCTTAGCCGCCTCAATTTCTGGAGCCACCCCTTGCCTCTCAGACGATTACCTAGCATCTTCATCTCTCCATCCAAGAATGACAGCAGTATCTTTGCCAGCTGTATAGAAACCATCGCATACCAGTAGTCATCGCAAGTTGGGCTGCCGGAAACGTCTTGGTAAGGTGGTCACACATGGCTGCTCGCAGTAAACTAGAATCTTCTCCTCATGGGGATGTCGTCGCACTCCAGGGTCCTGGACAGAGGCAGTGAGCTGTAGTGCGCACTGTATTCTCGCTCAGATTTACCGCACCGACAGGAACCGCAATGGAAGCAACATTCCGCTGAATCTGCGCTATCAAACGGCGCCTGTGCAACAGCAGGCCCTGCTCTCGGAATTGAACGAATACACTCCCTTGTGCGTACAGCTGAAAGCGAGCTCGTGGCCATAGTTACAGAAAAATACGATTTCCCCAGAGAGTTCTTCTGAGACCAGAGCTCTTTGATCTTTATCAGAGATATACATGTAATACTCATGGTTGTTTCTAAGCCAATGCAAGCGTCAACCTCAAACACCGTGCCACAGTCCTCCCTTTCTACGTGAGCATCGTGTTTGTTCAGCCGAGTAGTGCGTCTCGAAATCCACAGTCGAAGAAGCGAGAGAAAAACTCAACTCTTCTCGTGCTTTGTGGGCCAGATTAATTTCCCTATCGCGAATAGTGTGGAGCCCGCTCTCGAGAATAATGCCATCCACGTACGCATTACCAGTCAGCTTGGGCAGCCCTGGTGCAGAACACGCGTCTCTCGGAGCTGCCTCGTTATCTGAGTCTGCCGCCGCCTCCACTTCTCCATTCGCTCTCTGGCCCACTTGATCATCTTAACAGAACGACAAGTCGCACGTTAGCAACTAGCAACCCTTCCGCCTTTTAGGCTGGGTGAAACAAAACAATATAGCCAACTTTCCACAAGCGCTAAAGAGAAGTGGTCGAAGCTTAGAGTGAATATTCCTGACGCTATTGCTACTCCCATTCAGTAGTGTTATCTTTGTTGAGCAGCTTAGAAATACCTTGTCGCAGCATACTGCGACAAGGAAGCAAATGTGAAAATTACTCCTCCCGAGCATAGTGATACAAAAATGCGGGCAAGGTCGTATTATATGGGCGCTACACGATGTCATTGACGCAGGCGCTGCTTCCTGCTGCTGCATGGGGTATCGAGCAGTGTAAAACAGTATGTTTTCAGACTCTCATCTAATATTCAATTGGTACGTGTTGGTTGACTATAGTCTTGGAGTAATAATCGTGCACAATAGATCAATTTACATACTGTATTAAAAATCAACTTCAGGTTTGTGGCCACTTAGCTGTCGAAGGGTGGTCTCATCGCATTGAGCAGCAATGATTCGGACGATGATAGTGTCGTTCGTGACGTTGGCCACAGACCGCAGACGATCGAGGATCCAGTCGGTGCTCACCAATACGGTGAAAACTGCTGGTACATCCACGCCAAAAACTGTTCTCCACACAGTCAGCACCATGACTAAGCCTGCGTGAGGCACCCCGGCCACTCCAAAAGATGCAATGGCGCTAACAAATGCCAACACCACAAACCGTAGCGGGGTGAGCAAGTACTCATACCCACCAGCTTTCGCCAAGAAAACACAAGCTAGCGGCATGTAGACCGCTGTGCCATTCAGGTTGCTCGTAGCTCCAAGAGGCAGCATAAACCGCGAGAGTTGGTATGATACCCCTTCGTTGCGTCCACACATCGCATAGTCATAGGAAGCGTGGCAATCGACGACGAGCACCCAAACACGAATAGTTGTGCTGGAAGCATATGCCACAGGTGCGAGAAAATGTTACTTCGTGTTGTCACGAAGAGGGCAAAGCCGAAAACGCCTACAATGAGCACCAAGAGAGCTGCAATCAAAGCCCCAATCAGGAAGGCAATACCCTCAATCAGTTCCGTCGAAGAGCCGTAACTAGCCATGGACCCAGCTATCAGTGAAATGATTGCGACTGGGATGTACTTCACCACCATATTGACCATCAGGAGGATCACTGTATTTGCGTGAGTGACCATGAGCAACGCGTAATTCTCCACGCCGGCGTCTTTTCCACACTTTTAACTAACGCAACTCCAAACCAGATAGCGAATGCAATGATGCTCAGAGTTGACGAGCCTGCGAAGGAATCCGTGATATTCTCCGGCACCAAGTCCTTCAGGATGCTGAAAATTTGCTGCGATACGTTTAAGTTCTCAAACTCCGTGTCTGACGTCAACACGTAATTACTCGTGTCGGTCAGTCCAAACAAACTGTTGGGCAGAGTGCCATTGATCGAAGCGCAAGAAACCGTCCCGTTCGAGGACAGGGAGAGGTACTTGCCATTAAAGCACTGGTAGCTTAGAGATGTGACAATAGGCTCGATGGTCACTGCACTTTCCGACGGATACAGCTTCGCCACGAAGAAGCCGAAGACGGTGCCAAGAGATGACGACATGATTGAGGCTATGGTGAAGGAGAAGATAATCCACCCACCAATGGACACAGCTTTGCCAGCTTCCACCAGTTCACCGATGCACACAATAACGCTGCAGAAAACCATGGGTGTCACCAAACACTTCAGTGCTGCAATAAATAGAGCGCCGGGCATAGCAATCCAATCAGCCCACGCGCCGTCCACATCATAATGTGTAAGCATCACGCCGATGGCGATGCCGATGCCAGCACCGATGCATACATGCAGAACGTTCACATTCGCATTTTGGTCGTATGGTGAAACCAGCATGTCTTTCGTTTCCAACCCGCGACTTAATATCGGGTCTCCCTGTTCCGCGTACTTTCAGTCGCCCTGTCCTTAAAATCATGCTGCAATATGATGCTTTGCGGTGTGAGCGAGAACCCGCTCTCCGACATCTCGGGCCCGTACGAACTCTTCATGTTGCTTGTCAGTCTGCCAGTCTCCACTTCTCGCTCCACGCTTCACGACAGGACTGGTGATGTGGCCACCTCACGAGCTGCTCACCTACCGGTAGACTCTCCACTCACGGATGTCCTGAGAGACTATCGGCCGCAAGGATAGGGTTCAGCTTTGTAAGTCACACCATACTTCCGGCATCCCGATGCAATATCAACCGAGTAAAGTTGCAGCTCCGTCATAGACGTGGCGCGCACCACTTCTGCAAATCCCGAGTTTATCCCCATACTTCAAAAACTTCCAAGGCGTTCCAATATGGCTCAGCTCAAACATGGCGTTCCAAATATGTATGAGCCGACGTGCCCCAGCTAAAAACCTTAGCTTGCTTGCTCAATTGCACCAGCAACCCGCAGGGACACCAGCAAGTACTTTACAGCATAGTACATTTATGTTGCTGTTGCGAGACGCACTTGCAACCATTGCAAGTTGAAGCGACTATCATCTTGAAGATGCACGATTGGCCTAAAAATTTGGGTGGCGTCAAGTATCGCTACCTTCACATTTTTTTAAGGATTGCGCTGATCACACACTGCACCGACTTGTCAACGATGTGTAGAATTCCAAATAATGCGGCGGCGTCGCTCATCAGCAGCAAAACTGAAGATGCTGCTGCAAATGCCACGATCTAACACCACCTCTTGAGAGTACAACACCAACAAAAAGGCGAGCTTATGGTCCAGAGGCAATGGAGAAATGCCTAGTAACTCGTTCTGGAAACGTACATCCAAACGCATGCAGCGAGTTCGATATAGCTGCACGAAGTCATTGTCGGCAGTAGGCGCATCTCCAGCCACTGTCGCACTTTCGCTCGGTAGATCTAACGCCAGCACTTGCAAGTTCTTGTTGACTTCCAGTAGGGCGTGAAGGTGCTGCACACCATTGACACCAATTGCATTGTTGGATAATCGCAACTCCTCAAGTACCGGGATGCAGTCACGTGCTTCTCCACGCAATGCCGTTGCAAGTATACTTACCGCATCAAAGCCAATAAGGTTGCCATTGATGTTTAGCGTCCGCAGATGTTGGCCTAGGCCCCCACACAACGCATCGACGAGTAATTGAATATTAAGAACTCTACAGCCTTCAATGTCCAGGCGTTGGAGTTGCTCGCCCCCGCCATGACCACATCCAAGGCGGGTAGCACATTGTGCCGCAGCTCCAGCGATCGCAATTTAAAACCTCCCACAAAGTGCTTCAAAGCCTCTACTGTCGTCAACGAGGCCGTCATGCCATTCATCACCAGCTCAGAAGTTACTGCAAACACGTGAGTATCGATCATTTCAGGTCGCTGCTGGAATGTTACATGATTAGCTTGAGTCCAACCCCTCCAAAACCTGGAATAACGATGCAAACCCACGCAGGCTGCGTGGGTGACGCAACATTACTTCGCAAACAGCCCAATACTTCATACTTCGTAGCCTCTTGTCCAACAAATTTTTTCACCATATTTTCGATGCTAAATAATCGCGGACAGGCTTGGTCTGGCGAGGGGTACAACTCAACGTTGGCAGACAAGAAACAGTGATTGCCTTGCATCGAGAGCGCTTGTGGCTCCACGGACTCGACCCACTCTTGAGCCCAGCACACAATCGTCCTATCGGAATGGTGCAGACACTCAAGCCACAATTTACTGTCCCGTGGGGATAAAGGATTGCCAGACAAATCCAATCTTCGCAGGCCTGAGTGCCCAAGGCGCCTAGACATAGGACGAAGCCCTACCGCCAACCACTGCCAACATCTTTCGCGGTCATCAGAGTCAATCAACGAGAACGAGTGAGCCAAGGAGAGATCCTCGATAGACGTGGCCTCGTACCTCAAGGCCGAACAAATACATGCTAGGTGGTGGCGATTGAGTGAGTTGTTTGCCAGTGACAGGCGTTTTAGTGGCATCTTGTTGCCGATGGATGAATATTGCAGACCAACAAGCGTCGGCGTGATGCCAAATGCCGCACACACAAATGCTCGGAATGCAGCCCAGCTCTCTGTCGTGAGAGATCGCCCTACTATCTTTTCCAGCACCAGCTCTTCAAGTATTGGGGCCTGGTCACCACAGCGTCGACGATCCCTCATCCAACGGCACTTGGTCAAGAGCTCCGCTAACGCCATCAATTCTGCGGAACTCATGCCATTTTCGCTCAAATCCAGCGACGTCACGCAATATTGCACTTTACCGCCTACTTCAACAACGGTGGAATCTCGAGGTGTAGGACGCAGCAGTGGGAGCAACAACTCGATCGTGTCTGCAGTTAGTCTGCACCTCACAAACTTCACAGCAAGGGGGACAAACCGCATCGTAGACACAGCTCTGGGTGCATTCACGCCAGAGAACGGAGCTTGAATTGAAGTCTCCTGGGACTTTAAACACGCGAAGAACTCTGCGAGCACCTCCAGCAGCTCCGTCGTGAGTTTCTTTCGCGAGAAATCCAGCACCAGCCTCGGAAATCGCTCGCTCTGCAGTCTCAGCTCCTGTCTACGGGTAGTAGGGCCCCCACCATAAGATCTGACGCTAGAACCTGCTCCCAGAAGGCCTGTTTGACCAGCGGATACCGCTGCAGAGACTGCGAGTAGTTCTCCATATGCACGAGAGACTGAAGCGCCTGACGCACAGACTGAGGCGGCAGCTGCTGCAGATTCACCACCAGAGACAGCGCAGAAGCCTCTCGCTCCGCTGCGCTGTCGTCGCCAGGCAGAAGACTCAGCAGTCTACGCAGAGGCGGCAAAGCGACGGCGTCATCGAGCAGCTCCATCTTCATCTTGAGGCAACAGTAACAAAATCAGCACCCCAATTTACGTGTCAGCATAATTTATGTAGATCCAAATTTGGCATGTCAAATTCAAATTTTAGTCTGCAATAATGGTCGGAGCTGCCAATGCCGCGGCCCCGACGGGCGTGTACTCGTTCCCGCTGCTGAAGCCTCGCGAGATCTTCGCGTGTCTGCGAGAGATGCGCGTGCCTGTGGCCGAGGACGAGATCCGCGCGTGCGACGTTGGAGCGATCCGGAAGGTCCTGGAGGCGTTTATCGAGAGCACAATGGGCGTCACGAGGGAGGACATGGCGCAAATCGCGTTCCCGGGGCTACCGACGCTCGGTTACCCCGAGTTACACTCGGAGTCGGTGCCAGAGCTGACCTTCTACCGCACAGCGCAGCGACTGCTAGCAGCCTGCGGCGTGGACGACTTCGGACTGCGAGACGTCCTGCACCCGACGCCCAAAAGAGTGCGGCGACAGCTCAGTGCGCTCATCAACTTCGCCAAGTTCCGAGAGGAGCGAATGGCGGTTTTTAGCGAAATTACAAACCAGACCGACGAGTTGCTGACCAAGAAGAAGGCGCTGCAGGAGGAGAACGCTGCGCTCGAGAGAGAGCTGCAGCAGATGCTGGAGGAGCAGAAACTGGAGGAACCAGCCAGGCTTGAGCTGCAGAAAGAGGTCGACGAGCTGGAGGGACAGATTAACGTGCTCAACAAGAAACAGGCAGTGATGAGGCACCAGACAGCCGAGCTGAAAGAGAAGCGCAAGGAGGTGGAGGACGCCGTGACTTCAGCGCGCTTCAACAAGATCGAGGCCGAGGCCGAGATTAAGCGGCTTCAGGGGCAGATTGTGACGTCACCAGACAGAGTCAAGGGCGAGCTGAAAACGATTGCCGAGACGCTTGAGAAGGCCAAAGACCAATTGCACGAGCTGGAGGAGAAACAACGTGGGGTGCGGGAGTTCATCGACGTGTACGAGAAAGCTGAGAAGGAGTTTGCAAGGATCTTCACCGTGCTAAAGGAAGCTGAACAGGAGATGCAGTCGTGCAAGGAAGCCAAGAATCAGGTCAAGGACACCAAGCAACGCATCGCCGATCTTCAACAGCGCATAGCTGAAACCATCACGCGTCGCCAGCGCTTGGAAAAATTCTAGAGCTCAAGAAGCGCGAATTCGATCGATACACGGAGGAATCGCGCGTACATGACCAAGCCGCGAATGAAATTCTGCAGAAGGCTCGTGATGAGTTACGCAAGCTCGAAGGTGCACACCATGATGTCCGCCAGCGCATTACGCAGAATTCAGAGGCTAGCCGCGAAATCGAGCTCAAGATGAAAGAGGACGAGCTTCGATACCAGAAAGAACTGCACGATATCCAACAGGTAAAGTGCATTTTCTCATGTGCGTCATACATGTATTTGCTGACATCCTTGTGTTGATGGCAGATGTACACGCGTCTTCACGAAGCCTCAAAATACTACAACGAGCAGGTGCTTGATGCTATCCGTTCCACTTCATAGTGCGCTAGGACCAGTGTGTGTTCCCTTCCATCTATATAAACGTGTGCTGTCAAGCTAAAGGTGTTTCGTGTTCATCTCACTCGATTTTAGGACTCTTTCTCTTCATCGATCTTCAGTGCAGCGACCGAGAGGTAATCCTTAACGCCCTTCAAGAACGACGCAAGTTTCTCTAGGTCCTTCACGCCCGGAGAACCCTTAACCTCCACGCCACTGCTTACGTCCACGCCCACAGGATGTCCAATCGAAAGAGCCTTCACTACGTTCTCAGGAGTAAGCCCACCAGCCATCAGACACGGAATTCGGCCATGCGTGAAAATGGCTGCAATCTTCCAGTCAAATGCAACGCCAGTACCTCCCTGTTGCCCTTTCATCGTCGTGTCCAGCAGAATGTAGTTAGCTAGACCGTCCTGGACCTGCTGAAGAATAGCCTCAGCATCAACACCATCGCTTAGGGTGGTGTCTGGTAGATGCAAGGCACGGATAGTAGGATACTTAATGTCCTTGCAAATAGCAAAGCCCTCATCACCATGCAATTGCACCAGATCCAAGCCAATCTCTTCAGCAGCAGCGTTCATTTCAGCGGCCGTCTTGTTGGCAAACACACCAACAACGAGAGGCGCGCGCGCGCAAGCCTCGCGGAGTGCCAACACATTTTTGTGAAACCAGTCGCCGCTTTGGCTCTCAAGGTGAGACTTTAGGATCTCGGGGAGAATCGGGCCGGTGCGCTCGCCGTATTCGCGTACGGCCTTGGCTATCGCCTTCGCTTGCTCAACCTGCACGTATCGAGGAGAGTGCTCCGCCATGATGATCCCGATCATGTTGGCACCATCACGCAAGGCTGCCAGCGCGTATTCCACCGTAGTGATGCCACAAATTTTCGCGAGTGGTGGAACCGGTGGGAGATCACCACCAAACTCAGGATGACGACTCACGGCCTGCAGGAGCTCCTTCACGGTAGTAGCAACGTCGCCAGCCTTCATCAAAAACTCGCCGACTAGAATACCATGTGCACCGCGCTGCTCAAATTTAACCACATCGGCGTGAGAGCGAATGCCGCTAAGCGCAAAGACAGCGATTCCGTCGCGGCCTAGCGAAAGTCCTCGCTCACGAATGGAGTCGGCAATTCGGCCAGTCGTGTTCATGTCCACTTTAAACGTGCGCAGATCGCGGTTGTTAACACCGATGAGCCTGAGGCATACACACGTCGTGAGCAGTCGTTTGAGTTATTTTACAGCAAATATTTGTACCTGGCGTTTGCTGCCAGCGCCACATTAAGCTCATCAATGCAATTGACCTCCACCAAGGCTTCCATACCGAGTTTATGAGTCGCCTAAGAATCACCACACATTAAACTTGTCAGCCACAACACACTCAATAAAAAGCTGTCCAAGACTACAGACACTTACTTCCATGAGTACAATCAGCTCCTCCTGGGATAGCACCGCGACGATGAGCAGCACACAGTCTGCTCCGTGGGCGCGAGCTTCCAGCAGCTGATACACATCAATGATGAAGTCCTTACGGAGAATCGCGGGGCGTGGGGACATGCCCTCCACTGTTTCCCGAGCCGCCATCATGTCCTCCAGCGAGCCCTTGAACCACTTTGGCTCCGTAAGCACCGAGATCATGCTGGCTCCAGCCTCCGCATATGACCTCACTTGCTCTGTTTATTAACAACACACTCAGCTCCACAAGTTGCAATACAGTAAGCTCCACATCCAAGCAGCACCTTTGATGTTGAGCTCCGTAGCGATGTCGCCTTTGCTGGGGCTCGCGCGCTTAAACTCGGCAGCCAACGCGATATCCGACCAGCCTTCTTTCTGCACAGAAACAACAGCACAAAACAGAATCAGTTAAGGAGATTGACAGCTAGGAAAAGAAGATATTTCCCTCCAATCCTGCCGAGAGCGTACCGCGGGGGCGTTGAGGCGCTCCAAGACGGGCAGCGCAGGACCGTAGACGCTCTCCGTAGCTTCGATCTTCTTCTGCAACTGCTCGGCAGACAGAAGCTGCTTGGCCGCCGCGACGTCCAGTCGGCGCTGGGCCGTGATCTCCTGCAGGATGTTCATCTGCCACGCACGCGAAGTTTTCACTAATGTGGGGCTCAAAAACGTAAGAATACTATTTTTGGGTTTCTCAAAGCATAATCCCGTCCATATTTTGGACTTCATAATCAAACTGCGTCGTGACGCCGGAATTTTGAAGATGAAGTCTAAAGCAATGGACAAACGCGTCACTGATCCAATGCTGACACCCCATCAACAAAAGACCAGTGACGCAATGATAAGCATTCAGAGAAGTTGTAGGATAGGAAGACTGGCAAAAACACCGACAGCAACGTGACTCTGGAAATCGTCAGACGCTCTTGCGCTTAGCTCTGTTTAACGTCACTGCTACCTGCCTCCATTTCGTCCGCCTTGCGCTTGGTTGGCGTCACGGCCGTGGCAACAGGACTCGAAAGCGCCTCCTCTAGCTTTGGTATTGCCGGCGCCCCAGACTCGCCGGTTGTAACTGCGGCTGACTTGACATTCCTAGGTGGCTTTTGCGGAGACTTGGTTTTTTAGTGGGGCTTTTAGTCTTTAAGGATGGCGACACTGCAATCCAGAGTAGTCGAAAAAATGTTTATCAGTTGGATCATTAGGAAGGCGTCAATCATGAAAATTCAGACGAACCCGTCGTGGAAGCGCTTTCCGACTTCACCCAGCCGCACTTGACAAAGAAATCGTATAGGTGACCCGTCTTGTTCACGTCTGCAGCAGAAATCAAATCAAGTCAAGAACAATGATTACACCTACTCTATTCAGCCAAAATCTCAGCTACGAATGGGTGACGCACCTATTTGAACTTTATCCTTGGCCATCTTCTTCGTCAAGTAGCCCAACCGATAGCATTCTCGAATCAGCGCATCCTTAATTACCAGATAATGCTAGACGAGCGTCACAAAATACAATGTCAGGTAAATGCACACAAAAGGAAATCAGAACGCCAGCAAGTACCTTTGGTAGCAGCTTCAGCTTGGAACAAAGCTCTTTCTCCTTCGGGGTCAGTAAGTGGCAACCTGGAGTGCCGTCAACCGAGAAGCTAGCAGTGATAGCATTGAGGCCACCTGTTGCCGATGCTGAGGCACCTCGTGTTCTAGAGTTATCGGTGCTTACATCACCGCCAGCAGCTCCTTGTTCCCGGTTCTGCCAGCGGTTCGCGCGATCCCGCCCACTAGAGGCTCCGCGGCCTGACTCATATAAATAAGAGGCGCTTTCGCGCTGCTTTTGGATCGCTTGGTCAACCTCGCGCTTCTTCTTCTCAGCATCATACAGTTCTGCTTCCGCCAGCGTCCGCACACCATTCTTGCGGTATTCCTGCAACAGCAAGATCTGCTTCTTAAGTTTCATCGCGGTGATCATGCCTTCGACAAACTGATCGTGATCTGCTGGGGATTGCAGCCGTGCAAAAGGCCGCATTTGCGCCAGAAGCTCACGTTCCTCCTTTGGCCGCTTGCGTTCGGTGTGCTGATGCAGTTTGTAGTCCAGCAATCCTCGCTCCACCACAAACTGTTTCCGCTGCTCACGCTCCGTCAGTTTCTGGTTGTAAATTTCAATCACCTTGAGCTTCAGTTCATGCTCGGACGGATGGTCAGTCTCGGAGAACTCCATGTCTGCAATAATCGCCTCTGCCTCGTTGTCGTACTCGACGTCAAAGTCTCCGCGTAGTGGCATATATCCAGCAAGCTGGCTCGGTGCGCTCCTCTCTGCAGGTGGTGGAGCTCTTAAGATCGCACTCTCTGCCATTTCTCCTATCATCTCCACCTTGCCCTCTGTCGGCGTGTCGGCCTGTGCAGCAGTAGCAGTGTCATCGACATATCTGTCCTCCTGTCTCTCCTCGTCTCCGATGAACCGTGGCATGAGATCTTTCCACCCCAGGTACGCCGTCATGTAGTGTTTCTCGCACTTTTTGTCCGTCTTGGTGACCACGTGCTCTGCAATGTCCTTCCAGTTGCCCATGCCAAACATCTCAATCCCCTCCAGCAGCAAAAGCTCCTCGTCTGCAGTCCACTCCGCACTCGTTGCGTCACTTGAGGGCACAGCGTTCGTCCCCACAGCAGCAGCAGCAGCACTAGACGAAGTATCGTCCGCACTCTCTGCTGCACTCTGAGGCTCCAGGACAATGGGGAACGCCAAGCAGTCCGACACAGTGTACGAGTGCGTCTTCTTGTGCTCTCCCAGCTCCGTCCCCACAGCAAAGCACTCGACGCAGAGCTCGAACGGAGGCTGCGGCTTGCACTCGGCGCACGTGATGCGGATGGTGCGCATCAGGTCCTTCTGGCAGTTGAGACAGAACTTGGTCTTCATGGCGGCAGGTTTGGCCGGCGGCGGCGCTTCAGACGCGCCACTCGACGGCGTTTTCTCCTGGGGGAGGACTTGCACTCGCCCTGAGGAGGAGAGGACGCACTCCCCTTCCCGCTTTGCTTGCTCTTCTTGGTGTGGCTGCGTCGAGAGGTGTCGCCCTTACCGCTCGTCATCTTGGTCTTGGGTGGGAGAGGTTCCGACCCAAGTGACTTGCTTTCAGTATGCACAAAGTTCCTTTGCCGCAAAAGAGGACCATCAAGTACAGTCGTACCTCTCTTTAGTAATTCGAACGACTCCAGCGTCCATGTGGACATTTCCCCCATCAAAGTAGATATTGAAGCACTTTACTGGGACTGTACCGATAGCTTTACTTGTCTCTGAAGTCCACTAGGATTCTTTGCACCTACTTGACAAATTCTACTTGCCAAAGCGCCGTTTGCGGCGGTTGAACTCGACGATGATGGCGTGCACGTCGTCCTTGGTCATTTCCGGCCACATTTTGTCCAGGAAGATCAGCTCCGAGTACGCGATCTGGAAGAGCAGAAAATTGCTGATGCGGAGCTCGCCCGATGTGCGGATGAGGATGTCTGGGTCTGGTAGGCCTCTGTAGCAATAGAGAGTGCATTAGATCAAGTCAAGTTGACACTTGGCTAAACAACAACACGTACGCTGTGAGCATGCGCTGACCGACAAGATCCTCGTCAATGTCAGCAATGGACGTCTCACCATTTGCCACCTCTGTTGCAATCTTCCTGCAGGCCCCTACGATCTCATCGCGTGCTCCATAGCTGACCATTAAGTATCAGTTAGTTGATGTGCTCAAATAACAGTGACAACAGTGTAGTTATACCTGACGCAGATATTGAGGCTAAACGAAGTGCAGCGACTGGTCTGACTTTCAATCTGTTCGATCGACTCCACAATGTACGCTGGAAGCTTCCGTCCGTCTGATACCAGCACACGCACGCGGATATCTCGCTTCAGCGCCTCAGGCACAATCTCGTGCATGAACTCATTGAACAGGTTCATGAGCGCGTCCACCTCGGACTGATCTCGGTTCCAGTTTTCTGCAAACACCGACAAAACCCACATTTCGTCAGCAATGCATCAAGTCTTTGCGGCACCAGCCTCAAGATTTTCATAGACATGAAACTCTCAGCACCTGTCGAGAACGCAAACACTGTGAGCGCCTTAATCCCGGCATCAATGCACCAATCTGTAAAATTCACCAGCGTCTTGCTGCCATCAGAATGGCCACGCACGCCGGCGCCGTACTTGCTCTTCCCGTACCGTCGGTTGCCGTCCATGATCACAGCAATGTGGCGAGGGATCTTCATGTCCCCCATGTCTTGCAGTGTTGCCGTCCGCGACTGTTGCAGCTTCAGCGTCGCAAAGTCGACGCCCGCGAGCGTCGCCAGCCACGATCTCAGTCTCCACAGACACGTCGGCAGCGCCTTCTCCCAGCGAATGGATCCGCCAAGTCCACTGACGCCCGACGCCAATGAGAAGCTCAGCAGAGTCAGCACAAACACCAGCGTAATGGGCATCCCAGCCAACCACCACATCTCGAAGCCATTGTAGAACGACTTGACGAGTCCCAGGTCCCGCACGTCCTCCAACTGCGACAGAGTCTGGCGGCCGAGACTCTCGCGCATCCACACCACTCCGCTAGCGTTGTCGTCCATCAGGAATTGCTGCCAAGAGTGAGTCGTGCCTGTCAATGCAGCTCCGTGGGCAGTCGACACTGACTCGGAGCACATGACGTGTCCAGCATATCACTGCTTCCATTTTCTACCAATCACAACGCCTATTCTCATTTTGCACCAATCATTAAGCTGACTGATCTGCGACAACAATGCAAAAGTATTCGCTCATGTCGGACCAAATGCCATTGGCGAATACTTTTGTGTCTTACGTCTTCTATGCCAGTCATCGAAAATGGCAATGATGCACATGAGATGGCTGCGTGCAAGTGACTGTGTGCGATCATCGCTGGCTTTAAATCGAAACCAAGGCGCCAGTTGCATTGCACGGGCACTCAGCGTATCGACACCAAAGTTTGGAGCCTCAGCTCCTTCTGCAGAAACTTCTACAGGGGCCTCTCATTCGGGCTCTAAACGGTTCCGACAACATGTGAATCCGCTGTCAAGTGTTTATCGCCAGCCCATTAAGCTGCCGGAGTGGACGGAATGCTTCGCAGATACGTCGCTTCCTATCCACTTGGACATCGGGTGTGCTCGTGGCAAGTATTTGATGGATGTGGCCAAAACCCAGGCATCAAAGCAGAATTTCGTGGGCGTGGAGATCCGGCGCAATGTTCTGGAAGAGGCTGAGCGTGAAGCCAAGAACCGCAAACTCGACAACTTGGCGTTGATTCATGCCAATATGAACATCCATCAGGCGCGACTGTTGCAGTCCTTGCCCGCCCGCGTGACAAGTGTGTCCATATTCCACCCAGACCCATGGATGAAAAAGCGCCACGTGAAGCGACGGCTCGTGAACGAAGAATTTGTGGCTGAGTTAGCCAAACTCCTGCCGAACAGAACGCCGATATTTGTGCAGACAGATGTGGAGGAGCTGTTTGAGTACATGGTTGAGATTTTTGAAATGTCGAAGCTCTACGACTTCGACGCTATGCTCAAGAATCCGTTTGGAATCCCCACAGACAGGGAGAAATTCGTACGCGACCAAGGAGGCGATATCTTCAGAGTCAAATTCATCGTAGACGACCCAGAAAGGGAAGAATCTGGGATTCCAACGCAGTCTCAACAATGAGACAGCAAAGCAGATAGTAACCATAGATATACATTTCAATGAATACACTTCTCAGCTGTTGGTTGCTTGCAATTCTCTACTTCAAAGTTGGTGGTCAATTGTATTGGCGTTTACCGTTCGAATCGATGCTTGCGGCGTTTGAACTCAACAAAAACGTCGGGGTCATCGCACGCGACCTCTGGCCGAAACTACTTCGCGTACGCGATTTGGATCAGCAAGACATTGCTGAGTTCGCAAGAGATCCGCACCATGACGACCGTGTTCTATCAAATTCAAAGCAGATATAAGCACAACTTCTGATGATTAGTCGAAACTCTGCAGATTCAAATCTGCACAGTAAGCTTGCTCAGTGAATCCTCATCGATACGGTATCGATGAGGTATCGACGATACCATCAATCTTTGTCTCCATTTGAATGCTACGCTCCAACAATCTCGTCACGTGCCTCAAGGCTGGTGTAGACTACCAGTACTTCTGTCCGAGTGTCGCAACAAGTCAAAGATTACAATTATCACGTTCGTACAGTGTGGGCTTAACCAACAGACATTTAGCATTGGTCAGCTAAAGTGATATGGCTCTACTGTTGGGCTACTTTGGGTATTAGGGAGCGATGTCTACACAAGACAAAAGTATTTAGCTGTGGGGATCTTCTGCGCTACAGAGAGTACTCGGTACTTGTGTTTACGGCATTGTAGCATCTCAAAAGCGGCGCAAAGATCTGTCCTCCAGATGTCCTCCAAAAGCTGTTACTTTTGTCCACTTCAACTTGCGATCCACTAATTAGATCGTTCTACTCACTATTTCCACCAATCAGCGCTTTCTTGCACATCATTACCAACATCACACTATGCCAGTATGGGGAAGCTTCGCCATCGCCGTCGCCATCGATGCTGCCGGGAGACTGGGCGCTATGGCAGATGATCGACTCGCTGTACCCCACAGGCGGCTTCGCGCACTCTCTTGGCCTCGAAGCTGCCGTCCAGGAAGGCCTCGTGAGCGACTCGTCGTCCCTCCGTGAGTTCCTGTCTGCTTCTCTGCATCAGAACGCAAACTTCGCCCTCCCACTCGTCTTCTCAGCGCATCAGGCCGCCTCTGGCGCCTCTCAGAGCCCCGTAGACGCCGTCCTGGAGCTCAACGGCCGAGCCACGGCGCTCTACTCGAACCACGTGGCTCGCAAGGCCTCGTTCGCCCAAGGCGCGGCCTTGCTGCGACTGGCGCTGTCCACTTACGCGCCCACTTTGCCTCGCTTCCAGACGCTGCTGACGCTCAGGAAAGAGGCGAAGCGGCGGAAACACGGTGGTGTGCACCACGCTGTGCTGTTTGGGGTGGTCTGCGCCCTTCTGGGGGTGGAGCACCAGTCGGCACAGCGCATGTACCTCTTTGTGACCGTACGCGACGTGCTGAGTGCTGCTACGAGGCTCAATTTGGTGGGGCCCCTGGAAGCCACACGACTGCAGTTTGGGGCCACTCCGTTGCTGGAAAAAGTGTTTGAGGAGAAGAAGAATCGAGATGTGAAGGACTCGTACTCGTCTGCCCCTGTCCTGGACTTGGTGCAAGCCATGCACGATCAACTTTACACGCGTATCTTCAACAGCTGAAGAAATGTAGATGAGGAGTTCTGCGTGAATAGCTGGCGGTAGGTGGCTTGGCGATATCGGGGTTATCCTTTAGCGGTGGTGTGCTATGTTGATCTTGTCACTCAAGAATGGGTCAGGGTACTGTAACTTTGAAGCCAATACGATGGACAAGCGTATGCACCACTACCGCGATGTCGAGGTTCTTTGATGGTAAAGTTGTGATCACTTCAGTCGAAGGGTCGGGCAACAACAACCACGTCGACCGTCGAAGGCAAGCGACAGATCGTGGTCGTTACGGGCAACTAGATCGGTATGGACGATACAGAGCCTAGAGATGGCGTTGTGCAGCCCGAGCCGGCTCAAGACCTACACCAAGATGACCGCGAAGGTGGGCAAGAGACGGCGGAACAGGAAATGCAAGACTACGCAACATCGGAGCTTGTGCGACCGCTATTCAACTGGGAGGTCTCGCGAGACCACCTTGTGTTCTGTGAAATGTGTGGGTTGGATACAAGCAAGCGTCATATCTTGCATGTCTTGGAGCCTAGACGAGACGGTGAGCATGGTGGCGTGTTGCTGACAGCGGCAGGAAATACCGTCCAACTACTCAAAATGGCTCCTCAAGTCGCTCGGTCTGGTCCGAGTGTGCTGCACCGACGCTACTTTTTGGATTTGGCGGTAGCGGAATTGGCAGCCTTGCAGTGCACCCGTCAGGCGAGTTCTTTGCAGTGGGAGAAAAGGGTGTCAAGCCCAACATATCGATCTATCGCTACCCGCAACTCAGCGTGTTCCGTGTGCTAAGAAACGGCACAGAGCGAGCATACGCTAGTGTCGCGTTCAGCAAGGATGGTGACACCTTGGCATCCGTCGGAAGCGCTCCAGATTTCTTGTTGACGGTGTGGAACTGGCGGGAAGAGCTGACGGTCTTACGATGCAAGGCTTTCGGGCAGGATGTATTTAGTGTTCGCTTCGCTCCAATGGATAGCGGCTTCCTTGCGACGAGTGGTGTCGGTCACATTCGCCTCTGGAAAATGGCAGCCACTTTTACAGGCCTTAAGCTACAGGGTGACATCGGCAAATTTGGCAAAAGTGAACTTAGCGATATTGAGGCGTTTTGTGTACTTCCTGACAAGAAGGTGTTGAGCGGCACAGAGCGCGGCGTTTTGCTACTCTGGGACGGCAACTTTATCAAGTGCGAGATCTTAACTTCACGACGCCATCTACCTCATTCCGGTGCGATCAATGTTGTAGATTACGACGAAACAGAAAAGCTTATCGTGACGGCTGGCAAAGATGGCTATGTGCGCTTCTGGAGCTTTGACTCGATCGACAGTGCAGATATCGCGGCAGACGAGACTGTTGCGCTTGTTCCAATGAAGCGACAAGTGCTAATCGAGCCGCAATTGGATATTCGTGCTGTCGTGAAGGAAGCTACTGGTCGGTACCTCATACAGGATGGTGTCGGTGGTGTGCATCTTTTGCAGCTTAAAGACAGCGGTGACCATCAAGTTGATTTCGACTACGTTGCCAACGATACTGGCCGCGCAATGGGGATAGCCTGCTCTCCCTATGAGCATCTCGCAGCTACTTGTGGTGAAGATGGCAGCGTTCGTGCCTGGGACTATGCCTCAGGAACATGTTTAATGACTATTTTCCCAGAGCAAGATATAGCTGACGAGAGCGAGCAGACTAGCAAAAATGAGTGCACCACTTTGTCAGCTGCTACCACCATAGCTTGGGTGCCAAGCAGTGCAGCTGTAATCACGAATGCGGTACCAACCAGCAGGCAAGTGGTCGTAGGCTTTGATGATGGTGTGATGCGTGTATTGCTTATGGATGTGGATCACCGCGCATGGGTGCGCATTAACGTTTTCAAACCCCATAGCAAGTGTGTTACCTGTGTGGCTTATTCACACTCAGGTATATCATTTGTGACTGCCAGTGCCGATGGGACCATTTTCCTTTTTCAAATTGTGCCCAACGTCAAGTCGTCTAAATTTGCCAAATATCCTGCCGAGTATGTACCCTATGGTTTCCAGCGTGTACCATCAGTGGTGACAAGCATTTGCTGGCGTGAAGATGACGAGGCGCTGCTTCTGACACTAGCGAACGGCCAGGTGATCGAGTTTTTCTTGCCAGCACGTGGACTGAATGAGAAACTAGAAGGAGACAAGGAAGGCGCCGAGGGCTCCGAAGACGGCTCAGAGATCGATGAAACAGGTCAATCTGGCGCCGTTGCAGGGGATCGGGAATCATACGAGCTTAATCTAAAATCTCGTGAATGGTCATTGCAGCAGCGCAATCGGTTCATGAGTGTTAAAGAACTTGAGACTCTGGAGACACAGCACCCAAATACAAGTGCCCCTCAGGTCGAAGAAAAATTCGTAACCAATTTCAGGTGGAAGTGAGGTCAGGGACTGGGTCAGTCAAGGCATGGGCAGCGCATTATATTGCTGTGCCTGAGAATGACAAAAGTAACCCACTCAACCGCATGAACAAAGAGTGCATCTACCTTAGTTGTCATCCGCCGTTGGATGGAAGTCTGTACGTGATCCAGCATGACCAGCCAACGCCACTACAGGAACTCGCATCAGAGGCGACAGGCCACATCAAGACTCTTGCATTGTCGACATCGAAGCGGTTCCTGCTGTGCGGCTTGTCTAACGGTAAATTTCAGATTCGCTCTACACGTCGGCCACACGCTTATTTAACTGGTGAATTCCATGACTACGCGACGACAAACTACAATGGCACATTGCACCTCGCGTTGTCGTTTGACGACTCATACGCCATTGTGGTAGGAAGTGATGGCAATTTGAGTATCTCCCGAGTATTCAGCGACAAGATTGAGGAATCGTGTAAATTGCTTGCAGGCACGTATTCAAGCTTGCTAACTGAGGCCACTATTGCAAGTGACCAGGCGCGTGAAAAGCAAGAAACAGTGGTGACACTTCAACAAAAAGCACTTTCAGACGATAAGGATGATGTTGACCCCAGCGGAAGCGGAGGAATAGGTACTAGTACCGAGTTATCCGCTCTTCCTGCCTTCCATGCCGCTAAAGCCTACGCTGCGTATATCGAAAACAAACTTGCACCAAGCGTCGCTGTCGCAAAGGATAATGAAAAGTTTCAAGGTGTCGTTCGTCTAGTGAGTGACGCAACCAGTACACAAGGTTTACCAAAAGTAACAGCTACATTCACTGGCAGTGCAGACGGAAGGACCAGCGCAGGGCTACTTCAACTAGGTGTAGCCGATTTGGCAAACCCAAAGGAGGCGTACACAATTGAGGATGCAAAGCAGAAAAGTGAAGCAGATGCACGAGCGAGGTCTACGCTAAGCAAACAGGATTCAACCCGAGCAGTTTTAAGCAAGATGAGATCCCAACTTCAGGAACTTCAAGCTCAAGATGCCGCAATGCCGCCTCAGAGCCGTGTAGATCCCGAAGAATGGGAAATCGACCTGGACTACAGCGACCTGTTAACAGTTCAGGGCGACGAAGCCTGTGACGAAGTGCGGAAGGAGCTCGCGTTTGCCGTGGAGAAGGAAGAACTTTTGCTGCTGAAAATGCGCAACACATACGTTGGTCCTCTGGCTGTAGAGTTGTTGACTCTACGCGGTTTTGAAAATGGTTTAAGTGTACAATCCTTCCGGACCATGAAGATGCCAGCGACTTTGCAGAAACGGCTCGCCGAGATCCACACAGCTGACGCGGCAGCGAAAAGGCAGCATTCAGCCAGCGGAAGATCAGGAGGTGCTCCAAGGCGCGCATCAGTGCTAGACATTATGGAGAAGGACGTGTCGCTAGACGGGGAGTTTCCCTAAAAGAGGATGAACGTCGCATGATTACAAGTTACGCTGAAGCTACTGTTAGTGGTGGCAACAAGATAGCGGCAGGTAAGCCTCCAGGCGGTACCGCATCACTTCAGGAGGCGAGCAGCACTAAATCCGTGCATGGTTTCGAAGCGCGCAAAAAGTTGCGCACCGAGCGAAAAGAGCGCTTAGCACACTGGCTGGCAAGCAAACCAGGTGAAGATGCAGATGATCCTCGCGATGTCGTAGCTATTGCCTTTGCCCAGCGGAACATGGGTGATTATAAACTGAAAACCGCCCCAAACTATGTGGTACCGGAACACCAGCGTGTTAATGCAGTAAAGAAATTGCGCCAAATGGCACTGCTAGAGGAGAGCTTGTATGCTGCTCGCTTGCGTTTCAACGCGAAGGTTCTCGAGCTCCGTGAGCTGAAGGTGCAATTAATCACTGAGCTGCAGCGAGACCAGGAACGGATGAGTGAGCTTCATACCGCACTATCTGTCAATGGAGAAAAAGGGTCGATACCTTCACCCCCAACATCCGCAGAACTAGTCGTAGATCTTTGTGAGTGGCCGGAGCAACGTGAGCGGGTGAGCGATGCCGACATCGAACTGTTCCTTAAAGAGAAAAAGTTACGATTTTCTCGCAAGCTCAAGCGCAGCCCCCGATCTCTCAGTGGCACGCGTTCTTACAGCAGAAAAGCACCATCCGTCAGATCGATCCATTGCAGCAGTGGCGCGTACACTTGGTGGTCCCAACCAAGCTACAACTTTCGGGAGCGGAGCTGTAAAGAAATTAACCATTGGACACTTGCATCTTCAAATGGAGGATGGCGCTGGGCCTACTGCATCGGCTGCAATAGCGACCACAGGGCACAAATCTCACTCTCATGATCCACGTGAGGGAAATTTTGATGAAGATGATGTGGCGGTGCGTGAATACTTAATGCGTCAAGAGGCACATTTGTTGGCTCTCAAACAACGGCGAGAGATTACAGCCTTTGATGCAGCAGTGGCACATCTTCGACGCGAGAAGTTGACGCTAGAGGTTGGGTTCAAGCAGTCGGAATTACGGTTGTTTACACTCTATAGCGAGCTGACACTGCTCGAGTCCTTTGAAAGCAAGGAAAACCTGTTGAGCAGCAAACTGGAGAAGAGTAAAGGAGAGAAAGCACAAATAGTGGCGGAACTGCGCGACGTACAAGAACTACTGGCGAACAAAAAGCGAGAACTAGATGACTGGGCGCGGCAGGAGCGATCAGTGCAAGCGGAGTTCCTGACGCTCGTGAACGGCGGCACAGGATCCAGTACCACGCCCAACCCAAGCTTTGCACCATTACAAAAGCTTTTTAAACGCAAGATAAAACGACCCAAAAGAAACCTGCTGCGTCTGGGGGAAGGAAGAGGGGAAGGACGGCAATGACCAGTCTCCTGATAGCGGGCGCGACGGCGAGGACCAGGAAGAAGAGGAAGAAGAGGAAGAGGACGAAGACGACGACTACGATGAGGATGACGACGATGACGATGACGAAGAGGAAGAGGATACGTGTCCGCCTGGCTGCGATTTGGCGCTTTATGAAAAGGTGCTAGCGTTGCGTGAGAAGCGTGCAGATGTGGACGATGCCATGGGCGAGCTGAGTAAAGCGATCGAGGAGCTACGAAAAGCAGGAGAACGGCAGGCAGCAAAGCAACGCTCTATCGACAAAGAACTAGCGGCCACGGAACAGGACACGCAGCAATTTCAGAGCGAAAAACAATCTCGCTTCAACCAGTTAGACGTCGTGGTGGCACTCAGCACGCGGCAACTGCGGTGTCTCGATCCTCCAGCTTCAAACCAGGCAAATTGGTTGCTGCCAGCCCAATCTGTAGGCTGCCTTGTGTTCACGATGCGCGCTTTCGCAGAACTGACGGAGCGTATTGAGTCCCTACAATCTGAGAACAAACAACTGCGCCAACAATTTCGTGACCTTCACAAGCAGCAGAGTGTTTTAGCGCGCGAGAAACGCTTGCAGCAAGAAGCTATCGCCCGAGCGCAGGAACGCAGTGAACAGCTGCAACGACTCAAGTTTGGGCAACTGGTGGATCTGGAAGTACTGGATCGTGCGTGCGATGCATCGTCAGTGACTGATCTCCAGACGAGAGTGAAGTTGCGCGAGGTGGAGGGTGAGCGTACTCTTCGCCGTGCAAAGCAGACGCACCCGCAGCTCCAACACGCCATTCTCCAAGCCACAGAGCAGAACACGGCGCTTCTAGCACAGATCGCCGCGCTTACGCAGCGGCAAGCTGAGCTGGAGCATGAACTCAATCGGAGCCAAGGCAGCGGCAGTGGCAGCAGCGACGGAGGCGTCCTTCAGCTCGAGGACGATGCCGCACTGGCCGAACGCGAGATGAGGGAGCGCAACAAACTCGTGCGCCTTGTGAAGCTCCAGGCCAGAGAGGTTGAGGCTCTGAAACAGGAGATCGGACTGTTGCGAGGCAAGGACGGCAAGGTGTATGCGCCGAGAGGCTAGTTAAAGTGCAACTGCAAGTTGAAGTGGTTGGCATCTTGCGATTTGATTGGTCCGACTCGAACTGTGTGTATTCCACTCAAGAGTTCATGCTCTCTCGCAGGCTCGTACCAATCGAACGGACTTTTGAATAAAAACCAAACGGTCACACAAGAAACAAACAGCAGAGCGCTCAGAGCGAGCGAGGCGAATGCGTTGCACAAGTCGTTAGAGACTGCAGAAGCAACAACGCGCCAGCTCAGGAGAGACAAGAAAATGGCCGCGAGGGCGGCGAGGAAGCGGCGGCCCCGCGGCTTCTCATTGGACGACGAGGAGGAGGAGGACGGGCACTTGATGCCGATAGACCCAAGACTCATGACGGAGAGGCAGCAACTCGCGTTTCTGCTGCGCACAACGGCGCACGAGGCGTCGGACCAGTCGAGCGGCAGCTCAGAGGACGAAGAGGACGCTGCAGTCTCTCCACGACCCGCGAAGAAGGCGAGACAGATACCCAGCGCCAGTGCTGAAGAGCCGCCGACCCGTCGAGGGCCCGGACGTCCACGGAAGATCAGGAGAGCGAGCGATGCTTCGCTACAAGTGGCGACCGACAAGAGCAAGAGACAACAGGAAGCCAAGCCCAGTCCGTCCAGCTCCAGCGACGTCGCCCAGGTGGACTCGGCGCAGTCGTTTAGTCGGTCGACGCCATCCCGATGTGCGTTGTGCTGCGACTACGACACTGCCTACGAGGCGTCGTTCTCCGACGCGCTGTTCCTGTGCCCGTCGTGTGACCAGAAGTACCCGACGCAACAGACACTCGGCCGCATGTGCATGACCTAGGAGCGACGACGACAGCAGCCAAGACCCCCAGTCGGTATATTTATTGTTTTATATTTCGGTGACGTTGAGAGGAGGAAGCAGCAACCAGCAGAGATGACATCTACACAGAGAGAAGAATCATAAGGAAAACAAGAAGAGATTCGCCCATGTAGCAATCGTTGCGAAACGGCACCGCGCATCACGAAGAAGTGCATTTGCCCCGGCTTTGCCTCGCTAAGACCTACCCGCATTCGAAGTCTTCGTTGACTGTAGCTCAGTATGATCGCCTGAAGGCTATTTTTAGGTCATGCTATTTTTATCTCGACACAAACTCGACTATTCAGCACACGTTGACCATTCTCGAGCAGCATGGCGCCGTCGTTCCCGCCCGGGAAGGCTCCGTCCTACGCCAAGCTCGGCAACGACGTGCGTCTCCGTGTGATCGTCTAAAGGCCCTCTACATGTCAGTGCTAACTGTGTCTCGTGGTGTTGTGTGTGGCTCTCAAAATCGCAGCCTGACGATGGAGCAGACGACTACGTGGCCGACCAGCGGAGGGCGCAGCAAATGGAGCGGCAGAAGCAGGACGAGAATCTGGACGAGCTCCACTCGGCTGTGAAGAGGCTAGGGGATATGAGTTTAAACATCAGCACGGAGCTGGACACGCAGAACAAGTGAGGCCGAAGACTGGTGCTTCAACGTTTGTTTGAAGCTCTGCTGACGCTGTATTGGCTTTTGGCAGAATGCTGGACGATCTTAATGACGACACAGACAAGGCCAAGCAAGCGCTGGAGGTCGTGACCAAACAGACACAAGAGCTCATTAAACAGTCAGGTGGGCTGAAGTGATATTTAGAGTGAGTCGAAATTGAGGCTGACTTCAAGTGCTGTTGCTGTTGTTGCTACTACTTGCTGCAGGCGGCATGAAGAACTTTATCGTGATTATCGTGTTGGTGCTGATCCTGCTGCTGCTGACGTACTTGGTGATCATGACATGAGCCATTTGTCGCTGGTAGCAACAGTTTTGTGGGCGGAGAATGAATTGAACGACACAACTCCTTCCTCCTTTGAATAATGACCTGGTGAAGAAGCTCCAGAAGGGGAGAGAAGTTTCTAGCGACTAGTACGTAATGCTAGTGCTTGATGCTTCATGCGCTCTCAACGTTGCGAGTGCAGGATGCAGGCAGGCTTTGGCAGACGCGAGAGATGAAGGATATACAGGAATCCATTCAATCATATCGAATTCATACACAGCTATAGACAAGACACGCCCGAGGTCGCGCTCTTCCGTAGTCATGTGCCATCCTCGCCCTTGCCGCAGCTCCAGCCACCGCTTGCGATGGCGACAATCGCTCTCCCTTCTGCTCTCTCTCTTTGTCCTCCCACCATCCTTGCCTATCTTCCGTCTCCTGCGCTATGTCATGCACACCCGACCAAGTGCTTGCTGCGTCGGGTACTTTGGTCGCACGCCGGACAGAGGAATAGCGGTGCATCGCAGAACGGCTCGAGATCGCAGCATAGCGCGCAGAATGGCGCTGAGGAGTTACTAAGCATAGCCACATCACTGGCGCTGGATGGACTGGCCTTCTCTTGTTTCACCATTTTCTCCTTGTTTCCTTCTCGTCTCTGCTGGGTCTTAGCAGTCGCTTCCATAGGCGACTTTATACTGGTCATCTTGCCTTCAGCAGCAGCAACAGCCCCGAGAGCCGTCTCTGCTGGGGTCTTCAGTCGTGGATTGTGACTCCGTGGGGACATCCTCACTGGTCGTCGATAGGGATGGGAGCCTGGAGGCAACTTGATAGAATTCTTGGGCGGCCTCCCGCGTCCGCAATAAATCACGGGGGCTTCAGGTGTCCCCGAGGTGGCTCCTCCTGTCCTCGGAGAAGTCTTGCCTTGTCCTGAAGCAATCAATTGGTTAGGAAAACGCCAATATCAGTTAAATACAAAATAAAAATTAAAAAAGATTTTCACCCACGTCGAGGTCTTCCACGCTTGGCAGGACGACGAGGCTTATCATCTTCGTCTTCTTCGTCGTCGGAGCTGTCGCTGCTGGAGCTCGACGACTCGGAGGCTTCGTGCGCCGTGGCTCGCAGCAGGAACGCCATCTGCTGGCGCTCCGTCATGCCGCTGGGGTCGCTGGGGTGGAGCTGCCGTCCGCCACGGGAGCGGCGGCTCGTCGTCGCTTGGACCTCATGGGGCCGTGGCGTAACATTTTGAAGAGGGGATTGAAGGGAAGCGAACGGCGTCGACGCTGGAAGGGAACGCGTGTCTAACCGCTCGGCGGAATGCACCTAAAGGCCCCGACGCTCTCGCTCTCGTCACCGGCGTATCGCCAACAGCTTGGTCCGTCTTGAGGTCTTGCTCCTGAGCTGCGCTGGTACTGTATGCCGGTTCTTTTTGGCCCACAGTTTTTATTGGCTCGACGCATTTTTCGCAGAAGGATGCAATACGTAGGTTTTATGAGCGACGCGTAGGGCTAGGTGTGTGATAATATCGGCACCTAATTGGTCATAAATGATTGTCAGCCAATCACAAAATAGTAGCATGAAGCAGCTTCACTGTCGGATCTCGCCCCCTGGTCTCAGCATGGACACCGTCGCTGCGGAGGTCGCCACAGAGCGTCCACGACGACGTGGACAGCAGCGTGACACCCAGTCGAAGACCAAGGCACCAAGCAACACAAAGCAGCAATCTGCGTCTTCCTGCGCAAGCATAAGCCTCACAATCCTCGGTCAAAGTCTGCAGCTCAAGTGTCCAGGACAGCGGAGGAAGACGCGGCTGCTGACGCTGCTTTGGGCGACTACCGAGCATCGCTTTGGTTCACAGAGGGGAAGGGGATCTGGTGTTCGCCCAGTGGCTCTTGGGACGCTGCAACGGCGTGGGGGACCATAAAACGCCGCAATCTGTGGAAGCCACCAAACGATTGTACGCGCTGTTTAAAACCCAGCGGAAACTGCGTCGGGAGTTGGCTTTGAGCTCTCAGAAGACGTCAACGAGTGATGAAGAAGGTGGAGAAGAAGTGACAGCAGAAACGGAAGCAGAAGCCGCACAGGACGAACAGGACGAAGAGACCTTGTGGCCAGTGGAGGAGATCGTGGAGCAAGTGGGGAACGTCCTGCGACCTTCAAGACTGGAGCTGCAAAGACAACAGAGAGAGGCAGAGAAGACCAATCGACGCTTTGAAGGGGACTGGAGCGGATCGTAGTGGCTGAAGTGGTGGACAATGCTACAGAGTTGATTCTCAGCCGAGCGACAAGTGGCCATGAAGAGTTGTTGAGACGGTGGGCGACCATTTTGCAAGAGGAAGCTAAGGAGATAAGAGAAGAAGAGGTGGAATCGACCAAGCCTGAAGAGAATAATGAGGTCGTGGAAGGACAAGACGTTTCTCCACCGACTAAGAGCAAAAACAAGAACGTAGAGAGAAGAAAGCTCGTACGCGAAAAAGCAAGTCCAGGTTGTCCGAGGAAGTCGCTTGCGAGCAGGTTGAATCGTTCCTAGTGTTTCTAGCCGAATCAGGGTTAAAACAGTCACACGATCAAGCTGCAGTGGCGACATTACCGTCTGAAGCAGAGAAACTGTGGACATTGGAGCTGCAGCAAGTGGTTGAGCTCTCAAGTATTGAGCCAGACGAAGAAGAGCGGCGTCTTCGGATAGCACGTGATATTCAGACCGTTCTGCGCCGGGAGATCAGTAAATGGCGGCATTGCGAGGTGGTGCTTTTTGGTAGCTCCTTGTCGCATTATGGCTCGCGGAATTCGGACCTGGACATGTGCCTCCTCCCTACTGGTCGCCACGCTGGTGATAGTTTAGAGCCACCAAAAGAGGTAATGGGCTCGCGCCAGATCCGCCATTTACTTAATGGAAAGTCAGGAGACGACGGCAATTTGCCGTCTTCAGTTGCTGAGAACGTTGACCAGCTCCTTGAATTGCGTGCGCAGGTGCAAAAGAGCATTGAAAAGCTCACACAAGCGCTTAACACGTTGGACCAAGGCGAAAAGAAGGGCGATAAGCATGCTAAACAACAGCGTCACCTAGTTTTCTTCGACTCTCAGATGCGGCTACTACGTAATGCTATCATGGCGGAGCTTACAGCGCTGTGCGGGGAAGCTGAACTTCAAAATGGTCTCACTGCACCCTCCAAGAGTACGCGTATAAAAACAGCCATTGCTGCAAGCAAGCGACGCAGCGACGACTTGTATCTGCTGCGTGCTGTTCTACAACGCGCTGCTAAATGCGAGATCCGGCACGTGATCGCTGGTGCACGCGTTCCAATCATTCGTTTCCTCCATACTCGCAGTGGACGCGAGTATGAGTGTGATTTGTGCTTCGAGAACGTTTTGGCTACGCGCAACACTATGCTGTTGCGTGCCTACGCAGCCTTCGATGACCGGGCACGCGCGTTAGGCCTCGCTGTGAAGCATTGGGCCAAGCAACGTGACATTAGCGATGCTGCAATGGGATTTCTGAGCTCCTATTCCTTCGTCATCCTTAGTATCTACTACTTGCAAGTCGTGCATGTGCTACCGAATCTGCAGGACCCACAGCTTCTGGGGCGTGCACAGACTGCACCTGAATACTACAATGGAGTGAACATCGCGTTTTGCACAGACCGTGCTATCGCACGAATCTTTCACCAGGAGCAAACGTCATCAACCAATGATGCGACTAAGATGTCGTTAACGACGTTGCTGACCGGCTTCTTTGAGTATTACGCGACACACTTTGACTTTGCGAAGCATGTCGTTCTTGTTCGATCTCCGGAAACACCAACCCTCAAAATTGCTCACTGGGGAAGTCGCAAGGCTAAAACATGGCGCATGAGTATCCAGGACCCATTGGAGACATCACGCGATCTGGGAGTCGTGCTACAGTTTAAGGGCCAGGAAAAGATCATCAGCGAACTCCGTCGGGCACACGAGATGCTGCTACGCGGAGAAAGTTTTGCCAACGACGTATGTGCTGTCGAGCAAATTCCGTTAAAGACGAACAATGCTGGGAAGGCTGGTGGGAAACCCAAGCAAGGTGCTCAGCTGGAGTCACAAAAGCGTGTCGAGGATTCCTCGGTAACCAGTGCAGAGCGACGTACGCCGAATGACGAGCCAGGGAAGCGGTCGTACGTGGTGATATTGCGGAGCGCCGACCAAGAGCTCACGAAAGAGGTGATTATTAGTCTCTTCAAAGAGTTTGAGAAATCATTTCGTGTTGGTCAAGTCATTGTATTGCCTCCTGATGACAGGAGTGGCAATTTGGTTGAGGACAAGAACAATTTGTGGCAGGTAGAGCTTTTGTCTAGAGCGCAGCAATGCCCTCGTGCGCTGTCACTGAAAACACGAGTTGACTGGCGAGCACCAGACGACCGCAGTGGCCGTGTGTGGGTTCATCACCACGCCTTGTATGCTACACCACCCTGTCGAAAGTGTTTGTCCCCGGAACACGCAACTGGAAGCTGCCCGCTGGAAGTCTTTGATAGAGCCGATGGTGCCGATGATGGTGACGCAGATGAAAGAAGAGATACGCGGAATGATCGCCAGCTAGTTCAGAAGAACCATAGGCGCTATGTTCTCCGTGTTACTCTAGGCGGCGCACAATCTGCTGCTATTTCATCGAAGAAAGAGCGCCGCACTAAACAGCATCATCAACATCCTGGAGATCCAATCCGCTCTACCGGCCGCAAAACCAACGGTAAATCCAAGCTAAACAGTACCCGTGGAAAACTTGAATTTGGCAAAAAGATGTGCGTGGAGACAAAAAACACGACAGAGAGATCGACGTGATCGAGACTTCCTCAAAGAATGTGGCGTCTACCCCTGCTGCACCCCGGTATCGGTACCTGTGCATCAAAGCAAACAGACTCAAAAGAAGACTTGGCAGCGGCGAGAAAACCGCAAAAGAGGCGAGCCGAAGGGTAATGCCAGCAACACTACAACGGGGTGAGGCCTACTAGTGAAAATGAATCCCTCCGGCAGGATCTCGACTAGGTCATCATTAACGATGACAATGTAGTCGAGGTGTTCAACACGAACGCGATAGGCGTATGCACATATTTCTTACCAATGTCCATCGCAACCAAGACACCAAACGACGACTTCAACAACGCTTCTTTTGTGTTCCGATTCCAACATTCGGCAACTCACAGTACAGACGACACTTTGGCTTACCACAGCAGGACAGCCACCATATTATAACAGCTGAAGCGGCTGAAATTGCAGGGATCAAAGGACCAACAAACAGCGCAGCGATCATTACTTAGTTTCACTAGTCGGCATCGATAGTTGATTGGGCTCTTCGCAGCTCGGTATCAAGATGCTCGATCGTTTAGGGACTGGGCCTCGGCAGAGAGGTGGCATAAGCATGATCGAAAAAATGCCGTGGAAGTTCTCATGAGGACTTGCGTCCTATCATTGGTGGTGGAATTAGTCCGCCAGCAGCCATCTCGCTATCTGCTCCCGATAAAGATTCCTCTGTCTTCGATTCATCGATGTCAGAGGATTTGTTGCTCGACGTTGCCTCTCGCGCGATGGCTTCGTCATTCTTCCGGAAGAGACGTCCAATGATTATCAGGGCGTCCTGCTCCATTGATGAAAACTCCGCACGCTTTCTAGCTGTGCTAATGAGGGGTAAGAGTCTCACTTTTGCTCCTCCGATATTGTGGAGCTGGCCGTTAGGCACAAGGAGCTGAAGCATCGGTCGGAACACACCAAAAGCGTCAATTGGTCGCTCCAATGCAGCAAAGGAACTTAAAACCTCCACAGCCTTAGTATCTGTGGGAACGGCGCTATCATAGTCGAACAAGTCCGGATTCGGTCTGGCGTCGTCAACCTCCTTCTGTTTCTGACGAATGGCTCTTAGTATCGCTTCGCCCCACTCAGTTTCACCCACCGTCCCACCAGATTCCGCGTCATCCCTCGCCTTGATTGTTTCCACAGCAAGTGTTGCGATTTTGTAGGCGGCATTGGTGACGCGGTGGCTCTGAAGTACAGACAGCAGTGCATCAGGCCCCAGCGACAACAAGTCGCATGCTCGCAGTGTGCGAATAGTGCATATACTCACTGAGCATCCAAGCAAACCATAGTTGCCAAAATACGTGCCCTTGGCAAAACTGCAGTCGCGGCTCAACTGAGAGGTGCTGGTGGAAAACAAATGCCCACGTACGACGAAGTACATGGATCTCGTGATACTGCCCTCCACAACCACGTTCTCACCACGGGGATAACCCTCGAACTTGAGATACTGTGCAATTTCTTGTACCGATTTGTTCGCAACGTCAAGCTCTTCAGCAAGAGGAAGTGGGACAAAGATGTCGTTAACAAACGAACGCATCGGCGTCTGCGCAATGAAGAGGATTGATTCGGTACGAATACACGCGGGAACGTCCTCTAGAAACGATTGGTAGTCAACACCGCGATGCGAAGACCACAGGGATGATAGGAAGGCTTGTGTGCGCACTTTGAGCTCGCCTGAGATCTTCCATCGACCCAAGTACATCTCCACAGCGATATGGTTCTTCTGGTATTCCACTTCGTTGCCGATGTACGAAATGAACAGATTCGCGAACTCGCCTATCATGAACGCCATTGTGAGTAGGCCAATGAAACATACGATGATTGCAAATACAAAGTGGAAGATGGAGTCCGGCAAAAGGTACGGCCCTTTTTCAGAAATGACGTCGTGGCAAAGAAGCAGCCTCGCAGAAGCCGTAGAGTACGTTTCCCCGTTGGGTCGGACAAGCTAGCGTCGGGCAGCCAAGCATTCCATTCGTGGCCAAAGTGACCGTAAACAGCAACTGCAAAATAGGCGCATGCACTCCAGTACATGAACACGACATACAGTACTGACACCGTTCGCAGGCGATGCATCTCTTTATGAATGCTACTCCGATTGATCTCCTCCATGTAATGCAAAACATTTCGTAGCTTTAGACAACGGTTGATCCGATATAATGGGCTGTTTGAAAAGCTCGAGACCAGGTAATCCAACGGAAACGCGGCCAAAATATCGTATACAAGTCTCTCGCTCTTGTAAAGTTCCCGATGGTCCTGTTCATATAAGTCTATGGAATCACTCGAGCGCTTGATCCTCCAGTTCACCCAAATGTCAGCAATATAAATCACCTCGCACAAAATCTCCAACTCGTTTATCACCACAGGTAACCGCTCCAGGTGCTCCATCGTGTCGAAAGAAATACGATACGGCACCACGATGGACATAAAGATTGTAGCGAAGACAATGAACTTGGTCCATGACAAGTGGTAGGGACTTTGAGCGGGTGCACCTCTAAACAGTACCGCCACGAATGTAGGCAAACGAAAGCGTGGGCTTGTTGAACTTTGCTTGTTGCTGTTTGCCATAAACGACATCTGACCGGCCATTACCTCTCGCCTGCTAGCTGCACGCGAGTGCTTATGTCGTGCAGATATTATCGCCCCTCCATTATTTCCGCGCAGACATTTAATCGGTCATCTTCAGTCATAGCAGCGTGCATTGACTTTTGTCGCTCCAATTTCGCAATGTGGGTCAAACGCATCTGTTGCTGCTGCAGATCGATGACCCGAAGCACCCTCTTCTTCCATTCTGGATATCGATTAAACACCGTCTCCAAAGAATTGCGAGACAGCTTGTAGAGAATAGACGTTGACTTCGCCAACACGTGAGCGTCCCGCACACTGTCCATGAACAGTGCGTTTTCACCAAAATACCCCCGGCAGTAATCTGGTTGAGTTTTGCCAGCCCGTCGATATGAAGATTGTGTCTTGTCAATTCTGCTTGTGGCCGTGGGTGAATCTTGCGGCTTGAGAGCATTGGTACCAGACGGGCTGTCTTTGATACAATTTCTGTGGATTTCGTGCGAACAACAGATGCGCGACGGCCAATCGCAGCAGCGGCGTGTTTTAGCTCTTCCTCCCGAGGAATCAACGTGTCCAAGACACCGGCAAAAACGAAGTACATATCGCTGCCCCTATCGCCGTATGCGTAAACGAACTCGTCCTTGACGATCATCACCTGGCTAAATTGTGATACCAGCATTCTCGTCACGCTTCCACTCATGCCCGACAAGAAGGGCACCTTCACTATCATTGACTGTAAATGTATCATACGAATATCCGTAAGTAGTGATGGAGGAAGGCAGCTCTCAAGTAAGTGCTCTTTCGTTATCGAGTGAAACCGCTTGAAGAAAAAGTAGGCCTTGAAGCGCTCTTGGATGGATGTTGGCAGGCTGAAATGTTCAAGTAGATGCCTGAATGAACTGAGCGTGGCGTAGTATTCTCGATTTTCTGCGTCCATCAACTCGATAATATCGGAAAAATTCCCAATCACGTAAGCAAACAAGAAAAACCCACAGGTGAGCGTGGTGATGTTGAAAACACACTGGGCTGTGGTCTTGGGGAGTTCGCCAGGATATGATACTGACATGACACCAAAAGACCAAAACAACGAGGAAAAGTACTGCAATGTGTAGCTTTCCTCCAGCAAGGATGCGTCAGCTAGCCAACTCACTTCGCTGGTCGAGGGTCCATCGTGTGGTGCTTCACCATTCCAAGAACCATGGATACGAGAAGCGTGCGAGCGAAAGTCGAACCAAAAACACCCCAGAGTGTGAGTGAGAACGAAGGTGAAATACACCAACTTGAAAAGCCGAAGGTGTAAGGTGAACTTGAGATGCTTGTTCTCTAAGGCAGTAAACTGCGAAGGCACTTTCAATAGCCGTAAGAGTTTGTTTAGATTGAGAATTTCTAAACGCTGGTAACCAAGGCTCACCAAACCCCAATTGATGAAAAACAACGGAAGTAGCGCTAGTGTATCGACTACAAACGCTCGAGAATGGATGTACTTTTTCTGGATAAGACGCAACTCCAAAACCTTGCTTCCGAACTCATGAAATCCGAGGCGAAATCGTGCAACCATATCGATCATGAAGATGATTTCAATCAAGAAGATTACGATATCAACCGCCTTATATTTCTCCGGTGACAGACGAAAGCAAGTAGCCGAAACAGTTATGATGCACTGCACTGTCATCAAAACGAAAACCCAAACTTCCCAAGCAATCACTAACGCCGAATCAGGATCAAGCACGAGGTCTGGAAGACAACCAATGAGGGCTGTATATCTCCTCGATACGACGATCTCAGTGGCCATTTCAGACGACTTCAGAAACTTGGGGTCCATGAACCGATTCTCAAGTGCGTGCATGGCATCTGGTAGTGTCTGGAAGGTGTTTCGCATCAATTGCAAATGCTCCCGAGACATGAACAGAACTATGCATCCACTGATTGCTATTACGCGTTCAGCGTAACTTGTCGATGTGGTTTCAAATTGCAGCGCAGCTGTACCGACAAAACCTCCGCGTGTAATGCTGCGAGGTTTGCCGCCATTTGAAATCACGCAAAGCTCTCCTTCCAGTAAGAAAAACATTCCACCCGCGAAATCTCCTTGCCTATAGATGACTTCTCCTTGACCGTAAAGGATGAACTTGACGTTTTCAATAAAAACTTTTTCCAGGTCGTTGAGCGCAGGTCGAACGCCGTTCAACAAGGCCAGCGTTTGCAACGCTGGTTGGCACACACTCTTCATAATATCACTTTTTATTGTTGCAGGGAGTTCCTCCAGCAGCGATCCAATGAAAGCTCCACGGTGTACAGACCACCAATAATCTAGGAAAGCGCTCACTCTTTTGTGGATTGCCAAGGGGCATTTTGCCGCATTAGAAATAGTTGGATTCGCGTTCGGCAGGCAAAAACTCTTTCTGTTCATAAGCAGAAGCTGTGAATCTCTTTTGGACATTGTCGACCACGATTGCTGTGACGAAAAACCCGCTCAACATGAAAAGGAGAGCGGCACCAAACTGAACGGCATTTTCTGGCTCAACAGGCCTCCCTATGCCTATTAGCACATAGCAAGCGTAGTATAGTGACCGAAAATACTGGTTCAACCCGATACTAATAACCTCCGATGAGCCTGCCAGGTGTGTTGCATTGGCCTTGTCAACGTACTGGTTTTCGCTCATCTTGCGCAGGTGTAGATCACTTGACGGGAGCCAGGAATTGGGCGTCTCGCTAAATCCTTCAAAATACGTAATGCTGAAATACAGGCAAGCTACTGAGTGGTAGAGCATTCCCAGTAGCCATCCAAATAACAGCAACCGCTGCTTGTTGTCCAGGTGTAGAAAACCGTCAACTTCCTTAAAATGATCTTTTACTCGCCAGATGCGCAGCAAACGAAAAAGGCCAATGTATTCGGCATGTAACGCTCGCCCAACAGCCCAGTGAGGCAATGCGCACAGTACGTCAAATGCGAGAGCATTCCGAGCGTATCTTCTTGCTGTACAGGTTGTATCATAAATTTTCTCCGAGTTTTCCATGTACGCCAAGTTGAAATTAAAGTAGATGTCAGTCCATAGAGCAACGTCCATTAACACAGTGAACACGTCAAGCCCCCAATTCGGATGACTCAGGACCTCGAAGGCAAGTCTCGTAGGGATCACAAACCAGAAGTAAACGAGGTTGAGTTGCAGTGCAAGTATCCACCACATCCGGCGAGTTGATTCAAACTCGATAGCCTTACGTAGCAGCAGTAAATTCCACAAGGAAGATGCTTGACCTTTCTTCCACTTGAGTTCTGCAGTCACCATGTGCATCACCGGTGGCATGGTCAGACTTGTTTTTCGGGTTTGTTCTGCAGCATCCGATTGTGGCGAATGTGTATCGGGCTCTGGTGGTTGTTCATGGTCCATCGTTGTTTTCGTACTATCCGATCGAATTGCATTGGGAGCTGCACTGTCTGTAGGAGTATTACCACGAGGGTCTGATGGTTGTGACATTGCAGTGGCTCCTTTTCCGAGGCGAACTCGGCTTCCGTTGAATCCGTGGCAGCACCACTGTCTTTTTGGCAAGCGCAATCGCCGATGCCCAACCAATCGCTATACCGGCTTTCTTTTCTTTCTGTATGTGTCTGCGAAGAAGACTAGAGATCGTTTTCTTTTTCCTGCTGTTTGCAGCCGTGCGTTGGGCATATCTCGTGACTTGCCGCTGAACATCCTTCGAGCCATGTCTTCGACTTGTTGTCGGATCAGGTTAGCAAACTCTGGATACCCTTCAAGTACTCGTTCGATGTGGAAGCGGGCCAGCTTATATAGCGTGCAGTATGTATTCGTCACAACTGTAGCAAAGCGAGGTGAATTCAAGAAAATGCTCATCTCGCCAAAGAAATCGCCCTTGCGCTCCTCTCTGACGGTGACGCCATCTACGATGACATGAAGCACACCGGAATTTACAAAATACATCGAGTCACCTCTGTCTTTAACCTTGAATACCACAAAGAAAGCTGGTAGTGACATCATCTCGAGTAGACTGGTTATAGCGACAATGAATTGATCGCTACAACCCTGAAAAATTACGACTCCAGCCACCATGTCTTTCAGCAAAGCCACTTGCACATCTTTCCTTATCGACGGACACAGCAATCGCATGGCTTCGCGGTCATTGGCCTCGGTATACGTATAGTAGCGTTTCAGATACTCGACCGCTTGGTGCTGCAGGTTGTCAGGGACTTGGTGGAAGGAAAGGATGTGCTTAAATTGATTAATTCGCGCTTCGGAAGCTTCTTCCTGGCCGCTTTCACACTTTGAGATCAAAAAGAACGTGGCACAAAGGTATGTGAACAACAGAAATCCACAGATCGCCACAAATATCGTGAAAATGAATGCCAATATCGTGTGCGGCAGCTCGCCCTCGAACAGCCCGGTCATCACTCCAAATGACCAATACAGCGACATGAGATACTTGGTTTGAACACTCTGCTCGTGGTCTGGCATGTGTGGTAGCCAATGATCATGGTGGTGCTCGTCGTATCCGAACAAGAAGCGTATGCACGCCAAAAAATGCGACAGCAGCACAGTGATCAGCAGCACCTTGAACATCTTGAGCACCACAAAGTACTTGGCGTAGATGTCATCGAGCTGGGCGATGTACTTGGGGATTCGCCATACACGAATGAGTTTGTGCATCTCCAAGAACGCAATGGAAGATTGCACCGACAGCAGCAGCGACAAAGGGACCAAAGCGACGATATCCAGCACAAATCTCGCCGACTTTAGGTACTTGCTCCTCGACTTTTCGCGTCCCTCGTGACGTCTCCCTCCTCGTAGAAGCCTGTATTGAGCTCCACATAAACGTCAGCCAGGAAGAGACTTTCGCAGACGTAAACGACGACCATTTGTCCGTCGCTCTTCGAGACGGAATGGTCTCGGAAAGTGGCTAGGAAGGGCAGAATGGCGGTCTCGTAGACGACGCAGCCCAGCAGCAACTGGTGCCACAGCTGGATGAACTGGGAGTGGGGGTCGAAGGCGTTGCGCACCTCCAGCAGCAGCAGCTCCACCGAGTTGGAGCGCGGCCGCACGGCGGAGAGGACGGCGGAGCTGCGTCTGGAGGACTCCGCCTCGTTGGCTGAAGGGCCGGCTCTGGGCGACGCGCTCTGCATGCTGTCGGTCTCCTACTGCCGGTCGGACGCCGATAACGAGCGTCTAATGATAGGAAAACTATGGGACCAACACTCCTCAAGTGTCGCCATGACTTGATGCTTTGCGACTTGGTCACTGCTGTCTAAGTTCAGAAATGTCGAAAATCGCATTTTCTCGTTTTTTTCTTTTCGCAAAGAAGGAAGGAATTTCACGATTGACTCCACAAGCATTTCTCCTACTCATCGACTACGGTACAGTAAGTCTCCCTCCCCTCGGTTTAAATCGTCTATTCAGACTGCAGGCGACAACTCTACAAGCGCCATCGATCCGAAAAAATGAGTGAAGGGCTTTCCCCTCCAAGGAAACGAGCGCGACTCCGCTCGGAGGACGAATCGCAGCATCAGACGCCAGAGCAGCAGCAAGAGCAGCAGCCTCCAGTGGCCATTCCGTTGTCTTCCGAGCCCTCTGCAGCCTTCAGCCAGCTACTGGAGAACGCCCAGAGCCTCCCAGAAGACGCGGAGCAGCGTGGACGACTCGCCATGTCGTCCTTTCTGCTCGTAGCACGAGGGAGACTGGACGCTGTGGATTCCCTGGCGGATCCTTCGTCTGCTGAGGCAGTTTCTGCTGCTGCGGGAGCGCTGGAAGCGCTCAGTAGCAGCAGTGGATTGGCTGCTTCAGTCTCAGCAGCAACAGCAGCAGCATCAGCAGTGGACGAACCCATGCCAATGGCAGTAGCAGTGGCGGCTGAGGAGTCCACAACGGACGATGAAGAACTGTCGATGGTCAAGGCGGAACATCCTGCAGGTTCTTCTTTACTGTGCTGCGGCCCAGACGGCTCTACTTCAGTGGAGCTGGAGTACGAAGACGTGATGGGGTTTCTGTTCAATATGGCGAGGGAACAGAGGACTCAGCAGCTCCACAAGGGCATGAGGACAGTCAAGAAGGCCAGGAATGCCGACGAGTTGATGCCCAAACTTCTGACTGCAGAGGACGAAACAGGACTCACGTTACTCATGATTGGAGTCCGCAGCAATGATTGCGTGTTCTGCGCCATGCTGCTGGATGCTGGCGCCGACGTCAACTTCAAGACGGTACGTTGTATTGGATTGTCGATTACGAGAGCTACTTATTGTTTTCTTCTGTGCCTTGTTCTTCTTATTTATTTTCTCATTTGCTTAATATTTCTCTCCGCAGGAAAAGCGCACCTATGCTTTGCTGCTAGCGGCGCAGAAGGGCTGGGAAGATATGACCCGGTTCTTGGTAGGGCGAGGCGCTAACGAAGAGTCGAAGAACATGGCCCTCATTCCGGCAGCTCACTTCGGCCACTTGCCGGTTGTCAAAATGCTGCTGGAGACGGGCGGTAACCAGAATTATGCCAATAAGAAAGGAACCACTCCATTGATGCGTGCGGCGCAGGAGGGCGCGACGCGGTGGTCAAGTTCCTGATCAAGAAGGGTGCCGACACGTGCGCCGCTAATAATGAGGGCATGACGGCGCTTATGCTGGCAGCTCAGCGTGGCCATGCAAACATCGCTACGACGCTTATGAAGTCGGGTTCCAATGTAAATAAGCAAACTCGACAAGGCAGCACGGCGTTGTTGCTGGCTGCTAAGCGTGGCCACACAGCAGCAGTGGAAGCGCTCATGACCGCTGGCGCGGACATTTTCCTCAAAGACGACAGAGATAAGACAGCAGCGGAGACAGCGCAACGACGAGGACACGTGGACTTGTTCCTAAAGATCTCGGTACAGAATCAGCTTCGCTTGATGCGCGAAGACCTCCGACGGCAGAGGTGCTACACACTCATGCGTCTATCGACGCTATACGTCTATTCGCGGGCAGTTCTTGTACCGGCATTCAAGAATCCAAAGCGGCAGCAGTATAATGCCCTCATGGACCGCACGCTGCGTCTTCCTAAGCCATTATTGCAGAACATCGCGCTGTTCCTGCCATTATGCCGTATGTGGGATCGGCAGCTGCGCTATCTAATTTATGAAGCAGCACCGCAGCCAAACCGCGTGGTGCAGCAGGGAATCCGCATTTTGGACGAGGTTTTACTAAGCGTCAGTCTGGAACTCCGGCCAAGCTTGCACCGTATCAAGCAGGAATGTGGTGGCCCTCTTCATGTCACTGGGCAGCTAGGACTGCTGCGGGACAGCTCTGAATACCGCGGTCTGTTCATCACGGAGACTCGGTTACCGATGCCTCCTCGAATGCTGCAGCAGCTACGGCGAATGGCGGATCTTCAAGGCGCGCTGGCCTCGTATGCGGCTGGGTCAGCGATCCAGTTCGGCGTGGAAGTTGCGCAGGACGTGGTGGCTTTGCTGACGGACTTGCTCAACTGGAATAGTGCTCGAAAACAAGCTGAGCTGTTGGACTGAAGGACGGCAGATGCACCAGAGGCAGGCGGGGGTCAGCGGAAAACCTCGTGGTACAGTATCGGATCTGCGAGTTGAGCAGAACGCGCAGAGAACTAATTTAGATGGCACAAGCGATAAGCACGTGCAGTCAAATTTAAAAGTGTTTGTTGAAGTGATCACTGGAATTTGAAGTACGATACACAAAGTTCGATGACGTCTCTGACGCAACGTCGGCCTCAGTTCGCATCTTGTTGTCAAAGAGGATCATCAGATCATGGAATTCCTTGTGCATAATATCTCACACTCGGACCTGGTGGTGGAGCTCTCGTGGCTACGAGAGGATGGCACTGCCAACAGCAGCGTAGCCGCCAAGTCGCCAGCCAGTCGCCCAGTCGTCGGGAGTGTGGAAGTTGATGGCACGACCGTCCCGCTGTCTGTGCTGGGGAGGCCCAAGTTCAGTCACTTCCAACAGACCAGCGAGCAGATTCTGGAGCGAGTGCAGCAGCTGAGACGTCCACAGGACAATGCAACGGAAGCTGCAGCAGAGTTGAGTGTCCCTGGACCGAGAGATGCGCCGCCAGTGCTGCATCCGAGTCTGCTGGACATCACTGGAGACCGTTGGAAGGCGCGGTGTCAAGACACACAGTCCCCCATTGGATTCAACTTGGCAGACGCTCCGATCCCAATCAGCAGCAAGGAATTGCTGCGGGACTTTCAACTACGCGGTGAAGTGGAGACGACGCAACTAGTGGATCGACATTGGGACCGAGTGGGCATCACAGCTGTGTACTTCCCGCTGGTGGCGTTGCTGCTACCAAAGTGGACGAAGGTGCTGGAGGAATTCCAGTCCGAAGGTAGTCGACAACTCGTGTATCTGATCAGTGGAGCTGGCATCCCTCGCAATGTGGAGCACTCAAGGAGTGGCAACTCGACAGAGATCACTGCGCAGCTCATTGCGTTGTTCGTGCACCAGTATTACCCGCACATGGCTGCTATTCAGGTGCACTCAGGCTCCAATATCTTTCGCTTTGATGACAACGTGCACTTTATGACGCGGAAGTTGAGACCGTTACTGGAAGAGCATCGAGAGACACTTGTGGATCGTTGCGGCGAGGCTTGGAAGTCACACTTCCACGTGACAATTGCGTATGCCGACGGACCTCCGGCGCGACTGAGTGCGCTGAATGCGTCTCTGCGCATGTACAAGCCGTCGTATCTACACATTTGGCAGCTCAAGACTTTCTGGCATGAGCGGAAACTGTCAATGGCTGACGTCGACTTCCACTCATTCGAGAACATCGAGGCTTCGCCTTGTGTATCACCACACAAAGCGGACGCCATGACACAAAAGGTGGTGCATGAGATGAGACTCTTTCGAGACCAGTTCCTAGCGGCTGAACATGAAGGTGAGGTGGCCAGCTTTTGGTTGCGCAAATCTCGTAAGCCTGTGTTGGCGGTTCTGCTCATTGAGAAACCGGCGGCCGTGCCCGGGGAACAGTCTACGCTTATTGTTCAACGAGGCATGAACTGTGAGGTGTCCATGCCCACGGGATCGCTGTGTGCTGAGCGCAACGCTATCGGCAGCGCCCTGGCCAGAGACCCCACGCTCACTCGCCGCTCATTGAAGATGATCGCAGTCCTGGGCTTGAATCTCGGAGGGGGCACCATTGTCACCAGCCCAACTCAGGCGGATGCGAGCAAGTCGCAGCAAGATACCCCTCGTTTGACAACTTGTCTGCCGTGCACACTTCAACTTCAACTGATTCATCTACAGCTGAGCTGGCCACGTCTACAGCAAGCGAGGTGCTGCCGATCCGAGTTCGCCCACGATCCGCTGACTCCGCCTTGGGCTCTTCAGCTGGGACGAAATCAGAGCCACAGCTTGCATCGATGCCCGTTCCGCGAATTAATGGAGGCTTAGGTCGAGGGAAGCGCGCATCTTCGGAGAATACGAATGCCAACTTGATGTCCCCCAAAAGCCCAAGCGACCTCGCACATTTTCCTTCGACGAAGCAGCAGTGGAGCAGATGATGCGTGCGGGGCCGGCACTCGACCGGAATCCGTTGGCACCGTGCGGTGCCTGCAAAGAGTGGCTGATGAAGATCGCAGAGGCCAATCCGTCGTTCCGCGTGGTCACCTTCGAGAACTCTCGGTGTCGTAACATTTACATTAAGCAGCTCGTGTGACGCGCTGCCGTTGCACAGCAGAGTATTCACCCACCGACGTCAGCTTCTGCCGTACCGGAAGGTCGTTTCGTTAGTAGTTCTGCCCACTAGAAGAATCCCACCGTGCTACGACCCACACATTTAGTTAGTTAGTACTTCTGGTGGGTATTGACAGTTGCAACGGGTGCAATGCTGACGTTCACGTTGAAGTGCTCTGCCGATTCGGTGAGCTCGTCGTTTTGTCGAACAAAAGTTCAGTCCAAAAGTGTAGGTTGCAGCGGCCTGTCTACGGTCCTTCTCTGCTTTGTCGACACTTGTTGGATGGCGGCACATTGCGATCGAGTCGTGAAGACTGGTACGGAGCCGCCAGCACGTGTTGTCCGCTTGTTCACGACGAGATGCCCGGCGTGCGTGCTCGTCGCAATCGTGGCGCACTTTCCATCGCGAATGGACACATGAAGTCGAGTCTACTGTTGCTGCAAGTGGCAAGTCGTCTTGGGTCGACGAACAGGAAGATGAGGCGAGTGGAAGAACGCCACAAGATGCAAACGATCGGCATGAAGAAAATCAGCGGATGGGTGGAGAAATTGTGTTGCCCGACGTTGCAGTTAGGAGAGCCATGACATTTTCCCAGAGGGTGCCCGAGTAAATGAGATCAACTCGCGTGCTTGTGCATACTAGGCTCTGAGATTTTTAGTCTGGATGCGGACAATCCAGCGCCTTAACTGCATCAACACAAGTATCAACGCGAATTTAGTGCAAGCATTGGCATTTTTGGCATGGCATAATGCTGGATTCTGGCGTGATGACAAGCGTACCCGCTCTGACGATTCAGCGGTTTCGCGGCCACATAACGTGTTTCTCTGCTCGTGTCGGATCGCAAACCAAAGCGCAATCTGCGCCGGTCCGACGCTATCCAGCACAGCGACGACGGGCGCACAAGGCGTTGCAATTCTTGCCAGCATCCTGTTTAGGCCTTTCGGCGCTCTGCAGGGCGACAGCAAAAATGCGTTCGGCCTTGTCGGATTGGGCGGTTACCGATACAAAGGGCGGAATAAGTGGCGGAATAAGTTCCTGCACACTGCGCAGAGCTCCGATAAAACTCTCTTGCCTCCAGTATGGCGCCAATATTTCACCAAGAGCAAATCGGGAGGAAGAGGTGCGGATGGTGGTGGTTGAAGTCTCTGCTGTGTGGCGATTGCACTTGCGGTGAGTATGATTGCACCGGCATAAGACGTCGCATCCGCCGTGAAAATGAATCAACCCCTGATCAGCTGGTGGGCTCTCGAAGACGATCCGACTTGCCCAAATCCTCTTCGACTATTCAAGCTGACAGGCTCAAGTTCGTATAGAGAATCTCCAGACCGAATGAATCCGGTCCGAGGCAGTCCCCAGCTTTTTGTCTGCACGACCAGCGACAGAGATAAAAGGTCGGAAAAACGGCTACTGTACCCTGTTTGCGGTACATGTGTCGTGCAAACGCAGCAGCGTCACTGCTCCCACTATGGACGAGGGGCACAGACAGGCTCCCCTACCCGCTTGGGCATATCTCGGCGGACTGCAACCTCGTCATTTGAGAACTTGCCAGCGCCCAGCACCATTCGCCATTAGGACACTGGCCTAGAAGCATATTGTCCACCATTGTAGGCGACAGAGTGCAGTATCACCCGCAGCGACCTGGCCAGTAAATGGGCCTCGACTCCAACAGAATGACAACACCCGAGCAGTTTGACACACTCGGCCAGGCGTGGCTCTGGCCCAACAAGCAGCAGCAGGTGGAGGCGACCACCAGCGGCGCAGTCCGCACTGCGTCCTTGAAGCGACGCGCAGGAGCGCGCAATTCGCTCCGCAAGAGCTGCAGCGAGCGGCCTCTGAGCTCTCCCGCACGCAAAATGGACTTGCTGGCCGGTGGCGGCAGCACCAATGTCTTGGACTGCGACGACGTCGCCACCGCCAGCAGCAACTCGACGGACCCACAGAGCGAGGACGACGAGCAACGACGGCAACGGATCATGGCAAGAGCTGAGGAGATCATGAGAGAAAAGCGATGCGTGGGGATGCTGATTGGGGCCACGTGCCCCGTGTGCCTCACGGACGACGTGGACACGCAGCTGTCCGAGTGCGGCCACTTGATCCACGCCAAGTGCATCAAGCGATGGATCCAGTCGGGCACATGCTGTCCAGTGTGCAGAGAAGACGTGGTGGATGTCGAGGAGGCGTTCACGTTGCCAGCCACGGGGCTACTCGCACTGACCAAGGACCGACTCACGTCGTCGTCCGAAGCGACCTACACACCTGAAGACGAAGAGGACAACGAGACGGAGGACGCCGGTTTCGAGTGGGGGTGGTTCGAGGACTTTGACGACGATGCCGACGATCTGTCGGATGGCGGCGTCACATCGGGGAGCAGTAGCGACATGATCTACTCGAACCGCCGATCGCTGCCGACGTTCCCGAGCTCGGCCAGTATGCACTCGACAACGGCGCCGCTGCTGAACCGCGAGATGTCGACAACGTTCGACATGTGCCGTACATTCCCACCGCTGCGCGAGATGTACGATACGCCCTACCATCAGAGTCCCTACGCCTGGATGCGTGTGCTTCCGTCGCACCGCCACATTGCGGCCAAGATTCAAATCCGCAGCTTCCGGATCGTAGAAGCCAAGGGCTCCAAGGCTCAACATGCGGAGTATTTGATCGAGATGCAGCTGGACGGACGGTACTTCAGCCACTGGCGTCGGTTTTCAGAGATCGCTCGCTTCGTGAGCTCTCTGGGTCAGAACCAGTTCCGCCAGTCGATGGCGGCGTGGCAGCCAATTGAGGCCAACAGCCGCTGGTTCAACCGACTGGAGCTGGACTACCTCCACAAGCGCTGCCGCATGCTCGAGGAGTTTGCGCACACGTTACTGGTGGAGTGTTCAAACGCGCACCCACTCGCCGATCTGGTGGAGTGCTAAAGGCTGAGATGCCATAACTTATAGACACAAAGTTTTGCATGCAATATAGATAAAGAGTACTTAGAGTAATAAAGATTGATTTCTGAAGTTTGATCATGGGCCGGACGATGACATGACTGCGATTGACGGACTGCACGCTCGCAGAAATCCATCAGCCGCATGTAACCTGTATGCGACCTCCACGTCGTGCGCACAAGCAAGTGACTTGTCCGTTGGGCGGGTATGCGAGTCCTGATGACGATGGCTGATCCTCTTTTTTGCTTCATGCTTGGTGGAGGGCTGCAGGATGCACAACGCACGAATCGCACTGACCGACATCGGGCAGGGTGATTCCTGACGTATCTCTCACGCCTGATGCCTAATTTCCGCATCAAAAGTATTTGCTGGAAGATAATGGAAATACCATACTTGACAGGTAGAGTAGAATGCTACATGTATTAGCAATGCTATGCTAAATTTTAGCATGATGTTAACACCGCCGTAATCAAGCGCGTGCTGTGGCTGCAACCGATACCTCGAAGAGCGTGGGATAGCTTGCCTGTAAGCAACCGTTGCCTGGTACCGCATAAACATTAGATGTATTGGCGCAGGTCAAAAGTCCAGTGACCAACGAGTTGTTGGATCGCTGGACCAGGACCAGTAGGAAACTGGCAGTAGCGATGGAGCGGGCAACCATCCCACTTCACACCGGGCCGGGCGGCGGTCACCGCCCCTCTTCCAAGTGGTGAGCACACTGGCATGACGCGATGCCGTGCCTGGAGCGTCTACGTCTCGATCCAGACTACGGAGTCCACGCGTGCGTATTGCACACGCTGCTAGAGCCGCTGGACATCTTGTCGATATGACAGCGAGATCTTGCTCTCTCTGGTGGAGGCTCTCCATTTCACACGTGCTGATCTTCGCCACGTCGAGGAGTTGTGGCGAGACTCGTCTTTCCCGGTTGATAGGCGAACGAGGCGAAAAGCTCGCAGATCATGGCGTGATCTGCGCGGATCCAACGTGCGGAATGCTCCCACTCCCGAGATCTGAGTGCTGCGACAATTGCCGCCGTCATGACTCATGAGCAACAGCGACGGTGGTGTACACGATACAGTACAGTACCGTATTTCGTTCTGTACCACACATTATTTTGGCGTTGCTCCGTTCTGACGAACCATTCGCAAATCTCAATTGTGGGGCACTGAAGTTGTAAGCAAGTCATTGACATTGCTCCATGACATTCACTTGCTATTCAAAGTGACTTGGCGTGGAGCTCCACGATGCGATCATCGCTCATCGCGCTTGCAAATCTGCAGGAAGTGTGCCATGGCCTTACGCAACTGGTGCGACTGGCAAGATGGACTGCATGCTTGAAGTAGCCAGTGCTAATTTGGACCAATGAAAAACATCTATCAAGTGTAGCCATCCGGTGGTCGTAAAGGTATCTACACGTTGGCTGTCCAAAGCTTCCAGGACGATGATCGATCTCTCCGTGAGCGTCCACTACGCGATTGCTCATGCTCTGCATGTGTCTCTTCAGATACTGTGGGTTGCTGCATTGAGAGAGATTGCCGTGCTTCCAACTCATGCTGGCGCTCCTGGGACTCTCGTAATGCGGCACTGAGCTCCTCCAGCTTGGCCTCGTAGGCCAGAATCACGTGCTGCGACTGGCTTAGCCGGCTCTTCATACTTAGCACGTTGCCTTCCAGCTTGCGCATCTCAGCGTCCTGCTGTGCCATCTCCTCGTGCTTTTGTTCCACTTGCAGAGTCAGGCGACTCACGTCTGACAGCTTCACAGCGTCGAACATTTGGTCATGCACGAGGCTGCCTCGGCGTCTGTATTTGAAGCGGACCTCGCTCGCAGACGAATCTGAATCGGAGCCGGGTGACGTCGGGTTGGGTTCTGAGCGGCGTTGCTGGTGCATCTTGGCAGCTGACAACGGTTGCGGTTTGCTAGCACTCTCGAGGTCGTTGTCATCCATGTGCCGCGTCTCCAGGAGCGCCATTCGGTTTTCCTCGTCATCCATAGGGACTTCATGACCCGAATTCACGTAGCTAGTTTGAATCGTTGACTCCACGGTCTTCGCATTCGACACGAAAGATTCCACTAAGAAACCAACGAAGATTGGCAGCAAAATGTTGCTCATCGTCATTCGGTAGGTGAAGAAGAAAATGTATGTCGAGGATGATCCAGTCATAGCGTGGGCAGCGTCCATGATGGCGTCCCACCCTGCAAGATTGGCCACGCCAAAGAGCGTCACAAGCGTCTGCTCGAACGTTTCTGCTTGAAATTGTTCACGCTGAGCAAACCAGCTCGGCGACAACGATTGCTTGCTCGGAGGGAAGTCGCGCAGCTCAACTCCGTAGTTTGCTTGCGTCACGATAGCGAACGCATACATGACACTAAAAATCACAAGCAGCAGCTGCATGATGAGCGGCATGATGGCCTTCATGGTGTACAGAATCTCATGGAACGGCGGGAAAAGGTTGAGCAGCTTAAGGAAGCGTAGCGACCGCACAGCCAAAGACATATCGTAGAATACCAGCGATATGTGGGGCGGGACTCGAGCGTTGTAAGCACGAAGAAGACCCATCCTACACTGACAACTGCCAGATCCAGCTTGCAAAATGGTCGCGTGAAGAACTCGCCGTAGCCAAAGGCGAACATCTTGACGAGAACCTCCAAGGTAAACAAGTTCAGCAGAAAGAATCCCAGCATCCGCCAGGAATGGTTGACAGAAAACGCTAGATCGATATTGTTCACTTGAACGGATTGGACGACTGAAAGGCAGATGAGTATGCCGACAACGAATTCAGCAAGCACCACACGATAATGACCAAAGACGTACACCTCATACAGCAGAGTGCTGCGCACCTGTGCACGGAATCGACGGATAGCCTGTCGTTGGCGAGCTGTGCAGCAGCGTCTCATGAGACTATTGGAGAAGAGGGTCGGGCGCTCGAGCTTTACACTCAGCAGCGAGCACAGTTGATAGAAATCCGTCAGGTCAAGAAAGCCCACGTGCGCAATGTCGACGCTGTTAAACACAAGCTCAGCATCCGTTGGGGTCCAACTGGGCTTGAGGTATTCACACACAGTAATCCACGAGTCAAGTGAGATCTGGCGCTTGTTGACGGGGGTCACGAGATTGGCATTCGAATTCTGGTTGGATAGATTGAAGGATGCCCGCCTGTCGACTGAGCCGGTGAAGAAGCGCGACGATCCTCGGCGGTTCGCAGCGTTTAACATGGGGGCGTTCGAGACCAATCTGATATCCTCTGCACCAGCGACAGGTGTAGTATGAGCGCCACTCACCCCACCAGGCAGTGGTGTATTAGTAGGGATATCGTCGAAATTCACGTTTTGCGCGAGGATGTCGAAGGCTGCATAAAGTGCGGCCTTGCGCTTCTGTAGACGCTTGTACAGCATGCTCTCGGTGTTTTTCTTGTACGACTTGTACGACACGGCAATGGTGAGCTTGAGGAGGAAGAGGTTCGTGAGCAAAACGAAAAGAACGAAGAACACTGCGCTCCAGTGCGTCATCTTGTAGTACGGGTACATGCTCTTGGCCATGTACGGCATACAGTTGTGGATGAGCAGCATCGTGTACATGGAGGACGAGAGCGAGTTGAAGAAAGTGGCCGTCGGGTCGTTGCTTGTGTCCGAGAAAATGAGGTATCCAACCAGTCCGAAGAATGCGACGAAGCAGAAATTCAGCAGCAGCACGACCATAATCTGTCTTAATGCATGCAGCAGGCTGCTGAAAATGATGCGGATATTGCGTCCACGGGTAATGAAGAAGAAAGGCCTCAACGCGCGCGAGTAGCGGTACGGATTGATCGTCGGGAAGAGCAAGTTCACCAGTAGATCAGCACACGAAACGAGCAATAACATCATTCTTACAACCGCCCACGGCTGCCTTGAGATGTACTTGTGCTGAGTCTCCACAGAACTCATGTACCATCGAATTGTCAGGTCCACTCCAAACAGGAAGAGACAGAGCAGATCCACGAGCAGATACGAGTTGATATTCTCATCTCCAGGAGTTTCCACGAACGCTAGCATGGACATGATCGCCACCAGCAGAATGTACACGAGTCTGTAGGACTCAGAGTGGAACAACTGATTCAGCAGTAGCGCATCTCGATCCAGTCGATAGCCAATCTTGCGGCCGTGCACTCCGTCCTTGATGAAAGCCGCAGCGATCAGATACCGGTCCTCTTCCATTGCGACGCCATAGTCTTGAGCTGCCAGTACTGGGTCCTGTTCGCTCTCCTCCTCCACGTCTCCAGAGCCCTCCGAGTCGAAATGGTACGTCGGAATGCCCGATCCCAGTCGCCGCTTCTGCTCATGAGCCAGTTGCTGTCTGTGCTTCATAAACTCCAGTTGTACCTCGCTGGCCATGCTTTTGGCCGTGCTGTTGTCGTCGTCGATGTCCGTCAGCCGCTTCCACTTCTTCTGGTTGTCCAGCACAGCGGCGTCCAGGCCGACGCGTATACGAGTCAGTGGGCGGCCAGGGGACGACGCAATCGCGTCACCGCCGGACAGAGAGGCCACCCCAAGCTGCGCAGGGGAGACCGAGGCCTTGGGTCGACGTGGTAGCTCCCGGAGGCGCCGGTAGCGCCCACGAGAGGCGTCTTCTCATCGTCGCGAGAGCTCATTGAAGGCCACTTGCTCTTGGTAGACTGAGAGTATTGCCGTGATTTACCATTCTGGGAGGCTCAGATGGACAGAGCCCGGCCAATATTTGGAAAAGCGTTCCAGAATTTGAATTGTGGCCGTTTGCGAAGGGACGATGGAAGGGCGGAATACAGTATACGGATGTGCTGAGGCAGGCGGATGTGGACAAGATTCACTTCTGGCGGTCTGAGAGTCCATGAACACCCGATGCAACATCTGGCTAGAGAAACATGGCTGATGAGAACTGGTCTGAACTCTGCCATGAGGACCAACCTGGTGTGGACTCGCAGTGGACGAATCTGATCTACATTGTAGAAACTCTTATTTGGAGCAAGCCGAGTGATCCTAGAAGGTCGATCTGGTGGGCATTGCCTTCGTTTGTCTCTGTTCGCTCCAGTATATTCACCCAACGTACGTGGTGACCTCAACGCCATCTTTCATCTCTGCTTGGTATTCCAGGAAAGACTCATGCAGCACAGACGTGAACTTGGGGTTTGAGCGGACGTAGTCGAGGTAGTCAAACTGCTTGTCGGGGCTAGCCGCAATGACATTGTCGGCGACCACGACCGATCCCTACACAATCGAGTCCACACCAACGGTCAGAGATAGCAACGAAACCCGCCCATCAAAAGCCTTACTTACCGGTGTCAGAAGCCCACTGTGCTCAATGAGTTTGAAGTCAGAGGTGTACTGCTGCTTGTCGTGGTCAATAAAGAACATCTGCCGCACAACAGCAAAACTTCAGTTTTTCTGCCAACTCCACGCGGTCAGGATATCATCAAACCTCATAGCTGTACGTACGTCCACGTGGGTGATTCCCAGCTCCTTCAGCTTCGTGTAGGTCTCTGAAAAGGACCGATGACAAACGTGACGACGTCCGAGAGCCCAGCGAACTCCACCATTTGGGAAGCAATGTTGGCAAAATGGGGCGAGAACTCGAACGAGTAATAGCGCGCTGACGGCCCTGACTCAGCAAGAAGTTTACTCGCGAAGCGTACGGCGCTGTAGCCGCAGAAGGCGCCGATCTCGACCATCACTTGCGGCTTGGCTTTCGCGATCTCGGCGTCTACGATGGCGCCCTTTTCGTCCCCCACGTTCATCATCCAGGTCTCGTAGCCGAAGGCATCGATAGCGTCCACCACCGACTGCGCATCTCCCTTGGTGGCATGCTGGAGGACGTACTGTAGACACTTTTCGCCTCTGTCGTGCCACCGAAAAACCGTTACTTTTGTCCATCGTCTACAATCGACTAAACGTACAGTATTTCGATCTCGCCTGTCATAGGCGGAGGTGGCATGCCATGGTGGCCACGACGAGGAGCAGGAGAAGACATGAGGACTAAAGAACGAATGCGCTTATGCTCGATCTTTCCACATCTTGATACTGTAGGTTTTAGCCAGATATTACTATGCTTTTGCGCCAATGAGGTCCATGTGCGACGTGTGATAAATCCAGGTTGCTCCAGAACAACAGAAGCAATGCACGCACTCACATTTATTCGCTGGGGGCGTTTACAATACAACATATAGCTTATTTCTTAGGGCCTTCACTCGTATTCGAGCGGGGTTTACTGGCACTCGTACTCGACCGCTTTTTAGTGGAAGTCGTGGAGGTTGGAGAGTCTGCTGCTGTGGGGTCACTTCCTCGCAGGGAACCCCAATCTGACGACGATCCAGCCGACCACATTCGTGTGCGTTTAAGCCCCGTGACACTTTTCCAACCGCCGGTCCGCTCCAAAGCATCAGTCGTCACTGTGGCCTCCTCGTTCGCACATGATGCACAAAACGTGACGTTCTCCTTTGTCAACTCGAAATCCGGCGTCATGAAGCTCAACTCTCTTGGGACTTCGCACGCGTTGCAAACGAACCCAAAGCAGCGCTTGCAGGTGTTCGGGTGCTTTGCGAACTTCCCGATATGCCAGACCCGAAGAGGTTTGTTGCATGCAACGCAGCTGTGGCGGGAGTTTGTTGGTCCGAATTTCTCCTTCAATCCGGTATAGCGTTCGCCAAGAGCTTGCGCCAACTTTTTCACCTCACTGCGTTGAGGGTACTGCAGAGGTGCCAGCAGTGTTTTTACGAATTTAGGCAGCACTGAGCGCCGAGCCTTATCGTTCATAGGGTCCATCATCCCCAAGACGTAGACCAGAACGGAGTCCTCACTAACTTGACGGAAGAATGAGCACACTGACAGTTGAGCGCGAATTCGACCGGACAGGACGGGGTCTGCGGGAAGTGGACGGAGTGCATCACGTGATACCCCAACCGCTCGCCATTGAGCAGGTCTTTCATCCCTGTGGTTTCAACATAGACGTAGTCGCGGTTCTTGACGCGGCCCATTGACTTTAGACGAGTTTCCAGCTCCATCCACTTGACCGCTACTGACCGGAATGGGTCTTTCTCCGTCGGTTCATACACTGCCGAAAGCACAGCAGAACAGTTGGGGCCGTTCGTGTATGAAGTTACCACGCCGTTCATCACGTCGTCCAGTCTGCCAGGAATCGATCCGACACACAAAAGCGACTCCAAATGGGCAGTCGCGTCCTCTTGACTGGAGCCGCGCTGCTTCTGGTGGCGTTCCAAGTACACGCGCACGTCGCCCTTCCGCTTCACGCACTTCCACTGTCCCCGGTCAACTCTGCCGTTGTCCACCTCCATGAACTGCTGGTGTCGGTCCTCGTTGGCTTTCACGATGGTCTCCGCTACGACCTGCAGCTCGTTCATATCGACCGCTGAGAGCGACAACTCCTTGAACGGGCTAGTCATGAAGCTGTCTTTGGCCATCACTTCTCTCCGATTTCCTCAGCTCGAACGCACTAGCGATGCAGGTGATCGGCGACTGACGCGTCCTTTTCGGTGCGCGACGTGCGACGCCAAAGAGAATGCCGAAATCGATGATTCAGCGCCCCTGGATGAAATGCAACGGCGATGGTACAGTGCTAGAGCGTCCAAGGGGCGCGGCCTGTAACGCGTTGCAATGGAGCCGTTTGTGGGCATCGGAGACTCTCAACCCGACGATCCACAACCATGTGACTTGCTCTGTGCATCCGGCGTGTGTTCGTTCTATTGCAGCATCTGCTTCAAGAGATACAGGTGTGGGAAGAGTAAAGCGAGCGCATTGCGAAGACACGAAAAAATCGGCCGTTCACAGTGTCGCCATTACCAGGCAGGATTTGTGTACGTGTCTGCTATGCTAGATTGCGGAATTTGCTTGACTGTGGCGGGACCACACTATACTTCACCGATGCCAGAGTAACGTCACGCATATGGACGGATAGTGCATTCAGCCATTTTGCTTCGCTCGGCGTGATGTACCGGTAGCCACTCGGTACAATAACAATCCTTCACCTCCTCGTATCCATGCAAGAGCGCTGCCACTGCCAGTGCAAGTGGTAGCGGCTCTCATCTCGGTAGCACCACGTGGCATTGAATGATTGTTCGTTGTCATCAATGCACGTTGAACGGAGAGCACGTCGGAAATTGAGTCTCGTTGGGTTTTACAGCCTTCATGGAAGCAGGGGTCACTGACTGTATCTCACACGCTTCTGAACTCTGATCAAGCGCTGCTCAGGACAGCATCAAGTGGGGAATAATCCCAAGAGCTTAACTGATTACGAGAATCGTTCCAAGCAATGCCCCCGCTCCCTGATTCTCAGAGCACGTTCGAGCGCATTCTCAATCCCGCTCGACTCCAGTCCAAGACCAGCTGATGCCTCCTCGAGTTGCTACGACTAATCCAAGCCCTCTTCCCCCTGGACAGCTCCAGATCATGTGCGTTGAGGTGTTTCGTCATCCACTTTTTACTGCGGGGTGGTGACAGTGTGTCTGTCACGATTTCTGTGCAGCGGTAAGAGATGTCTAGCATTTGTGCGTGAAAATGCTACGGCAGGCGACCCAAAGTCGGTTCTAGAAGCGATCGACACGTTTGGTTACGAGCACCACTGGATGATGAATGTCGGGGACGTGAAGGGCGAACTTGTGGATCAAGAGGTCGCCAAAGTGAAGCCGAAGGTACGTTCCCCAGTCGTTGGATACTCGTGAGCTTTCGTGTGACCGATAATGTATATCCTCAGATTCTTGTGGAGCTTGGTGGGCTCTTTGGGTACAGCGCGGTTCGATTCGCTAGCAAAATGCGCGAGCTTTCGGGGCCATCTGTGCACGTTTACTCGTTCGAAATCTCGCCCGATTTCGCGGCGATAGCGACAAAGGTACGTGACGGAGTTAAGGAGCTCAGCGATCATGGGCTCCATGCTGATTGACACGTGCAGATGGTGGAATTTGCTGGACTGTCGGACTTCGTGACGATCTTCGTTGGCACGTTCGGAGATAAATATTCACTGCTCAAAGAGCTAGGCGTGGATCACGTTGATGTACGTGGAACACTGGACAAATAGTTGTACTTATTGAGTAACTCATTCACCATCCTACTTCCAGGTTTTCTTCCTCGACCACGACAAGAAGTGCTACAAAAGTGACCTTCAGATCATTCAGCGCAGCGGACTGCTGCGATCGGTGAGTCCTCACGGCTGTAATATTGTTGCCATGGTATACGAATTGCCAAAACCATTGAGTTTTCTCTGTGTGCAGGGATCTGTTGTGATGGCCGACAATGTCGTCGCTGCGCGTATATCCGATTACCTTGAGTATGTTCAAGGTCACGAGAAATTCAAGTCCATCACGTACGACTCATACCTCGAATACTCCGACATCAAAGATGCACTAGAAGTCTCCACCTACGTGGGGTGAGCTACAAAACGGAGGCTGCTGGCTGCGATATTCAACAGGAAAAACTATTGCCTGACGTAGGTACAAACTAATATGATACCGTCCGGAGTCCGCGCCCAAAGCTCTACCCACTCATCATCTCGGTTCTAATATTCGATCGTTTCTCTGCATTAGCCGTGGCTATAAGTGAGAAACAGTAGCTGATTTAGCGAGGTGACGTCGGGGAAGTTGATCGAGGGTCGTGATGCTGTAAGCGATAGGTCGGGGCGCGGACTGTGCCAGGCGAATGGAAGCTAGAGAACCCGTACTGAAGCTCGTTTCCAATATACCTCCAACAGCTTTACGACGTAGCGGCTCAAGTTTCTGCTTAAGTCTGGATGCGACCACCCTACGAAGCTTTTGGCGCTTTCCTTGAAGAGTAAGCCGTTGCTCGGTCATTACAGAGTCCATGTCGGGCTGATTTGCATACACTCCTTCTGCATCCTTTGTCGGAGAGAACCGCTGATGCAGTTCGCGCAATCGATGTCCTTCGTCCTGTACAAAATCAAGATTATCTTCGTCTGGGCCAGCAAGTAAGATCGATTGTGCCCGAGGTGGTGCGTATCCTTTCTTCTCACTCAGAGTCTCAAGGAGTTGCTGAAAAGGTTTGAATTCGTTCAGATCGACGCCCTCATTCTTCTTTGTCTTGCGCACACTGCTTGCTTTATCCGTTGCTTGATCCTCCTCCGACTCAGCGTCTTCGTTGCCCTCATACATTTCATCAACATTGTCGTTAGCGCTACCTTCAAACGAAGCCCATTGCGGAGTCTCAAAGTCGTTCTCTGCAGTAGTGCTCAGTTTTGCTGCCCCGCGCCTAATATTTCTAGGTGGATTGATAAACGGAGCCGAGGAGTGATGCTCAAATGACCTAGACAGCATATTGAAGCGGTCAATTAGAAAGTCAACTGTCTGCATCGCTTTTGACGGCTGCATCCTTTGCCCCGATGACATAATGGCCAGCGTGAATATTGTATCCGGCTCGAGGGTGACAACTGATAGATAAAACCCAACTCGTAGAGCCGTGGAAAAAGGTGTTCTGGAGTTGGTATCGTCAATTGAAGCACGTCGCTCAGTAGATGTAGCATTGGCCGCTACGGTTGTTACTCGAAGCAAATCGTGCGGGTACAATATTATCCTGTGACCTTCATCTGGTTCTCCTTGTATTTTTGATAGTCTTTCAGAAGATTTCCACATGAAGTCGGTGCCACAGGGGACTTTGGTTTCGGTGGACATGAACACTTCGGCATCTCCACGTGTGACGTGCAGTTTCACCGTAATTATTGATCCATTGCTGTCCGGCAAGCAGTAGAAATGGAAAAAGCGTGCCTCCCTTTCAGCTTTGCACTCGCGCTGTATACTTACTCCAAACTGGAGCTCTTCAGTGACTTCTTGGCAGCTTTCTCGGTTGATCCTTCTCCGGCGAAAGTTGGCGTCTACAGTGACGTCGCCGGTCACATTCGTGGAGGCAGACAATAACGCATTATTTTGTCGCGACTGCTGTAGACGCAGTAGATCTTGGTCTCGCTGCTCCTGCCACTTTTTACGCAGTTTCCGTTGCCGTTCTTCAGCCTCCCGTTGCTCTGTCTGCCTCTGCTCAAGCTCGTTTCGCAGCGTTGAAAACATCATCGACTCCGATTCGTCGAAGAATTCTCGCCATTTATGCTGCATGGCGGCTTCAGCCTCACGGCTGAATGCAATACCGTCACCCAGTACGTTTAAAATCCGTTCACCATAGAGAGCTCTCTCGGCATCCTCATTCAAGCGCACACAACCGTTCAGCCTGAGAGAAATACTCATAGGCGTGCCTTGAACGTCAACGTTCTCTTTGTGTCGCTGTAATGAACTGTCGAGGGTATCTAACTGATCAGATAAAGGTTTGCGTGAGCCAGTTGTGCTGAGCTTTGCTCCATTTCCGACCGAGTTTTCGTCTTGGTTAGATTGTAGAGATGCATTCATATCTCGACTGTCTTGGTCGTCAGCGTCACTAAAACGTTCGTAATCATCATTCTCATCATCACTTTCACTATCATCGTTTGGATTCCACATGGCCGTACGGAACGGATTACAGGAGACTTCGACGCTACGGATGAAGGTCGGTTGCTGAGAGAACCGAAACGCGTGGTGCATTTGTGTTTCTTCTTCCTTTATGGTCTGTGGTGCGTGCTGGGAGCTGTCAGTTTTTCGGTCACATCTTCATCTTCTCCACCCGACTCGACTTCCAAGACGTCTTCCTCCGAAATGGAACCGTTAAAAACATTGGTTTCTGGCTAACTTCTTCTTCCAAAACACTTACATCGTCGTCAGTGAGCGCAGCTGGTTCCGTAATGTCATCTACAACCAAAGACGGCTCCGACATTTCAGCAGCAACAGGTTTCGACAACTCAGCAACGATTGGAGCAGATTCTACCACTTCATTTTGCTCAAGTTCCGGAGGCTCTGGGGTAGTCTCACCCTCAGCCACTTCTTCTTCTACTTGATTCTCAATGCAAGGGGTGGTTAAGTCAGCACTCTCAACAATAAAGTCAGCATTCTCAATCAGAGCCTCTACCCCAATTTCTGACTCAGGTGGATCCTCATCAACGACAGTGGTTATTGGATCTGCAACCATTTGAGACGCTTCCTTGTCTTGTTCATGAGGTTTCTCTTCCTCAATGTCGATCTCCAAAGCACCAGTATGTGGACCCACGTCTTGATATTCCTCATTTCCACTATCAGGTGGGGTTTCTTCGTGGGTAACCGGGGTAGCTACGGGCGAAGGAGGAGATATTTCTTCAGTATTTACTATAGATGCAATTTCTTTTAGCTTAGCGCGAGTAGATTTTACTCGCTGAACCCCTTTGGATGGCTGTCGCTTAAGTCTTTCGGATCGTGAACTCTTGCGGGAACCCGGTGCCTCCGTTTCGACCGTGGGAACCACGACTATTGGTGCCGAGCTTCGTATGCGCTTAATGGAACTCTTCTTGCTCATTGGCCTTGGTTCATCCACCGGAACAACAATCTCTTGAACGGTTTGATCACGTGGTGTCGGTTTATCGTATATTAGTGACACACTTTTCGCAGAAGGAGCACGACTTGAAATGTTTTGAACGGCTGGGGGTATGTCAACCTGCAGCAACTCTTCTCTATGGTCTTCTTGTCCTTCCTTCAGGACGATGTCGTCTTTGCTATCGTCATCTTCTTTCTTAGGAATATTTCCCACAATTTGTCTCGTCGGGTACAACATTTCTTCACTCGGTACTCCACGTCCAATGCGTTTGCAAACTGGAGGAATCTTTGGGAACTGGATGTAAATGTTTGTGTAGTCACCCTCAGCTCTTTGTTTTCGATTGGAAGGATTAATTTCGTTTGTCCCCACGGACACTTTAGGGTCAAAGAAGCCGTCGAAATCATTGCTCATTCCATGATACCCGAGTGATGATACCCGCAAGGGTGCGATTCGCTTTGGCGTCGGCCCGATTGGTCGAGTACCGACGACAACAGGCTCACGGCCATGACGGCTCAATGAAGAATCATTTCTGTCCGCTGCATCGACCGACACCGGTCGAAAGCGATCTAAAGCTGCCATACTAACACTCTGTCGAATTGCTGGAACTGAGCCGTCCAGAAACAGCCCTCGGCCCTGCGTGGTGTCGCTGGAGAGCAGCTCTTGTGTAGCAAGAGACGTATCAAGTGTTTTACCAATGTGAAACATTCCGTCATGTAGACCGCCTACGCGACGGCGGTGCTGACGCTCCGCTTTTGGTCGAGTGAGCTTTTCCCGAGATGAAGCCCCTTCGGCGGCAAAATTGTGCATGACAATTGCGTGTAGCTCCACAAAGTGTCGGTCAGCTCAGGTAAGACTTCTAATCGGTAGTCGCGACAAAATGAGGGGATTTCGAGGAGATTAATAAAGCTGCGCGTTTTAACGCTGACGATATAAAGCATGACCCAGAAGTCGAGATAGCAGAGCTGTCCATCATGGTTGACATCCGTAAAGCGCTTTCGAATTGCAAGCAGAGCATCGTCAAATACAGGGTCCTCTGAAGTAAGAGGATTAAATGCTAGTGGAGCCGTAACCTGCTCAGGCCACAAATACTTCAACTTGACCAGAAGTCTCTCGAAGTCTCTAATGTCAATGGCTCCGCCGCGTTCATAATCGTAGAATACGAAGCAATTGAGCATCAAACGTAGTTTTTCCAGTATTTCGCCTTCAAAGACCACGTCTCGCATTGGATGTACAAACAACAACCTCTCTGCCATACGAAACTGAGCATTTTGGTGTTTCCATTCACCAACTATGAACCGCAAGAATCGATGCAACTCAATCCATACGACAGGGTTATTCAGGCTGCTCTCATAATGGTCAACGACACTTTCGTCGCCAAGCTCATAGCCACCCACACTCCGCGGTCTGGTTGGTGTTTGTTGAGCGTATTCCTGCATAAACAGCATAATGTTTCTCAAAATCCTGGACTTACGAGCGGATACAACAGATTGTCTTGTGCACACAGTAGTGCATGCTCAACGCGAACGTACTGCCAATGAGTCGTTCCATCTCTAGAAGGAGTCACCTCGGCTACTCTAGCATTCGTACGTCTCCAGCGCTCACCTCCACGATCACAACCAGCTAAGCAGTCTCCGTTGGTCACCATCCCTCGCGAGTACATCCACGAATAACAGCATACGCACAAGGCAACCAAACTGCTAGGAGCATGGTCGCACTCATCTGCATCTTCAAGTGAGTGAAGTCCTATAAGTTCGTCGAAAACCGCAATAACATCGTAATCGCGGAGAAAATGGCACATCGAGACAACGAACAACTTCAATTTGAGTTCAGCCGTACTTTGCATGCCGTACGTGGCCAAAAACACCCCATAAAGGGCCGCAAAATTGAAAACTCTGACGAGTGGTGCCTTGCACCTGAGCTCTTGTACAGAAGCGTATGAGCAGTGGCAGTCAGGCTGCTGTACACTTCGAGAATAATACCAAATATTGCTTGTCGTGAATAGTGCGGTGTATACCCCACATAGCTCAACTTGATTGTGTGCAATCGGTTTCGGCATCCACCACATCTGCGCTGCTGAGTATTAGTGTTTTCGTTAGAAGGCTTCCCTTTTTCGTGATCTGTCCAAATAATATGTAGTTGAGATGCAGGCTGGCACCAACAGAACCCATTTGTCCAAAACTTTTGGAACTTTGACGACAGTCTGATGCTTGACAAGAGGGTGTTCTCGTGACCGCTCTGCCGACTTGCCCTGGGAAAACCGTATTCATCGATTTGTTTATTAAGATGCTGTTTCATGGCGCTGTGTCGAGCTTCTTCATTTCCCATCGATAGCGCAGCTATGCTCTCGGTGTTATTAAATTCAGCTGTCTTGGCTTCTGCAGGATGATCGCCGTTACTAGTCACAACACATTCCGTTGATCCGCTTAGTGAATCCACATTGTTAAATCCTGACCGTCCGTCCCAGAATCCGTCTTTACCGGCAGGTAGAGCCTCGATATTTAAGCTAGCAGCGTCATTGAACTTAGGCAGCCCCTCCGGTGTGGTAGTTCCTTGCGGTAGATCTGTATACGACCAACCTGTTGTTGAGTTATCATGTAGGGATGGGCTAGGTGGAGCGTGAACGACAACACTATTTATTGGACTGGGTGGGCATTGGTTTTGCACTTCACCTTGTACACTTCTGACCTCCTGCCATTGAACATGCTTCTCACCAAGAATGTTGTACGTCACCACAGGCTTGCATTTTGCTTGCTCCTTCTCATGCATCTTTCGCGCTCGTACTCGCTTGTTTAGATGCTCTTTTGAGGGTCTTGTCATGTTTTTGCATCTGCAGTTTCAAACAATACTTTCAAAACCTGGAGTGCTTCCTCGGAGTAAACCCGATCCAACGCACTAAGTTTGCACTCTTTCAAGGTCTTTGCTAACGCGAACCCCGGTCGCTTGATTGCTGGGAGCTCAGGCCGGAGAGCTAATAGGTCGATTAGACGCCCTGCAGCCATCGTGCCAGAGGTACCATGGCGAGCAATGTAATCTCGCACGTACTCGTCGAGCGTTTCGTCATCGACGAAAGGAAGTCGCAGCTTGTCGGTGCCTTTACACATTGTTTTTCTTTGCGAAAGCGTATCTGTTTTCCCTTTGCTTGGACTAGACAAAGCTGCTTCTTCGCTTGATAACTTTGGTGGCGATAGTTTATTGACGGGAATTTTAAAAGCAGCATCGGAATGGAGTACCGCTGTGGGGACGCGAAGTGTCAAATATTCATCTACCGATCGCGAGGCTCGGTGTGTTAGCGATGCTACGCAATTTGTATCGTCGCTTAAGCGAGTAGTTAGGGTAGCTGGACCGTCTTCAGCATCTGCAAATGGGGTTATGTGTGCTAGCTGGTCGCCATTTCCATAAGAGTTGGCGAGAGCAGCGTTGGCAATGGTTTTGGTGGCTTCGTGACGCACCAGATATTTCCCAGTGGGTTTTGATGCAAAGACAAACTTACACACTTCATGCGCCAGTGCAATAATAGCCCGTTCTTTGATCAGGATCATATCCACGATGGCAGCACCGATGTCAAAGTATCGCTTCTCCTGGACAGTGCCGGGTCCTATAATTTGCCAGTGAATGACCGTCATATCTAAGGAACAGCTCAAAAACTCTGTCGATTCATTCACTCTCACATCGCTGGAAACACTGCAAATTTTAGTCACTCGCCGCTCGTGCTTTGTAGCCACATCAAGGTGTTGAAACGAAACATGTTTCAAGTCTACACGCCAAACAGACAATCGGCCATCGTCGTAGCCAACGCTCACACAGAACTTACGACATACTCGTCTCCAAGTCTCGGAATTTTCGGTCTTTAAAATTCCCACAGGTTCGATACACGATGGGGCTACCGCGTACCCTTCGGCAACACTACTAACATATCCAACCAGGGCTAGCGAGGGTATCTTCCACAGTTTGATAGTACCACCGGCACCAACTGATGTCAGCACTGTTTGCTCTCCAACCCCTGAAGTATCAATAAATGCTAATTGAACAACATGTGCTGAATGTGCTGCTTTTACTCGTACCTTTGCTGCTGGAATTGATCGCATTTTCAAGCACTCCTCCCATAATCCGTCCACATTCCAAGCGAGAAGCGTACCGTTCTCCGTCCCAACAACGACGGCCATTTTTCGCGCATGGACTATATCGTCCATATGAATGCTAGTATCTGTTTGACCCGTTAAATCGTTGATAAATCCACCTCCATACGAAAGATAATCCAATTCATCTGAGAGTTGCACAGCCGGTTTGTCATTGACTCTGCTGGTACGGCGAAACGTGATGACCGATAGAGCAGTGATTCGGTCTGTTAGCTGGTTGTCTAGGAGTGTCATTACCCGTTTGTCTTGGGATACATCGTATATGTCGACTACGCCATTGCTCCATGCGAGAACTATGAATGAAGTCTGCTCTTTGTCTTTCATCACGGTTTCGATAAAGGAAATGTGTGCGGATACCGACGAAGGAGGTGAAATGAACAGGCCCTGAGCAGCAGAAATTTGATCCGACGCGGTAACATTATCGTCTAGCAGGAAGGTGCGCAACTTGCTAGATGGGGTACCAGTTAAAGATATCACTCTGCGCTCACCTTGTATCGTGACTGCTCGCACAGCGTAAATTGTCTCGACGGAGGCAAAATTTTGCATGACATAAAGCACTGTTTGAACCTTGAGAACGTGAATGATATCTTCATGCACCACCAGTAAGAGACTTTCGGAGCAGCCGCCCATATCGATATTGACGCACATGAGCAGAGTTTTTAATGGAGGCCCCAGCGCGTCTTTATCACGTCGTCTCTTCCCCTCTTGATTATCTTCATCTTTCCCTCCACAGTTGAAATAACCCACGAGGTCAAGTCTAGGATGTAGACGCTCTTCTGTATTTGCTCCATCATTGCTCCGGTCGATTGAAAACTTCCAATGCCGTATGATCCCAGTGTCTTCTGCAGCCGCGATCACGATAAGATCTGCTACACTCGATGCCACCGTTACGCTATTTGTTTCCGGCGTCGGGGCTGTAGCAATTTCAATCGACGATACGATCTCGGCTTGAGCGCCTTCGATGTCTTTCCCAGTCGGTTCGTAAGGCGCAGCACCGACAGTAAACAGAGTAGTTCCGTTTGTCCGACTAGCGTTTACATTCCAGACTTTCAAACCTCCTTTGCAAAAGCCTGCAAACAGCCAATCACCACACGGACTAATCGCCATAGCGGTGATTCCTTCTCGAAGTATGACTCGGCGCACCAATGCGAATTTCCCGACATATGTCTGACTTGCTCTCCATTCAAGGAACGCATTCTCGATTCTGGAGGCGTCGATTGAACCTGACGCTGAACGAGTGGCTTGCTTCCCAGTAGCTCCTCCTGCTGCGCCGTACAAAGCACGCAAACCCCGGGATCCGCAGATAACATCGAGCGTATCAGGGTGTCGCAGTGATGCACGCGTATTCTCAACGTACAGCAGCATTCGCGGCTGCTCTTCCGGGTCCTGGAAATCGCTCGACGGCCACTCAGCGTTCCTGTCGTCCAACCGCTTTGAAAGCTGTAGAATTTCCACCACGTTCATAGGAGACTTTGGCAGCAGATAACCTTCTTCGTGTTTTCCAAGATTCAAGTGACTAGCAAGTACCAGTCGATCCGTCCACGGGTCGAAGTGTGCGCACTGCAGCGAATGTGTGGCTGGACCTGAGTACAAAATCAATTTCCGCAACGTCGCTGGCTCCAGCAGCAACACGCTGTGCGTTGTTGCAAGAGGTTTCTTGCTGTGCTTGACTCTGTTTGCACTGGTGTAAACGCAGACGAACACGTCTAGCGTGGGGGAATAGGCCAGCAATACACTGGGCACCACCACCTCAGCCTCCGGTGGTTGCGCGAGTCTCTCCTGCTGCTGCTGCTGCAGTTCGAACAGCGAGAACTTCTTGTGCCGAGGCGTGTTGTCTCGAGTCTCTTTGCGCTGTCTGTCGAACAACGGAGCGCTCTTGAGCTCTCGCCGCAGAGAAAACAAGCGCAGCACATGAGGCCGCAACGGGTGCGAGTCGAATGCCAGCACGTGGTGCCTCTTGGCGTCGTACGTCGCTGCCCGCAGACTCAGTCCGTTGCACGCGAGTTGGTGCCGCAGCTGCAGCGTCTCCTTGGCGCGCATGACGAGGCGCTTTGGCCCAACTGACCGACGCTAAGACTCGACTATTTGCGGGACAAAAGCCTATGTAGTGAGTAGCTGGTCTGTTTGTGGACGTGACGCTGGGCGAGTGGCTTGCTTGCCAGTAGCTCCTGCTGTTGACCCTTCAAAGCACGCAAACTAGTTAAATTGACAAATGCTGTGTGTGTTGAAGTGGTACTAGTATTGATGTGCACCACACAGTTGGGACAAATATCAGTGCAAAATGGGTTCGAAAAGCTCCATTTAATCAATTCGCCACCACGGATCGCCGCTATGCGTCGTTGCGCGTGGGCGTTCCAGGTCTGGACACTGCTGTTTGCTGCGTGGTCGCCGCTTCCTGATGTCCAGGCGGCCAATCTCCACCTTAAGCTACGGCGAGGGCGCCACCAGAGCAGCAAGAACCAGAATTTGAAGACAGTTGCTGAGACTTTGGCACTATCGGAATCGCTCTCAACGACAATGTAGATAAAATAGTATTACATTTAGTGACGTTTCTATTAGTGCAATGCGAAAACTAATTTTTCTTGTGGATTTATGACTTGCAGTGATTTAGTGGGACTCGGACTGACGGTCTGGGGAGATATCGAGTCCAATGTGACGGAGCAAACGCAGACTTTGTACGTTTCCCTCAAAGGACGTCAAAAGAAAGCAAAACATTTCATTTTTGCAATTTATTTTATGATCAGGAATGTTTCGTCGAATTCGTTGGAGACGATTGAGTTCTCGTCGACGCATCAAGAATTGCTGACGCTGTACGTTAACTTTGCTTGTTGGCTCAAACATTTGGCCAGGTTGACGGTTTGGTGATTTTATGTGATTTTAGAAATTGTGAAAACACGTCCCTGACTAAACTAGATGCGAGAATGACCTATTTGGCTTCACTGGACGCGTCCAACAATTTCCTGTCGTCCTTTGACGAAATCATGCTGCCATCGACAATCGCTTTGCTGTGGGAAACTTTGTTTCGCAGTATTGGTAGGTCAACATGCTGACATTTGGTCTGCTGTTTTGTTTGTTTGGCTGTTAGAGACATATCGGGAAATATTTTGTCGGACTGGGATGCATTTGAGCCTCCACGGGACCTTCGGACGCTGTAAGTTTGTATGTTTTGACGATCTATGTTGATCCTGTTTACGTACTGATTATTGGCTGATTGGCTTGTTTTGCAGAAATGCTAGTCACAACTACATTCATGACGTGTCGGGCACCAATTTATCCTCAGTGACAGACCTGGTATCGATGTAAGCATTTGCTTTAGTGATTAAGAATCAGAATTCTCGACTGTGCTGATTGACATTTTGTGGCTCCCCTTCTTTTCAATTTACAGTGACTTGTCGTCCAACAACATCACGGCCGTCGTTGGAGTCATCTTCCCCTCTAAACTTACTGTGTTGTAAGTTTTTATACGAGTTTATGCACTCGATTAGTTATTGTGTTAATATCTGTGTTGGTATCGCACGTCGGTGTGAGGCAGGGATCTGAGCAACAACAGCATCAAAAGTTTTGAAGTTCGCGAGACGGATTTTACACTGCTATCGAATCTATCGGAGTTCAAGATGGATGCCCTTGAGCAGTCGGATTGCCCAACAAGTGGTGCCTCTACGGAAACTATTAACAACGTGCAGATCTGTGTTGTCTCCGGTTCGTTTGTTGGTCCGATCACTTATCACCATAGCACTTATTGATCTTCTACTGCACACTGTTTTGATTGTAGACTATGTGTTCCAGACGGCATATTTCCGGACCAAAAGTGGTATGCTAGCGTTCATGTCATTCATCGATGTAAATTTGTTGCTTACCGTTGATCACTTTATCTATGTAGCATGGCAAGCAGGAAAAGGCGTTATCTACCTGAGTGTGGTCGTGAGCGCATTAATAAGCGTCTGGTTCGTTGGCCTTCTGGTGGGCCACACGATTAAAAGAAAACAAAACACAGCGAAAGACTTGGAGCAGCGCGATACGATGGAGTCATCATATTCAACTCAATCCAGGAACTGGTCGATATCAAAGCAAGAAGATCTCCCGGATGATGTACGCTTCGACCCGGAATTCACATCGCTGCGCATTGATCCGTCCGATGTGATGCAAGTACGGACACTTGCTCACGGTGGGTTCGCCATGACGTCGCTAGTGCATTTCGGTGATAAGCAAGCAGTCATGAAGAAAGTCACAATGCATGCTCAGGGTCAAGACCGTGACCAGATGATAGCATTCATGCATGAGATTCGCGTGTGTGCGAAGCTGGATCATCCGAAAATTATGGGATTTCTTGGGATTATGTGGGCAAGTCTCTCGGACCTGGCGTCCATTGTGGAATACGTTCCGCATGGCAGCCTTAGTCATTTTCTGAAAGAGAAAAAATCGACGCGCAAAGGATCACGATCGCAGTTTACCTGGATGGAGTCCACCCAAGAATGGCCTAGCAAACTCTCGCTTGCTCTTCAGATTTCGGAGGCGCTCGTGTACTTACAGAGCTTCTCACCTCCTGTGATTCATGGCCACTTGAAAGCTGAGTGTGTGTTGCTCGGATCAGCGTGGGAGGTGAAACTTAATGGATTAGGCTACAGGTTGGATACCTCGTCATTTTCGGTTGAAGACCGAGTATGGGCCGCTCCAGAGATCCTGGCAAGCGGCAAATTTGACGAGAAATCGGATGTATACTCGTTCGGCGTTGTTCTGTCGGAGCTGGATCGCTGCAAGCTACCGTACTCACATAGAGCGTCTCGACGCCAGAGTGTAGACAATGGAATGCCGTCCAAACCAACGTTTAACGACGATTGTCCACCCGAGATATTGGAGATTGCGCACAAGTGCCTTGAAGACAGCGCTGATGATAGACCCACAGCAATGGAGCTACACTATTCACTTCGGCAGCTTCAACGCCATTCGGAGGCGGAACGGAGGATGTCAACGAGCAAGTAGGGGGTAGGTAGAAAGATATCAGTTGGGAGGACCGTATAAGACAATGAGAGGTTGCTGGTGTCTGCAAATGCATCACCACGCGTTATCCCTACTAAACAAAGTCTTTCAGTCTTTGATGAGCAGTCCAATTCCAAGCAGTGTGTCATCTTCGCTGCAAATGTACTTGACATTGTAGCCATTCAAAAGATCCGTCTTCAGTCTCGGTCGGGATCGGGTTTCGTCTGCATATGTGTCGCCATGTATTTATTCTCTTAGGCCATCAGTTTTCGGTGACTCACAATAAGTCAAGGACTACGTGTGCTGCGATTGTCCAAGTTCTCTTTATCACGAATGATGCAGTTTTTTTTACAGGAGAGCTTCTGCGGGGTATCTACCAGAACAAGCACCCACCGAAATGCACACTCGAAGATGTATGTCGCCTGGTAAAGGACTGGCATGCCACGCTAGTGCGTACAGTTGCTTTCTTATCGTTCAACTTTCAGTGTCCATGGCGGCACAAATTGAAACTGGTTCTGCGATTGCAGCTGGGGACACTTATTTCGCCGCGTGAACGATCAACTACCGTACAATACATGAGCTAGACAAAGGCAGAACGCGAAGCGCAGCGTGATATCGTCGGTTCTGGACATTGTGTGCCCCCTCACAGCTTGATTCGTTCAACTGCAAGATGCCCACACGGCTTTTTGCTCATTGCTTCATTCCGGAGTGCGGACACAACAGTTGGTTGATTGTTGCAGCGCAGCAGTGCTGCGGCTGCAACGAGGTCACAGCACACGAGGATGACGAATTACATGTAGTGTACTGTATCGAGCTGCAATAGGGCGTAACGCATTGATGCCCTAGTGTTGGGCGAGGATAGCCGAAGTCACTCTGTCTAAAGAAACGTCCGACGCCGATGTCCAGGATAGGATCGGAAGCTTTGGGGCCTCTCTAGGATTGCCAGGAAGGCTTTGACTCAATCGATGGCACAACCGCAATCGTCCTGCCAAAACGGAAGCCGCGCGATCAACGAAAATATTATTATGCATGAAGCGTCAAGTTGGTGTGGAGAGCTTTCGAATGTTGGTGTTGAGGTCGCTACATGTATCAAGCTGCAGCCGCAGCCAGCTGGATTCCATTTGAGTTAGCTCACAAAACTTACTATTAATGACAACCTCGTCACATGTCAGCGATCGACAGAGTGCTACGCTGCCGATAGGCTAGCGATGCTGGTGGTACAACGAATCTCGCGTTTGCAAGTGGTATGCAACATTTCCTCACGACCCCCAAGCAATACTGTAGGTAGACGCCCACACAGGTTAACGTCGCCAAACTTGTAGTAGTGAAGTGCATTGCGAAATCGCGATGGCTTAGAGGATTCCTCGTTGTCTTCGATTGAGTATGAGGCAAAGCGCTAAGAGAGTCAGAAATTACTTCGGCGTGAAGACAGTGCACGATTAGAGCGCTTTAACGTCGAGTATGGGGCAATTCCCCATACAAACTCCTGTGCGCCCCATCCGTCCCAGCTTCCGCTTATCCGGGGCCATCTGGCCATACCAAACAGCAAAAGGAGCTCGAGAGAGAAGAGCCACGCCATACTCAAGCGCTAAGACGGCCAAGTAGCTAACCATCTCAAGAAAGCACCACCTGGAATGCAGGAAAAAATGGGCCCAATCCAAACATTGACGGAGTGACATGCATGTTCCCCACGATGGGCCATAGTTCCGGTCCGATCGAGGTGTCGGTCGATTCAAACGACAAACCGCTCGCTAGGCAACAAGCAGGCTCAGCTTCGGTTCCTCACTTACTACGCGACAGCGTCTTCCAGCTTGCATTTGTGTTCTAGAAATTCTGTTCTGAAAAATGGTGCAGTGGAAACTTGTTTGCGGGCTCGCGGCACTAGGCGCAGTACATGTGAGCGGCTCAGCCTTCAATGACGACCCCGTGGAGTCGCCGGACGAGCTGCTGCAGCTGAACAGCAATCACCCGGCCTACGGTGCGTGGCGGTCTGTCGAAGTTAGCCCCACGTCAGCGACGACCAGTGCAGGCAGCGTCGCGAACGAGGCGTATAACCCAGGTGAGGTGCACACGAACTATAAGGAACGTCGTCTCGAAATCACCAAGAGCACAGACATGAAAAAGCTCGAGACGTTCTTCGGACTTGAACTCGAGACAGATCTGACCAAGCTTCCCACCAAGGCGGAGCACAACCCGATCGCGTGGCCCAGCAGCTACTGGCCCGTGTATGCCGACAGCATCAACTACAGGTGGCAAAAGGGACAGCCGAGTCCCGCGGAAAAGTACGCGGAGGCGTTCGGCCACGACCCCAAGGCTCTGATGGACGCCATTTCAAAGAAAAACGGCATCGACTCGCAGACTAAGCGTACCAATTGCACAGCCGACGCCGAATGCAAGGCGTTGAAGGATGGCAGCGTCTGCGCCAAGCGCACCGGCAAAACATCTGGTCACTGTATCCCGACCTGGTTCGGTATCTGCCACGCCTGGGCACCTGCCTCGATTCTGGAAGCCGAACCCGCGTGTGCGGTGGAGCGCAACGGCACGAAGTTCGAGCCGTACGACATCAAGGCGCTGCTGACCCTCGCCTACGATGGCTCCAAGATCCCGACCATTTTCACAGGTTCTCGATTCAACGGTAACGACAACACCCCGGGTAACACGGACGAGTACGGCCGCTTCAAGGATGATCGTCGTCGTGACATCAGCCCCGGTTACTTCCACATTGCCGTCTCGAATATCATGGGCCGCTTCAACCACAGCTTCGTGGTGGATATCACTGCTGGTAACGAGGTGTGGAACCAGCCTGCTCGCAGCTACGAAATCCTCAAGCTCGCCTGGATGACGCCGGACGCCGCCGCGAAAAAGTTCTTCGAGGTTGAGAAGTACCCATTCAATGACGCAGCAACAAGAATCGCAGTTGTGACAACGCGCTTTAGTTGGATCGTTGAGTCCGGTGTGAACGGCCCTCTCGTGTCCACCGGTATTGTTGACAAGTACACAACAAGTGCCGATTACCAGTACATCCTGGAGACAGACAACGAGTACCAGATCCTTGGTGGAGAATGGCTTTCGGGTTCAAAGGCCAACCACCCTGATTTTCTGTGGTTGCCGGCCAGCAAACCGGACAACTCTACCACTACATCAGTAGGCCTCCTGTATGCCGAGATCGAATCGCTCCTTGACGAATCCGTAAGCGGTGACTGTGCGGCCCCAGCTGCAAGCGGTCCTCCTGCGGCAGGTCTCACCCCTGCTGTAACTGCTGCCCCTGGAGCAGGTTCTGCTCCAGCTGCGACTACTGCTCCAGCAGCAGGTTCCGCCCCGGCTGAAGGTTCTGCCCCAGCTGAAGGTTCCGCCCCCGCTGAAGGTTCCGCTCCTGCTGAAGGTTCCGCTCCTGCCGAAGGTTCCGCACCTGCCGAAGGGTCCGCTCCTGCTGAAGGTTCCGTGCCTGCCGAAGGCTCTGCCCCTGGTTCTGCCCCGGCAGGTTCTGCTTAGACTGGCTCCGCTTTTTATCTCTGTGCATATCAGGCGTTCATAGTGTCTTATGTGGCGCGGGTCTCCCATAAGAGAGACAATAAAGCGTGTTTGTAGATGATCAGTTCGCCTACTCTCGCAGTTCTCGGCAAAACGTCTTAACAATCGAATATCGGAGGGCCACCTCACACACTTGTAACACTTACCTGTCGGTGGGAGTCCGTTAGCGTAGATCTTCTTGACGACGATAGTAAAACACCCGGCTCGGCGAGGTCCTTTAAAGAGCGCCAGAGTTCTTTTGCTGTCGGTCGATCCTTGGGATGGTAGCTCAAACACGTGCGCGCCAGATCCAAGATAGCTCTTGGGCAATCAGGGTGGAATGCCGGCATTACCCGCTTTTCACTGACCGCTAAGGCCAATGTTGCGTTTGAAGACAACAAACTCTTAACTTCCTCGTCATCACTGGGATTCGAGGCACTAACGAAGGAGGTCATTCCAGACGCAGAATGCGAGTTGGCAACGCCAAGAGCGTACGGCTTAGCGCAAGTGTCCAACTCACACATGACGATACCGAACGAATAAATATCAGCCTTTTGGTCGTAGCGACCACCCTTGATAACTTCAGGGGCGATCCACGCTGCAGTTCCAACTTCTGCTGTCTGCGGTTCACCTGAGGATTCACCTTTCTGTGCATCTCGTTGGTGATGCTTCTTGCTGACCCCAAAATCACTTAGTTTGGCCACCCATTTGTTGCTCAGTAAGACATTTTGCGCCTTCAGGTCCCGGTGCATGACCGGTTCTGCAAACGAGTGAAGATACACGAGTGCGTCCGCAATGTCAAGAGCCACCGTCATCTTGCTGGTAGTGGACCCAGTGCTTTCGTCAGTTGCCCAGCTCCACCCTCGGCGTTGGCTGTCCATCATATGCTGCCTCTCCAGAAACTTCGCCAAGTCACCATTTGGCAAGTACTCGACCACTAGTGATAGATCTGCTAAAGACGACCAGGCAATTCCCCGAAATGTCACGATCTTAGGATGCTTTAGAGAGGCATATAATCGAATTTCTCGAGTAAATCGTTGGAGCTCGCGTACACTCTTGGATTTCTCAGGTGCAACCTGTTTCACCACAACCTGCTCGTTTGTAGATTTCAGCTTTGCTACGTATACAACCCCTCCAGCCCCTTTTGCCAATTGCTTGACAGTCTCCAAATCGCTTTTTGCAATGCGGTAGCGCTCAAAATCAGGGTCGCTGCGAACATCATCAGTGAGAATGGCCGAGGTCATCCTCATTTTGTCATCGTCGTCACTATCGCCGTCGTCTTCATTCGCAGTGTGTTCTGCTTTCAGTCTTTCCGCACGTGCTGCCTTTGAGCGCCGCTCATCAACGACTTTTCGTTTGATAACGAAAAGTAGCAATAGAATAAATACGGCCGCCGTTAGTGATAATAGCAACACCAGTAGTGTTGTCAATGACGCCGAAGACGACACTGAGCTGCTTTTGTACTTGTCATCGAAGTCTGCGTCTGTATCATCCCCAAGTTTCGATTTGTCAGCTTTGACTATGGCAAAACTCATGGAATAGTAAGTTATACAGTCTTACCGGTCATAACACAAATTGAATATGTTTGATGAAAGATGATCACTTCTTGTTGAATAGCCGAATCGGAGCATGTATCACTCTCCACAGACACGCTCGTGACGTTAAATGCCTCTAAACGCTCCAGAACAGACACATCTGTCTCGCACACCTCAAACTGTGTCACACTGCTTCCGTTCAACAACCTATTCATACATACAAACAATAATTACTATCCTTGCGGAGGAAGTTTAAAAGAACTGGGAAATCGGTGGCAATAACAACGGTTTGAAAGAACTTACAAGGTATTTAAGTTTGGCGGTAAGCGCACTCCTCGGATAGTGGTGATGTTGTTACCAGCAAAATCCCTATCAGGTTGATGCAGATAATGGTTAAATAAAATGATACCTGCGTTGAATTGTTTGAACTTCAGTCTCAACTTACATGGTAAATGAACGCTCGCAGCTGCTGAAATTCAAAGGACCAATCGACTCGACTGCACTGTCCTGGGCAATTCTTCCAAATAAAGCATAACAGTGTCAGCGGTAAAAAATTGCCAAGTAGCGATAGAGAGTTGATTTATGTAATTCACCCACAACTCGAACAAATCCTCAGGTGGAGTAAAGTTCCGCCAGCTCGGAAGTGCTGACAACGACAGATCACTGTAGCAGCCACACGTCAATATGACTCAATGCAGTGTACATTATCGACTAACGTACAGTTGCCGCAGTGTGCTTGGGAACACGACGTGCTCGAAAGAGGATAGACTGGTGTTCCGCGCGATGAGGATTTTAGGTCCGCGTTTGCTCATCGCCGTGATGTTCGCAATAGGGTTGTTCGACACATCTCTGCAGTCAACAAATAGAAGAAACAAAATCAATTGGTACTTTCGCCAAATGGAAGAAACAAAAAGTAGTATCAGGAGCTCTTACAACAGCTCCAAACTTCCCCAATCTTCTGGAATCTCGAGTCCCATGAGTCGGTTCTCATTTAAATATCTGCAGCACAATGTGCACCTGTCAATGTCTTCTTCCTTAAAATAAAAGAAGCTTCACGTGTGTATAGTACAATTGTTGCAGCGACTCGGGCAACTGCAGATCTTTGACGTCTTGGATACTGTTCGCTGTTAAGTTCCTGTAATTGGCAACGACATTATTTTATTACGTATATTATATACTTCATAAAATAAAAACGGAATAAAAACTTACAGTATGGAAAGTGTTGAGGTTTTCATGTCCACCGCTTGGATTTCGAGTCCGCCCAACTCAGAGGCGTCCACCGCCGTCACTTGGTCGCAAGCGTCCTCCTCTGAAGGACCGGAACTGTCCTCCTCTCGTAGTTGAGAGGACGCTGCCAGCCATAGAGTGGAGACATCGGAGGACGCTGTGGAGCAGTTGCTGAAGAGCGTCGGAACGGCTGGACACGCATGAGGACACGACTCGGCAGACATCGAGGCGGTCAAGATTTGGAAGTGGCCGTCTACTTCTGTAAATGTGTGGGACTTAGGTATGCAAATTACACGTAGCCACATACAAACATCTAGTGCACGCGGAGGTTGGGTTGAATCATTCGAGTCGAACTGGTGAAATTCACTAATCCTAAACTTGTTGAATCAAAGTCCGCTTCCAATCGCTTTGGCGTCGAGATTGGATGCCATGCAGTGCTGCTTGGTGCGGTTTGGCGATGACGCTCTCGACGTGGACGGCTCGACCACTGCAACGTCGAACCAGATCAGTGCACCGACGGGGCTTTGAGTCGAGTCGCTAGGCTCTAGTCGCTACTACCATCGTACTCGACACTAAACTCCTAGCTAATAAATACATCGACAGCTTCCAGTAGTTGCTCGGATTGATCTTGTAAAGGCGGTCTCTTGAAGTTGACGCTGCAGACGTAGCGGCCTGGAAATTGCTTTCGAGTAGATGAGCTGCAAATCTGCAGCACCGGACCGAATCTAAAGTGTCTTTTGCCGACGTAAGAACTCATAGATCGCTGTCGTGGGAGCTTGTCATGAGAGTGCTTTCGGAGGATTCCTTTGCGCCGTAGCAAGTTTCATGGAGATCCCTGACAATGTTGAGGCTGGCGTTGTGAACTGCTTTTGACATGAATTATCAGGTGGAACTTTTGCTGATCATGATCCGATCGCGGAGTTTGCACAATCCTGAGTTTAGCACTCCTGACCGTCACCGGCGCATAGTGAACTCGACACGTCTTCAGGCAAAGGCTCACCATCAGGAGAGCAAAAGCGAGGGAGTTCAAAGACTCATCAGATGATAGTGAGACCGCGTCTTGCATCTGCCGGCACAGTAGCAGAGACCGTCGTCAGCAAAATCTTCAATTTCGTCCGAGTCCATTCCGAGTTTGACCTCCTTCCGCACAGGCCGACCATCAAGATCCTCGTCACCATGAAGCTCTCCAAGTTCGCCAAACACGCTCTCACTTTCTCGGGCCCGTCGCCAATCCAGCACCTAGAACGGTTGTCCAAGACTCTGGGCAACAAGGTGCAGCTGTACGCCAAGCGAGAAGATTGCAACTCCGGCCTGGCCTTCGGTGGCAACAAGACGCGCAAACTCGAGTACATCATTCCGGAAGCCATCGAAGGTGGTTACGACACACTCGTTTCCATCGGCGGCATCCAGTCGAACCAGACCCGGCAGGTGGCTGCTGTAGCCGCCCACCTCGGCTTCAAATGCGTGCTAGTCCAAGAAAACTGGGTCAACTATCCGCCCGAGGAGGCCCCGGTGTACGACAACGTCGGCAACATCGAGCTGTCTCGCATCCTGGGTGCTGACGTACGGAGGGATGCTGCCGGTTTCGACATTGGCATTCGCCCGAGCTGGGAGGCAGCAATGGAAGGTGTCAAGAAGGCCGGCGGCAAGCCGTATCCCATTCCAGCAGGCTGCTCGGAGCACCCGAAGGGTGGTCTGGGCTTTGTCGACTTTGCCGAGGAAGTCCGTGCGCAGGAGAAGGAGCTGGGCTTCAAGTTCGACTACATTGTCGTGTGTGCCGTGACCGGTAGCACCATGGCCGGTATGGTGGTTGGCTTTGCAGCTGACGGTCGCGCAAACAAAGTCATCGGAATTGATGCGTCAGCGAAGCCCGAGAAAACCCGCGAGCAGGTGCTGCGTATCGCCCAAAATACCGCGGAGCTGGTGGAGCTGGGTCGCGAGATCACTGCGGACGACATCGTGCTGGATACGCGTTTCGGTGGACCCGAGTACGGTCTCCCCAACCAGGGCACACTAGACGCCATCCGCCTGTGCGCTCGTACGGAAGGTATGCTGACTGACCCGGTGTACGAAGGCAAGTCCATGGACGGCATGATTCAGATGGTGCGCAACGGTGAGTTCCCGGAGGGCTCAAAGGTGCTGTACGCACACCTTGGCGGCGCACCGGCTCTGAGCGCATACAGCTACCTGTTCAAGGAGGGCTAAGCTGTTGGTATCAATTGGTTTTTGGGATTTGGCGATGAGGGAAGTGAAAAGAAACCTTCTGTAGCACGATTCGTGACAAGGCCGAAAGAACCGATAATTGCGTAGAACGTTTGCAAATACTTGTGGCTGAGCAACTTTTTGTTGCTGGGTTTCGTAAAACAAGGGAACATGACATAGTGAGCGTCCAGTACCGGTAGTTGTAAGCATGTCGATTAGTCTTGGTGAAGGCCGACGCGGTACTCGTCACGCTAGAGCGTGAGCAGCAACAGGGTGCGACAGCGCTAGCGGCACGTGAAAGCAAGTCACCGCACGATTAATTATTTCGGCGTTCGCCTTGGTCGACAAGTACCTGGCGCACGTTGACTCAAGGGACGGCTGGAATCTGCCGCTTTGGCGGTACAATGGTCCGTAGCCCCGACTTGGTCGTCACGCTCAAGTCGCAAGACAGGGCCATCCTCAAGCGATTGGGCATGCCAGTCTGACGCAGTAAGACGTGGCAGAAGTTGAAGCCGATGATCGGGTGCATCGTAACACCAATCCATGGGGGATGTTGTAGCAGTTTGTATTCAAGACATCCCCGCCTTCGGGGATAAATCTCTCGGGACTCCAGATCGATCCAGTTGAAGATCACTTGTGCTTTCATGGTAGTAATTTACCGACGATGTAGGCCGTCGTCGAGCCTGGTTCTGCCTACCGCCAGTCGAATGGCTGGTTGACAGTGCTACATGTAGGCGCATCGGAACCGAATGCTTTCGCGGTGTGTCGACGAAAGCCGTGTTGTCCATTTTACTACTTGATGTGCAAGCGTGCTTGTTTGCAAAACTTCGATATAGCGCGGGAGCTCTCCTCAAGGCATTTAGACATATCGACCAGAAAATACCACGCAGTTGGCGACTTGGATGTAGAACTCCGCCGTCGGTATGCAAACAGCGGGCGTCAAGGTGAAGAGCATCAAATGTAAGAAGATGAGGGCGGGATCAATCAAAAGTCCAACCCCGGCAAAACATACAAAAGGCGAGTCAAGACACGACAGCCTCCTCTCTACACGGCACCATCCGGAGCGAACAATCGTGTCACGTAGTCACGTCAAAAGTCTCCGCTACCACTAAGCCTTTCATTTCTCCATTCGTCAACTCGAGCTCACTCGGTCCAATTTCCAGTCCTTCGTATAAGCTCGAGCTGCGATGCTGAGGACGTCGTTGCTGCTCTTGGCAGGCATTTCGATGCCCGGTCTGGTCGCAGGCACCGCGTCCCAATTGGACTATCCGGCCTGTGCCATCAACCACTCCCCGCAGTATTACTGCTGCGACTTGGGGACACCCGAAGACTCGGACGTCTCCAACGGTCTCGTGTACGTCCGATACAACAAACCGCAGGGCGCCGGCTACTCGAGTTACTACAATGAAGGATGGGAGAAGAGTCGACAGATCAATTACGACCCGAGCGGGGACGTGTCGCTCTACGCCCCCAGCACCCCCAGCTACGTCTACGGCCAAGCCGACAAGACCTGCCGGTTGCATGACGTTGCGGTGAAAGGTGCGGTGGTGAGCACTTTGCAGTGCACTTTTGAAAGTGACGACTCGATCTACACGCAGAACACGTCGCTGGCTGAGGATTCGCAGGACACGTCGGTCTTCTGGTCGTCCACGCCCAACCCACGCAACAACAACGCGTCGCTGCCCATTGGCGCCGTGTGCAGAAGTATCATGCTGGATGACGGCACTGTGAACGCGACGGCGCAAAGTCTGTGCGTCTCCGGATCGGGCGTCTCCGTGTACCGTTTCAACAGCTTTACGGAGACTCCGCTGCTTGTGGTGTATATTATCTATGGCATTTGCTTTGCGAGTTTAGCGGGTTGGGCGGTGCTCCGTACTACGTTGGGTGAGTACAGATCGTCGGATACTGCTGCATCTTTGACTTCAATTGCTGATGGCGGCAAGAAGCTGCTGGATCATCGTGGAGGGCCCCAGACACCTGATGTCAAGTCAGCCATTAGTAGACCGTCGATGGCCGACCGCCCATCGGAGGTGCAATTGCGCAACAGTGTGGAGGATATCGTACAGACGGGATACGCGGATTCACTCGTCGGCTACGTCGTGTTTGGCTACTTTGTGTTTATGACGGTGCTTTTGAACGTCCCAATCATTCTGACAATTCTCGACAACAATGGAAAACTTGCGACGGATGAGTACAGTGCTTGGTTCAACCCCACCACCGTCGTCATTAAGGTGTTCATTTCGCTATGGGTGATTGCTACCGTGTGGTTTGTTGTGGTTGTCGTTTATCGATTCAAGATTCTTAACTTCTTCCGATACCCGGTGGCATTGGAGAAATGCACGCGCGTGCTCATGTTCAAGCCGGAAGTGACTGAGACGATGCTTGCGGACCGCTCGGGTGTCGCCCAGTTTGTGTTGAAGGTGGAGAAGGCCATTTTCCCGCATTCGCGTCAGGGTGTGGAGGAAACCGTCAATGTGGAGACAACTGCCGAAGGTGTGCGCTACTTGGAGTTCCAGCACCTGCGCTACACGTTCGACGAGGTCGAAGGCAAGTTCATCCCAGGATCAGTCGTGCTTCCTGATACGTTCGACAAGATTCTGTCGGACTCGCAGGGGCTTAGCAGTACTGAACACGCTCGTCGCCAAGACATCGTCGGCCGTAACGCCATTGAAGTCGAAATGCCTTCACTACCAACCTCGATTGTTGACGAGTTCTTCTCATTCTTCTACATTTACCAGCTCATGTGCTACTACGTTTGGTACTTTACAAACTACGTGTGGGTGTCGGTGTTGAACACTGTGGTGATTCTACTTGCTGCTGGCTTCAACATCTACGCCAAGCGCAGTATGTTTGCATCTGTGGTGCAGATGACGCACTACGTTGCGAACGTGACGGTGAAGCGCGACGGAGAGTGGAAAACCATTAAGTCGTCGGATTTGGCTCCCGGTGATCTTGTGCGCGTGGCCGAGAACTGGGAACTGCCGTGTGACTTGGTGATTGTCAAGGGCTCAACGGTTTGCGATGAGTCCATGCTTACAGGTGAGTCGATGCCGGTGCAGAAGTTCCCTCTTCCGGATGATAGCTGTGATGTATATGAAGCCGAAGGCAGTGGCAAGAAGTACACTCTGTTCTCTGGTACGAGGACGTTGGCCTCGGGTCGCGACGAAGAGATTCTCGCAATCGTACAGGCTACTGGCGCCCACACTAGCCGTGGTCAGCTTGTTCAAGCCATTTTGTACCCTGCTCCTATTCGATTCAAGTACGACGAGCACCTCAAGGCTGTGTTCTTTGTTCTGTTCATCATCGGTTTGATTGCTGCCTACTTCGCTATGAAGTTCCTGATCGAGAATGCCGGCTTAAGCAACACTCTGTTCGCGTTCGTGTACGGCATGTTCATGTTCAGCGCCGTGTTGAATCCTTTGCTGCCAGTTGTGATGACCATCGGCCAGGTCAATGCCGCCAAACGTCTCCAGAAGCAGGACGTGTTCTGCCTGAACCCTCAGCGTATTACGCTTTGTGGCAAAGTGCGCATTTTCTGTTTCGACAAGACGGGCACTATCACGAAGGAGGGGCTGGACTATCGTGGATGTGTCCCTGTTGGCTCATCGGGAGAGTTCTTGTCGGAATTCACCAACATGACGGATGATTCGCTTAACCAAACCATGAAGTTCTCTCTCGCGTCGTGCCACGCTGTCGGGTCGCTGAACGGCGAACTGGTTGGCAACGAAGTCGAAGTGAAGATGTTCAAAAGCACGCAGTGGAAGCTCATCGAATCCGAAGGCAAATTACCTATCGTGCAGTCCGCTGATGGATTAGAGGAGCTGGAGTTTGTCAAACGATTTGAGTTCGACCACCACCGCATGTCGATGAGCGTCGTGATGAAACAGAAGAGCACTGGCAAGTTGATCATCTTCTGCAAGGGCTCGTATGAAAAGATGGAGTCGTTGTCCAGCAAGGCCTCCGTTCCTGCTAACTACAGAGAGACCGCCGAAAACCTGGCCAAGAACGGGTGTTACGTGCTTGGCATTGCGTACAAGGAAATGCCGCAGATGAGTGAAGCCGAACTGGCCGCCTTCCTGACAAACCGCGACGCCGTTGAGGAATCGCTGGCGCTCCTGGGACTGATCATGTTCCGCAATGAAATGAAGGAGGACTCCCGCGATGCTATCCTCAAGCTGAAACAGGGAGATATCCGGCCAGTAATGATCACTGGTGATAACGCTATGACGGGCTGCTATATCGCCCGTGCTAGTGGAATGGTGGAGGACGGTGTGCAGATGATTCTTGGCGATATGATCGTCGATGAGAAGACCGGCAGCATGCTCGTGTGGAAAGACGTGGAGACACAGCAGGTGTACTCGTTCGACGATATTCGCGATATGGTGGACACAGTGAACACGAATGTGGAGCTGGCTGTCACTGGCAAGGCTTTCGATTTCCTGGTTAAGATGGGAGACATCCAGAAGATTCTCCTTAAAATTCGCATTTTCAGCCGCATGACACCGCAAGGCAAAGTTGATTGTGTGAAACTTCACATGGCCACGGGCTCGGTGACGGGAATGTGTGGTGACGGCGGCAACGATTGTGGAGCCCTGCGTATCGCCCATGTTGGAGTAGCGCTGAGTGATGCGGAGGCTTCTGTGGTGTCTCCTTTCACAAGCAAAGCCCGTTCGCTGAAGTCGGTGGTTGATCTGGTGCTTGAAGGCCGTGGAGCTCTGGCTACGTCGTTCGCGAGCGTGAAATACCTTATCCTGTACGGCCTCATTGGCATTGGCTGCCGCACTGTGATGTATTACAACGGTGTGTTCATTTCGCAGTTCGGCTTCATGTACCTGGACGGCGCCATCCTGGTTGGCCTATCCTATGGCCTTACACGGGCTCGTCCGATGAAGTCTATGGGATTGCAGCGCCCCACGTCGAGTCTCGTGGGGCCGACGACAGTGTGCTCTCTGGTTGGTGCTGCTGTTATTCACTGGTTGTTCCTGTACGGCTCCATCCACGCCCTGACGACCCAGCCTTGGTACTGCCCGTTCCAGCCTAGCAACGTCAACCTGGTGCAGTGGTGGCTACTGCAAGATAGCAACCTCGGGTCCTCTCTGTGGTTTATCATTTGCTTCCAGCAGATGTCTACAGGCCTCCAAATGGGTCTGGGCTCTCGCTTCCGTCTTCCGATTTGGCACAACGTGTTCCTGCTCTTCTGGTACGCGCTGCTCTTCGTGGTTCTCGCTGTATCTTTCGTGGGCCCACCGTCGCGCTTTGGCGACCAATTCCGTGTCGCAAGCAGCACGAACGTCGTGGGTCTTCCGGACATCCCGCTGCCCAGCGACTTCCGCTGGGAACTCTTCGGCTGGGGCATTGCCGATACGGCTGCTGTCCTCATTTACGAGTACTTCTTTGTGCTCGGCTACGTGCGTGACTTCTTCCGTGCCAAGTATCACCGAGATACCCTCCCGATGAAGCTGTAAGAAAGCGGGGCTTGTGGCCCCTTGGCCCTTTTAACCTTTATGGCATACACGCCACGTGTAAGTACACGTTTACCTACCGTTAGCCCAAAATGGTCACAACAGTTTTTATTGTACACACTTTGTGTGTCCTGCACAAAAGTGCAGGACACTGCGACGACAGTCAGCAGCAACAGGAGACCGACGGAAGTCAGACCGCGATGTCTTTGTCAAGACATCGTGAAGGCCATTGCTGGTGCGTCAACAAGATGGCAGATTTCGAAGGGATGGCCTTTGCCTCTCAGATCGTTGGTTGTTCATCGATCAGCACCTCAGCATAGACGTTTAACGTCGTGCTAGAAGCAGCAGCTTCCTGCCCTCGGATCTACAGCCTTTTCCAAAATCTGACATTTGAATCGTTCCTAAAAATGGGTTCCCGGGATGAATTGGGCAAAACCGTTCTAAACCCCGAATTTCTTTGAAACTTGGCAAGCCAACATTTGTATGGAGTTTTGAATAGGCGGCAACAAATATTACCATAGTGGGCTCTATGTTGCTGGATTACCATGATATTCACGTTGCAGTTGCGGGAGCGCCCTATGTTGCCCGAAGCGTTGCCGGCAATCTTGCCGCCCTAAACCCTGAGTCCGATTCCGGATTCCGATTCGATCTTCCCGTTCAAGTATACCCTGCAGCGCCACTGTTCCGTTTGACGTTGACATCTCAACTTCACCGGAAACGTCTCCTCTTCCAATACAAACATCCAGTCATTGAACGATGGAGGGTCTCTATATGCATCATACCTCCACTTCCGTCTCCGCTTCCAGCGGCTCGTACGCGTCCCCGATGCGCGTCGTCGTCTTCTCCGGCGTTTCGAGCGTCGTCTGCAACCTCTGCGTCGTGGAATTCGCCCTCTAACAGCATCAGCCGCGTCGCCTTCCCCGAGTGACGACTTTTTCTCTCCTCCTGCAGCTTCTACGGGCTTCTCCGCGCCGCAACTGGCCGGCAATTGGGACATTCTGGACGATCTATTCATTAACGATGCTTTGAGCGCTCTGCCGCCCGTTTCGGAGCTCCAACAGAGTCTAAACGAGGTCAGGAGCGACCATAATGCACAAGGGAGGCTACACTCGCTTCTCCCTATTCTGGAGCGATCCCGGGGGCTACAGCAGCGCCAGTTCAAGTGCAGAGACCAAGAGCAAGCTCTCCAGACCCAGTATGAAGGTTTCCGGCGCCCAGAAGACCGTCAAGAGCTGCACAACTAAAGCCAAGGGAAGAGGACGAGGACGCGCTGCGGAGGAGGTGAAGGCGGAGTCTCTGACGCTGGAAGAGCAGAAGAAGCTGCGGACTCTGGTCATCTCGATGTTGTGGAGCGGCTGCAAAGATCTGGTCGTGTGAAGTGCGCACTACTTCGTGTGACGGATGTCATGCAGATCTCTGCTGAAAGCGGACACTTGGAGGTGGTTAAATGTTGCGTGCGGTGCTGAAAGTCTTACACTTAGCGCAATGATATGTGCTGCAGCAAAAGGGCATTTGCGACTTGTGCAGTGGTTTGATCAGCAGCGTCCTGAATCACTGTCAAGATATAATATAACTGCTTATGCAGCGATGTATGGACACTTGGAGGTAGTGCGATGGTTGCACGCGAATCGACCCGATCCTGTCTTTCAAACGGTCATGCCTTCCGCTATTGTAGCAGGCCACCTTGATGTCGTTGAGTGGCTATTTGACAACAACTATTTCACGGACTGCAGTAAAGATAATGTTACAACGGTTGCCTATCATGGCCACATGGAAATGCTCGTATGGCTGCATGAGCATTTTAGCGAACTGTTCACACCCGATGTAATGGATGCTGCTGCTTCAGGAGGACACTTAGATATGGTGAAATGGCTGCACGAGCATCGTACTGAGGGATGCACTACATGGGCGATGAAAGAGCTACTTCTAATGGACATTTAGCAACTGTAATTACTAGTGCAGGCACCTGAAGATATTGCAGTGGTTCCACGCCAATCGACCTAACCATGCAGTGCAAACATCACACAAGCTCCACTTCCACCAACGTCTCCATGGGCACTGCGATTCAAGGTGTGCAGAGCGGTAGACACGATCTGTGAGACTGTAGTCGTCACCACGGCCGATTGTGTTGGGGTAGACAACATCACGCAGTCTGCGCCGTCAGACCCTACAGATTCGCTCTCTTCATGGCGAGCCATGACGATGGCCACGTGGTCATACGCCTGTCGTAACAACTGCTCCATTCCTGCTTGCGTTGCTGCCACCAAGTGAATGCTGGATGCTGGTAGAGACGCCAGCATGGATCCATCAAGCGTACGCACGGCAGCCAGCAGCTCACGCCTTGGAGACCCTGCAAGAGACGACGACTTGAGCTTGGTCTTCATCTCGTCTGCGTCCTGAAAGCAATAACTGCTAGCAGCAATAAGAAGACAAGGTTGGTTCGTTAATCGCACTGTTACACAGTACCAACGTGAGAAAATGCACCATTGAACGGAGACAGAAGGAGGTGAACGCAAGCTGTTATTCACAGTACTCATCCAGGGAAGCAAACTTCAATGTGGTTGATGCAACCAGGTCCATTCATGCCAACTCCTTGTGTCCCATGCAAAGGCTGTTTGTTCGCGCTTGCTTATCACAGTCAGGCACCTTACAGCGCTTGCCACCTCCATGGGCATAACAGCGCTTGGACGACTGAGCTGCTGTTGGACAGCCCTCTACACAACACATTTGCCGCGTCACTGGCGGTGGTGGACAGGTCCGCACCAACTCCTCCTCGGCACGTGACGCGGCAAATGGAGTGCGACGATGCTGCATGACCACCGGTTTGCCGAGCGGAAACGCTGCTGCCACAATCCAACAGCAGCATCGAACAAGCTGAAGATGGCAAAGTCTGTAAGTTGCTTGTTCGTGGTGGCGAGAGCCTTCGGCGGCAACTTGTGACATAGTGCTACCTAAAGCAACTGAATCCAGCAGCTTGAATAGAAGCGTCTCCGCATGTGGCGCCCATCTTACATCGACTCGCAAAATCCACATGAGACGTAGCCCTCCGTAGCCGCCATAAGTGCTTGGCAACTCTAGAAGCCGTCGTTTGACCCCATCCCTTCCAACCCCCGCTTTGAGCACGAGATTGGGTCTCGGATTCCCACTCACGGACTCTTCGCTCGCCACCTCGACGACATACAGCGCGCAAAAGTCCTCGAACGCTTGATCTCTGTTGTCGCCAACACATGACCTTACGTCGCGTTCGTAGTCAGCATGTGGCTGAGAAGGCTCTCCTTCCCATTTCGGATAGAGTAGGGGGTCATTGTGGCCGGTGATATGAAGACGTTCCTTCCGCAAGGCACACAGTCCTTCTTCCACTAAGGACAGCGTTTTGTCAAACGCTCGCGCGTAAATTGCCTTGTGTAGATCTGTGTAGAATATGGCATCGCGTAGGCGAACCCGGTCAGTTGGCTGGAGACGCATCCTCCGGGAAACACGCGGCATCCCACTTGCCTTCCCACTTGCCTTCATCAGCTTGCAGCCGAGCAGGAAGTGCTGGACATCGCCATCGTAAATCTCGCGGAGCTCGGCAATTGAAACCCATGACCGAAGCGTGGATGGCGAGAAAAAACATCCGTGAACGCCGTCTCCAAGATCCAGTGCCATATTGACGTGATGTGCTTGCAGAGGGGTGTCGTTCGAGAGGTAAAAGTGATAGTGGCGAAAGAGAACGACACTGCCGCGTTGCACCATCATCATCTAGTTGCGGAAGGTCAGACAAAGACGACTAGATGATGGCCATTTTTAGCGTCTCCCGTATAAGTTCAGTGGCGTTACCCTCGGGGGTGGGCGACAGAATAGAGTCACCATACTGGACCCAAGTATAACTGACGCCATTGCCGGTCCTGTTTGAGATCCGAGCCTGAGCGACCGCCATGTGTCGCCATGGTTTGAACTAAACGGGATAATACGACCCCACATACTGAACCCAAGTCAATTCTTAAAAACGCCATTGCCGCCCTAACCTGAGGGACGGCAATGGCGTTTCAAAATTCGAGACCAACTTTTCAAAAATATCCACAAAAACTGTTTTTTTGCAAAATACAAAAATCAATTGATTTTTTGTCGAAAAAGTGATTTCAAAACTTTTACTGCCACGCCCATCGTTTGGCAACTCGCGACGATAGGACTGGCACCATGAAGTGCATTTGGTCGCTGACACGAGACCATGACGTGGGACTAGTACCAATCGTCAAGGTGACGTTGTGCGGGCTAACTGCTATTAATGAAAAGAAAGCTTTTATGAGTTCAATTGTCTTTATTAAATCCCTTATTCCTCGATCTAATTGCGATCCAACAGACTTGTGTTCAGTCCGAAGCAAAGAGGAAGTGAGGACGAGGTCCTCACTTCCTGCCCGCTTTCTTCTGCTCCTCATCGCACCAATAGTTTGCCTCGGTCAGAGAGGAGACAGAAGCCAACAGAGGTTGGCTATTCTGCCAATCAAGGCTTCATAGACCATAGAGTATCAAGACACTTTATTCAGTATAATAGAACCTATACTAACTTTTGCGTGTTCTTTGGAAAACCCCATCCACGGATCGGCTGTCTCGCTCTTTACCGAGCAGCCGCATCCTCGGATGCTGGCTTCAGCCTTAACATTAACGTTCTTGGGTCGGGCTGTTTGCTTGTGTTTGGCTATTTTACATGTTTAGTTAGTTGTATTCGTGCTCCTATATTTGCAGTAGAAGCTGAATAATTATCACGACTGACCCCAAAAGGGTCAAACTGAAACGGGCCAGGTATTTACCCTTTTCTGTCTTACACGTTGCGGCGAGGAAGTGGGCTTGGAGTCTCAGGACACTGAGACTAAGTATTAACAGGTAAATTCAACTCTGCTGTATTGCAAGCAGGGCTCGAAGCCCTGCTTTAAATGCTAACCAACCAAACATGCAAACACTTGCGTGATTGGTTGCGAAATCGCACAACCAATCAGCGAGTGACACCTCGACACACGATTCGTGTGTCGCACTATATAGATATGTAGATGGGGCCCATTACACAAACATTATCACCACTGTAACGGGCCAGGTACTTACCGTTACTAGCTGACACGTAGCGATGAGGAAGCTCGCAATAATAAAACAAGTCTTAAACCCGTAGAAAATTAAACTCTGATTTAAATTAGGCCCAGGCCTGAAGCCCTGACCCCTTGAGAACCATCCAAATGCAAGTCGACTCCTGATTGGCTGATATCTTCCTTTTCAGCCAATCAGAGAGCGACAACGCAGCACACGATACTCGTGTGCTAATGTACCTACTTATGTAATTCAATCTACCTACTTATGTAACTGGGGTGGCCCATTACAACCACTGACCCGGAAAGTTAAGGACAGATCGCTAGGGCATTTCCACTTGCTCACTACGCTGAGGACGACAACAACTGCTTATCTATTGATAGCATACGGCACATTCAAAGCTTGTCTCATTTTCCAAGCACCATACTGGGCGGGAGAATCGACCTTCTTGCAAATCAGGTTCGAGTCCCCCGCAGTGACCGACGGTGCTCGCGTTTTACTTGGTGATGCAAAAACAGGTCGCCCCAACAGTGGGTTAGCCCGCTTTCCTCAACGCGGCACGAAACAGCTACTATTTCCAGTATTTTAAATTACGAAGCTGATAATGAAAGCTTTGATATCAACCTAGCTACTATGTTAACCGTCTATATATTGTTCAACCCAACCTGACGCACAAGAGCATCCGTAGAAAGTCAGCTACTACACGTGAGCGCACGGAGTCGTTAGCCACAAGCAATCCTTGCTCACTTTGCAGTTCGTCAGCTCCAAGGCACCGGCTTCACATCAAGGCACCAACTATGATGTGAAGCTCTCCCGGTGTCCAACCAAACGCCAGCGACTGAGCGAACCTTCAACCCCACCTACTTCACAAGGTCGTCAGGCGGCGAATGCACGTGAGCTGGTCTACCCATCGCGGTGGTTTTCTCCTGTGCTCACACGTGAGCACCACAACCCACGCAGCAACAAAACTACACTGATGGAACCGATCCAATCAGAAAGATACGCACGTCTTGGTTTGGTGTGCGTAACTTTGTGTCCACTGTGTGGCCTGCGTGGGGGCGCCGACAGTACCAGGAGTTGCAGCTGCTCACTAAGCAGCACGGCTTGAAGAAGGCGCTATTCTGCCGGACAGAGGAGGAGGTGTTCAGAAAATTCCTGTGGCTATCAACAGTACGGTCAAAGTGAAACTCTACCCTACTCGTCACGTGCAATGCTAGAAAGCATGTTCCAAGCGAATCAAGCTATATACAACAAGTGTGTTGCAACATCAAGACATTTATGCATGCCTCACCGGCATCCTGACACTGGTGTACTGCAGCTCAATTCCGTGAAGACGATTAAGGCTCTGGTGCGGACTATAGCACAGGCCTACTCTCTTTGCCGATTCTTTCGGAATAGGAAAGTTGCTGCACGTCTTATGCGAGCCAACAGTGGCGTTCAAGATGGTGCTTATCAAGATTTTGTAAACGCAATCAAAACATCACGGAAGCAGTACTTTAATCTGAAGAGCAACAACGAAACGACATCGTTCCCGCAGCTGAAATTCCGTTGCAAGTGGGCAAAGTCCGATTCAATCAGTATTCGACCAGGGGTGTTCACGCGGCAACGTCGGAAAGGGGAACCTGTGTGCGGTTCCATCCGACCTTCCTTGGGCTGCACCGTGGTAGGGCATTTTAATCAAAGAGCAGCTACCTACAACCTCACATTCGGTAAGACTACAGCGATTGCGAGAGGGCGATTACTATCTACTCTGCTCACGGACTCGTATGTTTGAGCCATGCACAACTAGACGGGGTCTGTTCAATTGATCCTGGTGTTCGTAATTTTGTAGTAGTGTACGGCCCGGATGGTCGTACCCTGAGCATCACTGATTCGCACACTTCTTGCAAGAGCGCTGTTTTGCCATTGACCGGATGAAGGCAACGTTGGCAAGGCTTGATGCGATCTCTAAGGGCAGAGATCGCGCTAAACGCTCGTCACAATAATAAAAGGCAACCGCGCACCTAAATCCACGGAGCATCGAAAGAAATGGCGGATGCGTCGAGAGATTCGGCAAAATCGCTGAGTCACCCGGATGGTGACAGACCTTCATCAGAAGGTCGCAAGCTGGTTGGCGGAGCACTACCACCAAGTCCTCCTACCCTACTTTAATACTTCGGAAATGGTCCGCCTGTACGAACAAAATAAAAAAACGGACATCTAATCCTAATTCCTTGATAAACCTCTGAAAACAGTGATGCTCGCGATCATTAGAAAATCTTTGCTAGTTTGAGCGTGTACATAAAAACTGCCTCATCAGAGCAACAATAATGCATTGACATAAACCTCATGAACTTGGACAAACCAAATCCAGTGCAAACACCCACATTTATGCACAGGGAATTATTCGTTATTCATAGACTGCACGATAAACTATTAAAACGTGGATTGAAACTGTGATCACTTGCCCCACCGGCGTCACTTCAAGTCAGTTCCCAGGTAGTCAAATATGTCACGGTGTCTTCCTTATCGATCGGGAAAAAAGAGACAATATTTTGACAGATAAACCTGGAGAGCTGCGACAGACTTTGGCAATACAAACGGTCTTATCGTCTCGATGGTTAGAAGTGAGCTTGTTGTGAAGGGTGGACAAACGCTTGCGGCTTGATGTACAAATTATACACAAATGCGGTTTTCATTTACACCTGGGATCTGTTTTGATGATGTTGAGTGGAATGTTTTTCAGGCCCAACAGAGGGCCCTCAATAATGGCAGCTTAAATCGATAGTGAGCCAGTGAGAGCATTGCGCGTGCGGTAGCGGATCGAATTCTTCAGCGGACGATGTCTTTTGAATTCGTCAGGCAATCTCTTGAATTCTTGGTTGTGAATTGGCAAGATATCACCATGACCAGCATCGCATTAGTACATGCTAGCTTGCAAACTCTGTACTGTATTACTTTGCAGCACATATCCTTCTTCTCCTTCTTCGGCTTCAACACTATCTTTTTCAAATGTTGCTAATACTGCTTTAACGCTGTCACAGTGGTCCGGCGTTCTACGGCGGCAGCTCGCATATCCAATATAGCTCACCATCCCTTACTGACAGTACGTCGTCAGCCTCTGGGTCAACATCACGATGGTGATACCTCTTCTTGATTATGTACTTTGATTCATCGGAAGGATTGTCGTTCTACCGTGTCGCATTACAAGCCCTCCTCACCAAGCACATCTTTTTGTTATCACTGCTCCGCACCCGTCCTTGAATAAGATTTTATACCTTCACCGCATCATAAATGCAGGAGAGGATGTATCCCACTTGGTACACAGACGGGATAAGCCGGTTGTGTTAAGATCGAGAAAATATGTCTGGTCAGTGCGTTCATTTTCTTACCACTACATCTTGGGCGAGTACCCGAAGACGGAGGAGATTCGCCAAGCATTGGCATCAGCATTCGTATAACGGCTTAGCAGCGATGGAAAGCGGATGCTCAAAGTCTAGTGCGAACCTCTTGCGGCGTTTGCGTCCGTGTGTACCCTACCGATTTTAGGCATTTGACTAGGTACTACGTCCTCTATACAATCAAGCTCGGTTGGCTAATATCCACTTGAGTGACAAACACTAATTTCCCATTAATCTTGTTCGATCGTGTCCCTCCTGTGATAGGGCGTTCGCTCAGCGAAGTACTTAGCACCGGCAGGTCTTCAAAGTGAGCTAAGTTTCCTAAGTTTTGAAGTGCTTGATCTATAATTCCCGGACAGGTTCTATTCGCAGTTCGACGAACTGTCTCTTACCTCCGAATCTGTAAATCCATCATCGTCAACTTCGTCAATCAAACTGTCACGTTCATTGTCCGTAGATGAATCGTCGATATCCTTGGCATCGTTGTAAGCACTGTGTTGTTACCACGCCAGATTTGTGAAGTTCATCAACAAACCCATGAGAAAACAACACCAAAACTACTATGACGACATGTGTGATCAATGATCAAACAATGTGTATACTATCACCACCCCTGTGCACATCCATATTTACAGTTCTTGTCGCCAAGTATTGTGCTTGCTGCATGGGTGTTCCGCTGTCCTCGGCTCTACTAAAATATTTAAATGCGTCTTCCAATGCTGTATAATATTGCAGCAGCAGTGTTTTTAACCAGCACCTTCCTTTGTCACATAATTCTGCTGGTATTCATCAACCATATCACCAGCATCCATTTATTTCACTGAAATTGCAATGTGAGCCAGTTAGGCTGACAAAGTGTGTTTGCTTCAATAAACATACCATCCGGCTCCGGTCGAAACTGCTCCCAAACCATTGGACCAGGAATATAAAGGTGAAGAAACTCACATTTCTTAGTATCATAACCAGCATCCATAATAATATCCAGATCTAACGTCAAAAGTTTTCTTTCTTGCGCTGGCGTATCATTTGTTGTGCAACTATCTCCTCTGAATTTTGCAGTTGGTATCTCGGTTTGTAGCTGGCGCCCCCGCCTCTTTCAATTGAATTTACTGCATATCGTTTGGTCATTACAACAGTTAAAGTTTTTTTCGTATATCGCAGTTGGAAATCAGCCCATGGAGACTTTTGAATTAGGCAACGCTCGCTCTTTTTACAACTCGTCCCCCAAGTCACCTGCTTCAAATGTAGACCTAATAATCCAAGGAAACGCCAGTGACTGATCGAGTTTCGACATCACTCACTACACAAGGACGTCAGGCGGATGGACGTGATTTAGCCCATCGGTCGCGGTGGTTTTCTCCGGTGTTCGTACGATAGCTATGGCTGTCGCTTGATCCCTGTGATGAGATGCGTTTTGCGCTCTACAAATACCTCGATGGGAAACTGCATTGACGTTACCGACACAGCATCCAAGGCGGCACGCCGATTGTTTTCGACGTTTTACGACAGCACATGTCATAAGCGACTTAAATGTACTTCATATCTCTGAAGTCAGTGTTATTGCTTCCAGACAGCGCATATCAGAAAAACACCGCTAGTTACGCCTCCGTCCTCTTTTTTTTGAGTTAGAAGGCAGGATGGTATCGAGTTGCGTGAACGACTTCCTGAGTTCACGACCTTCATTCGACTGCAACGACTTCGAGAAGGAGAGTACTACATCGCGATCCCTCGTGTTTTCGAACATGAACCAACGCAGGCAACTCGTGTGTGTGCGATAGACCCTGGTGTCCGCAATTTGCAACGTTTTACGTTCCCGACAGTCAAACATTCAGTGTCAAAGATGCTTACAGAGTGCTCAGCGGTGTTTCGACGTTATCGACGCTATGAAGTCCAAGCTCGCGAAAATTGACAACCAGTGCAAGGCGAAACACTAATGACAGCTTCGACTATGGAACAAGGCCAAGGAAGAGCCGAAGACGAAGCTCTACCGTCAGCAACACCGTCTGTAACGGGATTACACGAAGGTCCCCTGTTAGGTGGTCCACACCTTAGACCACACTGTCCGGCTTTGGTACATGGTACCCTATGGTTATCTTAACTCAGTACTGATATCAGTACATGGGCGCAACGCCACTCATTTGTGTATGACTAGAACTAATTATGCAATAGTTAGTTCTATACATTTAGGACACAGAGATTTAGACAGATAAAAATTCAGTTCACATTTTGCTAGTTAATTAAGAAGTTGTTATTTACTTTTAATTAAACTAAGCTGAGTCCAAAGAGTCGGTTTTGGACTGTTAAGTATTGCTATACTTGGTTCTTGTATAATAACGTGTCAGTCGTCGGAACTCTGACTGTGGTAGACGGACGTCTAAAGACTCAACGAGTCGCCCCTCTTCCTCTGTGCAACGCACTTGCTACGCAGCCCCGCTGCACCGTCTCCGCAGATGCATTTGCTTTATGCATCGTCGCGTCACGTGAATGGTCTGGGACATGCATCACAAGCTCTCAAGGCGGCTAGCGACAAACTACAAGTAAGGTCTCGTGCCTTCGTTTTAGACATCGGAGATGGTGAGAAATTGTGATAAGCTGGTAGCAGCGGATGGCACGCCAACGACTTCATCAGACAAAGTCAAGGAGACTCCCGCTAAGCCTACAAAAGGGAGAAAACGCAAGATCCGTACGTCGACAGCGTGAGTCATGTTGGTGCAGTCGCACTACAAGTTTTAGATGCTGCTGAAGTACAAGATGGATTGTGTCGGCGGACGTATGATTGAGTGCAAGTATGAGTATACATCAAAGACCTGCTCCAGCTACGGTGGGACCAAGGATGATCTCGGCGGCAACAGCACGTACAGGTGCTCTTTCTGTCATGCCGTGCACGATCGAGACGTGAACGCTGCCAAGCATAGCATGCACAAGAACATGGAGATGCTGCGCTAGAAGTAGCGTAGCGTCAATCAGCGATGCCTTCGTCGACGAGTTCTGTCAGCAATGACTGGCGTTATAGGCCCAACAGAAAGTTGGTAGGTAGCTAGGGAGGGAAGGTAGCTAGCGATCACTTTTTTCATTGATGAACTGCGTCATGCAACGTTAATGGCCTCATGTTATGCTATTAACATTTTCTCTTCCGCTTCTTAGGCTCGTTAAACTTTGGATTTCGATTTTTAGGTGCTATAAATTTTCGAATTGAAATTTATTTTGTATTCCGTAATCTAGCTTTTTACGAAAATAGCAATTTGTCTATCCGTCAATCACTAAGTAGCTTTAAAGTGACTTACTTAAGATCGTTTGAGCCTCTCATTCGAAACGGAGGACGCGGAAACGAGGAACCGAGCGACGACACGCGATCATCATGACTCTCGAGAAGCCTACTGGCGGCGAACAGGACTGTAGTACGTGTCTGAAGGCATGCCCATGTGCTTTGAGGTCACTATGCGTCTTTCGGGTTGTTGTAATCAAATACTTATGTTTTATTACTCATTTATTAGCCGAAAACAAGCCCAAAACGCAATTGGCGATAGAGGACAGCGGCTGCCAACGCGAAGAAGACTCCGAAGCTGTCCATAGTCGCGTGGAGAGTGGTGACGTTGGTGGCGTTGCACTTTCTAGCCAGAGGGCTAGCGATTGTAAAAAGTGTAACAGGGTTCCGTTTGGTTAGTACCTCACTAACCTACAATAGGCTTGCCTATGTGTGCCACACACTAGAAGGACAATTTAACGTGGGGCTGTCGTTGTAGTACAAGGTACTAAGGACACCAGATCGAACCATCCATAGCCTTGCGATGCATTTATAAGCCTTTTTAGTATAGATTATACTTAGTATAGGTTACATACTGCAACTGGGTAAATCTATTAATACATCAGTCTAAACCCTACCCTGTCTAAGTTAAATCTTTCCCTTTAAGGCCGGCAACCCGTGGACTGTTTGTCCACAGTGTACGGTAATACTCCGAGCTTCCTCAAGCGTAATGGTGCTGTGTGCGCCATCACAGAAAAAATATGCAAATCGCTTCTAGATATCGTAACAATGCTCTATGCGTTTTTGCGGATACAGCGGCGATGCAGCTCACCCAAACGACGAAAAGGATAAGAATGGAAGCGATTTGCAACTTACGCTGCGTAAGTTGCATCTCTGTGTGATTTTGTATAGTTGTGAGCAACGTTAATTGTATGCTAACATTAAATTATACCTGTGGTGGAAAAACAACAACCCAAGCTGTTTAGAAAGATGTTGGATGAGCAGAAGCCAGTCTATTACCGTCAACACAACGTATATGGCACTTTAGAGTTGTTTTTCTTTGTGACATTTATGTTGCCTACTCGTTCCTATGTGTTTGAATTTACATGCATTTGTATTCGGCATTTAGCTGCGACGCAAGTGGCGCATGAGGCGGCGCAGTGTATGTCATGCTCATTACTTTAAGCGATTCTCTAGCGTTGCTATAAAGGTTACTAACGTCGCTCTTTTGTGCAGCGACACGACACAAGGCACTAAAACGGATGCCAAAGAGGGTGGGAAGAAGCCAAAATCATCGACGCAACGTACGTGGATGGTGACTATGCTACGAATGTGGTCACTTCGATCCCTAACCCGTCTTCTTTGTATTCGCAAAAATACATGGGGCAGACATCAGTTACTACCGCTGTTGCAACTCAAGCAACGACGGAGGAAACCGCCACCGCCGTGGTGACAGCTGCTACTAACGCTGCAACGGATAATGGAACGGCGCAATCGACGGTGAAATGTATGTTTTATACGTACAGCAAGAATGTAAAGCTGCTATATTGATGTAGTTTTGTTCTGTATCTGTCTTCACCACAGCTTACGCCCGCAGTGTAGACAATGCGGCGAGTGATGAACCTCCAAATTGAGACGAGGTAGTGAACGTTTTTCCGTCCACGGTGTACAGCGATTTTGTTTCTTGAGCACAGGACCGAAGAACCGAAACTCTAATGATCTAGGGTTTCGATTCCAAGGACTGGCGTGTTCCTTGTACAACCCCTCTTGGCTCAATTAGATTAACCTGTTGCCTTGTTCCACCGATTTGTGTGTTAGATTTCAAGGTTGGTGTCTTCTGGTCTCAGCCTTCGTCCCTTTCTTCTTGATCTTGAATGCCGGGGAGAAGAAGTCGGCTACGCACGTAGAGCACCACACGTAACACTTTGTAATATATCCAAATACAGAGTTCCCTGATTCTTGTACACGACACGATATGCAGCGTTCTTGATTCTTTGTCCTAGCCTTGAACGAAAGGCTAAACCGATGTCGATGAGGGTTATTGGTCCAAGATAATCGGTATAATCTAGGACCCCTTGACAGACGCGCACCACTCCCCAACCCCGGAGAACAGTTCGGTTTGCAGATATGGCGCTCCTTGGTCTTTGCTTCACAGGTAGCTCCTTGGTCGTACGCCTTGATCGTCGACTGCAGGTCCAGACGGTCTTCGGCACTTGGAATATGAAATGGGCTTGGCCGTGACCTCCCCCAACTAAGATATGAAATAGATTGGGGGTTGCCCTAAGTGAGTTCGCCTACGACCCCAGCCCCTAACTTGACTTGACAACAGGCGGAGATCCAGACGACGCTTGGTCGAAGGAGCTTCAGAAGGGCAGCGAAGACGTCTTGGGTCTGCTCGCACTCAGTGTCACAGGAGACTTGCACGACTTGAGCCTTAGGAAGCAAATTGAAGGTTATAAAACTAAGTACTACAAATAGTATGAAAGATTGTATGGCATACTTCCATCAGCATCTTGTATGCGTGGGTTGAATCAGTCTTCGACCGACTGGGGTTAAGTCTTTTTCAAATCAGGGAGGCAACTCTTCAGATCACCAAAGATCGCTTCTTGGCTTAATGTTCTTGGTCCGAAGTGTCTTATCTTGAAAATCAAGGCTTGATCCATGTCGACCAAGCTTGATTGCATATAAAGACGCAAGTCGATACAACCTTGGTCGAAGCACTTGAACTCTTGGATCTTGGGGTCGTAGGCGGATATTCTTGGTTGTAGACGGAACCAATCTTGATTTCAGGGTCGGAGGACACGGGATCACGATAAGTTTTGATCAGAGTGACTTCCATCTTGTAAGAGCTAACCAGGACACTCCCTTCGATACGTTCGCAGGGGTATTTTTCGCCATCCATTACGGGCAACCTGGTTCAGGCAAGCGTCGGCTTGGACTGAGCTTCTTATTCTTGGTTCTAGGCTTCAGACCAAGAGCGTCCAAGCCAGTAAGGCCCTCTCTGACGCAGGCAAGTGTCTGTATCCACGTCACTTCTCCCAACAGTCGCTCCACTTCCCACACTTCATGTCACAACTCCATATGGTCACCCGGCTTTGAATTCTCAGCCAATCCAAGGGTGACCTTGATTCCACCAATTCACATCCAAGAACCAAATTTTCCACGAGCACATCGTGTCAACCGCCCCTCTGTGAAGATCCGTCAGAGAAGATATTTCATCCAACCACTGAGCTGACCTGATCATGAACGGACCCGTTCGCCTTGATCCAGACTTGTCTGGTCTAGAACGAGACGCGAGTCAGCTCGTTACACTTAGGTCCAAACATTCATTCTTGGGCCGCGTCCCTCAAACGGACGATTCTAAGAGCTAACCTTCACATACAAAACCAGAAGAAAATTTAGGCCTCACAGTTCCAGACGGAAAGTTCGGCCCCAGAAATTGCCTCAGAGACGTTCTCACATCTCCATTCAGGAACTGATTAACCAACAAACTTTGCCGCACCTTCATGTCGTGAAGGCCCGGTAACGTTTGTGGTGCTAGAATTGCTTGAGACGCTATTAGAGTCGTAACAATCGGACGAAACACCGTCCAAATTGATGGAGGAGTGAGTCGATCCAACATTTGTGCGGTTCTACCCAACCTTCTTTGGGCTGCAGAGTGATGATGGTATTTGACCAAAGAGCAGCTAACTACAAGCACGCATTATATCAGGCTACAGCGATTGCAAGAGGGCGATTCTGCTCATGGACTGGCCCTTTTAAGCCTTGCACAACAAACTGAGTTTGTTTAATTGATCGAGATGTCCGTATTTCGTAACAGTGTACGACCCGGATGGTTGTACACTGAGTATCACTGACTTGTCTCACCACTTGAAAGAGCTGTTTATGCCTTTGACTGCGTCAAGGCGAATTTAGAAAGATTTGATGCATTCTCCAATGGCAGATACCGCATCAAGCGCTTTTCGCGATTGAAACAAAGAAGACATGTAACTAAATCCACGGAGCATCGGTGCAAGCGGTGCATGCATGGGGAGATTTGACTTAAAAGTCGCCGTGTCACCCATAAGATGGTAGATCGTTACCAGAAGGTCGTAAGTCGGTTGTCTGATCACTACAACAAAAGTTCTTCTAGCATCTTTAACAATTCTGAAATGGTCCGTCGGTACGAGCAAAACGACGAACACCGGGTAGGCCGTCGCAGAAGCACTCGATCCTGGACTGCGAGAGTCATGCTCTTACCGGCTCCCTATCGGTTCAAGTTGCTCCTATCTTACCACTTTCAACGTAGTGATGGATGCCTACTTTAGTGGAGCGAGAAATACATGTCAAAGATGTGTTCGTGGTGTAAGACCTTGGTGGTAGTAATGCGTACAAATGTCACCACTGCGGCGATGTTATGGACAGAGACGTCACTGCAGCAAGGAGCAGCTTGATCAAAAACGTGGAAAAGCTATTCTAAAACGTCTCCATTCGGCGATGCCTTCGTCAGGGAGATCTGCACGTACCCTTAGATAGGAACACTGCGTTATATGCCCAAGTGAAATTTGACGGATGGAACTGCATATACTCCTTCTCAGCACGGACAGCACTGACTGCACGAGATCGAAGCTCGACTGTGTCCGACGGAGCAAACTTTCTCTTGAACTGGAGCTCGGGGAACGTAGCCTTCTTATCCTTCTTCTTCAACGCGAAGAACAGCGCCAAAGACGATTTTATTGCTTTCATGAATCGCGAAGCGCTGAATCTCGCACTTCATCATGAACCTGGAGATGACACTGTAGTGCTTTCTTCTTCTTGCGAAAGTACGCCGACATCTTTTGGATCGCGCAACAGGTCGATACTATCTTACTAAATCAGTCATCGTCATCTTCGTGTTCTTGTTGGTTTTCCCCGTAGCATCACAGTTTTCTTTGGATAGAACAACTAGCTTATTGTACACGGCGCTATTCGTGGCGAACATCTGCTCCTGCTTCTCGCGTTGAAGTGTTGTTGGGTACAGGCTTTATCACTCCCCTCCTCTTAGCGGCACGGCCAGTAAAAAGACAAGTTGTTATTTTCGTGAAATCTGAATTACGGAAAATATATTTCAATCCGAAATTTATAAAATCTAAAAATCGGAATCCGAAATTTATTGAGACTAAAAATCGGAATCCGATTATTATCGAGCCTAAAAATCGGAAGAAGCAACGTTAAACATGAGGCGCATGACGTTGCATGACTGCAGTTCGGCAACGAAAATTGCTCGTTGTCGTCCGCTTAACGTAAACTGATGGCTTGGTAGAGTATGATAGAATGGTATTTCGTTCTTGTCACCGCAAGATGTTTGAACAAAGGGTAGCTCGATGGAGCGCCAAATGAAAATAAGCAGGTAATACTCACGGAACTTGAGAGGCGTGGGACTCGTGGGTCCCACGCCTCTCAAGTTCCGTTATTCGCCACGCTCAAGACAAAACCAATCCGTTGTGGTGCAGGTGGCTGCAACTTGTACAGATCTTGAGAGGGACCTTCGCGTCATGTATCTTGAAATAATTGTCAAAGAAGATTGTTGTTTGCCAATGCAGCATTTTGGTGATCGCCGTTTCGTGCTACTGCTCCCCACGTCTGCGTGATTGTCTGTTAGCTAAATGCGTGTCATCTGCTTACTATAAGTGTGAAGGTTAAAACATTGCGATCTCAACGAGTGCCCAAGCTGGTAGCTCCAACATCTTTCAGAGGCCATAGGTCATCGTAAAGTGCCCCAGGGTTTGGTGCTGCCAATAATCAGAGGTGCAGGTGCACGTTTCTTGCCGATGTTCAACTTAAGGTTTATTTCCCGCACCCAAGCCAGGCTTCATCGTCCATATTACACGGAGCACCGACGTTCATTTTAATCTGGAGTCTGCGCACTGCAATATTATACGGATCGGGATTGCAAGCTAAAACCTGCATACGAAGATTGTAGCACATGCCTTCAAAAGTCTCGTTGCTCTGGGTCAACAACCCAGCATTGACGGTAGAGAACACCTCCACACATATCCACCAAACGCTTTGTCGGGAAGTCGCCAATATTGAGTATTGTTTCAGGTGTTCGAAAGCAAACGGCAGGACCGTAACTTTGAAGCAATCGCATCATCGCCGGACTTGCACGAAGTAAATCGTCTGTCAGGCATGTAGCCGCTGATAACCCCTGCGTCGTATCAGCATCGCAAAAGGATCGGTCAGATCGCACGATCCGAGATATCCATTGCAGCAAAGAAAGCTTGATCGAGTGATGGCGAGACCGATGAGATGTTTTAGCGGCAGAAGGTCAAGTAATGTCTCCAGCAGCGGTAGGTACGCGATCAAAATATTCCTGTGTTCTTTTGTTTTGTCCAAGGCTGGCAGTTTGACCAGCTTCAACAAGTAAGCTAGCTCCAAAGATTGCAGTTTTGGTGTTCCATCAAGAGCTGGTAAAAACTCCAGTGATTTGTGTATGGCTAAGTGAAGAAACAACAGGTTCGGCATATTGCTGAAGAGATCGCTGGGCAAATACACCAAATTCTGATTTTCTGGTTTGCCTTCAATGTGTCTGCATACGAAGTGCAAGAGAGAACAACTGTTAGAATGAAAAAGTAGCTGACTACGGAGAGCACCACTCGGACATACAGAAACTCGAGAGTTTTCCAAGTTGTGGCCCAGTCAGGTATTTTTGTAGTAGAAGTGTAGATAAGCGACCTGCTCGCAGAATAAACGCTAACGTAGTTAGGATCAGATTATGCACCGTGTAGATGTCGACACGTACAGATGCTCGAGCTGGCAGTTCTTGAGCTCGACTGGTAGCTCTAGCAATTGTCGGTTCATGAGCCGAAGAACTTTCAGATCTCCAGTAAAGGCAAGTGTTTTCACATCTTCTGTGACGTCCGCAGGGTGCACCCATTCAGAATATGTTCTTGGCCCACGATCAATATCAACTAGCGCGTGACATGGGCACAAGACCTTGTTTGTTGAAGTCCATGGAAAGCGATACGAGTACATTACGCATCGGCTATACGGCATACAAGCCGCTCGCGATGACCGAATTGAAACGTGGATGTACGAGATAACTAGCGCACTTGCCAGGATAAATAACAAAGCGAACGGCTTTGGCACCACTTTCTGAGCCCGCATACGAAAACTTGTGTTTCTTCTTGGGTAAACCAATCGTCGGTTGGCTTTCATGAGCGCATCGACAACTCCGTTAAAGCGATGCCAAAGCAATATGTTCATGACAAGACGAACTGCAACAATCAGCGGTGTCTGATCTCTGAGATAGTTGAAGTTTATTCGGAAGAGCTCCACTTGCGCAGGATCCGCAAATAGCCGTGCAATGGTTTCAAAGCTTCCAGGAGGTAATACCTGTACGTATGTATTAAATGCTTCCCGATCGAAGTCGAAGTTGTAGTAGCAGTATATAAGCACCAGAATGGGGTATATGACGGTGGCAATCAGGTCAAATCTGCGATGGAAAACTACTTCGTCAGCTATGTATCACGTCAAGTTTCCTAGAAGTATTCCGTATCTAGCAATTGAAACGTACATTGAGTCCAATAGAATCTCGAATAGAGCAGAATACTTGTCCATCAATATGTTGAATACACACGATAAGCCATTTATGCTGACAAAACAGGCCCATCCATAGACCAAAACGCTCGGGAATCCTTTTTCAAGATAATTGTTCAGCAAAATCGCCTGTATCACCAGATCTACCGCTTTATGCGATAGATTCTGATGGTGCGATAAAAACAAAGATCAATTGGTTAATACTACCATGGTCACAAGACACTCGAATCCGGCAGGAAACCAACTTACCCAAAACTTACGATAGCATCCGTCGATCCCAGCGAGCTCTCGCCAAAATCCAGATAATGTCCGGTCGTCTTGTGGTGGTGCTGCAAGAGACTGCTTCGCCTGAGCTCGCGTCACGGCGTTCACGATGGCTTCACTCGAAGATACACGTTGTAGCACCAGCGTGTTGGCCGGTGTCAAGTCTGCAGCCACAGCTTCTCCCCACCAAGGGTGAAGTCACAGGACTCCGTGGGATGACCCACGGCAAGCATCGCCGGAACGCGGGGATGGCGCGCGAAGTTAACAAAGAATGGAGTCATGCCCGTCGATGAATGTTCGGCGTTATTCAAGGCGAACTCAGCGAGTGGCAAGAATGAACTCCAGTTCTTGAACGAGGTGGCGCAACTTCGAAGCACGTCTTCGAAGACGCGGTTGACTCGTTCAGTTTGTCCATCCGTCTCCGGATGCCCCGCGGTGGACATCATCAGCTTCGTGCTCAGTAAATCGAACAGCTTCGACCAAAACGCGGCCGTGAACCGCGGGTCGCGGTCAGAGACAATCGACTCGGGAAGGCCGTGGTAGCGGAAGACAGCATCGACGAAATGCACCGCGGACTCCTCCGCGGTGATCTCAGCTGACACGGGCACGAAGTGGACCATCTTGCTGAACCTGTCCACGAAGACCAGCACTCCATTACGACCCTTCTCATCGGGTGGTAATCCGAAGACAAAATCCATCGACACCGAACGCCAGACGTCGGTGGGAATCGGGAGTGGACGCAGGGGAGCCTCCGACGACGGAGAGGGCTTCACGCGTTGACAAATCTCGCAGGTGCGCACCCACTTGCGCACCCATTTATACTGGTGAGGCCAGTAGAAGTCTCTCGACACCGCCGCGAGGCGGTGAAGAGCCCCATTCGATGTGAGTGAGATGGGAGAAGGCTTCGTGTCCCAGGGTTATCCCCGAGGATCCGGTAGGGTCTTCATTCATGTTCATCTTGGACGTTGGAAGGACTACAAAGTGCTACCAGGTGTAACGGGCCAGGTACTTACCGTTACTAGCTTACACGTAGCGATGAGGAAGCTCGCAATAATAAAACAAGTCTTAAACCCGTAGAAAATTAAACTCTGATTTAAATTAGGCCCAGGCCTGAAGCCCTGACCCCTTGAGAACCATCCAAATGCAAGTCGACTCCTGATTGGCTGATATCTTCCTTTTCAGCCAATCAGAGAGCGATAACGCAGCACACGATACTCGTGTGCTAATGTACCTACTTATGTAATTCAATCTACCTACTTATGTAACTGGGGTGGCCCATTACAACCACTGACCCGGAAAGTTAAGGACAGATCGCTAGGGCATTTCCACTTGCTCACTACGCTGAGGACGACAACAACTGCTTATCTATTGATAGCATACGGCACATTCAAAGCTTGTCTCATTTTCCAAGCACCATACTGGGCGGGAGAATCGACCTTCTTGCAAATCAGGTTCGAGTCCCCCGCAGTGACCGACGGTGCTCGCGTTTTACTTGGTGATGCAAAAACAGGTCGCCCCAACAGTGGGTTAGCCCGCTTTCCTCAACGCGGCACGAAACAGCTACTATTTCCAGTATTTTAAATTACGAAGCTGATAATGAAAGCTTTGATATCAACCTAGCTACTATGTTAACCGTCTATATATTGTTCAACCCAACCTGACGCACAAGAGCATCCGTAGAAAGTCAGCTACTACACGTGAGCGCACGGAGTCGTTAGCCACAAGCAATCCTTGCTCACTTTGCAGTTCGTCAGCTCCAAGGCACCGGCTTCACATCAAGGCACCAACTATGATGTGAAGCTCTCCCGGTGTCCAACCAAACGCCAGCGACTGAGCGAACCTTCAACCCCACCTACTTCACAAGGTCGTCAGGCGGCGAATGCACGTGAGCTGGTCTACCCATCGCGGTGGTTTTCTCCTGTGCTCACACGTGAGCACCACAACCCACGCAGCAACAAAACTACACTGATGGAACCGATCCAATCAGAAAGATACGCACGTCTTGGTTTGGTGTGCGTAACTTTGTGTCCACTGTGTGGCCTGCGTGGGGGCGCCGACAGTACCAGGAGTTGCAGCTGCTCACTAAGCAGCACGGCTTGAAGAAGGCGCTATTCTGCCGGACAGAGGAGGAGGTGTTCAGAAAATTCCTGTGGCTATCAACAGTACGGTCAAAGTGAAACTCTACCCTACTCGTCACGTGCAATGCTAGAAAGCATGTTCCAAGCGAATCAAGCTATATACAACAAGTGTGTTGCAACATCAAGACATTTATGCATGCCTCACCGGCATCCTAACACTGGTGTACTGCAGCTCAATTCCGTGAAGACGATTAAGGCTCTGGTGCGGACTATAGCACAGGCCTACTCTCTTTGCCGATTCTTTCGGAATAGGAAAGTTGCTGCACGTCTTATGCGAGCCAACAGTGGCGTTCAAGATGGTGCTTATCAAGATTTTGTAAACGCAATCAAAACATCACGGAAGCAGTACTTTAATCTGAAGAGCAACAACGAAACGACATCGTTCCCGCAGCTGAAATTCCGTTGCAAGTGGGCAAAGTCCGATTCAATCAGTATTCGACCAGGGGTGTTCACGCGGCAACGTCGGAAAGGGGAACCTGTGTGCGGTTCCATCCGACCTTCCTTGGGCTGCACCGTGGTAGGGCATTTTAATCAAAGAGCAGCTACCTACAACCTCACATTCGGTAAGACTACAGCGATTGCGAGAGGGCGATTACTATCTACTCTGCTCACGGACTCGTATGTTTGAGCCATGCACAACTAGACGGGGTCTGTTCAATTGATCCTGGTGTTCGTAATTTTGTAGTAGTGTACGGCCCGGATGGTCGTACCCTGAGCATCACTGATTCGCACACTTCTTGCAAGAGCGCTGTTTTGCCATTGACCGGATGAAGGCAACGTTGGCAAGGCTTGATGCGATCTCTAAGGGCAGAGATCGCGCTAAACGCTCGTCACAATAATAAAAAGGCAACCGCGCACCTAAATCCACGGAGCATCGAAAGAAATGGCGGATGCGTCGAGAGATTCGGCAAAAAATCGCTGAGTCACCCGGATGGTGACAGACCTTCATCAGAAGGTCGCAAGCTGGTTGGCGGAGCACTACCACCAAGTCCTCCTACCCTACTTTAATACTTCGGAAATGGTCCGCCTGTACGAACAGAGTAATGAACAACGGACAGCTCGTCGCAGACGGATTCGATCCGCTACCGTACGCGCAATGCTCACACTGGCTCACTATCGATTTAAGCTGCTACTGTCCTACAAACTACAACGTGTTGGCGGATGCCTCATTGAATGTGGCGAGGAGTACACGTCGAAGACGTGTTCGTGCTGTGGCCGACTAAAACAAGACCTTGCTGGTAATATAATCTACAGATGTAATTTCTGTGGTGCTAGATTCGACAGGGACGTCAACGGAGCACGGAACATTTTGATCAAGAACGTGGGGAAGCTCTTTTAGAACTTCTCCATCCGGTGATGCCTTCATCGGGGAGACCTGCATGTGATCCTAGCTAGGAACACTGCGTTAAAGGCCCAAGAGAAAGTTGGTAGCTGGGTAGCGATAACTTTTGAATAGGCGAGGACTGCTCAAGCGGAACAATTCCGTTGTTCGTTCTTCTTTGAATTGCCTTCCAACACCCAGCAACCACGTCATGCGAACGCTGTCGATCTATATAGCATCCAACGCCTGAACAAGTGCCTTCGGACTTGGAGGGTGTATCAATCGAGCTTCTCCAGGCGTGGGGTGGCGTTGATAACTCCATTGAGGTAGCCTGGGGGCAAAACCAGCAGCCAAAAATAAGGTTGCAATATCTGTTTACCTCTTTGCATCACAGCATAAAATGATGAACATACCGTTCCAGTCCCTCGACGTCGAGATGCTTCAACAAATGACGGTTTTGACAGTCTGGCTGCCTTCAGGAGCAACGTGGAAAACTTCGTGTATATCTACACGATGCGCGCAGGTAAGAATCCATTTGAAGCTTAAGATTTTGTTACTGACAAGGATATGTAAGTGATGGAAGCTGTAGACGATTTTGAGTCACTTTGGGCAGAAAGCGAACCAGTGGATCTTGCTGCCCTGGTTGCACGGGTTGGCAGCTTCGACAGCCAATAAGCAGGCTAACCACGACAAAGCATACCGTTCCAGTTATCTCCTCGACGTCGAGATGCTTCAACAACTTCGTAAAAAATAATACTTGTGGAGCCTGGAGCACTTGTGGGGTGCTCCAGGTTTATGTTTCTCAAGACATCAAAGCGCTGCTAGGAACTCGACCAGAGTAGCATGCATCCACCGGCAATAGTTTGATCTTTCACCTTGGGTGCTCTGCTATACGTCCGGTACGACATTGCACGCCTAAATCGAGAACAACCAGAGGTTCGTTTGTCCATGGGAACTGGTGTTAGCACTACTTATGCGGAGATGACATCCTTGAGGAGTTGCCGCCTGTGGGTTGGCTCCTGGATCGACTTGACGAGGAAGATGAAGAAGAATGCGAGCGTCCTGATCGGAATGAATGCGCATCAGGAGACACGAACGAAGATACATTGGAACTCCTAAGCTCCTCGATTTTCTTGTCACGCTGGTCGATAATAACAGGAAAAGTGAGGTGAAAACACAGCTCAATCTCGAACTAGGTGAAGTTCGTACCTGCTCAATTTCACGCTCGTATTTTGCCGCAAATCGCTTGAACTTGCTTCGAGATCGCTCCAATTGCTGTAATCGGGCATGTATCATAAGATCACAAAGATGTTAATCGATCCAATGGGTGTGAATATGATGAGCCACAACGTACCTTGATAATGCCATCCTGTTCCGCCAGTCGGTCCTCGAGATCTTGGCACTTCATTTGGGCTTCTTCTAATGCGCGAAGAGGAAGGAACGATGACGTGCTGTTTGATGCCTTATCCATCGATTCAGGGGTTACCACATCCAACGGTGAACGAGGGGGCCAGCTGATGGAGAAAAGCGACCATTTGAGGCATCAGGTTTTTCTTGCTCCGACACACTCGATGCCTGAGCGGATGGTGGGGTGTGGTTAAGCTCCTCCATGTTCATTACCGGTGTGGACACTTGTAATTGCCGTTGATGAGACGTTTGGATCTCTTGAGCCATCGCGTTCCGCTGCTCTTCGAGGTGGGTTATCGTGCTCTCGTTTGTTGCGATCTTTTGGCGGAGCGTAGATGCTACCTCCTCCAGGCTTCGTCGTTGTAACTGCTCTGTATGCAGTTTGTCCTGCAAAGACTTGATTTCATACTTACAGTTGCTCAGCTTCGCTTCTAAATGCACAATCCTCTGCGATACAGCAGCATTCTCAGCTTGCACTCCGTACCGCTGCGCAGATATTTCTGTAGATACCTGCTTCTGGGCATTTAACTCCTGATCAAGCTGTTGCAGTCGTGTTTGAAGATCTTGCTGTTTTTCGTCGCTTGCCTGCAGCTTTTCTGTAAGAAAGCTAACTTGGTCGCGATACGTAGCTGCTTCGGTCGTCAAGGTGGCATTCTTATCCTTCAGTAGCTGTAGTTGGTTGTCGAGTGTTGCAACTTCTTTTCTCAGCGATTCATTTACAAGAGCAAGCTCTTCTTGTAGTGCAGAAATCTCCGCACGCGTCTTTTGCATCCCCTCATGTTCCAAGACCAAAGATCGGTATGTATGACGCAAGTCCTCCAGTTCAACCTGTAAGGTATCGCGCTCTCGCTCTACTTCTCGCGTCGTCTGCTTCATGCTCTTCGCTGATTGAGAGTGAGACTGGTCCACACGCTGCAACCGGGTGCACTCTTCGCTGATCGCCTGATTCTCAACCGTCATATTTTCCAAATCTTGAGCCAAAGCCGCCAATTCTGCAGTGTGCATCCCCTTCAGATGTTCCAGGCGGTCCACCTCAGTTTCCAAGCGCGAGCAATGAGCTTGCATCTTGATCAGTTTGTCTTCAGCATCGTTAAGCTTGTTGATCAAATTTCCTATTTGCTCCTGGAGCCCTGCAGTGTCCGATGTCTTGGACTGCATCGTTTTACAGAGCTCACTGCTCTGTTTTTCGAGTTCATGATACTTTTCGGTGAGTGCATCCAATTGATCGCTCGTGGCGTCCTTCTCACTGTCTAGGGTCCGTGTTAGTTTCTTGAGTGATACGATTTCGTTGTTCTTCGCCGAAATATCAGTCTCTAATGAACTAATTTTTGCATTCAGGTCATCCACTTCTTGTTGGTGGCGCTGAATCTGCTGCTGACGCTGTTTCGTCTGGAAGACCATTTGGTCCCGTGTTGACTCCATTTGCTCTATGAGCAGCTTAAAGTTTTCAACAGCTTCCGTCTTCTCAGTCAATGCATGGTCTTTTGACTGAATCTCCGCTCGGAGATGCTTCAAAGCAATTTCTCGAGCACGGTTCACCTCTTTCGCCTGCAACAGTTCGTCTTGGAGTAAAACCAACTGAGTTTGTACGCTCTTGTGGCTCGTTTTCTCCTGCTCCAATCGTGTTTCCAGCTGATTCAAGCTGGATTGTTTTAGTTTCAACTCACTTTGCAGCTGTCGCACCTGGTTTCGTAATTCACTGACCGAGCTCTGACTTGACTGAAGCGCATTCTGCTCCGATGAAAGCGATTGCTGCTGCGCCTGGATCTCGTTCGACAGCTTTTCAAACTCATGTTGGTAGTGATTCCACGTCTGGCGGGCGTTCCGAAGCTCAACAATCGCTCTATCATAGTTATTTTGCAGCTCCACCTTTTCTTTATCCAGTGTGGAGCATTTCCGGGTTAAAACTGCGACCTCAGTCTGCAGTTTTTGAATTTGATCCGTTAGTCGTTTGGCATTGTGCTCGCCATTCTCCACTCTATTCTTCAGACTAGCATTTTGGTCGCGCAGCTCCTCGACATGTCGCTTCAGTGCCAAAGCCTCATTTTGCACCACAAGTTTTTCGTTTTCAATCTCTTCAGCACGACTTAGCAGTACTTTCGCTTGGCTGTCTTTGTCCACAAGCCCTCGAAGTTCGGCCTTGCACTCTACGAGCTGCCTGTGGATATCCGCACATTCATGCTTCTTTGATTCTAGCATACCTTCAAGGTTTTTTTGTAATTTCGTAGATACGTCAGCTTTCTCCAACAACTTCACTTTTTCGTGTTCCATGTCTTGTAACGCCTTTCTTGCTTTCTGTAGGTCTTGCTCGAGGTCCATGATCTGCACCATGAACTCTTCTTTCTCACGGCGTAGATCGTGTCTCTCTTCCTCCAGCCACTTCATCTCCTGTGCAAAGACCGCCCTCTTTCCATGTTGTACGTCATCACCTTCTCCAGTGGTCGCTGCTTCAAGTCTGTCGACCTTACTGCTTAGGCGCTCGACCTCTGATTTCTGGACAAGTAATGCGCGATTTAATGACCGACATTCATCGTCACGCTGGGAAAGTAGTTTGTCCATCGAACGCAATTCGCGATGGAGTGAAGCGTTCTTTTCTCGGTCCAGAGAGCAGTTTTCTTCGCTTTGTTTTAAAGATTCGCGTAGCACATCTAATTCGCGCGTGTGTGCATCAACGGAAGCACGAGCATCTGTCAATGCCCGTTCCAGCCTGGCTTTCTCTTGTTCGAGATCCTTCAACTTTGCATCCGCTCGAGCTAAGTCGCTCGTCAGCACACGGTTGTGTGAATTAGCATTAGACAGAGCGTTCGTGTACGAAATTTTGTCGTAGTGCATCGCGCGGAGCGAATCTTCCAAACGGTCCTTGTGTGTTGTCAGAGTTCGCACCTGTTCACTGAGAGATGCTAAATCGATAGCAACTTGCTCATCAGATTGTGCTTCCGGGGTGTTGGATGAAACTGCGGGTTGGCGAGGCGCTGAAAGACTTTCTGGTTCCAAATGAGATTCGCCACATCGCGAATGCTCTTCCTCCAGCAAGTGGTACTTTGCTTGCAACTTGCTGAGTTCCTTGACAAAGTGTTCACGATCCTGCTCAGCTTGCCTGAATTCATAGATAGCAGACTTACCAGCTTAGAGGCAAGTCACATTTGTTCCACACAGTCTTAAAGATGCAATGCAAACGTACTGTAACCTCTCTGCGATGTCGCTGTTGGTTCGGATTTGCTCTGCGGCGTCCTTGAGCCGCCTCTCATACTTGGCCACCTGGTCGTTTAAGAGATCAACTTGCGTACTCAATTGATCTACAAGTAATTCAGTTGCATCCTGTTTCGACTTGGCTTCGTATCGTTCTTCCAACTCATGTAGTTTCCTTGATGTGTCTTCGCTGTTCATCACCTGCGTGGAAAGCTTCGAAAGTCTGCTGATTTCCTGTTCGCGCTTGCTTAGTTTGTCATTAAATTGCTCACATTGAGTGCGCAGCTTGGCATTCTCTTTCATCACGTCAGCAAGTTGTTCCTGAAGGACTTGCGCTACTTGTGCACGACCGTCCTGTTCAGAATGCGCCGCAGTCGTAGGCGGTGGGCTGTCAATCGACAGTCTCCGCGGTATCTGTTCCTCGTCCAACACACTCATCTCAACGTCAAGGTCTTGAGAAACATTTAAATTGCCACCGCCAGTAGCTAAAATACGCTCGAGTCGTGCTTGTAGCTTGGCAATCTCTTGGTCCTTCAAACAAACCAAAAACATTGAGTATAAGTGAAAACCTAAATAGTAGCTTTGGACAGATTTTGTAAAGACTCACTTTCTTGGTACATTGCTGACTCTTTTGGGCGTTGATAAACTGTAGCTTCTTCAGATCATCTCGCAGTCCTTCCAGCTGAAGCTCGCACGTCTTCTCCCTCTCCGAGATCGCTTCTTCTTGGTGAATAATTTCTAAATGTAGCTGTCACACGTCACACATTTTTTCTAATATTAGAAAGTTGTAAATCCTAAAAATAAATATTAAATCAGTACACTGTTGTTCTCGCGCGTGAGCTGCGCGTTCTCTTTCCGTAGCGGCAGCAGAATTTGCGAGAACTCGAGCGTGTCTCTCTGAGCCTTTTCCAGGGCCTTCTCCGCCTTGTCTCGACCCGTAGAAGCTGCCAGAAGATCCGTCAGAAGTCGCCGAACGAGCAGCACACTCTCCACCCCAACTGGCTGTCAAATGAACAGATTTTAGAACGAGGCTAAAAATAGAATTGCAGATTCAAACTCATACCTCACTGTAGGACATGGCCCGAAGCTGCGTCTGCAGCTCTCCGAAGCTGCGCAGCTCCACAGACGCCGCGACGTCCTCGCCAGACGTCGGTGCTGCGGGTGCCATCGCTAAAAGCGGCTCTCAGTATTGGAAATTTGAAATGGTGCGCCTTTTGTTAGGGTCAAGCTTACCTTTCCTAAAGCATATCGTACGGTTTATGATAGGATAGAAGTTGCGATCACCGAAATGGCTTCACTCTTCAAAATGGATACAGTATCAGATACGAAACGACGCAATGGACAGCTTTGATCTGGCGGAGCAACGGATCGTGCAGCTGGAGCAGATTCCGAGCGACATCCGCGTGCAGATTGAGAGAGGAGACGGCGTCGAGTACGCCCTGGATCTGTCGCTTAACCGACTGCGGACGATCGACCAGATCGGAGTCTTTGAGCATGTCTGTCAGGTAGGAAGACTGTTTTTTTTCTTGTGGTCTTAGATTTCCTTGTCATTGTGGAATTGGTGCAGCTGGATCTGTCAGGGAATCAACTGGAGACTGTCAATGGCGTCCAAGCTCTACGCCGGCTTCAGAGTCTGGATCTGTCTCGCAACTGCATCTCATCGGTGGATCTATTGGCGCTCGTTCCGACGCTGAGAGTTGTGAAAGTTGCAGAGAACAGTCTCACTAGCATCGACTCATTGCAGCTGCTGCCGGAACTTCGAGTCGTCGACGCATCATACAACCGAATTACCAAGTGGCCGACTTTGGCTGGACTAAGTTTGCTCGAGGTGCACTGCATTGTCACACTAATGCGATCAGAAAAACATACTAATAAGTTGGTGTGTATACCGCTGCGAGTTTTAGACGCTGGACTTGTCCGATAACATGCTGGATGCATTTCATCCATCAATATCTTCGACTTTGTTTCCGCCGCAGCTTCGACGGCTGTCGATTGCAAGGAACCAAGTCGATAAGGTGCGTCGTAGAAGTGGTTCACGATTTTTATGTCGTCACTAACTTCTGCATTCACCTGGGTTGAAGCTGTGTGGAATAGCTTCTCTTGGGGTGCATTTGCCAGTGCTGGAGTTCTTTGCGTTCGATGGGAACCCGGTTGTTTTCCACGTTTCAAGAAGTGGTGGCCAGCTAGAGCGCCTTCTTGCAACAATCTTTTTCTGCGTACCGCTCAGCAACGACGGAGGATTGACAATATCCAGTCGGACACGTGATGAATTTTTAACGCCACCTCAGTCACTGAATTGTTTTAAACGCGCTGTACTTGAAGGCCGAGAAGCTGATGTGGAAGCGTTTCTCATCACAGGATCTGTAATTGACCAGAGAATCCCACCAGTCGAAGAAGGAAGGAACACAATCCCGCCACCTCCTGCACCTCATTATCAACTCCCAGCTCGCCACCAAAATCAAATTGAGGTCTCAGGTGATCCCCGAAAGGCCCTTGACAACACATTAGCGTTATCTCACCAAGGCAAATTGGAAATATGGAAACGCATTCGGGAAGACCGCAAGACAAATTTCAGTCAAAGCAGCGGACCCTCGCTTTCGGATATGCACTCCACGTCTCACCCATCAGAGAAGAGTTCTCAGATCGATCAGCGAGCTGCTGTTGCGTCAATACAAGATGACGTGCGTGACGCTGCTCTAACTACTGCAGACCTGGGTTTACCAGACCAATCAATTTTTGTCCCAGTGATGTCAGCGCTTGATACCTGCAGCTTGAGCGGGCCGAATCTTGTCGAACCAGCTCTTGCAGTTTCCAGCATTTCAACGAAGGATTTGCCACCGCAAGATGACGCTGATAATGAAGCCCTCATGAAAAAGATCAAAACTCTCACGGAGCAAGTAGTTACGATGCGCAAGTACATGAAGGTGATGTTAGCAGATTATCTCGCGCCTTATACTTACGTGTGCTTATTGAGCAACTTTCTTATCGTAGATGTGGATTAAACGTGAAAAAATGGTGCGTGAGTCATCTGCGAGGAAGATTCAGCGATGGGCTCGACGGCTACAGAGGGAATATCGACTGAAGCAGCGCGTTCTCCTCGCCCGTAAGCGTCGCTCGCTGAAGTATGGCTTTCGACATTGCTCTTCTACATTGATACATAATGAAAAGCGGAAAAGTGTTACTGAGAAAGCTAAGATCGAGGCTACCAACGCCCAGCGGATCCAAAGTCAAGCTCGTGGTTTCATTGTTCGTCAACGCATACCTCCTTTCAAGAAGATTCAAGCTGCGGCTATTAAAATTCAAAAGGCTTGGAGGAAGACGATGGCAAGCAGGCAGGATGTATTAATGTGCAGCTGGAAATTCCCTCCTCGCAATCGTGGTCAGAGTCAAAGCAAAAAATGTCATTCGTACATCAGATGGCACGCTCTTCTTCGAGGCGTACTTAGGTGTTCAAGCGATGTCAAGCAGCTACAGCAAGTTTGTGCCATGCAAGATGAAGCCATCAGCCACCTTTGGCAGTGCGGGTTTGACCACTCCAGTGATAAAACTGGCCTTGCATCTGCCAATCTCGACAAGAAAATCATTCTGTTTCAGGTACGTCGTATACAGCATGCAGATCGGTTCAACTATTGACTTGTTACGGCGTGTACACATTCGCAGGGATTATGGCGTGGCTATTTTGTTCGAAAAGAAAATGCGCACGAAAGCATCAAGCAAGTCGGTAATAAGAACAGTGACTCCAGCATTGTCAATGAAATGAAGAGACAACTCGAACGACAGGCGTCCGAGATTGACCAGCTGAAGCAGCAACTACAAGTGTTGCAAAGTGTAGTTGCTGGTTTAACTCAGGCTTCGGTTGAAAATGCGACGTAAATGTTGCAGCTCATAACTCTAACTGGGAAATATGTTCGTAGGCTACCTCCTACGAACATTTTACCTTTAACTGGTTGGCTTATCGTTGCACAACCTAGCCACGCTTCTTCAACGGGGTCACACGCAGCTCCCACACGATCCTGAATCTGACGACGACGAACATTAATCTTATTGATGTCGGGATTGCACGCTAAAACTTGCATGCGGTGGTTGTAGCACATTCCAACGACCCACGAACCGGGAGTCGATCCGGGTAGTCGACACTGCTTGAATGGCACTCCGTTGCACACCTGGATGGTCTCTGGGGATATCGTTTGCGAAAGCCCTGCGTATGGTTGACAGACTGTAGACGAGAATTTTGGAACAACTGGAGTGCTGCGGGATCCGCCTTCAACGAAGAATTGCTGAGGCAGATGGAGTCTTTGCAGAACAGGTTCGTCAGATCACACGCACCGAGATATCCGTTGCAACACAAACTTGCTCCTTGGTAGATGATGAAATGCTCGAACGGTTTAGTCGTCGGGAGAGCGGGTATCCACGGCAGGTGTTTCATGACAGAGAGCTCGAGTCTTTCCAATTGTGTTAAATGTGCAAGTGGCGGTAACTCTGTGAAATTGAACATTCGAGAGAGGATCAAGGAGGACAAGTTCGGTACTCCATCAAGCGATGGCAGCCAAACCATTCGCTGATGCAGACCAAGCTGCAGATACTGGAGCGCGGGCATATGACTAAATAAATTGGGGGCCAGGTCACCGAGGTTGTCACTTCCTTGTTTTCCCTCAACTTGGCTATGAGGAAACGTTCGCTGCTATTAGTTTTCGTATACATTAATCACGAGCATCAACACCAATTTCGACGTACAGGTATTGCAGGTTTTGAAGCTCTCGAGTCCAACTTGGTAGTTCTTTTGTAGCACAATTTATGAGGCATCTATGGATTCAAACCAAGTGCAAGCGTCAGCGTCACCATGTTCCAAGAAACGACACAACGGGATGCTTACATGAAATTTAGCTTTGAGCAGCCACGGAGTTCGTCTGGTAGCACCACAAGTTGTCGGTTGATCAATTGCAGTGTTTCTAGCGTTCCCGATGCTGCAAGAGACTTCACCGAGTCGGTGGCATCAATAGGGTGTGTCCACTCGTAGTAGGTTCTTGGTGCAGGGTCTCCATCAACGAGCACTCGGCAAGGACACAAACCAGTATCATGCCATCGGTAGGCAAAGACTACACACTGAGGGTGCGCCGAACAGATGGACTGGGAGGTTGATATCGCTTGGTGAGTGACCACTAGGACACATACGCTGTAGGCGACTAGTACTACAGCAAATAGTTTCGGGACAGTCCGCTGTGGAATATGCCCTCTGAGCTCTGCATCTGAGAACGCATGCCGCAACGAATGGGGCTGTAAAGAAGTTTTGCGTCTGTCTCGGGGTTGCTGCCGGGCGATTTTGAGCTCAATGAGTACTTCTACAATGCGCTTGCAGCGATAACTGAAGGCAAAATTCATGCTGATGCGCAAGAAGAAGTCCGTCCAATCGAGAATACGGAGTGAGTCGAAGGTAGCACGAACGAGCGCAACTTCTGCCGGATTGGCGAACATTCGTGCTCGCCTCTCAAAGCTTCCGACCGGCAACAACTTCATGTTGATGGCAAAAACAGCCCGATCGTAGTGAAAATTGTTAGAACAGTAATCCAGCACAATGAGAGGGTAGATCACAGTCGCTGCAAAATCAAACACCGTGTCGACAAGAATCTCAAATAGTGCCGTGGAGTTCGTACAAAATATCTGGGCTGTGTACAATAACGAATTCAATGCCACCATCGCAGCGAATCCGTGCGCTATTCGTGCCGGCGTCCCAGCTTCGAGTAGGTCACGGAGCAGCAAAGAGAGCATGACAAAATCATGGAATTTCAAGCACAAATTCTACGATTAACAGTCAACTACTGCATCAGCATCAGCAAACCAAGCCCGATTGAGAGGTAGCGCTACAGTGAGTAAAACGACGGACGTACCCAAAGCTTGCGGTGCTTTCCATTGATTCCTGTAAACTCCCTCCACGCCGTGTATATTTTCCAGCTGAAGCTGATGGTAGAATATGATAACTCCTTCCACACAGAGTCGTCGGGCCGAGCTCGTGCTGCTGCCTCCCAGTGAGCCACGATACTGGTAATTTTATTTTGTAGCGCATTCCTGTGAGAGCGCCACAGCAATATTTTTAACAAGACGTAGACGTGAAAGACGAGAACTAAGGTCAGACCCGCAACACTGGCAAACTGGAGCATGCCCCGTTTGTCGGGGATCAGCCAGAACTTTCCATCTCCAAGGTCTCCCGTCTTCATGAGGAAATTGGCTGCCGCGTTAGGCGCAATGCTCAGAGTAATCAGCCAACTGGTCCAACAAATACACCCCAGTACGATGAGCACCATCGGAAACCCCAGCGCGCCAAATGCTTCTTGGAAGAGAGATTTTGACTGCTTCCATCCTCCTTACTTGAATGAACATCGCTGCTGCTGTCAGTGCCGTTGAAAGATGTAGCTAAAGGACCAAACGGGATGATTTCAGTCGATTTGCGTTTGTGTCGGGGGATGCCAGTACTCGAATCCTCCTAGGAGGGTTTGAGCGATTAGATGTGCCGTGATACCCGATAGCTCTGACCTTGACCTTTGCCACCATGTCGTCTGCTGTGCTATAAAGTGCCCAATACGCAACTAACTATAGGAGCAGCCAGCATTGGGTAGTCTTAGACTAAAGTGGGAAGCCGTTTACTTATACTGTCCTCCTACTCTCCTCAGTAGGACGTGTGGGTGCAAGTGTAGACACAGCTCCTTGCCCACAGTGATTGTGAATTACGCTCCGTCTGGCCTTCTGAATGAAATTGGCCGGTGCTCTGGATCTTGCAGCTGTTGCAGAAGTAGGTAGAGCATATTGCGCGACGCATTCACGTCGCGATCCCAGAATTCTGCCTGGCAAGTTCTGTTGTTGCAGCGCAAGACGGTGTTGCAGGGAACCGTGACGGGTTCGTTGTTGTCGTCCAAACACTACTTATCTGGCAAAGCTCCCATTTACACCACAACCAAGCCAGGCTTCCACCAAGGGGTCACAAGGGGCACCCACACGATCGTGGATTTGCCGACGCCGCACCTGAATCTTGATGGGATCCGCATTGCAGGCGAGAACCTGCATGCGGTGATTGTAGCACATCCCGACTACTGACGTCCCTGGTTTGAGCCCGGGTAGGTGACACTTTCGAAATGGTATTCCATCACACATTTGGATGGACTGGGGCGTTAATACTTGAGAGATTCCCAGATATGGCTGGCAGACAGCGTGAGAAAATTCTTCAAATACTTGCTGTGTAGCTGGTGTCGCCTTGAGAGAAGGGTCCTTGAGGCAAGTTGTGTTCTGGCAGTACGGGTTCTTGAGGTCGCATTTACCGAGGAATCCATTGCAGCACAGATAAGCCCCTTGAAATAACGCAAAGTGAATCAGCGACACTGTTCCTGTCAGATCTGGGACCGAAGTTACGAGTTTGCAAGCGCTCAGCTCCATCCGTTCCAAGCCTCTGTGTCGCGCTAAAGCTGGAAGCTGGGTGATGTTGTATAGGCGCGATAGAAGTATGCTGGTCAACTTTGGCGCACCATCGAACGAAGGAAGATGCAGCAATCGACCTTGAACTCCAAATTGAAGATATCTCAACTCACGCATATTGCTGAAAAGGTCAGGTGCCAGATCACCAAGGTTATCGCTTCCATGTTTGCCCTCCACTTGCCTTCGGCAGAAAAGTTCAATGCGCAAGAGGCACGAGTGTTAGCGCAACACCAACGGATTCTACCAGTACAAATACGATACGTACAAGTATTCTATTTTACGAAGTTCCTTCAACCAGATCGGTAGTTCTGTCGTCGCACAATTAATCAGCGATCTAACAAACAGAGTGGCAGAGTTAGATACAAGTTAAACCAGCAAATGCCGATAAGCATGTACACACATGAAATTTAGATTTTCACAGTGGCGAAGTTCTTCCGGTAATACCGTGAGCTGGCGGTTGATCAATTGCAGTGTTTCTAACGTTCCTGCTGCTGCAAGAGACTTCACCAAACTAGTTGCATCGACAGGGTTGATCCATTCGTAGTAGGTTTTTGGTGCAGGGTCTCCATCAACAAGTACCCGGCAGGGGCAAAATCCTGCGTTGTGCCACCGGTAGGCAAACACGACGCACGTTGAGTGTGCCGAGCAGACGGATTGGGATATTGATATCGCTTGGTGCGTGAATACTAAAATGCCTACGCTATAGATTAGCAACACCGCGGCTACTGGTTTGGGAACTGCTCGTTGCAATACCAGCCCTTTGCCATCTGAGCTCGAAAATGCGAGAGGAATCGGCTTCAAAGATATTTTCCTCCGGCCGTAGGGATGCAGATGCGACACCTTGATTTCAATGAGCACTTCCACAATGCGTTTGAAGCGATAACTGAAGGCAAGATTCATGCCAATTCGGAGTACATAGTCGGCCACATCAAGAATACGAAGCGAGTCAAACGATGTGCGCACAAGAGCAATTTCCGCTGGGTTAGCATGCATTCGTGCTCGCCTCTCAAAACTTCCAACGGGTAGCAGCTCCATATTGATGAAGAAAACAGCCCGGTCGTAGTGGAAATTACTGACGCAGTAATGTAACACTGCTAACGGGTAGATCACAGTTGCCAAGAAGTCAAAAATTGAATCCACCAGGATTTCCACGAGTGCCGAGAATCTAGGAAAAATAATGCCCACTGCGTACGACAACGAATTCGAAGCCGCAAGCGCGGCGAAGCCGTACGTTAGTTGGACCGGCATCCCCGCTTCCAGTAAATCTTGAAGAAACAAAGAAAGCATGACTAAATCATGAAACTTCAGCAGCGTATTCTTGAATACAAAGCAGCACCAATGTCAGTAGCAGAAAGTAGCTCTATCGAGCACACTAAATTTGCAAACTCGTACCCAGAATTTGCGATTTTTCGCGTGGATACCTGTGAAGTTTACCCACACCATATAGAGCTTCCAACCGACTGTGGGGACTTGCTGGGCGAACGAATTTCTAGGAGACCCATTAGATCTTGCTGTAGCGGTCTTCTCCCAGTGGTGTAGAAGCACCGTAAATTTGTCTTGCATCGCATTGGTTCTGGATCGCCACACCAGCATTTTTAGTAGAACATAAACATAAAAGACGAGTACGAGCACCAATCCAGCGACGCTAAAGAAAGTCAACGTGGTCCATTCGTCTGGGATGAGCCAGAACTTTCCATCGTCCAGAGCGCTCGTGTTCATTAAAACATTGGCTGCCATATTCGGCGCAACACACAGGACAATGAGCCAGATGGTCCACAGGACACACCCCAGCACGACGATCACCATCGGAGGCCCAAGAGCGCCAAACGCTTCGCTAAACGAGAGCGGTTTTGTGTCTCCAGGCCTTTTCAATGCGCTGCTGACAAAGCTGCTGTCGCTCGCACTGCTGCGTCTGGGGCCAAGTGGGACCACCGCAGTCGCTCTGTTTGCGTGTCGGCTTGCTGCCAAAGCGCGAATTGCCCCAGAAAGTCGATGGCGTCCAGCCTTAGCAGCGACCTTCACCTTCACCATTCAATATACTAAGCCGAACTCTTGTGTCGGCACTTGTCAAACTGCTATGTTTAGCTTCCTATTTGTCCTACAGACGTCGCGATATCGAGGACTAGACAACTACGAGCACAACCGGTGGTGACACTCTGAGGACAATAGACTGGCAGCACTATAGTACCCGTGGAGTTTTTCTTATCAGTGAGGACCTCGGATGGCGTTTGAAGTTGAAGTGGACGGTCAGAGTGATGATCTCATGTTCTCTTAAGTACGAAAGGAAACATTGTGTTTATACTTGACTTTTGTATCGGCTGCGCTGGATGTCGCTTCAAAGGCTCATTCCGCACTGTCCGAGGCAACAAACGCAGCAACAAGCAACCTTCCTACCACAGTAGCGGCGGGGATGAACAAGAAGCAGGACACGCTCTGGACGGCCTTCTCTCGACAGCGACAGCCGCCGGCGAAGAGGCAGAAGCTGGCGCTGGGCGAGAGCGTGGCGCGTCGCAAAGCTTTGGCCTGCGACGCTTTCGACTCGGACGACGACGCTGCTGGTACAGTGACTGATGCAGATTTGTTCTCTTCCCAAGAAGATGCGGTGGGAGAGGGACTCAGCGCTTGGATTCGCACAGACAAAGAGGAGCAGAGCAAGAAGTCAAGCGGAAGGACAAAAGCGTGGAGTTGGAGACGCACATACAGCGTCTGAACGACAGGAAAGAGGTTGGTTGGGTCGTGGGCCATATGATCTGTCGTATAGCGAGTGCTGATCAAGTTTTGGTGGGCTGTTACTGGCTGTGCGTAGATTAAAGACAGTGTCCATGGATTGATGACGTTCGAGCCGCTCTGTATGCGTATAATTGACACATTACAGGTGTGTACTCATGTCTACTGGGGCTTAACCTCTTCTAACGGGTGTCTTGCTGTTGTTGCAGTTTCAGAGGCTTCGAAATTTGCATCAGCTCGGATCTGCCAACTTCGTGTACATTGGAGCGACGCACTCTCGCTTCGAGCACAGCCTTGGTGTGGCTTATCTAGCTGAGAACATGCTGGAGAGCATCCGGACACACCAGCCGTGGCTGCCGATCACCAAAACTGATGTCCTGTGTGTGAAAATTGCTGGACTGTGCCACGACTTGGGCCATGGACCTTTAGTCACGTGTTTGACGGCGTGTTCCTAGAGCTAATGAAGAGGGAGAAACTCGTGGATCAATTCTTTAAGTGGACGCATGAACAGGGTTCGGTTGACATGCTGGACTTCCTGCTCAAAGAAAATCAGATTGATGTTACAGACTACGGACTCACTGAACTAGACGTCGTGTTCATCAAGGAGCTCATTCTCGGCGGCCCGATAGCTGGTTCCAACGGCGTCCTCCGCGGTCGACCATCCTGTAATCAGCGTTTCCTGTACGATATCGTGAATAACGCGTCCAGTGGGCTTGATGTGGATAAGCTGGACTACTTCATGCGAGACTCACTCCACACTGGAGCAAAGATGTCTTGCGATACCGACCTGCTTATCCGCAACGCTCGAGTGCTGGTTGATCGCGAGGATATCGAGGGCAAAATGGTGCTTTGCTTTCCTGAGAAACTTGCGGGTCAGATTATGCAGGCCTTCAGAGCGCGGTACGAGCTTCACCAGTCCGTTTATCAACACAAAGGAGTTAGAGCCATCGACTACATGATTTGCGACCTCCTTATTGCTGCAAACGACCACATAACCATCAAAGGGAAGCGGATCTCTGAGATCGCAAGTTGCATGGAAGCTTACCAGCATTTGGACGATCGTGTGCTATTAAAGATTCAAGAAAGCGAAGTAGCCGAGCTTCAAGAGTCGAGATCGCTTTTGAAACGCATTTTCACGAAGCCGTACTACGATTTTATTGGCAAAACGGCAGTCACAGATCACTCACAACAAAAGACAGAAGATATGTTGCTGAATGAAGTGCTGCGGTGCTCTACATGTCGATCACTGGTTGACGAGAAGGACGGGGTCATTCTCGAGTTCATGCGTGTGCACTTTGGAAAAGGAAAAGACGACCCATTGCAGTACATCAGGTTTTACTCGAAGAACGCGACAGCAGGTTCTACGTGCTTCCAGCTACCTGCTTGCGCGTACGAGATGTTTACACCTAGCAAGTATCAAGAGCACTCGGTTCGGGTCTTTGTTAGAGAGCGACGTTTGGTAAGTCCAACGTGATGTTGATGACAAAAGCTTCTCTGACCAATTTTATACTTGTGGTGCGTTCAGCTGGCTCCTGTTCGAGAAGCATTCGAGCTATGGTGCCGTAAATTCAACAACTCGCAAGTCTTCCCGCTTGAGCTACTGAATTGATCATGCGTTCATGAACCGGAACAAAAAATCGTACATTAGTTAGCCTTCTACTGTGGCAACATCAACAGCTATATTTCGCATGAGATCTGGCGCCGCCACTATCGGTCTACTTTCTTCGAATTATCAGCATCGGATCGGCAATTGCATCTACGCGCTTCATAACCACACGAAAAAGATTTATGCCTTCGATAGCGCAGCTGCGGCAATTGCGGTGGCTACTTTGCCCTCCAAAAGCGATAGGTCGTCCGGTTGGGGCAGTGCGATCTAGCAACGAGAAAAACAAAACTGAGTAAGCACCAAGGCTGCAAAGATCATCCAGACTACGACACTTACATCGGAAGGAACCTCGAAGATGTAAGAATTTCCGTCGGCGTCACCTGCGATCACGTTTTTGCCGTCCATGCTCCAGCGAACCTTGTTCAGAGATTTTTCACCAACCTTCTCTGATACTGCAGGCACTTCGACATCCTTCAATATATTCCAAATGCTAACAGTGCCACTACCGTCAGCAACTGCAAACAATGCGGGGTGCACTGACGACCATCGCACGTCACAAATGTATTCGCTCGAAGGCTCGAACGATAACACAGGGGATTGAGGGTGCTCTGTGCTCCATAGCTTAACCGTTGAGTCAAGAGAGCACGTAAGTAGTAGTCCATCGCGGTGCACAGGCAGCAACGGGTTAAAATGCATAGCTGTGACTGGACCAAAATGAGAGCCTTCCTTTGAAGCTGCGTCCACAACCACCTCGCGGACTAGATCTCCCGTGCTACTGCCAAGTATGCTGGTTTTGCTCTTTTATCGGTATCCATGCCTGCGTCGTCAGATGCTCCGACCTTGTTCTTTTGCTGGTCAAGTTTGGTTGAGTACAATTTGCCAGCTTCTGTGCCAATGTAGAGCTCCTTGTTTTCCTTGCGGAAGACGGCAAACGATGTCACTGATGCCTCCATCTTCTTATCAGAGGTATTCACGGACGAATAGTTGGAAACGATCGAGAGAGCGATACGAAGATCCAGCATGTCGACGGGTTGCTGCAGCTGGTCAATATCCCACACGCACACACGGCCATCGGTGCTCGCAGAAATCAGACTACAGAACACAAAATATCGTTAGAATGCAGACCTATCAGACTTCATATAATATCGACATTCCATACTTGTACGAGGTCTTAGTGCCGACAACAGCCATAGCATAAATCGGGTGCGTGTGACTGCAAGCCGACAAAGCGGTCTTCTGAACGGGCGTGCTCTTTGCACGCGTGTCCCAGATCACAATTTGACCTGAATACGTGCCACCAATGATGATATGGCGGTCAAATGGGTTGAAGCAGGCACTAGTTACTTGAGAGTGGCACGTAAAACGGTACTCCGGTCGGCCAGGTAGAGCTGTAGACCATAGAAGCACCACGCCTTCTGTGATTGAGGCCACTTCCGTAAGAGCTGCCGCCGCAGAATTTCCCATGGTGTCCCATTGCTGGGTCGACGAGCCATCATTTTTGTCTTCATCCTCCAAGAAGTCGCGGGCTGTGTAAGCTACGAGCATAAGCTCAGGATAGAACGGTGATACGTCCACATCTGTCACGGCTCGGTGTTTGGACCACTTGTCGTCCGCAAACACAAACTGCTGCTTCAACGATTCAGTCGCTTCCTCCACCACGTTGTCCTGTTCCACGTCAGCGCCATAGTCAATCATGATATCATATTTGCTCGAGGTGTTCAATGCACGCTCAATAACGCGCGATGCTTTGTTCAGAAAGGCCTCCATGCCTTCGGACTGCATCACCGCATTCTTCTCCTCCGCCGTCAAGGTATTCGCAATGTTCTCCGCTCCAACAGTCATTTCCGTGTCCACCATCAAGTTCCGTCTAGGGGACGATGGACCAACAGATCCATCCACACTCCCCTGCTTGTGTGGAGAGTGCCCACTCTCATCAACTTCCATGTCCGTCGCTCCGTCCTGAGCACACATACACAACCAATGGTTAATTGCCATTTGTATCAATCGTTCATGATTCCATACCTCCTTGAGAGCGATCTCGTCCTCCAGCGTGATGTCCGTCTGTGTGTGCTTCGTGTACGTCTCCACCAAGGTCGGTTGGATGTGCATCTCCGCCACACTTATGACAGTAGACAGCGACGACAGCTTCTCCGCTAGAGACAGAGTATTGGTCACTTTTGTATCTTCCTCTTGAGTCGCCTCTTCCTCCTTGGCCTCCGCTTCATTCGAAGTCTTGAGGATATTCTGGATAAAGTCGTCGAACTTGCTTTCTTGTTGGCCGATCGCTTGGTTCACGCTGTCAGAGGCGGAAGAGGCCTCTTCCATTGCTCTGCCAGCGGTTAATTGAAAGAGTTTTAACGCCCACAAGAGAGCAGATACACAGAATCAGTCAGATCAAAGGAAGCTCTAGGGGTGAAGCATACTGAAGGCTACAAAGCTCAGTTGCAGACGGGAATTGCAGCTGCAGAAGCGCAAGATGAAGACGCACCTGACCGCTGCCTTGCGCTTGCGGATCTCCTCCAGCTTCTTGCGCTTCGCTTCCAGCTCCGCCGCATGTTTGGCGCGCACCGAATCCATGCTTTCCCCTCGCTCAAAATGCGCTTTAAGACTTTGAGTTTGTAAGTCGTTGCCAAATTGTAGCTGTAACAAATTGAAAATCAAGTCTTTACAGTGATAAAGATGTACAATTTTTATTTACAACTTACAAATTCCAATAGTAACATGCAACTTCAACTCTCATTTCTGAAGATCGTCTCGACATGGCGCCGGCTGGACCTCCGCTGCCGCCCGCAATTACTGCGGGTCTACTGCTCTGTTGCGTGGCTACGTCCGCTCTAACTGCTCTCATGATGCATCTCTACCTGCGCCCAGCTTCTCCTGTTCCGAGAGCTCCCACACTCGCTTCAAAATCGCCTCCAAAACAAGCGCTTCAGCCCATCGCCAAGTCAGAAGAACACACTGTTTCTCCCGTCCAGGGCCAGGGGGAGCTCCAAACATAGCTACTAAAGATCTGCAGGCTCTAGCAGCCTCAGAAATCCCCTTATCTCTGCGATTGGACGCCTACTTCAGCCCTGAGCGCCTCAAGGACTTCGACCACGTGAAACTCTTTGAAGGTTGCAGCCACGTCCTGGCTGTACTGGACGCTATCCACCCGTACTTGGACAAATTCTTCACTGAGAATTTGTGGCTCTTGGCCTCAACGGACAGAGCTCAAATCACGACTTTGCAGAGCTCCACCAGGTCAGGGAGCGATGGCCGAGGAGTGGAAGAGGACTCTGATGAGTCTGATGACTCTGACGAGCCCAGTCTCCGTCGACGCTCGTCCTCTCATCTCCGCTCGCGCTGGCGTTTGCCAGAGTGGTTGGACCCGAAGGCGACAGCGGAGATCCTCATCTATCCAGGGTGCGGTCGCAAACCTTCGCGCCGCAGAAAATCATCAACTTAGAGGAAGGAGGCGCCAAAGTCGCCAGACGACCGTCGATCGACGGCAATGGAGCTACACGACGGCCGTTTGGATGGTCGAGGTCCTCCGTGTCGCAAGAAGATGAGGAGGAGATGCCCAAGAGAAGACTGATTGTGTTGCCGGAGGCTCTTGTGTTGGGCGGGACGTTTGATCTCTCGGAAGGATCGATCTACATAGGTAAACAAGTTCGCATCGAACCGAACGTGTTTATTAAAGGTCCAGCGGTCATTGGAGCGAAGAGCACACTACGTAGTGGGACGTACATTCGGGGGATGTGATTGTCGGGAGGAACGTGGTGCTGAGAGGCGAAGTGAAGAATTCGGTGATTATGGACGACGCAGAGCTATGCCACCCAGGGTACTGCGGCGATAGCATTTGCGGGTTCAAGAGCCACTTTGGCAACCAAGTCACTACAGCAAACCTGAGCTTACTTTCTCGTTCGAATCTGACGATCAACGTGGATGGCGTCACGTACGATACTGGTAGGAAGAAAGCGGGGGTCGTTCTTGGCGACGGCAGTCAGCTGGGCTGTTCATCTGTGACGGACCCGTGCACATTGGTACAGCAGAATACTGTCGTGTACCCGCTCACACGTCTGCGCAAAGACGTCTACGGGTCGTCGCTGCTGATTAAAAACAAGCCGATGGAGAAGGGAGTGCTGGAGATTGTTCCGCTGCGAGCATCACAGCAGGCCGGAGGTGACGCGAAGATTCAGTTTTGAATTAAGTCTTGACTGCTTGAATCGAAGATCTTCTACAGCATCTCATTCGTCTTCAGCACTTCTCGTTTTCCTTACGAGTTACTACCGGTAGTATCAATAATTTACGCCAGATAGCATCCGACGGTATCCGATAGTCAGAATCTGATTTGGATCATGCTGCGTCTCCTGCTCGCCCTGGTGGTCTCCACAACGCTGTGCCGCGCCACGGAGCTCCGCCAGCTGACCGCCACGTCTTCCTTCGAGTGGGTTCCAGCCCCTCATGCTGCAGACGATCGATCTCCAGGGAGCGTGAACCACGTCAAGTTCGGCTTCAACGTGGTGCCCACCAACATCTCGACGGACCTGAACGTGGTCATGCAGACGGCTGAGAGGCCTCCCAATCTGTCGGCGGTCGTGAAGCTGGAGACCTTCACTCAGCCTGGCTGTGTCATCAGCGGCTGCCACCGCGTCAAGTGGCTGGGGATTCTGCCCCAAGAGGATTGCTTCAACCGCCAGGTCCGCAAAGTCGCCGACCAACCGGACGGCAAAAGCGTGCGGATCGACTTTGGCGGAATTTATTACGAGCATTTGCCAGCGGGGGAACTCTACGTCAAGTACGAGCGCAGAAACTACTTGACGGAGCAGGAAACCTGCACTTACGAGGTCCGCAGCGGCTACAAACGATGGTTTTAGGCTCGGATATGTGTCAGACACAAGAGAAGTCAACGAGATTCTCGAAGTCATTAACCATCAGATTCAAATTGTTCTTCTTACGATTCAATCTCCAATTCTCAGCACCAAGTGACAGTCCACCATGGCGAGCCTTTTCGACTGCTGCCGCGTCAGGAAACAAGTGGCAAACGACGGAGACGAGCAACAATGCTCCGGAACACCAAGCTACACACCGGCAGACAAGGATTCGACGACGAAGACCCGAGCACACCCAAAAATTCCAAGTATTCTACAACCATGGCCGCGGACTGCACTCCACTGCTGAAAAGACGTTTGACCATTCTGATTCCGGACGCCCTCGAGTTTGAGAACGAGGATGAAAGCAAAGCTCATTCACATTCACTCTGCTGGGAAGTGATGTCGAATTCAATCAACACATTTGATGATAACTGCTCCTTACAATTTGTTTTTAGCCTTGACTTCGCTTTGTGGTTTTGCTTTGTGGGGATTGAAGCCCACTTTCATGGTCTTCTCCAAGGGGTGGAAAGTAGCTCAAGATCCGACTGCAAAAACCGCGACTGCTACCGGCGAGTTAGATGTGAAGAGAAATCCGATCGATGCTCAGTCAGAAATTGCCGAGTTCGATTCGTGGTGGAAATGGCGACGGCGTCGCAGTGCCTCCATCGGGTGGGGAAATCTCATGCTCATGACGCTCATCTTTTGTTGTCGAGTCTGTGGAGTGCTCTGTTGATCTTCCTGAACCTCGAACCGAACCAAAGCGCCAACTACATTTTGCAGACTGCTAGTTTGGATCATGGTCACTTTTGGCAATCCCGTCTGGCTCCTTCCTCTGTCCAAGCCGCGAGTGCATCACTATTGCTTGTTGTTATCGGGGTGTATTGCCACCTTCTGTATCTGCTGCATGTGCGACGACCACCACGCCGTGTTTTATCTGATGAGCTCAAGTCCAAGGGTCCAAAGACAATATTACGAAAAATGACAACCAAAGTCGACAAGCTGACTGCGAGCGAAAGGATGCAAAGACTTCCTCGTGTTATTGTACGAAAAGTGCTCAGGACAATAGCGAAATTTTATCGCGATGTAGTCTCCACCGAGGGCAAGTATCGAAAAGTGTGGGTAAGATTAGGATATCTACGCTAGGATGTTTTGGTTGTCATACTGATACCTTTGTGCTTTGTCAGAATGTACTTATGGAGATCCCAGAGATCATTTTGCAGATCCTTTCGCTGCAAGAGTACATGATGCAAGGCCTCGATTCATCTCTGCTTTATTTCTATGCTGCGCTCATGGCCACGAACGCTTTCCTTGCCTTTTATCACATACAATTCAAGTGGAACGAGGACACTCTTCACCACATTCTGAAAGACTCCATGTACGTAAAGCCAACCTGCCTAACTAAGAGACACGACAGCTGACTTCTAGTGTAATGTTTTGCATTTCCAGTGTCGATGCCATTTTCGCAGTGTTCTTCCCGGCACTCATTCTGTTCTACTCCTTCTCAGTTTTCCAAGGTGACCTCAAAGCCGTGAAAATCCGCCAGAAGTTCTTTCCCCTCGGATTTTTGAACGAAAAGCCCGCAACTTTGTCAGTGCCAAGGAGTTCAATACCTTCAGCACTGATTTCGAAAGTCTTTTGATTCACTCAGCATGGGATATTGTCCTGAAACTGGGCTTCACTCTGCTCGCGTGTTTTCGCTGGAGCAGAATCACGCGATTACTTCTTCAGCGAGAGTCCCAGGGTCATTCGCTCTCCAGCAACATAGCAAACAATTCGCAACCTGGACAACAAGTTGCCACGAAAAGCAGCAAATCGGTAGCACCACTGGATGCCGCTTCATTAAATGGATCTAGCGCCCAAGCACGAAATTTGTTTCTGCTGCCTCAATCCCGGACGATAGTTGGCGTCTTCTTTTTGATTTATGGCATCGGTTGCGTTGCTTACACCGCCTTAGCTGTGCAAGTGTCTCGCTCCGCCTGCTCTATATATCCACAGTGCGTTCAATTTGCAAACATGTGGAGACCAGACTCCTCTCGGAGGACTTGTCATTGTTTAGCGTACGTCGATCGCGATCTAGCACCTGCAAGATCTGCAGAGTTGGTGGATGTCACTCAGACTTTAGCTCAGTTGGCTAGCGCTGGTAAGCTTCGAACCGTTCAGCTTGTCAATCGCCTGATCAATGGATCGCTGCCTGTCGAAATGTCCTCATGCACTGGTCTTCGAAACTTGTAAGCTGTCGAAATGCCCTCGTCACGATTGTCTCCTAACGCTCACTGTTTGCTTGTTGCAGAGTATTGATCCACACAGGGGTGGAAGTCTTCCCTTCTTGGGTCTCCACTACTTTTTCAAACATGGACTACCTGTAAGACCAATTTCTCTCTTGTGCACTGCAATGCTAACTAAGTCTAACCCTGTTGAATGTACCTCTTGTCGAAGCCATATTGAAGGAGACACCTCCAGCACCAATCTCGTGGAGCTACCAAATGATTTTTTCAACTCGATGTCGAAGATTCACACCATTCACCTCTCGTACCTCTCGAACTTGTCAAGTCTTCCTCCTTTGGTCGGTCTTACGGCGCTCGAAAGCGTCTACTTCGGGTACCTCGACAGCATCAAAGAGCTTCCGTCGATGGAGGGTCTCTCGTCCATTCAAGTGATTGCAATGGAAAGCCTTCCACAAGTTCGCTCGCTTCCAGAAATCGCTTCGTACCAGGACACGCTCGAGATGGTCTTCATCCAGGACATGCCTGCTTGCTGCAGCGGATTCCTCAGTGACGGCACTTGCAACACCACCTTTCTAAACTGCTGCCAAGAGGAATCTTTGCAAGACCAAAGCAGCAGCAGCAGCTTCAATACCGATAGCTCATCGTCACCAACGTGTTTGCGTTTGCCTGGGGACAGCAACCTTCTTCCGACGAATGCGTCACTCGCAATCCTCAACCAGTTTGCAGCCAATGTCTCCAACTTTTGCGACTCTGCCCAAGCTTCATGCCCGTACATTTTAGCGAGTCACCTCCTGAAAAGCATGGACATTTGCGACGGCGTGCTCTACCGAGTGCACGTCCGAGGCTAACGGCGTTGGGATCTGCTTCAACCAAGACATGGGGCCTGTGCAGTGCGTGCACTCGCAATCGACTGTCGATATGCGGGAGGCTGAGATTGCAGCAGGATGCGAGTGCGACGTAGTAGAGGAGCAGTGGCTCGGATGCACATGAAGTAGGTAACTACCGTAGAGCGCAATACACATTGCTTCGACGTGTTGTTGCTGGCCTTCGCTTACGAAGCGAAGCTGATCTGCCTTGCGACTGCAACTTCAACTGAACCAGATGAGCCTGCGTTGCGTTTTACAAGCGACCGATGCCCCGGCTCTCCAAGGATTGACCACAGCTCCGGCTTGCATCATGACACCGGAGACTCCCCACCAGCAAAATTTGGCACCGCGGTGGTGCGTGGTGCGCTTCCCGAACCGCCCCCATCGCTGGCGAAGCATCTGGTGGTGCCACAGAAAGCGACATACAAAAGCGATCGGAGTCGACAAGTTTTGCCACGTCGGTCTTGAGACCGGAGACCAAGCACTAGCTATGCATGGACCACCGCCATAGATATGCGCAAACGTCCGGACGCGCGCCATGTGCTCCTTTCTCAATGCTGCGTCCTGCCCTGTCCACGAGAGTATTCCACGTTTGGTCACGAGCCATTCACTCATCCTGCGGGTGTCGGCGTCGATCGGGTCTGCCGTTGAGCTCCAGCATTCGCCCTCCCGATGTCCGCGGGACAGACATTACTCCCCTCCGGGGCGTCCGAGACGCGTCGCTCGGCCTTCTTCACGCTCGAAGATGCCAAGATCAGCTTCAGCATCATCTGCTGCGTGTGCGGCATTGGAACGCTCGCCATGCCCTCAATTTCGCTCGTGCGGGGCCTGTGTACGGCACCATCGCCATGGTCTTGATGGCTTTCGCCAATATCTACGCGACGGTGGCACTGTCCAGAGTCATCCTCGTTGCGCCCCCGTCGGTCAAGACGTTCAGTGATGTCGGTGAATGGGTCCTCGGCAAGACCGGCCGGTACCTCGTCAATGTGTCGCAGCTGCTTGTGTGTTTGCTGCTACCTTGTGCCTTCCTGGTGCTTGGCAGCACGTTGCTTGACGTGCTGTTCCCCGACTCGTTCAGCCAGATTTTCTGGATCATCTTCGTGGCCATCACTGCCGTCCCAGCGTGTTTGATCCCGACACTTAAAGCGGCAGCTATGGTGGCGTTCATCGGCTGCATGGGTACCGTCATCGCCGATGTGGTTGGCGTCGGTGTTCTTGAGTGGGAGATGCGTGGCCACCCAAGTCCTCCGGCGCCTGATGTCACTCTTCACCAAGTCTTGACCGCTTTTGGTAACCTGTCGCTGGCGTACGGCGTCGCCGTCTTGATCCCAGACTTACAACGTCAGCACTCGCAGCCGAAACGGATGCCTCGTGTCATTGTGGTCAGTCTAGGTATCGGGTCTGCATTCTTCCTGGCCGTGGCTATCGCTGGCTACGTTGCTGGCGGCTGTCAACTCTCTGCGAACTTGCTGTTTTCGATTGTGAACATCGCGGACCCGTCATCACCGTCGGCATTGGGCTTCGTCCCGGACCACGGCGCTGTCATTATGGCGTATATGTTCATGCACTTGCACGTTGTTATCGTGCTGTCAACAGTATTGCAGCCGCCGTTCTACATGGCTGAACGTCTCATCCTGGGTATGCACAAGAGCGAACATGTTGCAGTGATCGACAACGTCCAAGACAAGCCAGAAGACAACGATGGCTGGGAAGAACTTCGGGAGAAGATGTCGTCCAGCATGCCAGTCGCGAACTCCGACCGACGTGACGCACCAGATCTTGAAAGCAACCTGGACTCGACAACCGAAACGCTATCGCAGTCGGCCAAGCGAGAGCAAGTGGAAAGGGACCACGACGAGGCTCAGATGTCGAACTATAGTGGAGCGAGAAACATCATCCGCTACGTCAGTCTTCGCATCGTTATCATGGCATTGCTCGTGGCTGCGGCCATCGGATTCCGCGACCACTTCCTTGACCTCGTCGACTTTACCGGCGCGTCCGCCATCACTGTGTGCTGTCTGGTGCTGCCGCTCGTGTTCTACCTCAAGGTTTTCTGGAACGACCTGCCTATCTACGAGCGCTTCATTGCGGCCGTCGTGATCGTTGTCTGCACCGTTGTGGGCTGCTACGTGATGGTCTATGCAGGTAAAAATCTGTTTAGCCCGGATTCGGGCGGAGCTACGTTCCCGTACTGCCCAGCGGAGTACCAGGAGGAGCCTTACTACGTTCGCAACACTACCGCTTCGGGTTGAGCCGATCCATGACGAGCTTAGATCCCAATCGCAGGAAACCTTCAGGGCAGGACCCCACCACGTCCGTGCCGCCGTTGTTTGATCAATATACACCCTAATATCCCCACACTTTTCTAACTCCTGGGAGTTGTCTAAAGGTGAAGGTGCATGTCATGCAAGAAGCGCAGGTGACGGTGTCTGCTAAAGATTGGATGACCCTTTTCTCTCTTGGAGATTGGACGTCTGAAGCAGCCCGGCTCTACCATCAGCTGTCGCGTCACAATTGTACGCGTTCGTCTGCAGATCCTGCACCCAGCTTGTTTCGCCAGACTCGCCAACGTTTTGCCAACCAGCTCGTCTTTGACGTCACAAGACCTTCTTAGGCAGGTTCAAGTCGGCCCAGTTGCAGCTCGCGACTCGCACCGCCGACCGCAAATCGTACTGACGGAGAGCTCTCATCCGGATGGTGTTGGGGACCCTGCTATGTCTGACAAACTTTTGCGAAGTCTTCCTGAAGTGCAACAACGACACGCATCCACCAACCGTGTTGCACCGGATATCACGTGTACAGCTTGCCGGAATCTGTTGCTGCTCTGGACCACGAGTACGTTCTGCCCCAAGCTGCAACAACGGTCGGGTCTAACACCGCCACTCGGAAACTATCCAAACACCGAAGCGAACTCGATTCGCCCGACGGTTGTTTGGCCCCCAGCCCACCTTCCGTCAATATGACCACGCAGTCGAAAGCCTTCCTCACGGTCGAGGATGCCAAGACCATTTTCAACATCGTGTGCTGCTTCTTCGGTATCGGCACGCTCTCGATGCCGTCCAATTTTGCCCGAGCAGGACCCGTGTACGCCACGATCGCAATGTTGCTAATGGCCTTCGCCAATATCTACGCGACGATTGCACTGTCCAAGGTGATGCTGGTGGCCCCCGCATCGGTCAAGACGTTCACCGACGTGGGTGACTGGGTGCTCGGCAAGACCGGACGGTACCTCGTGATCGTGTCCCAGCTCCTGGTGTGTCTGCTGCTGCCGTGCGCCTTCCTGGTGCTAGGCAGCACACTACTCGACGTGTTGTTCCCGGACTCGTTCAGCCAGATCTTCTGGATCATCTTCATGGCCATCACAGTCGTTCCTTCGTGCTTGATCCCGACTCTGAAGGCCGCTGCTTCTATCGCCTTCGTCGGATGCCTGGGCACGCTCATCGCCGATGTCGTTGGAGTGAGCATTCTTGAGTGGGAAATGCGCGGCCACCCGTCGATTCCGACCCCGGATATCACTCTGCACCAGGTGCTCACGACGTTCGGTAACCTCTCGCTCGCGTACGGCGCCTCCGTTGTGGTTCCGGACCTTCAACGTCAACACTCGGAGCCCAAGCGCATGCCACGCATCATCCTAGTGAGTTTGGGAGGCGGATCAGCATTTTTCTTGGCGGTGGCCATCGCGGGCTACGTTGCTGGCGGCTGCCAACTATCGGGTAACCTGTTGTTCTCGGTCGTGAACACGTCAGACCCTTACTCAGCGTCGGCGCTGGGCTTCATCCCGAACCGGGGCGCCGTTATCATGGCGTACCTGTTCATGCAGATTCATATTACCATTGCTTTCTCGACGGTGATTCAGCCACCGTTTTACCTGGCCGAGCGCTTCATCTTGGGCATGCACAAGCACAACATGGAAGGAAGCCACGGCCACGCTGGTGGTGCGATTGAGCTGCAAGAGAAGTTATCATCTGCATCAGCTGCGTCGCCCGTAGTGACTTCCGAGCCGCTGACAACTACCGACCTTGAAAGTAACTTCGTTTCAGCGAACGAGCAGGGCCGAGTACTGACGGCGGAAGAGGAGATGAAGCACAAGGAAGAGCAGGAGCTCTCCGAGTACTCGGGAGCAGGGACTGTGATGCGCTACGTTACGTTGCGCATTTGTATTATTGCAGTGCTCGTGGCAGTGTCCATCGGTCTACGCGACAACTTCCTGGATCTTGTTGACTTTACTGGCGCCTCGGCCATCACGGTGTGCTGCCTTGCGCTGCCCATTGGGTTCTACCTCAAGGTGTTCTGGAAGTCTCTTCCTATCTACGAGCGCGTGGTAGCAGTTCTCGTCATTACCATTTGCAGTGTCGTGGGCTGCTACGTGATGATCTACGCTGGTAAGAATCTCTTCAACCCCGACACGGAGACGGCGATGTTCCCGTATTGCAAGGTGGAGAACCAAATGGAGCCTTACTACGTGCGAAATGCGACCACCGCCAACTGAGCCAAGACAAGCTAAACGAGACACCGGTAGTGCATCGTTAGGATTAGGAAACCCAACAATATTCTATCTGGAGTTAGTCCTCCTTCGCTCACGACAATGGCGTTCCACTACGACAAACTCTCGCCACTGAAGTTAACTGAGACCAACATGGGCGCCAAAGGATCTCTTGACCTGCTTGAAGTCTTTTCCGGTGCTCTGCCATAGACGCGGCAATGCGACTTACATCCGTCTCTCCAGCGGATGGTTGACATCGCTTGCTCGTAACGTGCCCTGCCTGCGCATTCGTGCGCACGGATACGCGTGAACGGGACACGTCGACGCGGGACTGTCTGTCTCCGTCGGTGACCATCTCTCGACGTTGTACTTCGATTGATCAGCCACCCAACACTGCTTTGCCCGGTTTGCACTTTCCTAGCCAAGCTCTCACTCTTCGATTGATCGGCTCCGCATCCAAGTCGACATGGCCGCGAATCAAGCTGCAACGACCCGGAAGGCGTTTTTCACCCTCGAGGATGCCAAGATCAGCTTCAACGTCGTGTGCTGCTTCTGCGGTATCGGCTCGCTGTCCATGCCGTCCAATTTTGCTAGAGCTGGACCCGTGTACGGCACGATCGCACTTGGCCTGATGGCTTTCGTGAACATCTACGCAACGATTGCACTGACGAAGGTGATGCTGGTGGCTCCTGCCTCAGTCAAGACGTTCACCGACGTGGGTGACTGGGTCTTCGGCAAGACTGGACGCTACCTCGTCATGATCTCTCAGCTCCTGGTGTGTCTTCTATTGCCGTGCGCTTTCTTGGTGCTGGGAAGCACGCTGCTCGACGTGTTGTTCCCGGACTCGTTCAGCCAGATCTTCTGGATCATCTTCATGGCGATCACGGTTGTGCCTGTGTGCTTGATCCCGACATTGAAAGAGGCCTCGTCAGTGGCGTTCGTCGGTTGTCTGGGCACCATCATCGCCGATGTCATTGGCGTGAGCATCCTCGAGTGGGAAATGCGCGGCCACCCGTCGATCCCGACGCCTGACATCACTCTCCACCAAACAGTGACTGCATTCGGTAACCTCGCATTGGCTTACGGCGCGGCAGTCGTGATCCCTGATCTGCAGCGGCAACACTCCCAGCCGGAACGCATGCCCCGTATCATCCTTCTGAGCATGGGAGCAGGAACGGTTCTCTTCCTTGCAATCGCTATCGCCGGATACCTTGCGGGTGGCTGCCAACTCTCGGGCAACCTGCTATTCTCTGCTGTGAACACATCAGACCCGTACTCCGCTTCGGCTTTGGGTTTTATCCCCAGCCGGGGCGCTGTGATCATGGCGTACATGTTCATGCATGTGCACATTACAATCGCCTTCTCGACGCTGTCGATGCCGTCGTTCTACATGGCGGAGCGCTTTATCCTGGGAATGCACAAGGATAAGCCGATTTCCAATGTTGAACAAGATCAAGAACAGTTTGCCTTGCGCGAGAAGCTGTCGTCGGTAGCCAACGAATCTGAACCAGTGACTACGCCGGACCTCGAATGCAACTACACGTCTGCGAAGGACAACGTTCAGCAAGGGAGGATACTCATCACGACGAGCTCGCCGAGTACAAAGGCGGACTGAACGTCCTCCGGTACGTCCTTCTTCGACTCGCTATCCTCGTGGTACTCGTGGTCATCTCCATCCTGCTGCGGGACAACTTCCTCGACATTGTCGACTTCACCGGTGCGTCGGCTGTTACTGCGGGCAGTCTGGTACTTCCGCTCGCATTTTACCTCAAGATCTTCTGGTCCAAGCTGCCGGTGTACGAGCGCGTGGGGTCGATCCTGATCATCGTCGTCTGCACTGTGCTGGGCGTCTATGTGATGATCTACGCGGGCAAGAACCTGTTCAACCCTGACTCGGACTCGGCCATGTTCCCGTACTGCTCGACCGAGCACCAGTCGGGTCCGTACTACGTTCGGAACGTCACCACGTCAGACTAAGAGCAACAGTTTTAGGAGTCATAGCTAGCATAATCACCAACTTCAACCGTTTGTGCGCCCACTTTCGTCTTGATGATCCCTTCGACTAACTGAAGACGTCAATCAGCACACCTCAAGTCGAAGTGCCAAGGTTCGGCCAATGTTTCGACGCCGTCGATGATGAGACGCTGGAGGGCGATCAGCGATATGCGCGACTAGCAAGTTAAACCAGTGGTGGTGGAACGTGTTAAGGCGGGGCCATTGATTCGACGCGGGTCATGTTCAGACGCACGGCCGTCAATGCTCAGCGCTGACAGTGTCGCCACCAGTTCTAGATAGACGACGCAGCGTTGTCTACAGCGAGTGCGTTGACGCACCAGTCTGGTCTATTTAGGCTGCTCTGGGCGAACTTATAGCTAAACATTTAGTGAAGGAAGGCACCAAGTGAGGCAAGCGCTACACGAGTGCGGTGTCGACAGTAACTAGAAGGACAAGTGTAGATTCACTCTCTATGGGGCTTATTCATCACGTACGGGCATGGCATGTACTGCTTTACTACTCGTGCCGTAGCCATCAGTATCCCTTCCTTCTACACCGACCGTACCGGTCTGCACACAGGCCGAGGTGCCAAAGTACTACACAGTGTCAAGGTTAGTCCCGCAAATCGGGGTCTCCGTTGGCCATTGTTCCCTGTATCCATACGAGCCCACAACTTTCGCACTTAGTTGCCATCCACGTTGCCATTTTTGCTCGTCCTGATCCCTTTCTCGACAAGGATACATCTCCATCAGGGCAGTGCAATCGGGCGGTGGCGCTGTGCGAGTGTGTTGTCTCATCCCGCTTGTCTTGCTTGAGCTTATTTGACGGAGGCCACGGTAATCTCGACGTCTCTAGCAAAGTATATGGCAATCCCGGCGACCTCAGTGATACCACGATTGCATCGACATTGTCGTTTACTTCCAAGAGGATAACACAACGACCGATTTGAACGCCATGGGCGATGTAGGCGAACAGCAGGCGAAAACCATGACTACCCACTTCCATCAACAGTGGGGCTCCATAACACATCAGATCATCGACGATGACGATGACATCCACAAGGGCAGCACCACTTACGGCTTGTACGCTGACGAACGCTGTGGTGAGACTGATGGCTCTGGCGAATACCACGGCTATCTTCTTCACCAACCTCGCCATCAATTTGTTGCCGCAACATACGAGTTTATCGACGATGACGATGATTTCCACGAGGGCAATGCATTGGCGGCTTGCACACCACTGACAACTTTGGCGAAGACCATGGTGATCGTGACGACTCTGGCGAATGCTACGACTATCTTCGCTGCCAACGCCAACCTCTCCATCATTCGGTTGCCCCCGCATCGCACGAGATCATCCGTTTCCCGCCATTCCATGTTTGATTGCGTTCTGCATCTCTGCATCGTTCACGTGTTCGTGTTGCGTACCATATCTTCATTCTTGCATCGACGATGTGGCGGCACGGGCCTCCAGATGAACGCGACTAACCAATTGGTGTTCACGCTGGGCCTGCTCTAGCATGAGGACTTTGGCACGTGCGGCCTCGCAATCACAAACGCCTCTTGTAAACAATCCACAGTCAGTTCATCGTCCATTGCACGAGAGTCTTCCCCCTAATCCGGTTTTCAAGTACAAGTGGCAATGACAACTTTGACACGCAGACACTTTACTGTTCGTCTATACAACATTATTTGACTGGTCTGTAGGTGCCTAAAAGCCTTCCCAGTTACCTTGGGGCTTATGCTCCTTCCACGACTCAAACTCCAAAATGTCCTCTTTTGCAACCTTGGGGAAATATTTGGTGTCGATTTCGCTCGCAACGTCAGGTGTCCACGGTGTCGCCATTTTCCGTTGCGTTAGGGATTCCCAGTCAAAATCGTCAAGCCACTGCTCCTTGCGAACATCCAACACGGAGCCTTCAATCATCGACGCTCGCTTCTCTGGTTGACGTTGCAGTAGAGCTAAAACCACCGACTTCCAAGTTGGATCGCAGTCTCCAGGGAACGAAATAATCCCCTGAAGGATATTCCGACATACCGATAGATGATCTTCATCCGGTGACGAAAAGGGTGAGTCGCCCATAACCATCTCGTAGATAAGCACACCGACCCCCAACAATCAACCGCTACCCCGTGGCCGATTCCGAGGATAATTTCCGGGGCCAAGTATTCGGGCGTCCCACACAGTGTGTACGTCTTGCCAGTTAACTTCTTGGCAAAACCGAAGTCCACCAGTTTTGCGTAGCCGATCGAGTCCAACAAAATGTTTTCAGGTTTCAAGTCGCGGTAGATAATGTTGTGTTCGTGCAGATACCCGAGCGCCTTAATACAACACGCAGCGTAGAACCGAGTGTCGTTCTGCGACAGCAAAATAGGGACCCCTGACGGGGTCACAATGCGTCGGAAAAGTTCTCCACCGCCTAAGAGCTCGGTCACGAAATAGATCTTTTTCTCGTCTTGCAAAGTTGCGTAGCACTTGAGGAGGAATTGTGAGTCAATCTGAAGCAACAAATCCTTCTCGCTGTAAATGTGGTGTGTCTGGCGGAATTTCTCGAGTCTGGACTTCCACATTTCTTTCACCGCTACATATCGCCCTGTGGGTACATGCTCTGCCATGTGCACCACGCCGAAAGAACCCATACCAATAGCACAAATCTTCTTCAGACTCGAGAGCGTGATGCTATGCGCGAAGAGCTTGTCGCTGCTTACGACTTCCTTTTGTCTTGCTAAGTCGTGTAGATCACCTCTCACAGCTTCAAAAATATGGTCGAAATCGTGGCTGGTAAAAGCAAAGCACTCCACTTTCGTGCAAGCCACAATTGAAGCCGGTTGGCTACGCCGGTCAAGGATAGCCAACTCGCCAAAAGTATCACCAGGCTGGATGCGAGCAACTTCAAGCATAGGGGCCGGCGGTTCTACAGCACCACCTGCTTGATTAGGAGGGAATTTGTGGACGGGGGATGGAGGATTAGAGCAGGACGAAGCAGTCGAAGATGATCGAGACTTGGGCTGCTGCAGTCTTTTGCCTCGCCCTCTTTAAGGATGTAGAAAGTTCCTCCTTCGTCCCCTTCGTTGAGAATCGTTTCCCCGGTTCGAAGTGGACGATGCGAGCCGAGTCCAGCAGTTTCTTCTTCAATGCATACGGAACCTTCTTCATCACAGTGATATTCTCCAGTGTGCGGAGCATACGGTTGTGGTCTAGCACTTCCTGAAGCGGGCCTAACACTGATGTGAAGGTCTGCTGATCCAGCGCAATCAGTCGTGCATCAGTTTGTGCGACGACAGTAGCAGAACGTGGTTCAGATGACAATAATGCGCGTTCCCCAAAGTAATCGCCCTCTTTCAGTTCAACCTTCACAAGTGCAGTTCCAATGTCCGTGCACACCACCTTGCCTGATTGAATCATGTACATCACACGTCCAGGTTCACCCTTGTGCACGATGGTATCACCTGGGCGATATTGCAGCAAGTGTACCGAAGTCGCTAGCATTTCGAGCTGTTCAGCAGTTAAACTACTTAGCAAGGTTACTTTCTTGAGCGCGTCCAGCGAACTCTGGTAGGTATCCAGCGATTGCTGAGCTGCAACGTAGCGAAAGTACTTGCCAGGCAGTGCAAATAATGAGCCAGCTGCCTTGCTATCCGCGATCACGGTGGCCGTGCGTTTAGCACGATAAATGAGCCCTAGCTCGCCGAAGGTAGAACCGACAACTAACCGGTTGATCATGTGACCATCGCTAGCCATCACATCGAACCTCCCTGATCGCACCACATAAAAATTATCGCCAATTTCACCCTCCACTATCACAGTCTCACCAGCATTCACCTCTTGCACGAACATGCACTTCGCCAGAGACTGTAATTGTTCTGTCTGCATACACGAAAAATCACATTTCCTCGGAGTGCAGCCACAACAACGTCCTGCTCCTGCTGTTTCAATTGAGGACCATCCGTGTTACCGCCTTGTTGAATCAGCAGCGTCACTTCTTCGCTATCAACGACATCAAACCCGGCCGAGTCGCGGATATTAGGCCGCCGGAAGCGAACCATTTCGGACAGCACTCCTTCATGGACCTGCGCCACACTTGGGGTTTTCACAAAGGGCCCGGACGATGCACTTTGGGACCCCTCACTCGCGTCTTCATTGTCATCAGTTTGCCGCTGCACGGAGCTGACACAGCCCATTTTCAGCACAGCAGGACGAAAAGTGTCGAGAAACTTGTGTAGTTCAAAGCTTGCCGTGTATCACTGAATGCACGGTTAAGCGTAAAATTCGGCAATGACCATGCTAGCGAACCAAGTTAGCACAAGCATCGACAAGGCAATCGCACTGCATTGCGCGGCAAATTCAATCCGTTTCGGCCCTAATTATGGGGCATCAAACCCATGGATGCACCATCGCAAAGCCTGTGTCCCAACGTCAATTCTTTCGTGGAACCACCGATACTTTTCGATCGAGACGAGTCAAACGTGGCGTTGAAGTAGTACTGAAGTCATGCATCGCCTCGGTGTCCGTCATGCGGAGGTGGCCGTGATCAGCGACGAGCTGATCAAGAAAGTAGCCTGTGCAGACCTTGACCCTGCCAACAACAACGCCATCAACGAGGCCGACCAAAGTGTGGACTTCATTAAGCTGCAGACGCTGTCGTTGTCCTTCCAGAACATTTTCAAGATGGAGAACCTAGAGACGCTGCGTCACTTGGTAAAGCTTCAGCTGGACAACAACGTCTTGCAAGAGATCGACGGAATAGGCCACCTTGTGCATCTCGAGTGGCTCGATCTGTCGTTCAACAATATCTCCACCATTAAAGGCTTGGAGAATCTCACGGAGCTCACGGACTTGAGTCTTTATAACAACTGTATCTCGAAACTCGAAAACCTTGACACACTGAAGAAGCTCCAGGTAAGAAGCTGCTTGAGCCAGTTGCAGTGTTGCCCCTGATTCCTAACTCTGAGTGTCCAGGTTTTATCGATAGGCAACAATCAGCTGCCTTCAACCGAGGGCTTGTTGTACTTGAAATGTCTTGAGAAGCTGCGTGTGCTTAACTTGAGTGGCAACCCCGTGTGCTCAGACCCGGAGTACCGACCGTAAGTACTTCAGCTGCATTAGGGGCAAGGGTAAACTCCTAATGCTTGTGCGTATTCTCGTTCCATAAAGCTTTCTGCTTGCACATTTGGAGAAGCTCCAGTACTTGGACTATGCGCTCGTGGACGAGAACGAGACCGTCCAGGCACGAGAGCAGTACCAGGATGAACTAGAAGAGCTCAAAGAGGTGAAAGCCATCGAAGACGCTGCGTTGGCCCGAGAAGCTGAACAGCAGAAGTACTTGTCCATGCTCAAGGACGCGAACGTGATTATCCTCGAGGTTCGCTACTTGACTCCACAGATGATACCAACAGGAATAATGATGATGCTCGCCATGTTTTGTTCTCCAGACATTGCTAACCGATATGTTCAAGGAGGATACCGAAATGAGCAAGATCGAAGTGTTGCCAGGTCTTCGCAATATAATCGACGACTATACGGAGAAGGCGAAGACTGCTGCGGAAGACGTGAAGCTCGTTCTGTTGGAGAAGCACGCCGGGTTGAGGAAGGAGGTTGATGGCTTCTCAGTGGCATACGAGAAACTTCAGACGGAGGCTCAAGAATCTAGCATTCGGGCGGTAGAAGCCCATCGCCGAGCAGCTAAACAGCTTCTGAAACAAGCTGCTGTTGCCCATACTGCTGCATCTGCAGAAGGTGATGGATCAGGATCTGCTGCAGCTTTGCAACTCCTCCACGACGCCGAGGTGTCTAGCGAAAAACTCCACAGTGAGCTCATGAATCTCGAGTCTGACGTAGTGGAGACCGCGCAAGAGTTGATTGCCGCCATGGAGAGCTCTATCGAAGCAGTTGGATCGGAGGCACGTGATATCGCCACTGAACACTTCCGGACGATTGAGGTTCTTGAGAATAACTTCTTCGAGAATGTGAGTCAGCTAGCTGTGACGTTGCTTGAGCGCATGGCTTCCGACGATGGCGAGGACGACGACTACCTCACAGACGAATGTCGCGCCATCCTGAACGATCGAGATGCTCTGAACAATGCTATCAACGGATCACACGACATTCACATCGGCAAATTGTTGTCACAAGAAGATGCCATGCGCGAGCAGAGTCTGGCAAAAGTGACTGAGATTGTCAAAGGCGCAAAAGAGCAGGAATGGACCCGAAATCGCGCTCGAATCACAGAAGTACTGCACCTCAAGGAAAAACACCTCAGCGAAGTTAACCGTGTGCGTGACGAGATCAACCGCGTCGACGAAGAGTTTTACTGAATGGTCCGGTCGGAGGTCAGCAATGTAGGAGTAGTGGGGGAGGAAACAAATTGAATGAGATTGGATGATTCAATGTCGAGTTTGCCGCAAACTGGAGTCAACTGTTTGCTGCAGTGCACAAACACCAGCCATCACGTACGACAGTTGAGCTTGCTTGCCAGAATTGAACACGATCAGGTTTGCAGGGAACTTGGGTTCTTAAAGAGCCAACACAGCCCTTAACGCCTGCCATTCTTCTACATCCATCTAAGCCGTTTTGATGTCTGTATGCGCCGAGACAACACAGCCGGGCACCTTCAGGAACGAATCAAAGTCGTACTTCACGTCCTTCGGACAACAACTCCAGAACTTGCCGGCGTCGTGGAAGACGGGCGCACCTGCGTGGTGTCTGCACGACGCTTCCGTGTTCTCCGCCACCACGTACTCCTGCTGGCAGCCAAAGTGGACGCACTTTGCCTTGCCATCTGAACGTACCGGCGGAGGAGCCTGCTGGTTGTCCTTGGCTGCTGACACAGCCGTCACCGCATTAGGATTCTTCTCGTTGTAGTCATCGATCGACTTCAGAGGCGCTGCCGGCGAGGCAGCTGTAGTTTCCGTGCCAGCAGCACTAGCAGCACTCTCTGCTGCTGCCACGGTCGGTGATGCTGCAAATTGCTCGTTGGGGCCTACAACTGAGTGGCGACCCACAACGCAAGTCTCAATCTTCTCAAAGTCGTCCCAGTCGTACACCATCTTGGACGAGCAGCACTGCCAGCCCTTCTTCATGTCGTGGAACAGCGGCGGCAGACGGTGATGACGGCACGCCTGGTCGTTGTTCTCCTCCTCCAGAAACTTCTTCTGACAGCCGTGGTTCTTGCACTGCAACATTTTCTTGTCTGAGGTAGACGTCACAGCACTCTCTGCATAAAAAATAATACAGTAAGTTCGCAATCATCGTATCACTTGGTCAATATCAATATGACTTACTTTGCACCTTCACTGGCTTCATAGTCGAGGCTCCAGCCTTGAGGAATATGTCGTCGTACTTCTGCACTGCCGTGTGCAGCAGCTCGTCTCCGAACAGCACGGCGCTGGCCTTCTTCTCCAAGTGCATCTGGGCGCCATCCAGCGTGTTCTCGGGCCTCTTCTTGTTGTAGTGCTCCACAAAGAACTGCAATGCAATACGAAATGACGCAATGATTCCAGAACCTTCCAATTTAATACTCGCGCACCTCCTTGAGATAATCGACGGAGTGGCCCGCCCACTTGGACGGCAGTGTCATCTTGAGCGTCAGCTGCAGCGTATCGGCGCCCTCCTCGTAGTGCATGTACACCTTCTTGGGCGCGGCGCCCTCAATCTTCGCTGGAGTCGTCATCTTCACTTGGTTGGTCCAGTGCAAAACTTAAAATGACAAATCAGCCAATCAGAATCGTCAACAGACAATTACTCTATAGTCGTTGCTGAAAGCGATGAATTGATGACTTGTGCGGTGGCCTAATGGCCTACGGACGTGTTGCTGGACGTGCCACGGTGAACCAGTGTTGCAGTACAACCGTTTCTTTGGAGGTCCGTCATGAAGGAATGTCGAGACATTACGAAACAATGGAAATGCACACGATCCAGATAAGAAAAGGATAGAGAATGACGAGGCCTCTTGCAATGTAGATATCAAACTCACGGGATCAACCGTGATCGCAATGAAGATGACAAGAATTTGGCTGAAAATGTTTGGAAACAACAATGCTTCCCAACACAAGAAGGCGCACGGCAATATAAAACCCAGCTGGAGCTAGGAGATGAGGACGAGGTGGCGTCCAGTACTTGCCAAAGACCCAGCCAGCCACGTTAGTTAACGTCTTGACTATGGCAGCAACATCTGGGACAGAGGTATCAATATGACATGCTAAGCATTTAGAGGGCAAATAGAACCCCATATTAGTCACTCGAAGGAAGAATGTGAGCAGAACGCCGGCCTGGACTCGGATAAAAGCATGCGCTGCATCCCCGCTCTGACTGAAGATCCGATTAGTCGTCACCGTCAGGTTACGCCGCTATGACTAGGCATCGGACGAACCGACACAGCTGCACCGGAAAAACCAATGGCGTCTTGACCGCTAGCAATGAACGCGTTGAGTTGTGGTTGGTGAGGGATACCTACTGCACTGTAACTTTGACCTCAACTACGTGCACTATTGTAAGCAGCAGGATGCTATACATCCAGTAGCTGGTGGACCGAGCCCGACAGTACAATCTTGATGTGAAGCTCGTACGGTTACGGCATCATCATCATGAACGCCGTAACTATCCCCGATCTCATAGTCACAGGTTGGTGCCATGCAGTGTTTTCATTGCTATCACAGGAACTGTTGTTACTTCCGGCACTGTAACCTGTTTTGTTTCAAGGATAGTAAGTCTACTACCACAATCGGTTGATGCCTAGGAAGTCCGAAGTGCAAATGTGTATCAATCTGTACGAATCTATTTTACAAGTTCTACACGCTGACGGGTCCGTCCTGCTTCTGCTCTTCTAGCTCACTATCGTCTTCAACTGCACGTCTGCCCTGCATCCGCACAGCCGACGGGTGTTTCTTTAACGGTGCTAACTTGGTTGATTCAAGGTATTCTTCTACGTCCAGCGCCACCTCAGCCGCCTGAAGGGTGTCGTCTCTGCTGCGATCAAGCACCTCCGCCTTCATGTCCACCACCGGCGGCGGGACATCCACCACGGTCGCTGACTCATGCAGTCGACGCAGTAGCTGCTGGAAGCGTCGGAACTTGTTGGTGACATGTGAAATTACGAGCACAGCAAGAACCGGATACAGAACTCCTCCTGCGATCACAAAGTAGACACAAGTTCCGATCTGCCAACACGTGCGTTCCGAGTCGTTTCCTAGGCAGCGGCTGAGCTGGTCCTTGTAGAACGTCGTGTTGAGTACGACTCGGAAGACACAAATGTACCAAATCACAGCTGAAGCCAAGCACCCCACCCCGTTAAACACACATAGATGCATCAGGTAGTTGTCGGCAACTGTGCAGTGTGTGGTGGTAATGAGATGCACAGCCCATACAACTGCAAGCAGTGATAGTCCGGCCATGACGGACAGCGCCAACTGCAAGAAGGTCATAGCTGTGCCGCAATAAACGTCCATGACTTGACAGTATTGCTTGTGCAGTTCCCCACCGCATCAGCACAGAACGCTTGTTGGATTGCACTGCAGTAGAACAATAAATAGCAGTCAGAGTACTGTGGAAAATAGTACTTGGCACTCTTTTTGAATTGACAACGCACCATTGCGAGCTGTACGAGTCGGCGCCACTCTCTTGTGGTGGGATCCAAAGCGAGTTGCCAGGATCGAAAGTCGCGTCGCCTACGTGTTCTGTGAAGTTGAGCCAGAGTCCCATGCCTTGCGAGTAGTAGATTGTATCGTCTCGTTCTCCCGACTGCGACAGCCACAGAGGCATGAGAGTGGCGTACCAAATCAACGGCACCAACGCCACTGCCAGCAGCACCACTGCAATGCATCAACAAGTACAATAATAGATGATTAAAGGAACACTGAGTGGCATGCACAGCAACTATATACCAGAGAGCTGCAGCAGGTTCTTCATGACGAGAGCAGATCGGCAACTGCTCACTGCAGACGGTGTAGGTAGCGAAAAAATCTGATTTTTTTATCTGGATTTTTCAAACCCAATTCGGATTGGTTAAAACACCAGTTGACCAATCAAACCAAACTTCATTTAAAATTTAAAATTCCGCGCGTATTTTTCAGTGTTTGTCGCCAAAAGACCATCACTCCGTTCCGCACTGTTGAACCATGCGGGGCGGCCAGCGAACGGACATGAGTCTCATGGTGCGTCCTCCTACCATCTCTTCAGCTTTATGCACTAACATCTAACATGTTTCATCTGCTGCAGTCTTTCCAGGGCAAGACCAACGCCATTCTGGAGCTCGGGAAGCGTCTCATTCAAGCGGAAGAAGAGTGGAAGGACAAATGCGCAGCCTTCCGGGACCTCCAGAGCCTTCTATCGGACTTTTCGCTGCAGCAGGTCAAGCTCCAGACCCAAGCAGACGCTGCAGAAGTCCCAGAAACCTTTCCAGGAAGCGCATTGGCCGTGCTTTTCTCCCCAGAGAACGTGCAAGCACTAACGCAGCCTTTCCGCGTTACACTCACGGATCTCCGCTCCACAGTGGTCAAAGAGGCCTGTACGACGCTGTCGCAGCTGGCAGAGACCCTGGGGCCGTTACGCTGCAAGATTCTCGTGCGGGACGTGTTTCCCACGTTGCTGGAGGCAAGAGGATCCTCGAATAAGGTACGATACCGTTGGATTTAGTCCTTGTTAAATGGATGGAGAGGATTCATGGCTTTAATTTAAATGCATGCAGGTGAACACGGCAGCTATTCATGGCTGTATTGAGGCTATTGTGAACGCAACGCCGAGTCGATTTGTATTGGCGCCGGTGCTGCAACTGCTAAACACTAGCAAGTACGATCCATGTAGTTTAACTCAGATGGTTGTATTTAAAACTGAGCTTCTTGTTACTGTTGTTCGTATAGAAACCGAGAAGTTCGAGAAAGCTGCATCCACTACACACATCTTGCTCTGAGTGGTTGGCGTCGATCAGTGCTGGATCGTTTCAAGATCCCTCTCCAGTCTGTTATCACGGTACGAGCTTTCCATTTACTGTATAGAAAAATATGCGTCAATTTGCTTTTTGCTAGTACTCATGAACTCATGTGTAGACCTCGTTGAGTGATGCTTCACCTAAAGGGAGACAAAAAGCACGCGAGTGTTACTGGTAAGCATTAAATTAGTAATAGTGTGGATCATATTGCGTGCTAAGCGTGAATCGAATTGCATGAAGGAAGTATGCCGCACTGTGGCCCGATGAGGCTAAAAGGTGAGTTGAATGATCTGACTACGAGTTGATTCTACCCACATTACTAACTCTTTGCAGACTGAAAGAGTTGTTAGATGACGGAGTGAAAAAGCATTTGAAACGAACTCAAGAAGAAGTTAGCCTCACCAACTCTGTCCAGGTAATCTTTATGCTACCTGATCTTGATAGGCGCCTACACTGCTATGCATATTATACTGACGACGCCATTTTACCAGCCCAATAAGCGAAGACATTTGGCAACAATCACAAACACAGTATCTTCAAAAACTGCGGGGAAAAAAGTGTCTGAGAGATGCGAGGCAAAACCTGCCGGCCAGTCATTAAACGCACCGGACAAAAGTTTTCTTTGCAGCATAGGTCAGGAACAAAACTGCAGTCAGCTCGCGAGACAGAAGTTATCTCCTATGCATTAGTGATGGATAACACGTCGAAGATGACTACTCTGTCAACCTATCGCGAACAAGGTGGTGAAGCTCAATCAAGTCGAAGACCAAGATCATCTTTAAAAACACCTCGAGAAGGGCCGATACCTACGAAAATTCCAACATCTCCTAATTTGGCGAATACCAGGAAAATGGTAATATCTCAACCTACTGGCAGGCGACAAGATCATCAGAGTTTCTTGGAGAATAAAGTTGTTCAGCTTCAAGATGAGAACGCCGCGCTACTAGAGAAATTACAGAATCATGCTCAAAACACGAAGCATTTACACGAACAAATCCAGATGATGACTGAAGAAAAGATATCTGATGAAGAGCGAAATAAACGAGCACTGGGTACTGCACATACGTCGCAGCTGGAGAGCGAGTTGGCTTCTGTCCATGCGGAACTGAAATCGGTGACGTCAAGGCTGGAGGCCACGAGCGCGCAGGCCGGGGACCAGGTTAGTGCGCTTGCGAGTGAGAAGGCTACGCTGGAGCAGCGGTTGTCGTCGCAGGGTGTGCAGCTGGCGGAGCTTCGCACGCAGCAGAGCGCTGCTGTGACTGCGCTAGAAGAGGAGAAGAGTGCGCTGGCGAACAAGGTATCTGCTTTGGAGAGCGGTCAGTCGGAGGCGAGGGCTCAATGCAGTGAAAAGGACGACCGCGTGGCGCAGCTGGAGAGCGAGTTGGCTTCTGTCCATGCGGAACTGAAATCGGTGACGTCAAGGCTGGAGGCCACGAGCGCGCAGGCCGGGGACCAGGTTAGTGCGCTTGCGAGTGAGAAGGCTACGCTGGAGCAGCGGTTGTCGTCGCAGGGTGTGCAGCTGGCGGAGCTTCGCACGCAGCAGAGCGCTGCTGTGACTGCGCTAGAAGAGGAGAAGAGTGCGCTGGCGAACAAGGTATCTGCTTTGGAGAGCGGTCAGTCGGAGGCGAGGGCTCAATGCAGTGAAAAGGACGACCGCGTGGCGCAGCTGGAGAGCGAGTTGGCTTCTGTCCATGCGGAACTGAAATCGGTGACGTCAAGGCTGGAGGCCACGAGCGCGCAGGCCGGGGACCAGGTTAGTGCGCTTGCGAGTGAGAAGGCTACGCTGGAGCAGCGGTTGTCGTCGCAGGGTGTGCAGCTGGCGGAGCTTCGCACGCAGCAGAGCGCTGCTGTGGCTGCGCTAGAAGAGGAGAAGAGTGCGCTGGCGAACAAGGTATCTGCTTTGGAGAGCGGTCAGTCGGAGGCGAGCGCTCAATGCAGTGAAAAGGACGACCGCGTGGCGCAGCTGGAGAGCGAGTTGGCTTCTGTCCATGCGGAACTGAAATCGGTGACGTCAAGGCTGGAGGCCACGAGCGCGCAGGCCGGGGACCAGGTTAGTGCGCTTGCGAGTGAGAAGGCTACGCTGGAGCAGCGGTTGTCGTCGCAGGGTGTGCAGCTGGCGGAGCTTCGCACGCAGCAGAGCGCTGCTGTGGCTGCGCTAGAAGAGGAGAAGAGTGCGCTGGCGAACGAGGTATCTGCTTTGGAGAGCGGTCAGTCGGAGGCGAGCGCTCAATGCAGTGAAAAGGACGACCGCGTGGCGCAGCTGGAGAGCGAGTTGGCTTCTGTCCATGCGGAACTGAAATCGGTGACGTCAAGGCTGGAGGCCACGAGCGCGCAGGCCGGGGACCAGGTTAGTGCGCTTGCGAGTGAGAAGGCTACGCTGGAGCAGCGGTTGTCGTCGCAGGGTGTGCAGCTGGCGGAGCTTCGCACGCAGCAGAGCGCTGCTGTGGCTGCGCTAGAAGAGGAGAAGAGTGCGCTGGCGAACGAGGTATCTGCTTTGGAGAGCGGTCAGTCGGAGGCGAGCGCTCAATGCAGTGAAAAGGACGACCGCGTGGCGCAGCTGGAGAGCGAGTTGGCTTCTGTCCATGCGGAACTGAAATCGGTGACGTCAAGGCTGGAGGCCACGAGCGCGCAGGCCGGGGACCAGGTTAGTGCGCTTGCGAGTGAGAAGGCTACGCTGGAGCAGCGGTTGTCGTCGCAGGGTGTGCAGCTGGCGGAGCTTCGCACGCAGCAGAGCGCTGCTGTGGCTGCGCTAGAAGAGGAGAAGAGTGCGCTGGCGAACAAGGTATCTGCTTTGGAGAGCGGTCAGTCGGAGGCGAGGGCTCAATGCAGTGAAAAGGACGACCGCGTGGCGCAGCTGGAGAGCGAGTTGGCTTCTGTCCATGCGGAACTGAAATCGGTGACGTCAAGGCTGGAGGCCACGAGCGCGCAGGCCGGGGACCAGGTTAGTGCGCTTGCGAGTGAGAAGGCTACGCTGGAGCAGCGGTTGTCGTCGCAGGGTGTGCAGCTGGCGGAGCTTCGCACGCAGCAGAGCGCTGCTGTGGCTGCGCTAGAAGAGGAGAAGAGTGCGCTGGCGAACAAGGTATCTGCTTTGGAGAGCGGTCAGTCGGAGGCGAGCGCTCAATGCAGTGAAAAGGACGACCGCGTGGCGCAGCTGGAGAGCGAGTTGGCTTCTGTCCATGCGGAACTGAAATCGGTGACGTCAAGGCTGGAGGCCACGAGCGCGCAGGCCGGGGACCAGGTTAGTGCGCTTGCGAGTGAGAAGGCTACGCTGGAGCAGCGGTTGTCGTCGCAGGGTGTGCAGCTGGCGGAGCTTCGCACGCAGCAGAGCGCTGCTGTGGCTGCGCTAGAAGAGGAGAAGAGTGCGCTGGCGAACGAGGTATCTGCTTTGGAGAGCGGTCAGTCGGAGGCGAGCGCTCAATGCAGTGAAAAGGACGACCGCGTGGCGCAGCTGGAGAGCGAGTTGGCTTCTGTCCATGCGGAACTGAAATCGGTGACGTCAAGGCTGGAGGCCACGAGCGCGCAGGCCGGGGACCAGGTTAGTGCGCTTGCGAGTGAGAAGGCTACGCTGGAGCAGCGGTTGTCGTCGCAGGGTGTGCAGCTGGCGGAGCTTCGCACGCAGCAGAGCGCTGCTGTGGCTGCGCTAGAAGAGGAGAAGAGTGCGCTGGCGAACGAGGTATCTGCTTTGGAGAGCGGTCAGTCGGAGGCGAGGGCTCAATGCAGTGAAAAGGACGACCGCGTGGCGCAGCTGGAGAGCGAGTTGGCTTCTGTCCATGCGGAACTGAAATCGGTGACGTCAAGGCTGGAGGCCACGAGCGCGCAGGCCGGGGACCAGGTTAGTGCGCTTGCGAGTGAGAAGGCTACGCTGGAGCAGCGGTTGTCGTCGCAGGGTGTGCAGCTGGCGGAGCTTCGCACGCAGCAGAGCGCTGCTGTGGCTGCGCTAGAAGAGGAGAAGAGTGCGCTGGCGAACAAGGTATCTGCTTTGGAGAGCGGTCAGTCGGAGGCGAGGGCTCAATGCAGTGAAAAGGACGACCGCGTGGCGCAGCTGGAGAGCGAGTTGGCTTCTGTCCATGCGGAACTGAAATCGGTGACGTCAAGGCTGGAGGCCACGAGCGCGCAGGCCGGGGACCAGGTTAGTGCGCTTGCGAGTGAGAAGGCTACGCTGGAGCAGCGGTTGTCGTCGCAGGGTGTGCAGCTGGCGGAGCTTCGCACGCAGCAGAGCGCTGCTGTGGCTGCGCTAGAAGAGGAGAAGAGTGCGCTGGCGAACAAGGTATCTGCTTTGGAGAGCGGTCAGTCGGAGGCGAGGGCTCAATGCAGTGAAAAGGACGACCGCGTGGCGCAGCTGGAGAGCGAGTTGGCTTCTGTCCATGCGGAACTGAAATCGGTGACGTCAAGGCTGGAGGCCACGAGCGCGCAGGCCGGGGACCAGGTTAGTGCGCTTGCGAGTGAGAAGGCTACGCTGGAGCAGCGGTTGTCGTCGCAGGGTGTGCAGCTGGCGGAGCTTCGCACGCAGCAGAGCGCTGCTGTGGCTGCGCTAGAAGAGGAGAAGAGTGCGCTGGCGAACAAGGTATCTGCTTTGGAGAGCGGTCAGTCGGAGGCGAGGGCTCAATGCAGTGAAAAGGACGACCGCGTGGCGCAGCTGGAGAGCGAGTTGGCTTCTGTCCATGCGGAACTGAAATCGGTGACGTCAAGGCTGGAGGCCACGAGCGCGCAGGCCGGGGACCAGGTTAGTGCGCTTGCGAGTGAGAAGGCTACGCTGGAGCAGCGGTTGTCGTCGCAGGGTGTGCAGCTGGCGGAGCTTCGCACGCAGCAGAGCGCTGCTGTGGCTGCGCTAGAAGAGGAGAAGAGTGCGCTGGCGAACAAGGTATCTGCTTTGGAGAGCGGTCAGTCGGAGGCGAGCGCTCAATGCAGTGAAAGGACGACCGCGTGGCGCAAATGAAAGGTTGTGTTTTTTTACCTTGGCAATATCCTGAACGTTGTGCGAAATTTGAGCTGATGTGGTATTTCTCTTGCAATTGGTTGTAGACAAAGCCAAAGTCAATAGTGAATCGAGCATCCATCGCGTCATCCCTGAACGCGGGTTTTCCTTGTCATTTAGTCGTGATCGCGCTGAAATTGTCGATGAAGAGCGCAAGATCAATGGTGAGTGTACAACACTGTTGCGATAAGAAACGATAACTAACTTACCTTTTGTGTTAGAGGCCAACTTGCTGAAAAGAAGACAGCGCCGACAACAACGCCAGCGCGAAGCATGATAATAGGCGTGGTTTTAATTTCCTGAAGTCATGAGTGAGTAAGTGATTTACTGCTGCAGCATCGTTCTTCACAATTGTCGTAGTTGTGATCTCACAAGTACTTATAACTACGAGGACAGCACAGGAGGAAATGAACGAAGAAATTTATCAAAGAATAAAGATTGCCAAAGTACCATTTAAGATAGGCCAAGATATCATGTTACCAGACCATTTACCTCTCGGACACAATACAAGTGAACGAGTAGAGGAAACACGAGTTATGGGTTAATGATATAAACATCGATTCGATCACTAAAACTGCTGCAGCTCCATGGTGCTGGACCTTGGGATACGTCCGTATGAGCCTGGTCTGCTCGTATTTACGGTGTTATCGCGAAATTATGTGACGAAAGGCTTCATCACTCTCATCGCCGTACATGTACCATAGATAGCACCTCCACAACTCATCGTCACTGTATCGGCCTTTTGTCTACAAGTGGTAGTCAATACCTGTGTACTCTTCCGTGTCCTGGCCAACGGACTGAGAGTTCTCCGTGCTTCGCTGCCGTAAATTCGACGATGATCGACTGTACTGTGAGTCCATCGGGTTGATTGCTACCAGCTCCGACGATGCCAGCGACCGAATCGACTGGATATTAAACTGCTGGTCCACTTGCTGCGTGTCCACGTCCATGTGTGAATTCTGCTGGGTGAACAAATCCATGGCAGGGTTGTCGCCGCTTACAAGGTCCTCCACACCAAGAATATCCGCCATCTTTAGCTGGAAGCGCGCTTGGTATAGTTTCGGTGGTATGGCAGATAGTCCGTCACCATCCACGCCCTTGAATACAATCTTAACGAACCGTTCCATCCGTTTCTGAAATGTCCAGGTTTGTAAAATATCAATCACGCCCAAGTGATAATACGCGGGACCCACCACCGTGTTGGCCATCCGCATACCATCGCGAGGCAGTCTGCGACCAGAGGACGACGTGTTGCTGACAGTCCTCGCGCCACGATTGCTTCTTGAAAACTCACGCGGCTTTGAAGCCTTTCGGTGCATTACTGGAGGATCTGCAGCAAGTGTTGAGCGAGCATTATGGCTGGAGCCAGTGCCGCCAGAAGATACGCTTGCGTGGTGCCGGGACTTCGAAGACGGGGTTGTACCGGAGGTGGCGCTCCCTTGCCATTGTGGTGTGCACCACCGCTGCGCGGGTCCATCATCGAGTTCTCCGTAAAAGGGTTGTACACAGAAGAACGCGGGTTGGTGCTTGGTTTGTTGGGTCCTTTAGATGCGGCTAGATTTGGCGTGCTATTGATGTCAGTGTCATCGTCTGTACTGTTATCACCCTCCTCCACCACGTACTCCACTTCGTTAATACCCATAAGAAGCGAATAATCCATAATCCCAAACGAGCACAAAACCTGGCTGTCGGCAACTAGCTGCTGATACAGCTCCAACGCAACATCACGGTCTAGATTCAGCTTTTGTGTCAAATCCGAGTCCTTTAGTACCACGTTGGGTTCGTGACCACCCAGTCGTACAGTACAGTTGGCATTCTCTGGAGCCGAGTTCTGGTAAATATACTTACGGTTGCAGTGGCGGCACGTCACCTTCTTACCACGCTTAGGAAGATCTCCGTGACGGTTAACCCATGAACCCTTGATGTCGTAACGCGAGTGAATGACTTGGTCTGTATCGAAGAGATTAGCCATGACCACAAACGAAAACTGCTTGCCATACAACTCAAGGCAATGACAGCCATAAAAGCGCAATAGCAACGATCGCGGGTTGTTGCACAGGTAGTCAGCATACTCCTGTGCGATACTGCGCAGGAAGGAGCACTCCTCCTTGCTTGTACTTTTCACGATCAACGAGCCATCGGCAGAGAAGAACATGAAAGCACCGCTGGCACCTTCACTAAGTCGCTCCTTCGCAGTAGCAGACAACGCCTGTAAATAAGCCTCGTTATTCACACCGAAGCGTTCGCGGATTTTCTTAAACGCATGGGGCTCGTAGTCGTGGAAAGTTTTGGTGCGTGGAGAGTTCTTGGCTACACGCATATTTTCATCAAAAGCGCCCGCACCATTAGTGCCTTCACGCTCAGCATCAACCGATTGTTGCTGGCGGTACGCTGCATATGCTGCAGACGGGTGGGCAGCGCTGCCGCTGCCACTGACAGGAACGGCCGTAAAAGCTTGTGCCGTTGCGACGTTAGTTGCTTTGGTCTGCGGAAGCAATGCCAAATGCTGAATACGTTGAGACGCTGGGAGGCGTTCTGCAGCTTGCACAGCTTGAATGATACCTGACGTTGTGTAGAATAACACTTCGCGACGCAGCGCTGCGTTCACCTGCGGGTTGAGATCAACGTCAATCTCTCCGGAATTTTCCCTAGACAGCGTGTGAAGTGGGCAACGTGGAAGTCGTTGAGCGCGAACCAAATGACGAGATCAAGGTAGCCTTTACCGGCGATTAGGAAGTTCAACAGCTCACTGGACTTGTCGGGCTTGGATCGATCACGAGAGAGAAACTTGATATAGACAATCATCACGATAATCCAGTAGAACGTCACTGCGAACACGTTGAATCTCGCGCGGTTAATGCTCTGCACTCGTACCGCATACGTCTCTGGCATTCCTTCACTCAGTCTCTTCCAGGCCCAGACCCAAACCGCAATACCGAAAATAATAAAGAGTCCCATCCAGACGTAGAAGAACATCCAGCTGATCATGTTGGCGTTCACCGCCTTGTAGTCATCATCAAAATTGTCCGTGACTTCTTTTCCCTTAGGACAGGTTACCATATCGTCCGCTGGCAAATTCTTCAGCGCGTTCGTCCAGCACACTCCTAAATCTGAATACCCTGCCCAGTCGTCAGTGTTCATTAGCAGCAGTCCCAGCACGAGCGGGATAAACCACGAGCCCAGGTGGAACATCCTCGTGTTCCTCTTAAAGTCCGTGAAAGGGTTCGTCAGACTCATGAGTAAGTTGGCAGTCATGCAAAAGAACCAGCACTCAGAGGCCATCAGCGTGAACTCGAAGAGTCCGGCGAACACTTCGCAGGTCGAGCCGGCGCCGCTGTCCATGGAGCAGCCGCACTGGAGGTTTGTACTGCTGCACAGCGGCACGCAGTCGAAGAAGAGGCAGCGCACGAACTGCTGCGCCATCAGCTGCAGCACGAAGACGGCGTCGGCGATCGTCCGCCAGAACACGAGCGGGTTCGGGTGCTGGCGGTAGCTGGGGACGCTCGCGTACGACAGGATGACGAAGAAGACGGAGAAGATGCTGAGCACGCCGCCCCAGATGAGACCCGGCGACAGGTTGTCGTAGGAACTGGCCATCGCCAGCACCAGCGCCAAGACGAACGCGAAGAACATGACGAGTTGGAACCACCGAGTCGTGGACTGCAGACACGTCTGCATGGCCGCGGGAGGCACGCGCTCCTCCTGCAGCATGTTCACGTCGGGTTCCGACACGGTGGGGGACGACACGCCCAAGCTCTGGGACGACGAAGACGGAGGAGGCCGCTGCCGCTCGTACATGACCCCAATAGCGTCCGTCCGACTAATTGCAATTATAACCCCGTTGTTTTCTGGTGCGGAAGGGAGAGTGTCTGGCTATATTCGCCCGAGCATACGTTATTCAAGTGAACGGGTTCTAGCACGTTTTCTCCTAGACGCTTTCACTTGAACTGAGTATGCTGGAATCCAGCACACGGATTTTTCGCATCACGTTGTCAATGTAGCCATCTTGTGACGATCCAACAGATTGACAACGTGCAAACATGCTGCTGCCGCTACTACTACTGGTTGCTCTGGCTGTATCGCCACATGAGACATCAGCACTCTCGCCAATGAGCGCCGGGACTTGCTCGGCTGCTGCGAAATCGCAGTTGGATCCGGCGCCGCTGTCTCCGGAAGAGCTAGAAATCCTCAGCCGTCTGCTGCCTCGACCGACTGTGCGTATCATCAAAGATATCGTAAATCACGGATCTCTAACGACCGTTTTGGCGGACAGAGCGAGCAATCCGTGGCCAGTGGAGAGCTGCGCGCTCCGTTGCACATTCCGTGTCAAATGAAGGCGTTCCCATATCTCCAGGAGTTTGTGGCGGAGATCCAACATCATGGAGTTCCCAACTTCGAGGTAGTGCCGGAAAACTGCAATAGAAGACAAATGCTTCACTTTACTGGATGTACGGCAACTATTCTTGCAGGTGAAGGAATTTGCACAGCCACCGCATCTGGTGTTCTTCGACGTTGTGCATGACGTGGTGCGAACAGTTGTGATCTCTCCGACATGGACAGGATTCGAACTCCGAGACCTCGTTATGGCCAACCTCGAGAGGTAATGGACTGAGGCAGTCACGGAGCCACTGATATAACAAGCCGTGGATGTGGGTCAATTTGCTTAACCGAAGTTAAATCGATTTTTACCGCTGGTGCAACTTCTCCATAATTCAGCAGTTTGCGGCAAAGAACTATAACTCCATATACCGGTAGCACCATGCTATTCGTCACAAATTTCGCTCGTCTCACGTATCCGACTCAATCGAGAGGACAATCATCCTGTAGCTACGCCTCAGTTTCATGTTCCCGCGGGATTTCATCGATAAACTTAGGAGCAAAGGCTTCCGGGTAGTTCACGTGCACAAACAACAATATTTAAGCGACTTGGCGACACTCATCGGGTTAACCATATTCGTAGGACTGTACAGGGAAAATGCACGCGTAGGCAATTTGCAATTCTTAGGCGGCCGTTATTCACTGCATTATCAATTGCCTGCACTGTGCAGGATCCAGGCTGGTTCGAACTCAACCATTTAACCAGATTCCAGTGATTACTGTACACTGCAGCGTTCATCGCATGACAAGTACATCCAGCCGTCGTGTTCGCGTGCAGCCATTGCACCATCTCAAGGTGGCCTCCTCCTACAGCTCTGTCCATGGCATCCGTTGTGCAACCCTCAGTCCGACTGGCATGTAGTCATTGCATTAGTTCAAGTTGCCTAGTTGCGCAGCTTCGTCCATCGTTTTGTAGTACGATCAGCTCCATTCGCATGCAGCGAACGTACAATTTCTGCGTGACCTCTTTTAGCAGCTACATCCATCATATCGGCGAATGCAAATCTGGGCGGTTCACATATAGCCATTGGCTATCTTTTACCTCTAGCTGCCCATTCTAACGCGTATTAAGCTCGGGACCACCACTCCACCGATTTCTCCGTTCGCCCGTCGTTTGTTCGACGTCAGATTTCTCGCATGTGACGGATTATTCTTGTGAAGAAGTTGTAGCGCCTCCACATCCCCACGGCTAGCAGCTCTATCCATCATGTTGTTGTGAAACTGACGCTGATAGTACGTGTACTGTTCGAGTAGCCAATTCACGGTCTTCACTTGATTTCGATCAACCGCATTCACCAGGAACCATCCATTTCCATCCGTAAAACTCTGTTCGTAAAAGAACTGAAGTACTTTGGTGTGCTCGTGTCCAGCTGCCTTATTAAGAAGCTCGTTAGGCAGATTAATCAGAATCTCTCGCTTCGCATGCTCGCACTCTTCACGCCCTGTTGGGTGTTTCGCCAACCATTTCAACATGGAAAAGGTCGCCGACTTTGCAAGCAGCGCGCATCGTAATAACAGAACCTACTATTTGACCATTGTTTGTTTTGCGTTGGGGGTTGGAAGTTGAGCCGTGCAACTTGCTGGAACAATTGAATTTCTCAGCATGAGCTAGATCCGCGATCGCAAGAGCAGCTTTATTTTGATCCCGCTGTAATTCTCCATTTTCCGGTATTCGCTCGATGTCTTCAGTACTTGGTATGCGGGAATAAAAGTGAGATGCGGTGCTGCCTTCAGGAAGCACAACCTCCGCGAGGGCAGGAAGATCGAGTGCCATGGTGGTTCTGATAATGATTCGAATTTCCATAATCCCGAGGTGGTACGCCGAGAGCTCGTAGAGCCACTGAACAAGCTCGGAATGCCCTTCTCAAATAGCTTCCACCAGAACTTTATATCCCAACGACGCTATGGTAGCGGCCGGAACATTGAGTGCTGCGTTCTGTCTTCGACTTGAGAGTCGTCACCAGTAGTTAATTGTTCCTCCTTCGATCCTTCTCTGCTATGGTTATGAGTCGACATTAGCTGTAAAAACTGCCTCTTAACAGCTGCTTCGATCGCATCGACGTGCACTTCAACGTCTTCGAAGTGCATCAATAACCACGTTAGCGTCTTCATATTTTCACGTTTGATCGCAACTTCCAGCGACTTGCGCGACTGCCACTTATTGTAGTGAGCATCCGATCGTAGCTAATTGTTTCGACAGAACTGGGGCGCTCGACGTACAACTGGAGACCGACATTCGCTTTAGCCGAAGCGCTTATACCAGATCTGGAGGAGGTCCGAGGGAACTGGAGAGGACGTCGCTGAGGTGCTGCAACGCACCGACTGCAGGGTCACGAGCGACACCGCCGTCAGCATTGCTTTTCGGTGTAATCACTGGCGTATGAGAAGCTCTCCCGCCAAAATTAGCGTGAAAATCGCACTATGAAGATTGAATTTCGTGCGATGCGATTCGTCCGCGCCTCTACCGAAGGTGAATATCACATTCAAACAGACCAATCAGTGGTCGCAAAAATCGCGCGCGTATCCCACACTGGTCATTCCGCAATCGTCAGGCCAAGGCAAGAAGTGCTCGACCGAAGTATGGAGCAACGACGTCGAGAGGCGGCCGAGTCTCTGGCCAAGCACAGTGTGTTCGGCTTCCAGATCCACGACGGTGACGTCGCCTCGCGCGTCACTGAGCTGCGCGAGATGCTGCTGGCCACGTGCGGCGAAGAGGACCAGACGACGCTGCTGAGCGACCAGGTGCGGGAGATCGAGGAGCTGTTACGAGCGCAGAGAGACGCGCGGGAGTCGTTTCTTCTGGAGCCTCTTCGACGCTTTGAACAGGAGATGGAAGTGCTACTGGACGTCTGCAGTGGGGACGAAGTGGTGACGGAAGAGGAGGAGGAAGAGGAAGAAGACGAGACTTTGTCCCAAGAGGAAGAAACTCTGACGCTCTCGGAGGCCCAAGCGCCTTCTCCTTCTGTCATTGCAGAGAAGAAGATTGAAGAAGAAGAAGAGGTGCTTTGTGGCGTCTGTTGTGCACCAGATTCGCCTGAGAACGACCCGATTGTGATCTGTGAGCTTTGTGGAGTGGCAGTACATCAAACGTGTTACAGACTGGCTGCGTTGCCCGACGGTGATTGGTACTGCCACCCGTGTAAGCGGTATATAGAGGTGCAGGATGTGGGCAAGAACTTGATTCCCACACACGAGTTGGAGTGTGAAGCCTGCAATACCAAAGCAGGCGCATTTGCCCCGTCGGGGGATGGAGGATGGGTACATGTGGCCTGCTCTATGTTTCTGCCGGAGCTGTACATGCAGGATAAGCATGCTTCGCGATTTCAGGGCCGTCTTGATGACCTCCAAGTTGTGTGTGGTGTTGAAAAATTGCGTGCACGGAGACGACTGCGGTGTTGTTTCTGCAGAAAATCCAAGTACGTGACTTCTAACGCAATTTGAGTGCGAGGAGAGTGTATGGGTAGTGCCTTGGTACTAACATTGTGTTCTGTGCGGTGTTGAACTATGTTTTTGCAGCGACAAAGGCGCATGTGCTCAATGTGCAGTAGGAAAATGCACGGTGGCGTATCACGCTCTCTGCGCGTTACGGCACGGAATCAAAATCCGGTATATGGAAGACCAGGTAAATGGCTCATTGTTCGTGGATGTATTTGGAGCTTTCATGCACTGATGCTGATTCGCGTATGTATTGTATAGGGTCAGTTTGGCAGTGGATGCTTAAGACACCAATCTCAATTCTTGAAAATGGATAGCTTAAACGGTGGAGAAAGCGAAGAGGATCAATCATCTGCAAATGACCGTACAAAGGCACCAGGAAACAAACAGCGAGCAAAGAAGCCGCAAAAGAATTCCTGGTCAGATGAAGACGAAACTGAAAGTGACGATGAAGATGGAAATGCATTAGACAGCGACAGTGAGCATGAAAACAGCGATGACTCCATCTCAGATGAAGAGCGCTCAACGAAAGACATCCAGGCAACTCCGACTACATCAACAAAGAGTCACCGCCTCGACTGCTTGGTGGTCCACGCATGAGGAAGGGAAACCATAACCGCACCAACAGGCAGAAACGAAGCAGACAGGTAACCCTTTCGTTCGAAACTGCAAAGCCAGCAGCTCAAATCATCTCCTCATCAAATCCAACTATTACCCCAGAGGTTGTTGCCGCTATTGGGCAAAATACCACGCGTCCGACATCAACTCGGCACAATGGATTGACTGCTTCCCGCAGGCACGCCGATTCTGACAGCCAAGCTATTCTCCAATCCAACGTGTTTATACCGGCGTTATTCTCTTCAGGATACGACCCCGACGACAGCAACGAGCGCGATTACGAATATGTTATGGTCCTAATCTCCACCCGTCCGCTAGGTCTTGGAGTTGTTTCTGCGAATGGCCCTCGAGTCCGGTGCATGTTTCTTCAAGCAAAAGCCACCAACAATCAGGCGGTTCTCTCGGCATTAAAGCGTGGAGTTATTCAGGATGGTGACGAGATGTTTGCATTAAACAGCCAAGTATTACGGAACACTGATTTCGAAAGTTTCAAGCAACTAGCGTCAACATCAGAACTGCCCGTTCGTTGTTGGTTCCGCACTAAGCGTAAAAGCTTCAAAAGGCCAGGAGTTTATTCTGCAGTTGCGTCTGTCAACACTAATGACGCACTCGAAGGAGTTGCTACCATATCGGCGGATTCCACCGTATCAACGCTCGCGTCACCGTCTAGGCTTGGAACTCCAGACATTCCCACCTCCAACCTGCTCACAGGTGACCAACCTCGTAAAGACAATGACGCCATCGTTTCATTAGGCATCGATTGGCCATGGTTGTTTTTAAGATCGGATGGCAAGCTTGCGATGAATCTCTTCTGGCGTTCATTAGATACGGCATTTTTCGTCCGAAAGTTCAACAAGCGCAAGTTCGCTCAATTGCAAAAGGAAGTGGAGGACATTTGTGGCGTCCGATTGAGCAGCTCTCATCCAGAGTACAGTCAGGTGCGCGAGCTACTTGTGATGCCTAGGCGCGAACGTGTACCTGCGTATCTGGTTGAATTCCGCAAGACTCGGAAACAAAAGCAGACTTTCCTGTCGTCCGATATATTCATGGGAGTCACAAGTGAAACTAACAACGCCGAGGTTGAAGTGGATGAACAAAATGCGCTGGCTGTGGGAACAACAGTGACGGTTGCCAAGCGTACGTGGCCTGGCATGAACAAACTGGGTGGGGCTGGTCGAATTCAGAAAGTTAATGAAGAAATTCTTCCTGAGGGGACAGTGCGGTTCACTTATAACGTCAGGTATGTTTTAGGTGGCAGCGAGAAGAATGTTGAGCGCAAGTATATCAGCGTGGTTGATCTTGATTCTGAGGATACGGAGAAGATCGAGGAAAGCAGTACGGTGGGGGCTGGTGGCAGGGCAAAGACAGGGCCGAATGTGGAAGCGATAGACGATACAGAGCAAGACACCTTAAGTGTTCGGCTTCTTTATGAAGTTGAGCGAACAACAGAAGAGGAAAAGCTTCTTGCACTCTCAAAGAGTGCACTTGAACGACCACCGAAGCGACGACGATTCCAGCTACAGTTTACGACAGAGAATGCCACTGTTTTTGTGAACGCATTTTGAATCCAAGGGCCGTTGATTTACAACAACTCGGGAGCTCAACACCAACGAAAGAACTACTTCTGCATCGCCATTTCGATGTAAAAGTGCCGGATGGAGAGGCAATGATAAACGAATGCTTCTCCTCAAAACTTCTCACTATTGAGGATCGAGCTGGTGACGAAGTGGACGAGGACGATTCGGAAAGTGAGGATGGAGAAGACGAAATCAAGACTGAGTTGACGACTCTGCAAGAACAATTTCGCGCCGTAATGGCATCGAATGAAAAAATGTTCGATGCCCTTACTAAGAAAGTGGAGGGAGAACACTTCTCTAAATCGTATCGTCACCGGGAGCTGCAAGATATTCGATGGCGTAATTATGAGCGAATGTACTTGGAGCTACAGACTGCGAAACGACAGTTTGACGACAGCGATAACGAAGACGAGCATTTAAATGAAAATGGGCGAGTGCCAAGTTCAGCGGGGGCGAATGCTGTAAGCGAAGGAGATAATGAGAGCGAGAATGAAGACGACTCGTGCGGTGGTTTGTTCGTGAACAAGATCAAGCAGGAAGGCAACGAAGTGTGTGGATTGTGCGAGCTTAGTGGTGGAGATTTTGCTGCAACCGACAGTGGCAGCGTTGTGCATCCACAGTGTGCTATGTTCACTCCCGAGACGTTCTTCAAAGACGGCATTGTACATGGAATCGATAAAGTGGCTCCTGAGCGCCGGCGACTGGTATGCAATATTTGCGGTGGACGTAAGGGGCTGAGCAAAATTCAATGTGCAAACAGGAAGTGTACGCTGGCATATCACGTGGCGTGTGCGTATGTTAATGGCCGACTCACCAGAGATCCCTATTATCAAGCGTGGTGTCCTCGCCATCTAAAGTCTTCTGGAATGGCGCACTTTGTGGAGATTCCTGAGCATTTGAACAAGCAAAGAGGTATGAACGATAATACCGGCACACATGAACAATCAAACTCTCCAGCACGCCGTGGTCGAAAACCTAATAAGGAGCGGAAATCCAATCAGAAGAAAAAGCACCATGACACTACACCTGCAGAGGCGACTACGTCAGTGCCAGGTGGAATTTCTTCGTCCAAGACGAGCCGAAAGCGCAAACGCAAGAATAGCGGTGGAAGTGGCAGCAACATGAAGAGTAGTCATGGCGGTAGCCCTGGTCGTGCGATCGTTATCGGCGACCAGGAGCCCAGCTGTGCGAGGCGTCTCGATATCGATGAGCTGGACGACGACAGTGACCACGAAGGGAAGGCAGTGGAGCAGTGGCAGCAAGGTCGAGACGTACGCCGTGTGTTCAACAAGAATGACGTGGTGGAGGTCCTGGCGCGTGACTGGCGTGGCATTAATAAGCCTGGTGGTGTCGGCCGTGTGCGTGTTGTGAATGTCGAGTCGAACGAAACAGGCGGCAAGGACGTATTTTATGACGTGAACTACGTCGTGAGCGGCGGCAAGGAGAAGCATGTGGCCGCGAGGTTTGTCCGCAGCTATGATCAGTCAAGTGCAGCATAGAAAGTATAAGGCAAAATAGATTCAGGACTGTACCACTTTACTGGGTACAAGACCAGCATAGTGAGTTCAAGTCACTAGTAAACCGCCACTGTAAACCGGCCGGATCGCTGACCATGGCCTCGTCACCTGACGTAGCGGAGCTGCAGCGCGTGGTGCTGTCGGCTCTGGACACTCTGTACCAGCCCCACCTCACTCATCCTGAGCAGACGCAGGCCGCCGACGCGTTCCTGCGAGGGTTTCAGCTCACTCCCGAGGCGTTTACTGTCTGCGCCAGTTTACTGGACCAGTTCCTACCGCGTAACAATGTTACCGTAACAGGTAACACTGGAACAGTAACCAGTGGTAACCACCAGGTAACATTAAGTGCTGCAGCTGTCCCCACCGTGTTCTTCGCCGCGCAGACACTCGCCAACAAGCTGCGTAGACAACACGGAGCTGCTCGCACGGATTCCGGTCTCTGGACGCCAAGAATTGTGGACTGGCTAGCCAGTGGTGTTAAGGTCCCGAAAATGGTCGTAACCCAGTTGTTACTCGCTCTCGTGGCGGCGCTACCGACGCTTAGGGAGGAGGACTTGAAGCTGGAGACGTTGCAGACGCTGGACGTTGCAGGCTCGCAGATTTACGCGGTTATTCGAGAGAGCTACAGCCAATGCAGCGGCCACAGTGTGGTGGGCTCTGTGCTGTTACAATTGGCCCAAAGTGGCGTAACATTTTCGGTTCTAGCCGAGTTATTGCTGCTACTGGTGGAAGAAGTCGACGCTCTCCATGACCGAACTGCCAGGCAGAGATTGCAGAGCGAGGTGGACGGCTGGGCGCCCGCTGTGCTGGATCGACTGCTCCCTCAGATCATGCACGAGGCCAGTGCCAATTGCAGAGCAGACAGCGACAGTGTGACGACTCAGGAGACAGTGCTAAGAGCGCTGGCCAGCTGGCTACGTTTCATTCGAGTGAAGGCTGACGTGGTGGTGCGTAACCCACTGCTACAGTCGTTGCTGGGATTCTTAGCACGCGATGAGCTTTTCGATGCAGCTGTGGATCTAGCAGTTGAGCTGGTACACTCCTACGCTGGCGAAAGTGCGGTGGTGCAATGGCTTGCACCGAGACTATTGTCCGTACGTGGTGCATTCGGCACGGCGGCTGATGTTGAAGACATCGACACTTGTCTGGGGCTCTGCCGAATTTTCACTGAGATGGGCGAGGCGTACTTGGAGCTACTGTTGCTACAACCCGGAAATGGTAATGACCACACAGCACTCGTGGACTTGCTGCTGGACTGCATGAATTATCCAGATGCAGAAGTGGCTGACGTCACAGTTCCGTTTTGGTTCAAGTTTCTTCAGGAGCTCCAACATCGCATCACTCCAGAGCTGTTGGCACAGTATAAACCACGGCTTGAACGACTGGCAGGACTGTGCATGCAGAAACTGCAATTCCGCGAGGAATTTCCGAGTCTACCTCTAGATAAGCAGCAGGATTTCAAGGCATTTCGGCAGGAACTGGGTGATATCCTGCGTGACTGCTGCCAGCTACTGGGTGTTGAAGCTGTTCTTCAGCACTGCGTGCGTGGACTCAACCTCATTTTCCAAGCGCCAGCCGAAGCGCGAAGCTGGGAAGCCGTGGAGGCTCACTTGTACTGTTTCCGCTCTATTGCGCGGCAGGTTGAGAATGCTACAGCCAGCGTCGATGTATTGGATACACCGATTGCGCTGATCTTCCAGCATCTACCGCAGTTTTCCGACCATCCGGCTATCTGCTACACGTCGTGTCTGATCGTGTCTCGCTACGCTGAGTGGCTGCGCGCACACCCGGCATCACTGTCTGCCCAGGTCGAGTTCTTAAACACCTGCGTGACTCGCAGTGCTGCTGATTCACGTTACGGAGAGTGGGAGGTGGCGCGTGCTGCAGCTGCGGCTATTCGTGCGCTGGCAATGGATTGCTGGGCGATTCTTGGTGCTGATATCCTAGCGTTTTACCTTCATATTGAGAAGCACGAGCTCATGACTGTAGAGGATCAGGTACTGCTTCTCGAGGGCATTTGCTCTGGTGTGGCAAAGTCGGACGATCTTCCTCGCGTCATGGCTGTACTGGATCAAGTTATGAAGGGAATCGGCCAGCGGCTAGGCGCATTATTTAGCTCAAACACCTCTGGTAGTCACGTCCAGGTTGCACTGAATGAGCTTCTGCGGCTCATGTGCATTTACGAATATCTCGACGTGAATCCCACATTGCTACATGGAGAGAAGCACCCGTTGGTTTTGCTTACGGAACAAATGTGGCCTCTCTTCAACCAGATGTTAGCGCTGTATCGCGGTCATGACGAGCTCGTGGAGCGTGTATGCCGATGCTACAAGCGCATCCTTCGCATGTGCGGGGCACAAATTGCTCCACTGCTACCGCAACTCGTGGACAATTTATTGGCCTTCTACCAGGCAGAACCTAAGTCCTCATACCTATACGCCGCCAGTATGGTTCTCAAGTTTTTCTCTCACGACAACCACAGCAAGTCGGCCGAGACGGATCTACTCTTTGCACGCATGCTTCTCGCACTAGTCGAGACCACGTGGCCTATTTTCTCGAGTACGAGTGAAATGCAGACACGTCCTGACGTCATTGAAGAATTCTTTTTCCTAATGGAACGGGCTGTCCGCTGTGTCCCACAAGTGCTCACAGCACCCACGCCCACCTCGTCGGGTATAACTACAGGGAAAGGTCAGCCGCTGATGACGAGTGTGTTTGCGTGTGCTGTGGCAGCGTTGGCTATATCCCACAATGACGCCAATAAAGCAGTGCTGTGCTTCATGGAGCAAGTTTACGTGCAATCTTTGTCTGATGGCTCGACTGTGAAGCTAGCTGCGCTGTGTACAGAGGTGCCAAACGACACCACCGGTAAGGGTAGTAGTAGCAAGCAACTTGTGGATTATTTGCTGCGTGGTGTCGTGTTAGGCGCAATGTCACCTTCACGTATTGAGGCTGACTACGGATCGGCAGCAGGAGTCTTGGTGCAGCTTGCCAAGCTGAATGGTCCGCAACTTCAACAGTGGGTGGCAGAATGGTTTGTGCAGGCCACTTCTGGGTCATTTGCGACTGCAGCGGTAAACTTCCTTACCCCCGACGAAGCTCAGAAATTCCAGCATGAGCTGTTCAGCGCGGTCAACGAGCGCGCGTTCCGGCGCACGGTGCGCCATTTCGGCAAGCTTTGCGCTTCTCGAAACTCTTCGTTCAAGGATTGCGAGCGTCAGTAATTGCGATGCAGGCACAAGCAAAAATCAAGGATACATCGGGTGAGCAAGGGCACTCATCGTTTAGGTGGGTGGATACTTGTGGATGTGGTAGGTAGCGATGGATATTTTGCTAGCTGGTACTATGCCTTTGGATTAACCCTCTGGATATTCAAGAACAGGCTCGTTAGCTTCTCGTGCTGTTGTTGTTTAGAGCGCGCCATGGGGCTCGCCAGGTTCAGCGCTGGACGTGTTCCGAGAAGATACGAGTTCGTTACCCATATCAATCGCGTAAGAGGAGTCGGTTGATATGTGATTGCTCTCCCGATGCATACTGGAGCTATCGCTTTCTGCTGTGCCTGGTGCTGGATCTTCTACAGCCTCATATTCCCACATCGCCTCTTCATCATAAGGATTGTTGTATCCTGCAGCGGACCACGAAGTAGGGTCGTATTCGCCACCTTCCTCCCAAGTGTATCCTACAACTGCTCCGTGAACGGGCTGCTCACCGTTGAGTGTCGATGAGTAAACACCTTCATCACAATTGGTAATCTCGTCCTCGAGCAATGGAGTAGAACCGTCCGCAGCTGATTGCATGAATTCGTAGGGAGAAGACCACTGCATTTGCGCAGTACCTTCTTCATCTCGCGTTCCCTGATCTGGTGCAAGTTCCTGCTCCTGCCACAAAGTAACCCTAGTATCCTCCACTACCACTACTCCGTCACTCACGTCTTCATGTGTGTCTCCATGCACGTTGCTGTTGGCATCTATCGGGAAGACAGCGTCTTCGTCATTAATTGGCACGGTATTTTCAGCCCATTGTCCAGTGGGACGAAGTTCTTCATTGTCAGTTGGGTCCGTATCCTCAGACCAAGGCTCCCTGGATTTGATTTCACCGTTACCATTTGGCTCAGTATCCTCGTGACCGTGCTCACTAGGTCCAATCTCATCGGTGTCAATGAGATTAGTATCATCACGACAGGGCTCCCTGGCTTCAAGCTTATCGTTGTCATCTGACCCGGTAGTCTCCGGCCTTTGCTCCCTGTTTTCAAGCTCTTCGTTACCAGCCGTATCGGTGTTCTCGGGTAATTCCATCCGTACAATCTCTTCGTTGGCGCCTGGGCCGGTATCCTCAAGTTCCTGTTCCCTGTTTCCAAACTCGTCGTTATCGATCGGCTCGGTTTTCTCAGTACAGTGTTTCCTGGATTGAAGCTCATCGATGTCAGTTGGCTCGGTATCTTCGGGCCATTTCTCCTTGACTTCAAGCCCATCGATGTAAATCGGTTGGGTATTTTCAGGCCATTGCTCCAGATGTCCAAGCTCACTAGTTTCACATTGAACGTCAGGTTTGGTTGCTTCAAGTTCTGCACTACCAGTAGCTAGGGAAGAGCCAGCCAGCTTGAACGATACGCGGTGCGCGGACGGTGTCGATCGAGGCTTCGGATCTGCTGAGGCAAAGCGCCGAATATTTTGTGAGTTCGTGTTGTGAGCAAGCTGGGGCGCTGTGGCTGATCTAGCAGGTAGAACTTCGGTACTGGCAGTGAATGTACCGTTGTTGTCATTGCCATGGTCTTCTGCGTTCCGTTTTGGCGCAAGATTAGCGAGATGTTCGTTGAGAGAGGAGAGTTGCGCTTGCTGAAGCTCGGGTGGACAAGTATCATACAGATACTGCGCGTTCGCATGGTGTAGCAATCCTGCGAAGACGCGACAGAAGATTCCGACCAGCTCCATCATCAGCTTATCTTCAGTCTGCTGTGCCGCCTCGCGCTCCTTATTAACAGCTGCATCAGGAGCAGATCCAGCGATCATTCCGCTTACTACCGCCTCAGATGCGGTGAGAGCAAACGGTGAAGCCGACATGCGGGCTTTGCCACCCGTGAAACCTGCACTATACCAAACGGTAGCGTTCCGCTACCCCACGGCGAAGGAATCGGGATAAGGTACAGCCCACGAGCACCACCAGGAATGTCGACTGTGTCGTTGAAGGCTGCTTCAGCTGAGGGCTCCGTCACAATCATTGGCTTTGCTTCGGGATGCAGAACCAACGCACAAAGTGATGCTTGTGCGTTGACGTAGCAGCGTACAACTGCAGGAGCGCTGCCATCATCAAAATGTTGTGGCGAAAGTTGCTCACCTACGTGCCATAGCTTCATTGCGTCAGCGTCTAACACGAAAATCCGCAGCTGTCGAATCCCCAAGCACTCAGCCAGCTCCTTTTGCGCGGTTGCTACTAGCTGCACAACCGATGGGGCGGATAGTGCTGCTAAATGTTCTGTTGACACTGGCAATGAAGCCGACAACCCGGCAGCTGACGAGCGGTTTGTCGTGTCGCTGGCTTGATTCAGCTTTGCCATAGTTTGCGTCGCATTCCACGCTTTCGTGACGATCTCGCTTTGCATGTGAAGAATCTGATGCATTTTGTGGTTGATCTTCTGCAGTGTTTTCGTGACCTGAGATAGAGCAACGAGATCAGCAGTATAATTGAGCGTCTGCGCAAGCGTTTCAAGAGAAGGAGGAACCTACGGCAGTTTGGCGAAGTATGATGCCGGCCTGAATTGACAACAGCGTGCCCAAGATCTGGTCGTTAGGCGAAAATGGTTTCTGGTGGGTGGTATTCCAAGCCCGCAGGACAGCAAACACCCCATATTGCTCAGGTTTCTGCGACTATTATCTCCACTAGTCGCAAGGTGCGCCTCAAGGTGAACCTGCAACTCGTGCACGATTGGGACGGCTAGTACCTCGCGTGATACTGTCCCTGTGATAGAGTCTGTCGAACTATACGAACGCGGGTCATCAGTGGCGCGGTGCACGTTGCAGATCATATTATGCCGAGCAGCATAACCTGCGATCCCTTTGTCAAGGGGTAGTTCCCAACGTTCTGCACTACGCTCCGAGCATACGCCGACCAGCTTTCGGCCTGCGTGGTCTACAGTGAACAGTGCGGCATGTTCGCAATGTAGTAGCTCGCAAATGCGCTTTAACAGTCTGCGTGAGATTGTGGTGGTCAAAACGCTCGTTAGGATTAGTGAAGTGCGAGTAACAGGGAGGAAGCACAGCAAGCAACGTACACTTGCAATACTGTCGGAAGATGAGTAGAACACACAACATGAACGCAGCTGTTGAGCCACTTTTTCAACACCACGGACAAGTTGATGGCATTGGTGATGCTGAACTGCGAGTCGCCTTTTTCGAGGACCTTGAGGATGTTGGGGTCAATGTACTGGTAGGCTTCAGCCGATACGAGATGGCTACTATTATTCTGCGCGAAAGATGGCTGAGTCTGAAGTCTAGCCGAAGACCCTGGTCTCATTTTTGACTTCGGAGCTGAAGAAGTCAGCGACACGGGAGATGAGGCACTACCTGGGCGACCGTCATGGCTGCCGTCACTGTCTGCGTACTTCTTTGGCTTTGCTAAGCGAGACACTGCTGGTGCTTGTGTAACATCGGAAGACTCATCGAAATCTTCTCCTCTGTTGTTGGCGTCACTCATGTGCCGAAGTGCCTCCATTTCGGCTCTCAGACGTTTGATCTTCTTTTCCTGGTTGGAAGCCAGGGTCTTGTCCTCAATGTGTCGTGCTTCCAGAACCTGCAAATGGCAACGCACATGTGAGCTACATCTTCACTTGAGCAACAGCCATAGTGTTGTCTCCCGTGTACCCGAAGTTTTCGTAGAAAATCTTGGTTTTCTCGTGCAAGCGCCTGCAATGCAGTCTGCAGGGCCGAGTTATCTCCACCATGCTGTTGCTGATCGACTAACTTTTGGAGACTCGCGTAAACTGCGGCGTAGCGGGCAGCGAGCTTATCGAACTCGTGTCGCTGTCTGAGCACAACTCTGTCCATTTCTCCAACTCTTGCCTCGTGGTGAGTCTTCTCAGCATAAAGCCGACTGTTATCGCGCGTGAGCTGCTCTATCTGCTTTTCCGCCGCGTGCCGGGCCTTGGTGCTTGTGGAGGCCTCCCGCTCCAAGATCACAAGGCGCTGCTTCAAGGACGCTATTGTGTACGCGTCTTGCAGGACTTTTCCCGGAGAAGAGGGTCTTTCGGGCACAAGCGCATGGCTTCCTGGTCTTCATTTTTGGCCTGTGAATGTTGAGGCGTGTTCCGTTCGTCGAGATTGTCCAGTGATGGATCTTGCTTGACATCTACACTGGGTGGTTTAGCAGGTAGTGGAGTGAGCCGGCTTCGCTGCAGTGCCACGAGATGGGGACTAGCCCCGTTCGTGCTGCTTTGCAGAGCTCTCTTTTAGACGAGCTGTACACACTGGCGCTGGTAGGACTGTACAATGGCAGCTGTGGTGCCGAGCCGCATCGATTCAAAATGGAGAGATCGGCCGGACGCTTCTGTGCACTCGCTGCAGTATTCGCTGCCGTATCACCATCAACTGCTGCTTCAACACTATTATGGTCGCCAGTTAACTCTGCGGACGTAGATCGGAGCGGCAATGGCGTTCCAGGTTTCAAATCTTCCTTCACCGAAAGAGACTGCGCCAGAGGTGACGTCGGAGCGCTGGTAGGAGACTTGAACCTCAATTTCTTTTTCTTACCGCTGGATGACGAGGCCCGATCCTTGTGACTACTCTTGGATGCACTTTCATCTCCGCTGCGGCGCAGCTTTGGAGGGCTCTTTGATCCTCCAGTTGGTGAGATGACGCTATTGCTCGGTTCCTGGATGATGAAGAACGAGGACGATGGAGACAGAGGCGTCCTGTTGCTGGGGTGACGACTTCCTACTTCATTCTTGTGGTCGGACTTTGGTGAGTTGGTCTGCATCACTCCATCGACGGCTTGTTATCTAACATAGCCCCATACTCGCCATGAAACTCAACGGCCGACTGTCTATTCTAAAACGTCCCAGTCTCGCAATGATGCGGGAGATCGTTGACCACAAGCTGATCACGATTTTGAACAAAAGCTGATCGAGCGCATACCTCATGCCAATAAATGCTGGCAGATCGAAGAGGTGGTGATCATGCAGACAGACGCTTGGATCTGGTGCAGCGGGTTGTGAAGCCATTGTGTCTTCTGTCAGACGCTATTCATGCAGCGTGTAAGCGTGGAGATCTTCCGATGCTCTACTGCTTGATGGAGCACCCTACAGGACGTAAGCTAGATGTGCTTGCGTTAAAGCAACCACTGACTGCTGCTAGTGAAGGTTTCATTAAGGTGCTGCAGTATCTATTCGCGCAAGCGTTTATTGATAGTGGGAAGGGTATGCTTGACGGCACATTGAAATGGTTGCTTGAACACTTCTCTTATCCTTATGAATACGATGGGCAAAGTCTTGCAGTATCTGCTGTAGGCGCGCATCCGAAGTACAATCCTAAAATCGTTTCCGTCTGAGGTCGCATGCCCCACATCTTCGAGCTGTTTCTCTATTTGCATGTGAGCAACTCCATGCAAATCAAACAAGTTCATTGGGGAGGAGAAACGCCAGCGCGAGCGAGAAGTACTCAGGCATGTCTTGGCGGTGGTTTTGTAGTGAGTTTCGCACCCATGGGATATTTCAAGTGGATACCTTCATCGGATTCTTTCATCGACGCTTCATAAGTGGATTTGCGTCTTCCTCTTCAAGTAAATTGATCTAGCCAATGCTGACTGGTGTGGAGATTGTGCTGCGTTGCAATCCAGCCGCGAGTGACCTCGAGCACAGCACACATTTAATCTCTGACTGCTTGGGACCCTCGCCGCATCTCTCACTAAGTGACGCATGCAGCTTTGGTTCCGTCAAACTATTGGACTGGATCTGGGAATCGAGTTCTGCGGCCGGCTCGACTGTTAACTCTTCACGCTGGTCTCTCTGCAACTACCTACAGTCGGACCCTCACTACTACGAGTACCAGTTCATCAAGGCCATGAGAGTCGCGGCAGGTCAAGGAGACTTGAAGATCGTCCAGTGGCTCTTCAGGCACTTCTCAGACTGCAACTTGGTTCCAGTGACGGTGGTCGAAGACGCGGCCAAGAATGGCCATCTGACTGTACTCCAGTTTCTGCTGGCTCATGACGCTGAGAGGCACAACAGACAAGAGCAATGCCAAGCAGCGAGTTCTGGCGAGATTGGGGCTTTGAGTATGTGTGGATGTGCAGATCAATGTGGTCATACCGAGATGGTGGTCAATTGGGGACAATCTGACATGAAGAATGCCGTCCAAAATGGACATTTCGAAGTTGTGCGTTGGTTGTTCGAGTACACTCCTCGTGCCAATCATGAGCGAGGTATAGAGGCCATCATTACGCTCGCTATGAGTGTCGGCGAGATTGCGCTCGCGATGTTTCTATTGCCTGAAGATAAGTGCATTTTGGATTATACAGCCGAGTGTCCGTGCCCTGAAGTGGTTGAGTGGATGTTGGAGAGTGAGCATCTAAAGCTAGACGCTGACCGTGCAGCCTCAGCGATTGTGGATTTGGCTTGTGGTGGACACTTAGATCTCATGAAGCGCGTGGCGCAGCTCCACTCGACAAATCCAACAAAGAACGCACACTGGCTCGAGTGCTGGTACGATGCGATGTGTGCGGCATGCATGCTTGGTGACCTCCCTATGCTTCAGTGGCTGGTCCAGCAGCCAACAGGGTGGGAAGTTTGCCGATGCATGAAACAGAACAACGCGATCAACTATCTCTTGGTGATGGCAGCTGAGAATGGGCATGTTCACCTATTGCCGTACATTCGCAAACATGGGGGTTGTGATAGAGGCTACGCTTTGAGGTGCGCGGCTCGGAACGGCCAAGTAGAATCCGTGAGGTGGCTTGTCGAGCATATTTCGTACGCTAAACACCGATCAGCAGCGAACTATGCGATAGCAGAAGCTGCACGCTATGCGCAACTAGAAATCCTGCAGTTTTTCCATAACTTGGGCTCAACGGATACACCTGGATCAAAGCGGAAAAGAACTGATGGGGTGAGCGAGTGGTTGTCAAAAATGTCTTCCGTGATGGATCCAGTAGCGAAGCGTGGTCAATTGGAAATCGTCAAGTGGGTTCACACTAATTGGACAGAAGATTGCACTGGAAAGGCCTTTGAGTTCGCTGCAGCAAATGGCGATCTCGAGATGATGCAATGGCTCCACTCGAATACAAGAGCGAGATGTACAACGAATGCTATCGACTGTGCTGCCCAAAAGGGTCACTTGCACATTGTGAAGTGGTTATGTGCGAATCACGTGGGATCCTGTACGGTGAATACGCTTGAACAAGCCCTCGCCAACGGTCATTTGTCCGTCGTTACTTGGATACAAACGCATTTCCCGCAGCTTGCTCTTAGACAAGCGTTCATATCAAGGTGTCCACCAAATGTGTTTGAAGTGATGCTCTTTATGCACGAGCACTACCCTCACTTCATCACCCCAGCTTTCACAAAAAGTTAGAGCCATTTCTTCGCAGAAGCTCGATGGTGGAAGGCAAGACCTACACACTAGAGTGGCTACACGAACACGAAAATTGCTAGCTCGATCCGCTCGTGGGATAATTTTTGTACAGCAATACAACAAAGTGTATTGCTTTAAGCTTCAATGGCATATTACACAACGTAAGATTGGATCCAGCCGTAGAGAATGACGATATGAAGGCGTCAGGTACATTGGCGGCTAGTCGGATACGGCTATCGAAAAATGGACACAAGTGCATTGTCGATTGCGATCGCTTGCCAACTCACACTAGCAGCAACACTGGCGGTTCTGGCCAAGACTTAGAGTCGATTGTGGATATGGTTATGTCGGTGTATTGGTGAATCCGTTCCACGCGATTTTGTTTTGCGCCACGACCGCACGAGTGCAGGGTGGAATCAGGCGCTAAATTGACGAAGCAGCACGTAAGAGAATTGAAAACAAGTGTGCCTTTCAAGAAGGCAACGCATGGAATTAAACGACAACTGCATCTGGAAATGCTAATGACAGCTTCAAATGCTACATGGAATCCTTCAGGCATATCGAATCGCGATTGCCACGTCTTTTTAGTCACGGCGAGCACCACAAGACACCGTCGTAGAGGCTTCGTTCTCCACAGTCGAAGTTCCAAGTGACTCCGACCCCGACTCTTGACCAACACCTCCAGCGTTGCTGCTAACGGCTCCACTCCCAGGAAGATTTCCATTCATCGATCCGCCAACAGATCCGAAGCCCATGCCCGAACCACCCGGGCTCATACCACCAACACCAGGGCCACCTTCGGTCGTGGTTGCGCTCACACCACCGTTGGCTGTATACGTTGCGGCAGCACTCACACTGTACTCGCTCGTCATGTCGACGCCCACGGAGATCCACGCCAACAGACCGTCCTCGATGCTGTCGCCCAGACGAGCATATTCGACAAACGGATCGAACTCATCGGCTGCAGCCTGCGCGAGGATCGAGTCGTCCGCGTTTTGCGTGATCTCCCACGTGTTCACAGCGTAAATGTCTGTCGCCTGGACCTCCGTGAGCAAGTCCTGGTCGAAGAAGAGTTGGCCGATGTGCGAGACCTCACTCCCCGAGTACGTGTTGTTCTCCAGAACCGTTCCGTTATACTGCGTCAGGATGTGCAGGTGCGTCGCGCGACCGGTGTAGTGGCCTGGGAACTTGGTGGTGAACGACACGAAGCCGTCAGCATCTGTGGGGTAGAGACCGCGGTGGAAGGTGTTGTTGATGTTGGTGGCGTCGTCGCCGTTGCCGTTGTCGCTGGCGATCACTCCCGAGTACACACCCGTGAGGTTGGCGTGCCAGAAATCGACGTACAGGTCGTTGACCGCAGTGCACGTGTTCACGTCGATGAATTGCAGGTCGACGTACAGGTCGATACCAGGTTGAGACTCGCGTATATCGTTGCGAATGAGCTCGCCCGAGACATAGTAGGGGCCAGACGTGACCTCCGGCTCCAGGAGACATGCCACCTCGTCGCCAAAGAGCGTGCTGGGGTCGACGGACGACGTGAGTCCCGCGAGGCTGGATTCGTGGTCGGTGGATAGGTCGGTGGCGAGGTCTAGGCGACGACGGCCGGATTGGATGTTCTCAAACATAGCGGCTCGGCGGTCAGCAGCTTTCTCGAGGAGTTTACGGCCCTCGGCAGACTTGGAGCACTGCTCGAGAAGACGCTTGCCGTTGTCAACGAAGAGCTTGCGCGCGGCTAGTTGGTGGTCGGTTTTGAGTACGTGGTGAGAGTTGGGGTGGGCAGCTGCCATGTTGTGGGCTGCGAAGGTGGCGATGGCCGCGGCCGCGGGAGACTGGCGAGGTGGACCATAATGGAGTGGTGGCAGTCGTGGGGGTGGTGTTGAAAGGGTTTCAAGGGCCAAGGAAATTGGGGAATGGGAGCTGTAAAATCCTCGATCGGATTCATTGGGGTAGTCGTGAAGGACAATTTTTTTATGAAGTTTCAATGCGCCACCAACGCTGTAGTGGCGTATATGTATTTCGGTGCTGGCGATTCAGGTGAGGCGGGAATGGGCTCGCACCTCCAGCAACAATCTTCAATCAGTTCTGGGGTCCAACCTCTACTTCAGTGTGACTCATTAGGTGTTGATGAGTGCTATGTGATAAATTTTCTGGACTTTACTGTTGAGTTGTGATGATTGGTAGTCAAATGACCCGTAGGACTCTTTAGCGCCATCCGGAATCCTGCAGATCGCTGGTTTTGGTGGTACTTCTCTGATTGTCTGGCAGTGACTGCATTGGCACGTGTCATGACGTGCTTGAAGTGCGATATGAACTGATTTTGTACCGGCAGGCTCCGCCCGCATCAACGTACTGCTTCATGCGGATTCTTGCTACTGGACGAAAGCAGCTGTAAACGCACTTGTTCAGGATTGCTGGCATTTGCACAGTTTTCGTCGTGTCCGGCCCGCTGCCTGAGTTATAACTACATCCGCACGCAAACGTGGAGGAGGATTAGCATCAGTAAACTTTTCATGCTGAGATCGATGTTTACTGCCACCTCGAGAACTTGCGATTATTCAGTAGAATCATTTGTGAATCTTAGCACGCGAAACAATCTCACCCCAGCACTTTTACGCCACATAAAAACCGTACACACGATTAATCTTTATAATGAACTGCAACATCGTCAGCCGATATGTCGGGAGCGAAGGATAACGAATACTGGTGGTGAGTGCCAGCGTCAGCGTGGACAACAGGATTAGAGTGGACAGAAATTCACTTCTCCTGAACAAGTGCGTTTACAGCTGCTTTCGTCCAGTAGCAAGAATCCGCATGAAGCAGTACGTTGATGCGGGCGGAGCCTGCCGGTACAAAATCAGTTCATATCGCACTTCAAGCACGTCATGACACGTGCCAATGCAGTCACTGCCAGACAATCAGAGAAGTACCACCAAAACCAGCGATCTGCAGGATTCCGGATGGCGCTAAAGAGTCCTACGGGTCATTTGACTACCAATCATCACAACTCAACAGTAAAGTCCAGAAAATTTATCACATAGCACTCATCAACACCTAATGAGTCACACTGAAGTAGAGGTTGGACCCCAGAACTGATTGAAGATTGTTGCTGGAGGTGCGAGCCCATTCCCGCCTCACCTGAATCGCCAGCACCGAAATACATATACGCCACTACAGCGTTGGTGGCGCATTGAAACTTCATAAAAAAATTGTCCTTCACGACTACCCCAATGAATCCGATCGAGGATTTTACAGCTCCCATTCCCCAATTTCCTTGGCCCTTGAAACCCTTTCAACACCACCCCCACGACTGCCACCACTCCATTATGGTCCACCTCGCCAGTCTCCTCGCGGCCGCGGCCATCGCCACCTTCGCAGCCCACAACATGGCAGCTGCCCACCCCAACTCTCACCACGTACTCAAAACCGACCACCAACTAGCCGCGCGCAAGCTCTTCGTTGACAACGGCAAGCGTCTTCTCGAGCAGTGCTCCAAGTCTGCCGAGGGCCGTAAACTCCTCGAGAAAGCTGCTGACCGCCGAGCCGCTATGTTTGAGAACATCCAATCCGGCCGTCGTCGCCTAGACCTCGCCACCGACCTATCCACCGACCACGAATCCAGCCTCGCGGGACTCACGTCGTCCGTCGACCCCAGCACGCTCTTTGGCGACGAGGTGGCATGTCTCCTGGAGCCGGAGGTCACGTCTGGCCCCTACTATGTCTCGGGCGAGCTCATTCGCAACGATATACGCGAGTCTCAACCTGGTATCGACCTGTACGTCGACCTGCAATTCATCGACGTGAACACGTGCACTGCGGTCAACGACCTGTACGTCGATTTCTGGCACGCCAACCTCACGGGTGTGTACTCGGGAGTGATCGCCAGCGACAACGGCAACGGCGACGACGCCACCAACATCAACAACACCTTCCACCGCGGTCTCTACCCCACAGATGCTGACGGCTTCGTGTCGTTCACCACCAAGTTCCCAGGCCACTACACCGGTCGCGCGACGCACCTGCACATCCTGACGCAGTATAACGGAACGGTTCTGGAGAACAACACGTACTCGGGGAGTGAGGTCTCGCACATCGGCCAACTCTTCTTCGACCAGGACTTGCTCACGGAGGTCCAGGCGACAGACATTTACGCTGTGAACACGTGGGAGATCACGCAAAACGCGGACGACTCGATCCTCGCGCAGGCTGCAGCCGATGAGTTCGATCCGTTTGTCGAATATGCTCGTCTGGGCGACAGCATCGAGGACGGTCTGTTGGCGTGGATCTCCGTGGGCGTCGACATGACGAGCGAGTACAGTGTGAGTGCTGCCGCAACGTATACAGCCAACGGTGGTGTGAGCGCAACCACGACCGAAGGTGGCCCTGGTGTTGGTGGTATGAGCCCGGGTGGTTCGGGCATGGGCTTCGGATCTGTTGGCGGATCGATGAATGGAAATCTTCCTGGGAGTGGAGCCGTTAGCAGCAACGCTGGAGGTGTTGGTCAAGAGTCGGGGTCGGAGTCACTTGGAACTTCGACTGTGGAGAACGAAGCCTCTACGACGGTGTCTTGTGGTGCTCGCCGTGACTAAAAAGACGTGGCAATCGCGATTCGATATGCCTGAAGGATTCCATGTAGCATTTGAAGCTGTCATTAGCATTTCCAGATGCAGTTGTCGTTTAATTCCATGCGTTGCCTTCTTGAAAGGCACACTTGTTTTCAATTCTCTTACGTGCTGCTTCGTCAATTTAGCGCCTGATTCCACCCTGCACTCGTGCGGTCGTGGCGCAAAACAAAATCGCGTGGAACGGATTCACCAATACACCGACATAACCATATCCACAATCGACTCTAAGTCTTGGCCAGAACCGCCAGTGTTGCTGCTAGTGTGAGTTGGCAAGCGATCGCAATCGACAATGCACTTGTGTCCATTTTTCGATAGCCGTATCCGACTAGCCGCCAATGTACCTGACGCCTTCATATCGTCATTCTCTACGGCTGGATCCAATCTTACGTTGTGTAATATGCCATTGAAGCTTAAAGCAATACACTTTGTTGTATTGCTGTACAAAAATTATCCCACGAGCGGATCGAGCTCAGCAGAGGTATTCGCGCTTAACGCTAACCGCATCACAGCACCAACCACGGTGTCAAGACTTAACCACTCGTCTGTCGTCGTAAGCTCCTTTTGCATCCGCCCAATCTCTCGAAGATCATCTGTGTCTGCTGTCTGTTCTGCAAAATCAAATCGGTCGATATGAAATCCTGTCACTCCTCGAAGTCGTCCAGCAAAGGACGGCCCTGCCTTCGTAGTGAGAAATTCATGTAGCCCGTCGTGCTCGAAGAGATTGGAAGTTCCAATGATAACACCATCCATAATACTGCTTCTATGGGCTGTCGTGCTATTGCTAGCAGTCCCGTTGGCAGTAGATCCCGTCCAATACATCACCATGCTCCTCGAGATACTTTTTAAGCGTGAGCTGTCCTACGATCTTCTCCAGCGGCATCTGATGGAGTTTGGGATCATTTGTATCCACCATCGCGATAAGTCTCTGTTCTAGATACTCCACGAACGGGTGTCCTGGTGGTGCCTGCATCGTATGCACTCCAATACTGAACGTTTTGGCCGATCTCGTGCTGCCTCCCACCTCTCCACTGTGAGATCCCATCGCGCGTGACTGGCTAGCCACCACCATATCCGACTGCATATCAATCCCCGGAGCTCGCAGTAAGAACGTGTTAAAGTCCGAGAACGCCACTCCTCCTTGCCTCTTCAAAGTCCGCAGCATGACTAAAAATTCAATAAGTTGCCGTCTCTGATGCCGATTGAGATATGGCGGTCCTGCGTTTTTCATGGCGTCAAAAGTCACGGGAGGTAGCACTTGATGCAGCGACAAATGTCGTTGACACTGAGTGAACCACACCCCTCTTGGTGTTTCGAAGTAGTGCATGATCATCATCTCTGGCTGCAGGAATTTCCTAATGGACTGCAACGCTGCAAACTGGAGATACGAGAACTGTTCCCGTCCAGAGTCTTCCTCTCCGTCCCACAAAGGAACGGCGTCCAACGCAACGTTGACAAAGTGCACCAAACGTTGTCGATTTGTTGGATATACAACATTTTGGGTCACCTGACAATGTTGGATGATTTCACTTGCGTTTTGTATGAAGTCGAGGCTTGGGATGTCGAGGCACTTGGGGAGCTCCGACACGAGTGAAGAATTTGTTGCACCAGCTCGGAAACGATGCTCGAAGGCCGCCACGCGCTGGAAGTCGAAGGTGAAAAAGTTGTAGGCCAGGAGAGGCACCAACACGAAGAAAAACGCCACCAGGAACAGCACAGGACGCAGAGTACGCAGCGGCGCCATGGCCAGAGGAGCGTTTTTACTGTTAGGACCATGCATTTTTAGATCGCATGGAATGGTTTTACTTGGTTTATGTAAAGAGGCAGAAAAAATGATGACCAAACGTAGCCATTCCCAGTTGGTCGTTCATCAGATGATCAGTGTACGACTCACTCGTCGTTCAATACGCCGGCGACCCGCAAGAAAACGTCGCGTGGGATGCCACACTTACAACCAGGAACGCCACAGACGAACTGCTCTACGCTATGATGAGCGGTTTGGCTGCTATCGATAAGGTCATCACTTCGAAAACTGCTATCTCGCCTTCGAGGAGTTTTCACCACTGGGGTGGGGGAGGACTGCTCTCCGATCCTATTGAACCAGCAGCACTGCCTTCCTCTTTATTCACGAGACTCTTGTTGCTCCTGTGAACGCTAAACCGAACTTCGTTGAGCTTCACGGACGTGTTTTCAATTTGCCGTTTGAGGACGTCCAGCTCATGAGCATACTGTCCGCAGAGCGTCTGAGCCTGTCGAGCTTCTTCCAACTGCTCTACGACCTCTCGCAGCGCATTCTCCAATGTCGCCGTAGCCGCCTGCTGCTTGGCGAGACATTCCCGAGCGAGATCGCGCTGGCCGATCGCACGGTCCAGACGCTGGGCATGCAACTGTCGACGATGGTTGCGACGATCCTGCGCCTCTCGTGCACTTGTCAACCGAGTGAGAAGCTCGCCTGCTTCGTCTCTCTTCAGCTCTTTTTTCGCTCCAGATCTTCTTGAATTGCGCGCTGCTCCGCCTGACGAGCTTGCTGCTGCGTCTCCAGTGCCAGTAGACGGCTGCGTCTAGCTTTTGCAGTAGCGAAGTCGCAACAGAGCCGACTCCACGCGCTCAAAGCGCGCGTCAGAGCTCTTCTGCGCCAGAACTGGAGGTTTTGGTCTGCAACAAGCAGTCCGCGCTTCGGCTGCGATTCCATCCGGAGGCTCGGTGACAGGATGCAAACGATACTGTCAGAAGCGTCCATTTCAGATGAACACTCATGGATACAACGAAGACCAGTGAACCAGCCTTCGACACTCGGATCTACTGCGTGCTGCCAACTACCAAGGCCGTGCGGGTAGAATTGAGCTCTCCCCGCTGCAGTGCGTTGGTGGTGCCAGCAACCGGTGAACAGCGCACCGAAAGTGTACAGCCCAACGCCATAGCGAGGGGCTCCAGTGGGGTCACTGCTGGAGCCAAAGTCCCCCTCGTAGTGCAAAGTTGGCGTGTAGTGCGTGCCGTGACCAACTTGTTTGCCGTCGAGCCATTGCCCGCACAAGGTGTGACCCGTAGTGGTGACCAGCACGCCGAGGCCATGCGGAACCCACTCAGTGGTCTCCGATAAGCTTTTGTGCAGCCGAACTTGGCCGCGGAATATCCCGCCGCTGAACTCACGCACCTGGTGCTCAGCATCGCCAATCTCATCCGCAACCTGACGGTCAATTGCATCAGCAATGTCGACGTCATGATGGACGCGTTCCTGTTCTAATAGTTCCCGTCGGGCGAGTGCAAGCTCGAGACGGAGATCGTGCAGCTCGGATGCAATTGCATCTGCGTGGGTTGGCTCCGCTCCTGCATCGGATTCCTCCACTCGATTGTTAAACGAACTTGTCCGGCAAGATTCGGCAGTTGTAGTTGCAGTTGAGGCGGACAAGGACTGGTCGAGGGCTGACGCAGCGTTCGCTGGCGCGTGCTGCTTGGCAGCATCATCGCCTGGCCGATCGGCCATCTGGACGACGAGCTTCCTCGCCGCTTCTCACACAATTTTGGTGGCCACGAAGGGACGCCGATTGCGCATTTTGCAACACGTGGTTTGATTCATTGCATGGGCGATTTGGCTAGCGACCTCGCCTTCCTTCAGTCAAAGTTCAGAGTGCGAGGTCACTAGCCAAATCGCCGAGGACCAATTCAAGCCTGCAGCATGTTAACATCCGCCGAGAGACTGGTCGGATAGCGATAGACTCAGTCCAAGAGAGAAGTGCGTAGCGTGTCGATCGCGACCGCAAGTTTCGACTTTCAGACCGACCACGTGGAGCTTTCTCTCGTCGCTGCTGGCGTGTGCTGCATTCGGCCAGCAAACGTGTCAGCAGCAACCATGTCTGGCGAAGGAACCTCTGGCGACGATCACATCTCGATCACGCTTTACATACGCGTCGGCCGCCTACCTTTTCCCGCGGTCTGTCTCTGCTTGAGGTGCAACCAGCTGGTGTGTGACGCGGCAGTCAAACGATACGCGCCTCAAATAAAGCGCTAAATGAGGTGACGTATGATTTGTGAGCAACCAAGGTGTTTTGCCAGCATTTGTTCTCTCCAACCCCGCATCATGTTGTGGATGCAAGCGCCTGGAGTGAGCGAAGCTTTTCATCGTACTGCCCAGCTATGGTCGTTGCTGCGACGGAAGACTCCAGCTAAGGAACGTCACGGTCGGACAAGTCACGGCCAGACAAGCCACACTGTACAGTAATGGATAATTTCCTTCGAACGAACCTGCCTCTGCTCCACATGACACGAAGAGCAGCAACTGCATTACCCTTGACTACTATATGTCAAGACGTATCCAACAGCACAGCATGTAAGTACATCTTTTGCAGTTGGTACGCCACCTCGTGCTGCTTACTTTGACCCTGGAATCTCGCAGCACGATCAGAATGAAGCCTCTTAATTGAGTGAATGAGGCATTTCCGGCGCCATGGCATTTTCGGCGCCAAGTTCAAGTGCAAAAGCGATTCAAAAGAGACAGACATCATTGACAGACGCGAGCGCGCGACGCGATTGGCTCCACTGATTGTTGAAGTGACGCCATACAAAACTCAGCATGTCAATTGTAGACGCAGGGAGCGTGCTGCTTCGTTTGAGCCACACGTTTGATTTGCAGAGAGTACGTATCCATCGCTGCTCCGATCGAGCAAATTTGCTGCGGCGGATAGTCCGCCTTGTGCCAAAGGCTCATTCCGCAATTCACCACCTCCAGAGTCAAGTGATCTCCAGGGCAAGATGATGCAAGTTTCCCAGTTCCGGGCGCTGCGCCGCGCTTCGTCATCGCGCCCTCAAGCTCTGCAGACGGTCTTCGCTCGCGCCTTCGCGGCCGAGACCTCCGCCGTCACGGAGGAAGAGATGCTGCGCGCGCTCGACTCGTTCCAGAAGGACGCGGCCGGCAAGACCGTGCCCTGGTTCCTCGAGAACATGCCGCCCTCGTACTTCCGCGCCATCTCCGAGGAGGACCGCCTGCAGCACCTGAACGCCATCACGGCGCTCGTGAACGCCCAGCAGCCGGAGGTCATGATCCGCTCGCCCGACCACGCCGTCTTCTCGCACTTCCGCTCGGGCGCCAACTTCCCTGGCCGTCTGGCCAACGTGCTGGAGCAGCTCCCGCAGACTGTGGACGGCGGTTCGCTGGCGCGTGTCAAGATCTTCACGGCTCTGGACGACTCGCTGGGCCTGGACATCTTCCGATTCGGCCAACAAGAGCCGTTCCTGGGCAAGACCGCCGGTGAAGTGGAGGCTCGCGACACGATTCAGAAGTTCTGCGCCGACATCCAGGCCGGCAAGTACGCTGGCAACGCCTGCTACCCGGAGGCCGGCAAGCACTTCGAGCCGGAGGCCGTGGACGCCTTCCTCAACCACAGCAACACAATGTATGTGCAGTACAGCAACCCGCGTCGTCTCGCCTGGCAGATGCAGCTGTTCGACCGCGTGCGGGGCACGGAAGGTGTCGCCGTGCAGGTGGAGCACAACTGGGAGAACCGCAACGAGGAGAACAAGCTCGCGTCACATGGTATCCCTCAGACGATGCTCACCATCGCCGCGTCGAACGTGATTCCCAAGAGCTTCATGCAAAAGGCGGCCACGTACCTTGGTCTGTGCAAGCTCAATGTGGTGCGTGCCCACCTGGATGTGGTCAAGGACCCGGAGAACAACAACGGCGGCGGTCACGTGGCCATGATCCGCATCCTGGTGCAGCCGGAGGATGAAGTTCACGCCGCGGACTTCAAGTTCGAATGGTCCAAGATCTCCGGCAACCTCAAGCTCCTCAAGTGGATCGACGACCGACCGATTCGCCTCACCGAGTTGCACCCGGAGCTTGGACTCTCGCGTGCTGAGGCCATCTACGCGTACGGCAATATGCTGCACGGCGTGCTGGCAAAGAAGGACCCCTTCGCGTACTCGCTGACGCGCATCATGGAGACGCTGGAGCACGAGCAGCACCTGCCCCTCGCTTCGCGCATTGCCGACTTTTTCCTGAACAAGTTCGATCCCCAGGCTACGGCGTTGACTGCTGAGGAGCAGGACGCGGTTGTCGAAGATCTCAAGAAGGAGATCCGTAGCAACGTTGAGACTGAGGACGCCATCTTCCTGCTGAACAGCATGGTGGATGCCGTGCGTGGCACGCTCCGCACCAACAAGTACGTCCGCAACCGCTACGCGCTGTCTCTGCGTATGGACCCCAAGGTTATGGGCTACGGCACCGTTGGCAAGGACACTCCGTTCGGTGTCTTCTTCATCTACGGCCGTCGCTTCAAGGGCTTCCACGTCCGCTTCCGTGATATTTCTCGTGGTGGTCTCCGTATGGTGTACCCCGCCTCCACGGACGCGCACGCTCTCGAAAGCGCCCGCCAGTACAACGAGGCTTACAACCTGGCCTTTGCCCAGCAGCTCAAGAACAAGGACATCCCTGAGGGCGGCTCCAAGGCTGTGGTGCTTTGCGACCCCATCGTTGGACCTATCGGCGACGTTGCCCCCGCGACTTCATTATTCGCAAGAGTGTCAAGGCTTTCTCGGATGCGCTGCTCGACCTGAACACCACGGATGAGGCTGTCAAGGAGAAGGTGGTCGACTACTATGGCCAGGACGAGCTGATCTACCTCGGCCCCGATGAGAACATCATCCCGGACGACATCGTCTGGATGACGAACCGTGCTGCGTACCGTGGCTACCCGATTCCGCGTGCTTTCATCAGTTCCAAGCCCGACGCTGGTTTCAACCACAAGGTGTACGGTGTCACTAGTGAAGGTGTTGCGGTGTTCGCCGACGTGGCTCTGCGCTCGCAGAACATCAACCCGAACCAGCAGCCGTTCACGGTGAAAATCACGGGCGGAACCGACGGTGATGTTGCTGGCAACGTCATTAAGATCCTGCACCGCGAGTACGGCACGAACGTGCGTGTCGTTGGCATTTGCGACGGTACTGGTGTGATCGAGGACCCTCAGGGCCTGGACATGACGGAGCTTCTGCGTCTTGTGGATGAGGAACTGCCGCTGTCGAGCTTCGACGACTCCAAGGTGGCCAGCACCGGTGTGAAGCACGACATCAACACCCAGGAGGGCATCCGTGCGCGTAACTCGATGCACAACCGTGTGCAGAGTGACCTGTTCATCCCTGCCGGTGGACGCCCGAACACGATCAACGAGAACAACTGGCGCGACTTCCTTGGCCCCGATGGCAAGCCGTCTTCGGGCCTTGTTGTGGAGGGTGCCAACCTGTTCATCACCCCCGAGGCGCGTCAGCTGCTGTTCGACAACGCCGGTGTGGTTATCGTCAAGGACAGTTCGGCCAACAAGTGCGGAGTCGTGTGCTCTTCGTACGAGATCGTGTCGAGCATGCTGCTGGAGACGGACGAGTTCCTGGCTGTCAAGGACGAGCTGGTGCTGGAAGTGGTGGACAAGCTCCGTGCGCTGGCCCGTGTGGAGGCGCAGCTGCTCTTCCGCGAGTACAAGAAGGACCCGTCGTCGGCGCTGCCGCCCGCCAGTGAGCGCATCAGTCGCGCCATCACGCGCGTGCACGACGCCGTCCTGTCTCACTTCGACAACGTGGCCGAGGAGGACCAGCAGATCCTGTTCACGCTGATCGAGGAGCACCTGCCGCCCAAGCTCCGCGAGGTGGCTCTGGACCGCGTGCAGCAGAACGTGCCGCTCGCCTACTTGCGCTCGATTGTGGCGTCGAGTCTGGCCAGCAAGATCGTGTACCGCGAGGGCCTGCAGTTCACGGAGGCCCTTCCGGACAGCAACCTGGGCAACATGGCCCTGCAGTACCTCAAGCAGGAGAAGAAGGTGCAGCGTCTCGTGAACGACCTGCGCGCTTCGCAGTTGTCCAACAAGGACGACATCGCTGACCTCTTGGTGCGTGGCGGTGTGCGTGCCGGCATGGACACGCCCAACTAAGGCGATAGCTCGTAGAATCCCCCAATAAATATACAACACATAGCGTTTTCACAATTCAATCTCATCGCTGTCAAATATCGGTACGCGTCAAGGAGGAAACAAACGAGTATGGTAGCGACACTAGCAGCTGTCGGTATTCAGTTGATAGTTGTGCCCTGCTACGTTGCAGAGCCTACGACCAGGGAACCTGCCGGTCTCGCCCAAAGTTGTCTCGATACGAGATCGTCGCTACGTTAGCAGCAAACTTCAACTCTATTTGTGAAACATCGACAATACGAGTTCACCTCCTAGGATTTTTCTAGTCCAAACTGATGGAGTTGGGAGGCCGTTTTAGCGGAACGCGGATTGTCCCCGCAGAGAACCCAACCAGTAAGCCCCAAACGTTGCAGAGCCTACGACCAGGGAACCTGCCGGTCTCGCCCAAAACTAATTTACGTCGTGGTCCTCATGTCGATGATCTCAAACGCACCTACAGTAGTAACCCTGTGGCGCTATCATTCATCGAGACGTTTGGAATCCTGGGAACGCTTTTAATACTTATGTTGGCGATATCCATTGCGTGGACTGCGTGGCTCATCGTGTTGACTATCGCTCCGAACCAAACCGCGAACTATCTTATGAATACTGCAGAGTTTGACGACGGCGATTTTTGGCTGATGATCGACCCCGAACCGTTTTTCATGAGTGTCAGCGTCATAAGTCTAAGCGTGGTTTTGCTCAGTTACGCCACCGTAGTGCTCAAAATGACGGTGCAGCGAAACTTAAAGTGCTCGCCCAGCTTGGCGTACCGACTTGTCACGACACATCTCTTTCGATTATACCGTAGCAGAAGCGCACAAGTTCGACATGCACAGAAGGCATTCAAATTGTGGAACGACATCAACGAATTCGACGGCCGAAAACGAAAGCTGTGGGTATGAAATACAACTTTTAACGATATTACTTGGAGGTCCTAACAAGAAGTTTGCTCGTGCTATAGAACATTGTCCACAAGACTATCGACTTGGCAGTTCAGGCAGCCGCCCTTTTCCGGCTTCTCGAAGATGGCATCCCCACAACTTTGTGCTACGCATACGCATTTTTGATCGCCGTCAACTCTCTTTCGTGTGCGACCTTCATCCTCTTTCCTTCTCTTCACTCTTTCGTCGAGATCTTCGTAGACACAATGTACGTCGCAACCGACATCAAAGGCTTATAAGTTGACGACGGATACTAACGCGGCATGCTTACTTATGCTACAGGTTCGACATGGTCTTCGCTGTTGGCTGGCCCATTCTCTGGCTTACATATTCTGTGAAAACTTTTCAATTTGACCGTGCTAAGGCTCTGCTGAATTTGGAAATGTACCCTGCTGCATGGTATGAGCGCCAGGCGCGTCTAATGGCAAATGGATCGGAAGCAGCACATTTCCTGATCAGTTTTGATGCCTTACGTATGAAGTCGGGGTGGGACCTATGTCTCCGACTGGCGATGAACTTGTCCTTCAACAACCGACTCATTCGAGTCGTTGACTATTTGATCCACCAACGCCGGCTGGAAATTACTCGCAAGCGACTGACTCAAAAACGGAAGCAGATAAATATTCACCGGTCGCTTGCGTTACTGTTCGTGCTCACGAGTATTCTCGCTGTGGTACGCACTAATCAAGGCACCGAGCTGTCAAAGCGCGTATGCGGGCCATTCCCACAATGCGTCGCATATGCCTATCGCTGGTCCAATGTTGCCTCTTGTCCGTGTCGTGCGCTGATCTATGGTGACAAAAGACCCAAAACCTACGCTGAATGGATTAACCCTGTCGATGTGACAGATATCGTACGCGAGCTGTCGAGTTCGGGCGATTTAAGAGTAATTGAGATCATTAATCACCATCTTCCTATTTGGCCAGACGAACTACGGCGATGCACTGGGTTGCAAAGCATGTGAGTACTATTTTTCTGCAGTACTGCACGAACACCAACATTAACTCTATTTTATTGCTAGAGAATTAATGTACACTGATGTTGGGAGCATTCCAGACTGGGCAGCAACGTTCACAAAGCTGGAATATTTGTACGTTTGCTGGTTTCTTAGGACCTTTCCACACTCGTCGCTAATGAGGTTCGTGCTTTCTCGTTTTCATCACAGGAGCATTGAAGGGCGTCCATTTGACAGGAACCTGGTCACAATGCCTGAGAATTTATTCGACGACATGAAGTCGTTGGCGTATTTGCACCTCGCAGTCCATCAGAATCTGGTTCAACTGCCCCGTGTAGCTGGTGCAACGAATCTCAAGATGTTGTCGACTGCTCTGATGCTGACGCTAGAGGAGATTCCGCCGTTAATTGCTTTATCCAAGCTAAAAGGGTCCTTATCACGGGCGATCATCTGATTGACCGAATCCCAGATCTGTCCCCAAGCGTCCACCTGTCGACCTTCTTTGTCGGCGACACGTTAGCCTGTTGCAACGGTTTCATTGGACCTTGCGACCCGTCTCATTATCTGTGTGCCTCTCGACCCCAGACTTGCCAAGACCACAGCAACAACAGAACGCAACCAAATTCAGTCACGAAGCAGCTTTTGGAGTCTGCTGTTGCGACGTGCAGCGTCCCGTTCAGATCGAGCGACTTCTTTGTTAGTCCATCGGAGGAGGAAGTTGCTGTCTGTGGTGGCCAGATGTATGCGCAATGTCGTACAAGCAATAGCAGGCGCTCTGGAATGTGCTACAGCTCCAGAATGCAAGTGATCGCCTGCCAGTATGTCGAATTGCAGGAAGTTGTGCGCAGGAAGGAGATTCGGGAAGGAATTGGTCAGCCGTGCGATCCTGCGGTGGAAAAATGGCTCGGGTGCGAACTTTAAGCAAATGTGCTAAGGCAAGTTGCCTTTTTGGTGGTGGCCTTCTGGAACAATCGATGTCAATCAAGCCGAAGGTGGTTGAAGTGTGGCGCAAACCGTGCAGTCCACCTCCTTATACAAACACCAAGTCACATTCGTTTGCGAATCCTACACGATAGCCAATGTTTCTCGAATGTGGCTTGAAAGGTTGCTCGAAGCAGGGTGTTTTGTGGTGGCAAACTCATCAATTCACAACTCGCCTCGAATTCCTCACGTCAGCGTAAAGTAGCAATGGTGCGTCTTCTGCTCTTGTGTCGCTCTCTAGCCTCACAGAAAACCTGAACCTTGTCTATCCTTATCGTCCTGCAGAGCTCCCTCCGTAAGCTTATCCCCTTCGGCAACCGCGTCCTGGTCAAGCGCTTCGAGGCCGTGGCCAAGACTGCCAGCGGCATTTACCTGCCGGACGCCGAGCAGAAGCAGCAGAACGAGGGCGAAGTGGTGGCCGTCGGCCCTGGCGCGCGCACGCAGGACGGCAGCCTGATCCCTGCCCAGAGCGCCGTGGGCGACAAGGTCCTGCTGCCGGAGTACGGCGGCAGCTCCGTGAAGCTCGACGGCCAGGAGTTTTTCCTGTTCCGCGACGAGGAGATCCTCGGCAAGCTCGAGTAAGCTGCAGGGCGACTGGCCTGCAGGACGAGAACAACGTTTGCAGGATCACGAGCTACTGGATAAAGCACAAGACCCGCAGGTTTAAGTTTTCTCTTAGATTCTCTATCGGATCCCTCGGATTTTTATCATCAAGGGAAGAAGACATGCGGGACAATAAAGTACTATGTTAGCCCAGTAAGCAAAGTGTTTTTAATCTTGAGCCAGGGACAGAGGCAAGATACTCGGATGCACACTGCCGACAGTTAGAGGAGAGCTGCTAAGGACGTTGTCCGTTGATTTGTGGTGCACTTCCGACGGACTTTTGACTTGCCGTCCTCCGACAAAGATGTTCACGATGTTGCGGTCGTCTCCAAGGAATAAAAACTTTTGGAAGGTGTGCAACACGTCAGCAGCAACAGCTTCGTCGGGATCGTCAACTTGGTCGATGGGGCTGTTGGCAACGTTTGGGTCCACAACAAGCGCGTCAAAGTCCTTGCCGACCAGGAAGTTGCCCACTTTATCACCAAGCCCGAGCGCTTCAGCACTCCCCACAGTCGCGAGATGGAAGGCCTCAGCGTAGGAAAGAGAGTCCATCTCTAAGTCCTCCTGGTCATTGTCAGCTGAGCTTCCGTTGCCAATGGACACGAGTTTGGACGCAATGATAGCCTGACGGATGGAGTCGAGCATTGACGGAGAGTAACCTCCTGACACGTCGGTGCCAAGCCCGACCTTGATTCCTTCTCGCAGCAGTCGGCGCACGTTCAGGACGCCACTGGAGAGCGAAAAGTTCGAATTGGGGCAGTGAATCACCGCTGTCTGCTTGTCCTTTAAGATTTCTCGCTCATCTTTGCTGCACCAGATGCAGTGCGCCATGTACGACCGATCGTGTAGCAGGCCGTGGTCCTCGTAAACGCCAGTGTAATTCAAGCTCTCCGGATGGAGACTTTTCACCCAAGTGATCTCTGCTCGGTTTTCTGCTAGATGCGACTGCACCGGCAGTTTAGGTGAATGTTCTCTGGAGATCTGTGCCAATGCAGTCATGAGTTTAGAGGAGCAGCTGGGCACGAATCTCGGGGTGATCACAGGCGTCAGCAACCTGTTGTCCTTCTTGAGCACATAGTCGACGAAGTCTCTGGTGTCGTCGATGGACGTCTGAGTGTCTTCCTGCAGTCCGGACGAGCCGTTGCGGTCCATATTGACCTTCCCCACGTAACCGCGCTGCCCGACTTGCTCTATAATATCTGCGAGCACTTTGCAGGCGTCCAAGTGGATTGTGGCAAAGTACGAGCACGTGGTTGTGCCGTTGTTTAAGTGGCGACGAACCGCCTCCTCGTACACTGCCTTGGCGTAGGCGACACTCTGGAACTTGGCTTCATAGGGGAAAGTGTAGGTCTCTAGCCACTGCAACAGTGGCAGGTGCATCCCCACCCCAACAAAGAGTGCTGGGGGCGTGGGCGTGGCCGTCGATGAAGCCTGGAAGCAGCAGCTGGTCGCCCAAGTCCACGAGTTCGTCGAAGCGATTGGCAGTTGCAGTCTCGGTCTGTTGCTGGCTCAAGTCCAGTACGAACTCGATTTTGCCTTGGTCGTTGACCCCCACGAGTCCTGGCTGCAGCACCTGCAGTTGACCCAGAGCCAGCGAGTGCACCACGTTGGCCTTGTACGCCACGATGTGTGTCATTGTTGAGTTGGACTTGCGCTTGAGACAGCAGATTGGAGAATGAGCGAATAAGAAAAGTTCGTGAGGCTCACATTCAAGCGCTGATTGGGCGGCGAAGTTGAATGTGAAGCGACGCATGTGTTTCACATTCACGTAATTTGCATTCAGATGTGATGTTGAAGCAGTCTCGACATAACGTTCAATTGTATCAAATCGTTCACTCTAAAAGCCAAATCGACGGGGACGAGGAGGGCGCTTTGCGGTTTTCTTGGTAAAACTGCCAGATTCCGAGCGCCCAGGTCCAGCCACAGCCATGCGCTGCTTCTTGTGCTGGTGCCCGCCATCCGCGAGTTTCTGCTCGACTGCCTCTTTAACTGCCTCCTCCTTTTCGTGCTGCGCCATCTCGTTCTCCATCTCCATTTGCTCCTCTTTCTCTTTCATCCGCTTGAGCAATCGCGACTGGAACGACTCCTTCACGCTGAAGAACATCGGCCCAAGCTCTGCGAGCCACTCGCCCTCCACTGCCGTCGCACACTGCATGTACTCTTTGCTGGTGTAGATGAGCTCGTGGTAGACAACAAAGTCGGGTGTGTAGCCGAGTCCGAAGAGCGCAGCGCTCGGGTGCAAATTGCACGGCATACCAGTCAGCATATTCACGTACTCGCCAATTCCCTTGATCTGTGCCGAGTTGTAGAAGTAGGCTGAGCAGATAGCCTTGCGCACGACGTCCCAACGTCCCCCGCAAGAGCGAAGACGCACATGTTGCTGCTTCATTATGTCTGCCAGCTGCTCACGCACCTCTCGAGCCTTGCGTAGACCCTTTGCGTGGATAAAGTGATCAGAGCACCACTGAGCGGAATGGCGGTTAGCTTCCCACTGCTGATACACGTTCAGCAGGGTGAGGTGGTCACTTTCAGGCACAAAGAACTTCTCGCGAGCAGCATCACTCTCTTCTTCACGGTCCTTCGGACGGAAGAACACACTAGGGACTGACAGCATACTCACCACCACAAGTACCTCAGTGGAACAGCCAAGCTGTTCGCTGAATAATAGCATCTTAGCTAGGGGTGGATCCAGCGGGAACACCACCATCTTCTTGCCCATTTCTGTGAGCTCACCTGTGTTGTCCAGCGCTCCGAGTACCCATAGTTGATACATTGAGTTAATAATGTTATCTTGCGGAGGTGGATCCATGAAGTCAAACTCAAGAAGGTTGGATACGCCAAGCGACTTGAGCAACAGCACCACATAGCCTAGATTCGTTCGTTGGATCTCAGGGATCTGTGCTTCCAGTAGTTCGTTGCAAAACTGTCGTTCCGTGTACAAGCGGTAAGCAACACCAGGGCCAGTGCGACCAGCTCGACCTGCACGTTGGTTGGCATTTTGCTGACTGATTGGCGTCACCTGCAGCGCGTCCATGCCAATCTTTGGGTTGTAGACTTTTACCTTGCAAAATCCTGCGTCGATCACGTACTTGATGCCATCCACAGTAAGCGAAGTTTCTGCAATGTTTGTCGATACGATGCACTTGCGAACGTCTGAGGCGTCGAAGATTTTAGCTTGTAGATCAGCTGGCAATTGAGAATACATCGGGAGCACCATAAGTGGTGGAGCGCCATCCAGTTTACCCATGCGGTCTGCTAACACGTAGCAGGTAGCCTCAATATCCTCTTGACCAGTCATGAATACCAGAACATCACCAGCCGGATGAGACAGGTGAATTTGCATTACCTGCTTCACTGCTGCGTCAACGTAGTCTTCGCTTGGTGACTTGGCGTACCGCGTGTCCACGTGGAACGTACGACCGGGGATTGTAAACATAGGAACGCCGCCGAAGAAGTTGGCAAACTTGTCTGCATCGAGGGTAGCCGAGGTCACAATAAGCTTAAAATCACTACGACGCTGAACCACCTTTCGCAGGATACCGAATAACACGTCTGTGTTGAGTGCTCGCTCGTGGGCCTCGTCCATGATCACACAGGAGTACGAGTCTAAGTCAGACTCACGGAGAGATTCACGCAGCAGAACACCTTCCGTCATATACTTAATGATGGTTTTGTCGGATGTCAGGTCCTCGAAACGAATCGCGTAGCCAACTTCCTCACCCAGCGTCACTTCCATTTCCTCGCTGACACGCTGCGCGACTGACATGGCGGCCACACGACGCGGCTGTGTACAGCCGATTGTCCCAAACTGTGAGTAGCCTTCTTCGTGCAAGTACTGTGTGAGTTGTGTGGTCTTTCCTGAACCAGTCTCGCCAACAATAACCACAATTTGGTTCTCGCGGATCACTTGCAACAACTCGTCACGGCACTGGAAAATAGGAAGAAACTCACGCTGCTGGCGTAATGTGCGGGTTTTAGCGAATACACTTACAGCTTGCTGCTTTTTTAGATGCGTCGAGAATTGCGAATCTTGCTTGTAGTTCTCGCCATCTTCGTCATCGTGCTTCTCTTCCTCCTCTTCGTCGGATCCAGCATCTGCTTTCACACCAATGGCATCACCCATACGCGAGCCGCCAATCTCCCAGAACCTCTTTCGCATCTTATTCCGTTCACGCTGTTCGCGTACCTCCCGTAGCAACTCGCTACCTTTCCGCGCACAAACAGCCATGTCCGATGTCGAATCTTTCACTGTCGCTACCATCTCTACCTGCGTTGTGAACGACACTCGCCCGTCGAGAAATGGTGGTTTGGTGCTGTGCACCATAATCTGCACACGAGAGTCCAGCTCGTCGTCAAAATCAGTGTCCACACGTCCGGACGCCACGACGCCACTAGTCAATAGTCGGTTCTTCTCCCACGCTTCTTGATCTGCTGACAACGCCGAGGCTCTAGCCGACATTCCCTTGAGTTTGTTATCTCCTCTTGCACGTGTCTTCTCAAGTTGTTCCTCCAACTCTCGGAACTTCTCTTCATTGCCAAGGAACACATGTCCTTCATGGGCCTCCATGCCTCCTGCGTCGTCGTTAAGGTAAAATTCCTGTCAAAGTTTTCCTCCACGTCATCGTCATACTGTTTCTTAGGAGCTTCCAGTCGTTCTCGTCGATACCGCGGCTGGATAGGCGACAGGTCACTCCTGTCCTCCTCTCTAATAGATCTGCCACTTGAGCTTCCGGATCTGTCCTCCCTCGTCCTCCTGTCTCCATCACTTGTCTGGGGGTCTCCGGCAGTTCTGTGTCCTCCGAAGCGCTCGATACACTCCGCAGTCGTTCTGGCGCGTCCCATTCACTGGCTTTCAGTCCTCCTGGTCTCTCCAATCGCCTAGAAGCCGGAGCTCTTGAGGCTCTTGAAGAGCTCCGTACTTGTCTGTTTAAAGGGATTTCTGAGCCCTTTGAAGGATGAAATTGCTGGTCCTGACGCTTCTCAGCCGCTAACTTGTCCAGACCCAAGAGAGACACTCGAGGACGCTCGGAATCGCGTTGGGAAGAGCGAGAGGCGAACAGCCGCGAGGATGAAGAGGACGACGGGGACTGAGACATCGCTGGGAGGCGCGAGAACTGCTGCGACTGCGACGACGGGAGCGGGGACGGATAGGACTTCGACTGCGGCTGCGACGGGAGCGGGAGCTGCGGGACGAGCGAGCGCGAGACCGCGAGCGGCCCTGGTGTCGACTGTCCTCATAGCGAGCCATCACGACCGCAATTTATCACTATTGGGAGGATAGAGCCCTCTTAGCCAATCAGAAGCCGTTATTTTCCACCCTAATTGCTGCTTGACGGACTAAAAATGTCGACTCCGCCGCCTGCTATTGCTGCTTCCTCTGCTGCGTTGTGGTCTTCTCCTCCTCCTTCTGAGCCTTCAGACGGCAGTGACTTTGCGCCTTCCTCTGCCAGTGAAAGCGACTCTGACTATGCACCTGCAGACTCCAGTAGCAAAAAGAAGAAAAAGAGGACAAAGACTCCGACAAAGAAGCGTCGGAGATTAGTGCGTGGCGAGCATCAACGAGAGAGCAGTGGCCAGGTGGACGAAGTTCGTTCTGAGGTTAATTCGACGCCAAAAAGCACAAAAAACAGTCCAAAAGACCGCAAGGCGGCGGCTGCTACTTGGGCAGACGACGGCAGTCTGGATCTCTACCGTCGGCGGCTGCACGAACTCCGTCGGGAGCTGCAGGCGTCAGTGGATGAAGGGCGAGAAACTTTCTACAACAAGCCACAGAGTGGAAATGAAGAAGCTGAAGAGAAGAAAGAGGACGACGAGACTGCAGCAGGACCAGCGTTCTACACGCCTTGGGATATTACAGAAACAAGGTCGGGGCTTTTAGTGCCGAGTTACGTGTTGACGCAGCTGCTGCCGCATCAACGCGAGTGTCTGGAGTGGCTCCATGGACTCCATGAACGAGGAGTGGGCGGGATTTTAGGAGACGATATGGGACTTGGCAAGACGGTGCAGCTGGCTGCTTTTCTAGGTTCGCTACATCATGCTAGACGACTGCGCTCTGTGCTGTTGCTGTGTCCAGCCTCGGTTCTACTGCAGTGGGTGCGTGAGCTGCACAAATGGGTACCGTGGATGCGTGTCGTGCTGCTTCATGCGTCTGGAACAGGCGTCAACACATCGTCCGCGTCGGACTGTTACGAGCAGCTGATTGAAGAAGTGTTTAGCTTTGAAAATGAGGATTCTGACGACGGCTCAGACGCAGTAGGATACCGAGGTGTGCGGGAGGATTCACCGGCCGGCGGTGGTGTGGTCATCAGCACATATGAAAACGTTCGGCAGTATCAGAGTTTGTTTCTGACGCGCGAGTGGGACTATGTCGTTCTGGACGAGGGCCATCGAGTTCGCAACCCGGATGCTGAAACCACCCTGGCATGCAAACAGCTTCGTACAGTGCACCGCATCATTCTGTCAGGCACTCCCATCCAGAATCGACTGCGTGAGCTGTGGTCGCTCTTTGACTTCGTTTACCCAGGCCGTTTGGGAACGTTGCCTACCTTTGACGACGAATTTGTGCTGCCCATTCGAGCTGGCGGATATGCTACAGCTTCTAGAATGCAGGTGGTGATGGCTTACAAATGCGCGTTGGCCCTGAAGGACCTCATCCAGCCGTTTTTGCTTCGTCGCACCAAGCAGGAGGTGCTAGCAAATGGTGGCGATGCTTCTATGGGTGCATTACTCCCTGGTAAGCAAGAGCAGATATTGTTTTGCCGGCTTACTAAGCGGCAGCGTGCCCTCTACAAACGATTTTTAGCTTCGCCAGAGATTGCATCGGTGCTGCGTCGCGACATTCGGCCATTCCGTGCCATCTCAGTGCTTCGGCACATTTGCAACCACCCAGATCTTCTGGCCTCGTTTGGTGACGGACGGCTAGCTGATAAGAGGCGACAAGCCTATGATGATCGTGGCGACGAAGATATGGACCGAGAAGACGGCTTCGGCGATATGTCTAAATTCCTGGATGAAGCCGACGAGGATAAAGAAGACGATTATTTTGGCGCTGCGTCAGCTAGTGGTAAGATGATAGTGCTGGAAAAGGTATTGACAATGTGGAAGTCGCAAGGCCATCGCGTGCTGATCTTCACCCAGACACGTAGCATGCTTGATATTTTGGAGAGCTTCATGTCAAGGCTAGGACACACGTGCTGTCGCCTCGATGGAACGACGGGTGTGGCCGAGCGTCAGTCTCGGCTGGATGCCTTCAACGCCCCTGATAGCAAATTATTTGCCTTTATATTAACCACTCGCGCTGGTGGTATCGGTGTGAACCTGGTTGGGGCCGATCGTGTTGTGGTGTTTGATCCAGACTGGAATCCGTCCACAGACGTGCAAGCGCGTGAGCGTGCATGGAGAATTGGCCAGACGAAATCTGTCACTGTGTATCGCCTTGTGACAGCTGGAACAATCGAAGAGAAAATTTACCACCGTCAGATCTTCAAGCAGTACCTCACAAGCAAAGTCCTACACGATGCTAAACGCAAGCGTTGTTTTAACAAGCACTCACTACGCGATCTATTCGTGCTGGAAGACGAGAAGGAAGAGGGGAGGGTATTGCAGAGACAAATGAATTGTTCATGGCCGGAAATGTAGATAGACCTGATGAGCAATCAAATGACCTGGAAGACGGGGAAGAAGAAACTGACAATGGAGAAACACCACCGCAGCAGGGAGACACCGGTGACAACGACGCTGTGTTGAAGCAATTGTTCGACGGTGGCATTGTGCGAGGCGTGTTTGACCACTCGGCAGTCGAGTCCGAAGGTGTGCAGAACCAAGAGGCGGAATTGGTAGAAATGGAGGCGACCAAGATTGCTCAGGGGCTCTTAGTGCGCTCCGCGCATCTGGTGCTCTCGTTCGACAGCAGCGCGAGAGCATCTTTACGCCAACGTGGACGGGTCGTTCAGGCGCTGCCGGAGACCCTTCTCAACGACGCCAACAGCCTGCAGTTCGTGGTCGTGGTCGTGGCAGTGTGCGAGGTCGTGGCCGAGGACGTGGTGGTCAGTCTTCGCGAGAGATGCTTGCCAGGATTAAACAGAGAAATGATGGTGTTACTGCCCAGGCAACGCAAGGCGGATCTAATACTTCACCCACAGATCCGTCTCAAGCCCCAGTTCCTGCACTGACTGCGAGTGAAATGACTAAAAGACTGTACTCGTTTCTCATCGCAAACGCTCCAACGGGCGTGACGACCGAGCGGCTACTTGAGAATTTCGCCAACGTTGTTGCACCCAAGGACAAGCTTGTTTTCCGCCATGTGCTGCGAGATATGGCGGTTTGCCGCGGTCGTCGTTGGACACTCAAACCTTCCTACTCTGGTTCTGATGCGGCTAATACAGCTACCTCAGCACCGCCATCGGCTGCAGCCAGTCGCCGTACAATATAACATCGAGTTGTATTGAATGGCGCCCTTTGCGATAAGGTTCGCAGCGCTATGGCGTTTTTAGTAATAAACGCCTCAGTTGCGCGACCTTTTGGGGCCAAGAAGATGCAGGACGCATCAGAGGCGACGTCCATCGAGCTCTCGGCTGGTATCTTGACACCTGCGCGCCACCGCCGCCGCACTAGCCACAAGATTAAGCCTGTCACATTGTTGCATCCGGTCCCAGTGGAAGACCCCAACGATGGCGACGACAGCAGCGATAACAACGATAGTAGCGTGGATAACGAAGACACTAATGTGGTCGATCTCCACCCTGTTCCGGTGGGATTGCCACCGCCACCTCCGGTATTAAGGAAGACATCAGAACCCTCTGACAAAGCCGTAGCTCCGGTCCGTGCCGTCGGATTCCGAGAAGGCAAGCCGCGCAGGGTGGGGTTGCAAGCTAAAGATCGAGTGGTGGTAAGTACGTATGCGAAAGGGGCGTTTGTGTATTGACTGATCTGACTTGACTGCGAAGATACACCGTGCGAGTGGCATGGTTCCGACAGGAGCACTGGCACGCCGTCCAAGTGGAAGGCGATGGCGTGCGCACGCATCGGACTACGACGAGCAGCTAGCGATGATCCATATTTTCAAGCCGCCACTGCCGCCTACTCACAGTGAGAAGAGGCGTGTGGCAGCATACTCCACTTGTGACCGAATTGCGCTCTTCAAATTGCTTAAGTGGCTGGATAAGTGTGCCAGAGACAGCCGACGGGTTGCTGAAGCAGGAGTGCCACGGGAGGACACAACTATAACAGTGTCGCCACAAGTGAGGCAGATTGGACTTGGGCTCGCCGGTTGGAAGAACAAAATGTACTTGGAGGTATTGCACTCGAGCTACACTCCACCAGTCTTGGAGACAGGTGCTGCTGGCGAAGAAGATTCAATTGCAGCACAACGAGCGGTGGTGCTTCAGCAGAAGCACGCCTTCTTCTTTACGTAAGAATGTTTAGATCATGAGGGGCGAGAGTGGATTTTCTTGGCGGCTAACTCATGATTGGTATTTTGCCTGTCAGGACGGGTTGCTGCGTCTTCTGGGGACTTACACGAGAGGAAGAAGCCCGGCATATGATGATGCTCGCACCTTTCTCATTGGGATCCATGGGCCAAGTTGATCTTGCTCGTGATATGGAATTCAGTTACGGCGATGAAACTTGCATTGCGAAGGACGCCATCACGCTCTGTTCGACGACTGTGGAGGAAAAGATAGCGTTGTCGTTTGCAATGTCACAGTCAGCTACGCTGGGTACATTCGAGACTCGAGTCGAAGACCGCATTCGCTCGACGAAGCATATTCCATCTAGTTTAGCCGTTGTGGGGTCGATCCAGTACTCGCAGGGTGATACTTCAAAGCTCATAGGACAGCTCTTCATTGAGCTCGCAGACGTGAATCTGCACTCGAATATCTTGGATGAGCCTGAGTACTTCCTGAAATCGACGGACAACGATGACTTCAAGGAGTTGTACGAAAAAATGCTAAAGTATCTAGACGTCGCAAACCGAGTCGCCATCCTGAACAAGCGCCTCAGCATTCTTCGCGACTTGTAAGTCCAACCAACCTATCATCATCGAAGCAGAATGTAGCTGTTGCTCTTTCCTGACATGATTGTTTGTATCTTTGTAGGGTGGGTGTTCTCAACCAACATCTGACGCACCACCATGGCACCAAGCTGGAATGGATCGTCATCTGGATGCTTGTTGCTCAAGTGATCATCGCCGTCGGATGGGAAATCATGCTCAAAGACGTGCTTGGATACTTTCGCTGGCCATAGTGCTGTCTCAAGGAATAGCGAAAATCCCAGTGCAAACACTCCACGCATTGATGTTGATGACGAGTTGCACATTGCAGCATGCGTTGCTCATTATATAGCTATATCTATCTCTATCCGAGCGCCTCATCCTGTGTAAGTTCTCAGTACTTCAACCAGGCGCAGTAACAGTTATCACGTTCCTACTCGAAGAACTTGGTAGCAAACGTGAGGTAGGCCGTGTGGCCGCGGATCTCGTCGTCTTTTTAGCGACAATGTGATCACCCATTCCTCCAGGCACGTATTTGCGCTTCCGTCCTGCGGTTTTCTTTTGCTTCTGCTGGCCCTCATTATTGTCTGTGGCCGAGTCCTTGTTAGAGTCTTCCTCCGAGTCCTTTTGACCGTTCCCTTCTGTTGCCACGGCAGCACCAGTCGCAGTCTTGGCTTTCTTGCCAAAGCCAAAGTCCGGCACCGGCAGGTCAATGAGTCGTGAGTTGTACGGCACCAGTCGTGTCTCAATCGTCCGAATCACTGTCAAACAAACACGCACAGCGATATCAACACCAGCCACATATCACCCAAAAGCAAGCTCTCTCCCAACTCTCTCACGTACACTCAAAGTTGGCACTACGTAGCGCGTCGCACGTCTTCTGCACTTGTTCGATGCACGGCGAGTAGGACGCGAAAAATCCTCCCTGTTTCAGCATTTTGGTGGCGTGTCCAATGGCTTTCCAGGGACTAGGCAAGTCTAGAAACACCATGTCGATTGTCCCCTCCAACTGCTGAGGAAAACCTTGTTCGCAGGCGTCGCGACACTCGACAGTGATGACTTTCTCCAGTCCGTTCCTGGCAAACTCTTCGCGTGCGATCTCCGCACGATGCGCGTTGAACTCGAACGTGAACACGTGACCGTGAGGCGCCACCGTCCTTGCGAAGGACGTCGTGAGGGCTCCACTGCCCGTTCCAGACTCAACGACCCTCGACCCGGAGCGCAACGCCGCCGCGAACATGATGGCGCTGGCGTCCAACGTGAAGACGATCTGCGTGCGATGACGCAGTGCGCGACTCCAGAGCTCTGGGGTGGGGGCTAATAGGATCAAATAGCCGCGGGCATTTTTCTTCCGCGAGATGATCTTGGAGCCAAAAGGCTGGCCGATCATGTCGTTGTGGTAGAAGGCGCCGTGGCGGTTTTGGTAGATGGCGTCCTTCTGCGCGTAGCAGTAGGTGACGGAGTTGTGGGTCTCGAAGAGGATGACTAAGGAGCCTTCGGTGATGGTCTTGGGGCTCTTCCACATGGAGTTGGGGATGGTCAACACGGACGCAGCATTGACTTGCGCGGATGGCATCGCCATGGTTGATGCACGTGTAGAAGTGATAATGGAGTGGTGCTGGCGACACTGTACCGGAAACGTGGTACGTATGTTGTAGAATATAATACCCTTAGGAAAGAGATATGTGATTCTAGAGGATGTTGAAGAACATCGACGTCACTTGCAGTGGAAGATCTCTGCTGCTATTGCTGCAGCTGTTGGTGGTGGTGTACGCAACGATGGCTTTTTATATTGTTTAACTTATTCTGGAGCGTGGTCTACAGCAGCAGTTGGCTCATGTCTTGATCTCCCCCACCACGACTCTACGCGACTCATGAGTCTCCTGCCTCCTCGTACACGACGCATCGTTGGCACAGACATCACTGTCACATGCAGCTTGTTCCGTCTCCTCCGTTTCTCACTCTCATTGCACTTGTAAAATGCTACAGCTCCTTGGTTTTAGTTCTCCTCCGAGCTGTCGTAGTTGGGGTCGTTGCGGTCCACGGCCGCGATCGACGGCTCTTCGTCGGTCGACACGCCCCAGTTGTGCGCCCCAGCACCACCTGCAGTCAGTCAGTCAATTACAATACAATGCGTCAGTGATTCTCTCATCATTTTGCAACCCTGCTGCTCCCCTGGAGCTTCCTGAGCACCCAGTGGTCGCACCTTTCTTGACTGGTCCAGATCCCATGGGGCCACGCGACTGGCGGTCCTTGTGGTCGTTCTTCTTGTTGGCGAGTTCGCGGCTCTGCGGCATGCTGGCTGGTGGGGTGTAAGGCTTTGGCTTGCTTTGTTCTGCGGGAAGCCTGCTAAGATTAGGCTTGGGTTTGGGATGAGCTTGTGCTTCTTGACTTCGTTGTACTTTGGGTAGTGAGCTTGGGCGATCCAGTTGGTGTTTCTGGCTGCATAGAAGCAGTTCATTCATGCCACCCGGCCTCAGAATACGAAAGCTTTGTATTTTTAGTGTTGAAGCAGAAGGAGTGTCATCCCTACAACAGTTTGCCTTTGTCGCAGGAGGCACAATTGCCAGGGAGTGACATTCATATGCGACATGTTTCGTGTGGTACACATAACTTCAACATGATGTGGTCCACACGATGGAGCCATAATCATGTTGCAGTTCACGCCAGAGACTGAATGTCCTGAACGTGTCCTATCCTGAATGCGCTGAATGTGCGTGCACTCACGAGTTTATAACATTCACGGCTCAGTTACTTCGTACCAAACCGCAGATGATATCGTTGCAACGGACGCAAGCGGTCGTTCATGTGTCACGTGTCCGATTCAACTTGAACCACTCTTTAGTCTGACTCTTCAAGTCTTCAGAGCCTCATGATCACTCGGGCCGATTCGTCTGCCACGACCAACAACAACGTCGGCAGTCCAGCCAGAGTCGGCTTGCCGACTTGTCGACCAGCTAGTCAGTGTGGTGATGCCTCCTAACGTTTGCGTCCGGATGGGAAATCACGTCGTCGAGTTGACGCTGCAACCGCCGAATGCGTTGGCTTCCATGTGCATACGGACGGGATCGTCATCTCGCCGGCTCTTCTTGGCGACGGAGCCCCAGAGTGCAACCGCCGTCTCACGGCTCCCCAGAGGTCGCCGCGTACGTCAGCGCTCGAGAATTTCAAAGAGGAAGAGACAGCCTTCTTCGGAGTTAGTGGACCCCAAGTCAAAGTCATTTCCAATCGAGCCCAACTGCCGACACTCCTCCAACAAGTGGACTCTTGTAGCTGCGACTGCGACCTCTCTAGTCCGACCTGCAATGTTCCGAACGCCAGTGTTCACCGCCGTCGACGTCGTGATGCGAGAGCAGGACGCTCTGGCTGGATGTCCCCACGTGGCCGAGATGATGAGCGAGTACTTGGATGCTTCGCCCAAGTGGACGATCGAACGCGCCGCGTGTGCCGGCTACATGACGCTGCTCGACCGTCTGGGCAAGCGCGAGCTGCCGATCTCGCCTCGTGAACTGGACTGGGCGCTTCGCACTGCTGCCGACCGTGGTGATTTGCGCATTGTGCAGTGGCTGACTGCGTATCGACCCGACATGGAGTGCTCCACGCGTGTCATGGACTCGGCAGCTCTGCGCGGTCACCTGCACGTGATCAAGTGGCTGCACTACTACCGCGACGAAGGCTGCACGACTGCAGCCATGGACAGTGCCGCAGCCTACGGGCGCCTGGATGTGGTGCAGTGGCTCCACAAAAACCGCTATGAAGGTTGCACGACAGCCGCCATGGACAGTGCGGCAGCCGGAGGTCACCTGAAAACGGTGCAATGGCTCGCAGCCAACCGGAGCGAAGGTTTTACCACCGTGGCCTCCAACTTCGCACTTCTTAACGGCCACATTGAGATCCTGCGGTGGCTGAACGAGCAGCGAGCAAAGCAACTCGGTGAAGAGCAAGCGGACGAATACGCTGGTGCAGTCAAGTCGTCGACTCGGTGGATCCGACGAGAGCGGCGATTGAGCGCCACAGTGCTGGAGGCGCCGCAGCGTCGTCCGCGCCGGATGAGTATGAACGTATTGGGTCGGAACCGAGAGTAAGGCAAGAACCGCAAGAGCATATTATTGATCGATGGGCTGGAAAGAACAGCCCATACAGTCGTGCGTACACAAAACTGAAGTAGCCATGCAGAGTAACGATAAGTGCCACTTCAACATGAAATACGGGAAAAAGTTTGGCTGTGAGAGACACAGATAGTATCAAGTAGCTAGTCAATCATAACGAGCAGGATGAGCTAGCCCAGCTATTCTGAGCCGGTGTGTCATGGGTGCCGCAACATCCATCGTCGTGGGTTGGGGGTGTACGCTTCGCATGCAAGGATTTCTCAGTCCTCACACCAACGCATTTCGACCCAAGCTGTCATAATTGAAACTTCAGACTAGACAGCAAGCAACGAAGAAACCATGACACTTGAGCGGATGATGAGTGTAGACGTAGTGGTGCGCGACCGCTGCGGCCCAATTGCCGACGGTTTGGTGCCGGAGCTCATTGAGTCGTTCTTAGACTGCTCCGTTCGGTGGACCATCCAAGACGCAGCGTGCCGCGGGTACATCTCGCTATTGAAGCGGCTGGGAGAACGAAAAGCAGAGATCAAGGACCACAGCCTGGACTGGTCAATGCGCATCGCGGCGACTGAGGGCTATCTTGGTGTTGTGCAGTGGCTTTCCGCCTATCGACCAGATACGAAAGTGTCGACTCGAATTATGGATGCTGCTGCCTTCCGAGGACACCTCGACATTGTCAAGTGGTTGCATGAGAACCGGACTGAAGGTTGCTCAGCGCACGCGATGGACAGCGCAGCAGCCGGTGGACACCTTGAAGTGGTCAAGTGGCTTCACGAAAACCGAACAGAAGGCTGCACCACGAGTGCCATGGACACCGCGGCGGCTGGAGGCCACTTGGCTACGGTGCAATGGTTGTGGGCGAATCGCACGGAAGGCTGCACGACTGTGGCTGTCGATTTTGCCATCTACAATGGTCATTTTCCAGTCGTGAAATGGTTCAGCGAACTCGCTGATTTCTGTCCGCGAACTGCTAATTGCACAGTTGAAAAAGCAAGCAGAGCAGCAATGCCCTCATCAAGAAGCAAACAGGTGGCCAAGCGACACTCACCTTCGAGTAAAAGCATGCATCACCAAGGTCACCGATCGTATTTAGGTATTCGAGCTAGCATAGTCATTAACCAGCAACCGACTTGTACAATAATAAAGTCAACACTCACTATATTCGATTACTTTGCTGGGAAGATTATTTTTCGGGTCTTATACGGCCAGGTCTTGTGTTCTGGTCAGGGTTCATTGCGGAAGCGAAAACACACTCGGCATCCATTGCTGAGGTTTCTTAGGTGTATGTTCTCCTTCTGAAACGGCGTTCTACTCCGCGACATTGCCTAGATTTCTACGCCAAAGCTGAATAACCTGAACCGAGAATGGTGCGGTGTTAGGATTAAGGCGTAAGTGTGAAGTGACACCATAGAAGTCCATACAGCGACCATGTTACGGTGTAGCTGATAGCAACCAGAATTGCGCATGGGGAGTAGAGGAGATACTTGTGTAATCCTCCGTCCTGTAGAATGCTCTTGAACATTAAGAGGACTGCCGAAAGATTTTCAAAGCTACCTAACAAAACCTGACCAAAAAGCATGACCTGACCCGTATAAGACCCGAAAAAAGTCTACCCTTTGTTGAAGGTGTTGAAGACAACCCATCCAGGCTTGTTGTCAATCGTGCTACAACTTGTGCATGTGGATTGCCTACATCACTGGAGAGTCAGGTATGAGGAATATTCAGCACATCAGAAATCAACCCTTCGCAAATTAACCCAAGACGTCAACTCCAAGAAAAGATATAAGCAATGCCATGTTTTGTGAATATGGTGGACCTGGATATGTGCTATAGCGTTTCGTCTCTCCTCGCTGTGCATGTGTATGGGGCTGTGGCCATCGCAGAGTAAAACAAAACAGCAAAAAACGAAAGTTGTCGGGAGAAGGCCGGCACCTGGGCAGATGCCACGCCTGTTCGGTACTTCTCCCCGTCGCCCCTTCACATGATGGTGCACTTGGCCTTGTTGCCACGTCGCGGCTGGTACTTTTCCAGGTATTTGAGCTGCCGCAGGTTGATGGCACCACGCCGGAACTTGCGGATATGCTCTACAGCGTTGATCGGGTCCAGTCCGTATTCGATCAAGGCGATGGCTACCAGCACGGGGGCTCTGTCCATCATCAATTAACAACAATCGAGTTAGCACGCCGTCTACAACAGTACATTCACCAGCGGCAGTCGACTCACCGGCCGAGCCCAGCGACGCAATGCACCGCAATGGACTTGTTGTTCTTGGAGTCCACGGCATTGTCCTTGAAACAGTCCTCGACCAAATCCAGCCACTGATCCAGTATCTCTGGGTCGGGGGACTCTCCATCCGGGAACTCGAGCTCGTGGACGTGGATGCCCGCAGCTTCCACGGACTCGCTGCTGTACGTGACCTCACAGGCTCGCACGAGGTCCGTGACGTTGTTTTTCTTGAGCTCCTTGAGGTAAATGTGCAAGTTGCTGTCGTTGGGGGCGTCCATGATCACGAAGGACAGATGCTCCCACTTGACCATCGTCGGCTTGTTGGTTGGCGCGATCATCGTCTATCACAATATGGGTAAAAAACTGCTCTACAAAAGTCTCGTTCTCTCTTCTTCAAAGGGTCGAGGAGGCTTCTGGTCGCGAGGGGTCGGCGTCTTTCGTGCTTCGCCCAACAAACTTATCCCATCCGTCGACTGCGCAGCTTTACTCGCACGCGGTCGCCGTCAGTGTCGTACTTAACGGGGAAAACGCTTCTTTATACTCGGAAAGCTCGGCGCGGGGCTGCTCTCCACTCCCACAACCAGTGGACTCGTCGAAGCGTCAGGGAACTCAGGGTCGCTCAATTACGTCGTTCGGAGGTCGCGAAAAGACCGGGAAGAATAGCGCAGCAGAATCGACTCGATGGGGTGAGCGTCGAGGCGCTTTGCTGGCGTCGGAGGGGAGGACGAAAACTTGTAACGAGGGTGGACAAACGGAGCGACTGGAGCTCTTTGTGCCGACGGACTGCTGGCTGGTGGGCGATTTCTCAACTGGGCCTGGTTTTTATAGCCAGCTGCGCGGTAAACTACCCATCCGTTTCGGAAATGTATCGAATCAGCCAATCATAAGCTGTCTCAGACGTCAGCTATTTCTCGGAATTCGTCTACAATGTCAAATGGGCTCTGGCTACATCGCCACGAGAAAAAGCTTCTGCTTGGATTCCGTCTGTATGCAAAAATTGATGTCTGCATGACATGGCTTGCCTTACTGCAGTCGTATGCTGTTGGTAACTTTGCTGCAATATCACGATACGTTCAGCAATTAAGTGGTAACGCCACATTGCGTGTAAAAACGACTTGATTGCTGCAGGTATTCTATGGCCTTCTCGAAAAGGCCTACAGCTTCACTGCAGGCTCAGCGGCTAGAGCTTTCTGGATCAACGGCGCGACCTGCTTTCTTGATGCTCCAGTGTTTAGTTGGTTGAAAGCGGCAGTGTGGGGCTCTTGGTGTGTCTTTGGCAAATGCAACGCTTCCAGCTGCAGCGATCCTTCCTCCTTCAAGAACGACACGCAGTGCTTGGCATCGTCGCCCGTCTCCTGGAAAAAGAGCAGCTGGCGGTGGCGCTGGTTGTCGGGCGTCATGAACATCGTCATCACCACCAGGAACGCCAAATCGTTCTGTCTGCAGTACGCACTGAGTCCCTCCCGCAATGCATCAGCGTCGCTTGACTTGAGCACGAAGGCTTCCAGATCAATCAGCACGGCACTGATGCCGACCTTCTTGGCATCGCCAGCTGCCGTGGTGAACACGAACTCCTTGTAATCCACTTGTAAACAATTTTCCAAGGTGAAAGCTCTCCAATGTTCCGGATTGAACTTCTCTCCTTGCAACCACGTGAACAGCTCCTCCTTCTTGGCGAACGCAGTTTCTTCCAGACGAGCTGCAGCAGCCACATCGCGAGGCGTCACTTTCTTAGCACTCGGGTCGAAGTTGATGCTATCAAGTGCAATGACACCCAGCAACATTGTAGACAGCAAAGCGTGTGTACTATCCGCCGGTGCCAGCGCCAATCTCTCTGCAACTAGCGTGCAAGTGGACGCCACAAGCGCATTGCCGTCTGCAAAAGCCACTTCGCGAGTCTCCGCGTCCAGATGCTGCTGCAAGTCCGAGTGATGGTCCACGATCTCCACCACCTGCAGGTTCTCAATCTCTGGGATGCGTTTGTTACTCAGCGCGTTGTGGTCCATCAGCGTCACTCTCACTTGCGTCTTCAGACCCCACGGGAATTCGTCCACGAAGAGCAACGCCTCTGTATCGATCCCCAGCTCCTGAAACAGCGCACTGACGTCGCAACGCAGCGCCAACTCCGACCGAGGGATGGGCAGCACCGGCACGTGCAGCGCCTCCGACTGCTGCTGCTTGCGGATGAATGCGTAGCTCAAGGAGCTGACGATCGAGTCTGCGTCTGCAGCTTCGTTGCCCATCAGCACGTGGACGGAGGCTGGCGGCGACTGCAGAGCCGCTCGAGTGGACGCCAAGAAGCTGTTGAATGCGGCGGCGCTGGTGCGTCGCAGCGTGTCGGAGCCGAAGCGCCATGGGACTTTAGACGGAGTTGTTGACATGGAGCGACGATGGAGACGAGCGAGGGAGCGGAGAAACATACACTTTGAAGAATTTTGCACATCGGTATGAGACAGACAGCTGTTTTTGACTTGGAAGTTGTAATGGCTGTTTTTACATTTTGGAAATAGCATTTTGGAAATACGATTTTGAAATCGTCAGGTCTGTAAATCCAACGTTGCCGCGGCAGGTAAGAGCCTGCTTCTTGCATGTGTATCTCCTCCCCTGCAATCTTTCACGAGCTGAAACTAACTTCACTGTCTTCCTCTCTGTCTCCTCTTTCTATACATACCTCTATCTCCTCTGACATTCCCCATCTTCCTGTCCAAACCCTATGCTCAAACACAACTACCACCACTCCAGTCATGGTCGACTCTGACGCCACGCTAAGCGAAGGTCCTGAGGCTCTGAGCCTTGCCGACCGCCTCTTGCTCTCCCTGACCATGTTGCTCTTCCTGTCGCTGAGTTTCGTGTCCGGCCGCGTCTTGTGGCGCCAATATTCAGCCAAACGCCGTCGTCTCTCCAGCGCCACGTCGCCTGCCGCTACCGACCCGACAGCGGCTGCTCCACACGGAAAAGCGGGCTATTCTGCCGTCCCCCAAGCCCCACCAGCTCCTGTGAACGTCGTGGGGGATCGGAGACGGCGTTGATGGAGGAGGAGGGAGCTGCGGCAGCTTCTACAGGCTCCGAAATGAGACAGCGTCTGTTCCTGCTGCTCTTCGTGGCCTCCTCGCTCCGTGTGTGCTCTCTGGTGACCGAGGTGGCGACACTAAAAGCTGTGGCGACTCTATCGTCTACTTCTTTATACCGCCGTCTGCTGACGCTGTTCCTATGGCTTCCGTCCATGCTTTTCATGTCAATGTATGGACTGGTGCTGCTCTTTGGGCACAACTGTGCTACGCCTGCTGGGGCAAGGCACACCCGTGGCCGCGTCGTGTCTTCTTCTTGTTTAATGTGCTGCTGTATACTGGATTTGCACTGCTGTTTGCGCTCTCGAGTTCGTCTGCTGGGTTTTGGCGAGGCTGTGACGTGCTGCAGGGTGGAGTGTATTTTGTGGGGCTTTTCGCCATTCTGTACTACAGTATCCGCCTTATCGATTTCTTCCGTAACCAGAGTCCTGATGAGGATTTTTTCTTCGACTTATCCTCCGCTGCGATGGCTAATGGCAATGGGACGGCAGGCCGTCAAGGTGGATCGTCTTTCTCTATTGCTACAAGCTCTCCTCGACAGACTGTCCTACGCAGGGTAAGTTTTAAATCGTATCGAAACAAGAAAGGCAACAGGGCTAATGCTGTGGTTGTGTTGTGATGCTGTATGACTAGATTACGGCCGTGTGCATCCTACTCTGCGTGTTGTTTGCAGTGAAGGCAGTGTACTTAATCGGCATGGGCACGGGCTACCTGGAGTCAGAGGAAACTCAATACCGTACGCCAGTGGGTGTCCACCACATCGCGTACGAATTTGGCATTCATTTTTCGACCGAGTTCGTGCCGTCCGCTTTGCTGCTATTCTTCACACGCAAGGACAAGACATCGTCGGGTCATCGACAGCGTTTGCGTTCGTCGTCCGCCACTTCAGCCTCCGCATCCTTATCTGGCGGTAGCTATAGTGCAAACAACAACCCACGTGATAAGCCTCCGACACCCAGCTACGCTTACGCTCCTATCCGCGGGAACCATGGGATCACTGCGGGCCACCCGTTCCAGGAGGACGCCCTTCCGATGCTGTCTGGGTATCAATATCAGGTTAATGACTGTTTCTATCTTGTACTCTATTGCAGGTTACAAGTATGCTGACCAACATTTGCTGATTGCACCTAGGCTACACAGCGTGCATATGGATCGACTAGTACGACGTCGACATCTTCGACAAATCTACGCTCGAGCAACAGCAGCGGTGCGTTCATCCTCGACAGTATCAGTGGCAGTGCCTTTGGAAGTGCAGGCCCGAATACTGCCGCGAACTCATCTACGGCGTATCATTGAATCCAACCAAAGTGCACTTGGTAAATCATGTTACGTTATGCTATGTTGTTACTGATGATATAGCTTACATTTGTCAGCATCTTGGTGCAGTAACGATTTGTTCGAGTGTAACATGTCACCTACGCGAACAGGAAGCACATTAGCACAACAACGAGGGCGGGAACTTGGCCGTTGTATTGCCTGGACCTAATGCCATCGTTGCCTGGGGAAGCAGACGCCGAGCCAAGCGTTGAGTCAGACGATGAGTTAGACACTAACTGAGAACCTGAACCATCCGGCGAACTTGCTGTACCTGCATTGTCTGATGTCTCCACGCCACCGCTCCCAGTATATGTCCCAGCAATTGACACGCTTTCTTCGTTTGTCATATCAACCCCAACGGAGATCCACGAGAGTAAACCATCGGCCACGGTATCCCCCAACAAAACATACTCCACAAAAGGATCGAAGTTGTCAGCTGCCGACTGCAGTAAGATGGAGTCGTCGGAGTTGGTGGTAACTCGATTTGAGTATGCTGCGTAGATACCCGACGCCTGTACTTCTGTGATCAACGCTTGGTCAAAGAAGATCTGACCAACGTGCGATATCTGTCCTCCCGAGTACGTGCCATTATCCAGCACCGTTCCATCAGAGTGTGTCATGATGTGGACGTGTGTGGTGCGTCCAGTATACAGTCCTGGGAACTTGGTCGTGAACGAGACAAAACCGTCCGAGTCAGTAGGTGACAACCCGCGATGGAAGGTTGTGTCGGTGTTAGAGGCATCGCCAGAATTTCCGTTCGTCCGTGCAACAACTCCCGAATACACCCCAGAGGCGTTTGCGTGCCAGAAATCAACGTACAAGTTGTTGACCGGTGAGCAAGTGTTGACGTCGATGAACTGCAAATCCATGTACAGGTCGATGCCTGGCTGGTTTTCGCGAATATCGGACCGAATGAGCTCACCCGATACATAGTACGGGCCCTCGGTGGCCTCCGGTTCCAACAAACAGGCTGGGGTGCTACCAAATAGCTCGCGAGGGGATGTTGCGGAGGAGAGTCCTGTGCGATTGGACTGGTGGTCGGTAGCCAAAGCTGTGTCAGCATCAAGGCGACGATGTCTCGTGTGGCTGTTGAACGTGGCCAAACGGCGAGCGATTGCTCTCTCCTTCAGTTGCCGCCCAGCATCCGAGTTGATGCAATTTCCCAGCAGGCGTCTGCCATTCTTGGCGGCCAACTCGCCCAATGCACGCTGAGCTTCGGTTCTTGGATGGTTGAAGTGGGCGAACACAAAGTCGGAGAACACAAGTGCTGTAACGATTGCAAATGCAACCCTGCTGAAGCGAGCCATGCGTAAGTAGCTTTTTTGTTTGGGGCTGTCGAATAGAGAGCAGGTTATGAAATGAGTCGGCTTTTTGCTGTTTGAGCTCGTCATGCAAATCCCTTGTTCAGTGCTTGTAGGCAGTTGAAGTCGATGACGTACCTCCTTTCTGGCGGTTCATCTACTTGATGAACCGATGCAATCTAGCACATGAGGCGCAGTGGACACTGGTTGTGAAGGTGTCCAACGTATCGCTGACGCTATTTGTGGAGGTACATTTGATTTGCACTGGAGGTAGGATCAGTCGAGCTGCTGAAATCAAAAGTCAAGGGTAATTTGGTGGTGTATGAATTTGTCCAGCGCAATGCTACCTTATCGTACAGCTCGCAGCTTAAGGGTGGTGACCAACGCTAGACCTCGGTGAGACCGAGATCACAAGACCAGGAAGTTGATCAGGATTAGTGCGGCAGCTAGGACTTGAGCGCAGGAATATCCCAATTTTTGGCCGTCATTCCCTGTGGTAGTAGTATTTGTCGAGATCGTCGTTGTGTTTGCCGTTGAGGTCGAGCCAGTCGTCGTCGAGTTTGTCGTGGTGTTTGTTGAAGTTGTTGTCGTAGTATCGGACACGCCACTCCCAGTGTATGTGCTGATGGCATTCGGGTGATAGCTTTGCGTCATGTCCACGCCTACCGAGATCCATGAAAGCAAACCATCGCCCACAGTGTTTCCTAAAAGAGCATACTTCACGAAAGGGTCGAAAGCATTCGCTGCCGCTTGTTTCACGATGTTGTCGTCTGCATTCTTGGTGGCTTGGTTCTTGTTGTTCGCGTACACACCAGTCCCTTGCACCGTCGTGAGTAAGGACTGGTCGAAGAAAAGCTGGCCAACGTGTGAGACATGTCCTCCCGTGTACCTGCGGTTATTCAGAGTTCCGTTGTAGTGCGTCATGATGTGGACGTGCGTGGTGCGGCCAGTGTAGAATCCCGGGAACTTGGTTGCGAACGAGACGAAGCCGTTCGAGTCTGTGGGTGACAGTCCACGGTGGAAGGTGCTGTTGACATTGGAGGCATCTTTTGAGTTCCCATTCGTGCTCGCAACCACACCCGAGTAGACTCCACTGCTGTTCGCATGCCAGAAGTCCACGTACAAGTTGTTCACTGGTTTGCAAGACGTGATGTCGATGAACTGCAAATCCATGTACAGATCGATGCCAGGTTGACTTTCTCGGATGTCCGACCGGACGAGCTCGCCTGCAACGTAGTACGGGCCCTCGGTGACTTCCGGTTCCAACAAACACGCTGGTGTGCTGCTAAAGAGTGTGCTTGGGTCCGTGGTTGATGAGAGTCCGGTGAGATTGGACATGTGGTTGGTGGCCAACGCAGTGCTAACGTCGAGACGGCGATGATTCGTGTAGCTGTGTAGCATGGCCAGACGGCGAGCAATAGCCTTCTCCTGCAGTTGTCGTCCAGCATCCGAGTTTATGCAGTTTTCTAGCAGTCGTCTGCTATTTACCGCTGCCAGCTCTCTTGAAACACGTTCTGCCTCGGATATTGGCCGGTTGCCCAGGTGGGCATGCGCAGAGTCGGAGAGCGAAATCGCTACGACAGTTGACGCGATCCAGTGGCCGAAGCGCATTTGGTCGTGTGGGTCGGCACTTGAGCTTGTCAGGCGGAGAGTTTATTGAGAAGTGCGAATGGTCAAAGGTTTGCTTCGGGTCTTTCGTTTGTTGTTTGATCTCATCTGCTTGAAACTCAAGGCAGCTTTCCTGGCCGATGAGGCCACCACAAATAGGTTGGGCAAGGAAATCGGATCCGTTTTGGTGGTGCAGGGTTTATTCAGACGGACAAGATGCACAATTGTTTCTAGCGAGAAGTATGATCCAAAATAGTGCCAAACGTTCCTCTACTAACACGAAAATGACCCAGCATCCAAAATAGTCGAAGACGCGCCACCGTTCACATTATCTCCGTCCACTGGTGGATCGGGAGATCAGTCATTATGCCGTTCCCGAACGCTTCTCGTCTTGTTTATCATATCCACGTGTGTTGTCTGTAGAATTCAGAATGGCATGAGGGTGATT